>JAJLQT010000008.1:1239036-1858554 GCA_024516245.1 Peziza echinospora | reverse complement strand
TCGTTTAAAGAGAAATGAATTTAAATTGACTTCAACTCTTCTCAAATTTAAATGATAAGACCATTGATATAATTAAAAGAGGATATCAAAGTATCGATACGAGTTGACCACTCATTGAAAGAAAAATAAATTTAAATTGACTTCAACTCTTCTCGAATTCAAATCATAGGATCATTGATATAATTAAAAGAATATATCAAAGTATTAATACGAGTTAACCACTCGTTTCAAGAGAAATGAATTTAATTATACTTCAACTCTCCTCAAATTTAAATCATAGTATTATTCATATAATTAAAAGTATTTATCAAAGTATCGATATGTTTTAACCAATTATTTAATTGCCGCCCTTTTGGAATTCAAATACTTGCAATATTGCAATATTTTCATTCATAATTGTATTCCTCAAATATATTCTGCATAACAAATTGATGTATGCTTTACTTTCTCTATCTACGAAATACAAATAATTTACTCCAATACAAATCAATCCCAGTGATCCCCTTAACCTTGTACCTTACAGAACCCCATTCCCGTCAAGTCCTCCTCCAAACCTCCACTCTGCAATACCTCCTGCAACCACTGCACGCTTGAGGGTAAGCATTGTCCTGTCTTCTCTCCCTTTATAGCTCCTTTCCCTCCAATCCAGATCGTCCTGATATTCATCTTCCCTTTACTCTTACTACTGAGATATTTGTATAACTCCATTTGCCCTCCTAGCAATGAGTTTCCTGCAACACAACAAACATGCTTAACCACTCCAGTCTTTTTACAGACAACTGTCCTACTCTCCACCTCGTGCTTATGTAGCTCCCATTCACAATCCCATATGAAAAGATCTTTTCCTGTTGAATAATTGATAGAAGGACGAAGTCCAGCTACCCAGACATGCATGTTGTATGGCTCGTTGATATGTCCAACCCAGGTTTGTTGTAGGCTCATGAATAGGCCAAGTCGAACTGTTGCTTCACCAAGAGGTGCTTGTTTCCAATGGCTGAAGAGTGCACAGGTTTGATAGTCGGTTTGTCCAGGAAAGTTCAGCCAATTCTGTCTATGTGCATCGTCTCTGAAAACAACTGTTGCCTTGTCAAACAACATATAAGGCTGTTGGGTGTGGTATTTTTTGATATATCTCAACCAGACTTGGACATTTAGCTCCGGCGAGAGTGAGTGGAGCGGAGGTGGAGGTGGAGGTGGTGGTGGTGGTGGTGTTTGAGCATCCATTGAGGCCTATATTCAAGAGGTTAGTTATAACAGGATGTAAATAATTCGTTTGTTTGAATCATACTTGTGGTTGAAGAAAGGGATTGAAATATTTAATTGCAATTGACGGCGTGTTGGTGGGATATGTGTTGGGAATTCTGGAGAGAATGGTAGAAGAAAAGAAAGGAAAGAAAGCGAGATTAGGAGAGTGAGGGGTAGATATAGCAGTTCCTGCAGGGATGTTGATGAGTAATTGCCGAGGAGCTAATAGTAAAATACTTAATTCTCGATAATTCCATTTATAATATTTAGCACAAAAACTCTGAAGATATACTCCTCTCATGTTACGTTGTATTATAATTAATAATTGATAAATTAAGAGCTGCACCTCTTCTTCTCCATTCCCAACTATCAACATTTCATGTCTCATTTCTACTAATTCTCAAAAAATTGATTCTTTTACATAATTTCAATCTAATCTATTTTGATTCCGACCATATTGCATGCATAATAGTTTTATATGGCAGGCGAGAGATCACTTATGCGCATGAGTCCGCTTGTAACAACTCCATGTCCTCCTTAATTTTTGTTTTTAGCTATTGCTTACAGATTATTTGATTGTTAAATTACGTACATAATTTACTTATCCTACTGTACTGATTAAAAGTTTACGCAAATCGATGGTTTCATCACAATACAATTAGTTCTTTGGCCAACTTGCACTCACTACCGCAACTTGGGTGTTGCATTTACAATTCATGCATGGCCGTTGTTAGCCCACTCTTGGCGGTACAAATTTCCATATATATGTAAATAACTCACAGTATTTTCTCAAATATTAATCTGCATGGTTAAGGTATGGATTATATGATTGATAAATTAGGTATATATTTTCCTGATTCCACTTTCATGGTTAAAAGTTCACGCAATTGAATGGTTTCACCTTAATAGAAATAATTCTTTGGCAAACTTGCATGGATCACTGAGATCATAATATAGAAGTTACATTGGTTAAGTTTACTTATATCAGACAATTTCAATTTAATTGCTCTACCGTTATTACTACTCCTTTGTCCCAAATTGTTCCCACATTGGCTCCATGATGGAATCTTCAACAGTACCGCTTCTCGCTACAAGAGACCCCGTGTGAGGCAGACTGGTTAACCACATCCAAGCATATTCCTCATTCATATCTCTCCAAGAAGTTGCCCCATTCTCACAATCCTCCATAATTCTACGCACAGCATCAACCTGCAATGTCAACCACTTCCTATCCAGAGGTATTGCCTTGGTAAAAACCTTTCGAGGATCATGGGTCAGTGTCCATGTCTCAGGAAAGAATGCCATGTGTCCGTAACGACTCAAGCTACACCAGACATAACGCTTGCCAAGATCTGTGCTCCCAGGGATATACTTTAAGGGAAACCACTTCTGCGTTGTGGAATTTGGCCAAAGAGTGCATCGGCGGACGAAGTACTTAAAGAACTCCACGTTGCTCCAATGAAAATTAAAATCAAACTGTGCCAAATGGTGATTCCAAATCTCTACACCCTTCTTGTATCGAAGGCGGTAGGGCTTCTTATCCCACTTGCGTTCCATTTTTTCTTCTTGGCATCCTGTGATTTGTCCATCGTAGGCAAATAAGTGACTGAGCCACTGTTGAACTGTCTTTGGTGCTTGCCTGCCATTGCCAATAGATTGAACCAACTGTATCTTCTCTTCCATCAACCTGTCCAACTCAGAGTAAATGAAGACCGGGTTTGACGGTGTCCACTCTGCATCTGCCTTATCCTCAATTATATCATTGGCACATGATTGGAGAACTTCCTTTTGGAACTCCCAAACAAAGTGCTCGCACATCCACTTCCAAACAATTTGAAGGCACCGGGTTGTATACTCAGTAAACCCTTGCTCTTGGAAAATGGTGACAAGATAAAGACAAAGCTGCGTAGCTGTCTTGCCAAAAGTCAGTGCAGTCGTTGCTTGGGTGTATGACTTGGTGAAGTTCTGCAGCTTGTGTCGGAGGCCAATTGCAATGTGGTCCTTAACTCCGTCCAGCAATGCCCATGAGGCCCAATCTACACGATCCTCGTTGATGAAAGCATACCCTGTCTCTTGTAAAGAGGCGCCAAGCCCAAGCCCATAGCGTGTTGTGCCGTCCGGTAGGAGCTTGGATGTGTTCCACATGCCTTTGACCATCTTCATGTTGGATGCATTGAATGAGCTTCGTATGAGTTCCAAAAACATCAAGGCCATCTGTGAAGAGTCAGGTGAAATAACCTTGCCCCCGTCCTTAAGGATTGAGTACTCAAATCCCAAAATGTACTTCTGAATATTTTGATTCAGGTATTTGAGTGCTGAGGACGTGGGCAGGATGACAAATGGAGGGTGGGAGGCCGGCGTGCTTGCAGAACCAGGTTGGGTTACCCGTGTGCCATTGAGGCCCCGTTGACCCATACGCTCATTCAAGACTAGCACCAAATCCAAAGTCATACGATGCTCCTCCCGGATACCATAAGTCTTTCCAATGGAACTAGAGAGAGAATGACCCACACGTGCCTTACTGGAGACATAGGCCAAGCGGGCCTTCTTGGCACTCCAACTGTTGGCCGGCATGTTCCCCAAACGCTTCCATTCCTCTAGCAGACTGGCGTCAATTGCCAACCCGTCAATGATCTTGTCCTGGAATGGATAGGCCTTGGCAGCGTCAAAGATTTCCTTCGTTGAGGAATAAAATTGTGAATACACAAGACCACAGGCAAGTAGGGGATACTTGCGTCCTGGTTCCAAAGTCATGTTACCCACGTCTGCCAGCTGAGCCCAGTTGTATATCGCGCCACGCATTCCAGAACGGGGCACATCCATCTTGAATGCCTCGCGTTTAGCCTCCAAGCATGTTGTCCGCCACAGGTATGTTTCCGGCTCCTCCGCAACAGAGACTGTTTCCTTCCCAATATCAATCCACGTGCTATGTGGGTAAAAGGCATCCGGTTTGAATACAGTCTTCCAAGTTGAGTAGAAACCTGTGATCAAGGACTCTAGGTTATGTTCCCGATACATGGTTTTCATATTCTTGGAAGAAACAAGGAGCACCGGATCTGCCAAATCAAAGTTTCCACCACCATGGATAGCCTGCGACACACTGGTCCACACCTGTTCTAGTCCACGAGCAGGGAGAAAGTAATGTAATGCCTGCTGCTTGGGAATAGCGGCCGCCTCATTCACCCCTGTCTCCCTTGCCCTAGCATAAGACATGGCATGGGCTTGCTCAAAGGAACTTGGAAGATGTTGCTGAAAGGCACGCCCAAACTCCTTGGTCTCATGTATTGCCTGCAGGAACAGGTTGCAGAATCGCTGCAACTGGTTGTCGGTAAGGAATGTTGTTGGCCGTTCAGGATAGTATAGGTGTGGAAAGAAGACAAACACCTCGCACTCTGAAAATCCGTTAACACGTCCAAGATAGGTGTTGGGCACATGATGGTAGGGAACCTTCTGGTGCTTGACTGCACCATTAGCATCCTCGACATTGACAGTGCACCACAAGTGAATATTGCTTGAGAGATTTGCCGTCCGTGGTGGGCAGAAGCACATGTCAATTCCTTTCATGACAAATGCAAGACTTTTGGGCAACGCCAGGAAGCTGTCCACATCAACTGTGATTTCAGCATTATCCGCAGCTTGCGGATTGCTAGCCAACACATTGGCGGGCCACACATCATAGGCCTGCCTATGAGTCCCATCCTCCGTTTCCAAGAAAGATCCCTCATACAGCCACTTGCGGTCAAAATCAGCTGTACCTGACATGAACTCCAGGACTTCAAGGTTGTTGATAGTATCAACCAGCGTATTCACAGGTAGCTCAAAGTCTACAATGTCTGTGAACGCCTTTGAGTCTTGTCGAGGTGTACTGCCACAGGTGCAATGCTGCTCAGTGCCCAGAAAGTGGTCGATAATAAAGTCAACCACTTTGAGATTTGAAATTGGTGCAGGTGGAGGGGCGGAGGCTGCAGCCAAAGCCTCGTTTAGGAGCTGTCGTCGTGGTGTGGGTGTATCTTGGGCTCGGAGATTGCGGAACTCGGTTAACCATGCATGCATAGGATCGACCTCTTCATCTGAATCCTCTAGCCCCAATTGGATTGGGCTGTCCTCCGGTGAGTCTGAGTCACTTGCACTGGTTGGGTAAGTGATCATCCTTGATCCCTGTCCTTGGCCGGGTTCTCCCCTGAATTGGGACTCAGGAATGCGATGCAGTCTTGGCTGTGGCATGGGGACTGCCTGAAGTGGTTGCAACATGCGAGCAGGTAGCTGTATGAGGTAGTTAGATGCACTAGCATGGGGCACTAATGCACGGGAAGACCTGCTTGCAGGTCCCACCGCCACGGATTGACCACGGGTCCATTTCCTAGGTTGTAATAAGGCAGGCTCCCGCGGTATCCGCGGCTGTACTGAAAAATTCCCCAACGAGGAAACTTCCCAATCACTTTCTTCACCAGATGGAAGGTATTCATCCCCGGATGTGTCTATTACTTGGATGTTAATTTGAATTCATCTACCACGTACAGTGGAAAGCCATACCATCAGCATACAACTCCTCATCATCAGAGTGCTGGGATTCAAGAGGTGTACACGGCAGAATTTCCTGTCTCTCAATTGCTGGCAATGGTGCCCGTGACTGCAAAGGGCTTCCTAGAATAACATCCTTGCCAACAATTGGTGGTAGCCGTTGAACTGCTTCTAGGGGATCCCGCGGGAGAGGATCAATGGTCAAATGCAATTGAGCAGATGAAAACTCCACTTGGGATGCCTCCCCGTCGGTATTGGAAACTTCTGACAATTCCTACCCTCAATAATTAGCAATATTTTATTTTAAAAGAATTAAAAATATACCTGACGTTGTTTCAAAAACTTCTTCCGTCGGTATTCCCTATTCCTTGCTGCATTCCGTTGCTTCTTTTCCTCTGTAGCGCGGGTTGATTGCCTTGGATCGGAAAACCCGGAAGCGTCACTCTCAGAAAAGATTAAGGTGTTGCTGCGTTTGCGACCCATTGTATAAGAATGTTGTGTAGAGGAAATACTTAATACTATACATTCTTGTCAAGCTTTATAGTGCAAACTTGGATCCCGTTATCACCAGTATTTCTTCAATTTTCAGGGTCAGGGGAAAGTATAATCATGAGACAAGTATACTTCTGGATACATTAAAAAGACAAATTTGACAACAGATCCGTGCATAAATGAAAGGTTCATTATTGTTAAAGACGAAGGCTTTAATTGTTGCCGGCATCTCTAGAGCCGTGATGAAATGTGCAAAGATTCATTGGCATTGCCCATATAAACGTGACGTTGGCCTTCCTTTTTGGGCCTTAGCGGTACCAGAATTACAGTGCACTACGGAATGATGTACGATGATTGTTACTTAAAGCACAGCGGGTGCCACCTATATGATGCTAGAAGAGATAAATCAATACGGTATGCACTACTTACAAAATCATTAATAAATAGCTTCCCTGCAATAAGGATGCACGCTTGGAATGCACCGAAAGTTATTATTACCAAAATAAATATTTAAAGTCCCGTGAAAGAGAATAGTTAAACCCAATAACGCCTATCAGAAAACATTATCTTGCCCCCGACAATGACTTAAATGGTGAAATGGCAACAGTACTACCTTTTGACATGTAATTGAAGTTTTATATTACTCCCAACAGCAATAGAGTTCCAAAAAAAATAACGGGATTGGTATTTAAGTCTGCCAAAAAAGTATAAGTTGGTGGCGGGTAGAATTGCCCATATGCTATAGAAGGCACTTAACGGGGCAACTGGTACCGCTGCATCAATGCTGTGGTTGTTGCTGCGCAGGAGTGCACCTGGTGGCGGTGCAGGTTTGCTGTAGGTGGCACTGAGTGGCGCTGCATAGCGGTAAAACTGGCACCGGTGCAGGTGTGCTGTGGTTGGCGCTGGATGGGGGTGCAATTGGCACCGGCGCAGGTGTGCTGTAGTTGGCGTTGTATGGCGGTTTAGCTAGTACTGGTGCAGGTGTAGTGTGGTTGAGGCTGCACAACGGTGTAAATCGGACCAGTACCATATTGCACGCCCAATGAATTTTGGCCTGTTAGTGGAGCGGGAGGAGATGTGCTGCGGGTGCGCAAAATTTCTGGACCCGGTGATGAAATATCTTAGTGATACAAACTGCCGGCGTAGCGTGATGTTGAACTCCCTATTTGAGATAGCGCAGTTTTGACTCCCATACATGCGTGATGTTGAACTTCCTATTTGGATTATAGTGTGCCTGAATCTACGTGGCCAACACTTGCTGCGTTGCAACGCCTTAGTTGCAGGGGGAATTTGTGGTAGACAGGGGCTGCACGCAGCCAAGGTGGCAACGGGCAGGGATAGCCCACTAGCGTCTCTTTAGTGCCAGAACTCCGTGAACTTCAACATTGAATAGCAGCAAAGGAATGTATTGAATGTGAGATATATTATTATATGGATCGATAGAGGAAGGTCAGCTCTTTCAAACGGCACCTTTTCTGTTAAGATCGGGTGTGGTTGAGTTGCAAAAGCGTTGACCTGCGTGGTGGCAGTTTGTTATGCCTGCCGGGCCACTTTTTGGCGGGTGCGGGCCAGCAAAATTTGTATGGCAACCGCCTGTCCTGACCCTGACCCACGCCTATATAGACTATATTTTAACTTATGCAACAGATGGCACTTGAACGCTTCATACAAGCTTTAGCCTTCTGTGTGTCGATTGACCTATAGAATACCGCATGCCACCAATTTGGTTGCTACGTACTAGTTACCAACTAGTAAGGCATTAACACATTACTTAACCCATGTTCAGGTTAGTGGCAACCAGCTAACACAGACCCTCGCATGTTTGACCACCACACTTTTAACGCTTTGACAAGTGGGTTACCCAAGTTACCCCAATTTGTATGTGTTTTTCTACCCATCCCGTGGGAGTTTGTATGGGACGACGGGATGGGTAGTTTTTGGTGCACATGGGAGGGTAACCAAGCCCACTTTTTGTATGGGTTACCGCGGGATGGCCCCCCCATCCCGCCGGGGATTATACTTGGGCATTAACACATTACTTAACCCATGTTCAGGTTAGTGGCAACCAGCTAACACAGACCCTCGCACGTCTGACCACCACACTTTTAACGCTTTGACAAGTGGGTTACCCGGGTTACCCCAATTTGTATGTGTTTTTCTACCCATCCCGTGGGAGTTTGTATGGGACGGCGGGATGGGTAGTTTTTGGTGCGCACGGGAGGGTAACCCAGCCCACTTTTTGTATGGGTTACCGCGGGATGGCCCCCTAACCCTGCCGGGGATTATACTTAGGGTAACCCCCCCGTCGTCGCAAGCGTCGTGTGAACGGCGTCGCAAGCGTGCTGTGACTGGCGAGGTTGAGGGTAACCCCCCGTCGTTGCAAGCGTCCTGTGACCGGCGTCGCAAGCGTGCTGTGACTGGCGAGGTTGAGGGTAACCCCCCGTCGTCGCAAGTGTACTGTGACCCTTGTGGGTGAGGGTAACCCCCCGTCCTCGCAAGCGTGCTGTGACCGGCGTTCGGAAGCCTGCTGTGACCGGCGCGGTTGAGGGTAACGGCCCCGCTTTCGCAAGCGTGCTGTGACCAGCTTTGCAAGCATGAAGTGAGCGGCTCGGTTAAGGGTAAGCAATTCCATAGTTACGTGCGGAACCATTCGTTTGTGGTTTGTAGTTCCGTGCGGAACCGTAAGTCCGCTGTTTTGCAGTTCCGTGCGGAACTGTTCGTTCACTGGTTTGCAGTTCCGTACGGAACCGTTCGTTCACTGTTTTGCAGTTCCATGCGGAACCGTTCGTTCACTGTTTTGCAGTTCCGTGCGGAACCGTTCGTTCACTGTTTTGCAGTTCCGTGCGGAACCGTGAGTCCGCAGTTTTGCGGATCTGTACGGAGCCGTGAGTCCTCAGTTTTGCGTCAGTTTTGCCGTTCCGTGCGGAACTGTGAGTGCTCAGTTTTGCCGTTCCGTGCGGAACTGTGAGTCCTCAGTTTTGCGGATCCGTACGGAACCGTGAGTCCACAGTTTTGCGGTTCCGTACGGAACTGTAAGTGCTCAGTTTTGCGTCAGTTTTGCCTTTCCGTGCGGAACTGTGAGTCCACAGTTTTGCCGTTCCGTACGGAACCGTGAGTCCACAGTTTTGCCGTTCCGTACGGAACCGTGAGTCCGCAGTTTTGCGGCTCCGTGCGGAACATTGAGTGCTCAGTTTTGCGGTTCCGTACGGACCTTTGAGTCCTCAGTTTTGTGTCAGTTTTGCCGTTCCCTACGGAACCTATGCCGTGACTCCCATTCACGTACGCCATAGGTCCTGTTGTCCGCGTACGCCGTCACTCACGTACGGCAGAGTTTCTGTTGTCCGCGTACGCCGCAACTCGTCCGCATAGGACGTGACATTCGTCCATGTAAGCCGTATGTCCTGTTGTCCGCGTACGCAGTGACTCATGTACGCCAGAGGTCCTGGTGTCCGCGTACGCCGTGGCTTGTGTCGTTCACGTACGCGGTAACCTCGTGGTGCATCAGGTTGTTCGCGCACGCCAATGTCGTTGTCGTGCATCAGATTGTTCGCGCACGCCAGAAGTCCTGTTGTTCGCGTACGCCGTGACTCCGGTCCACGTATCCTGTTATCATTGTACGCCGTGACACCCGTCTACGTATCCTGTTGTCCGCGTACGCCAGAAGTCCTGTTGTCTGCGTACGCTGTGACTCCGGTCCCTGTATCCTGTGATCCGCGTACGCCGTGACTCCCGTCCACGTACGCCGTAGCTCCTGTTGTCCGCGTACGCCGTGACTCCCGTCCACTTACGTAGCTCCTGTTGTCCGCGTACGCTGTGACTTACGTACACGTACGCCATAGGTCCTGTTGTCCGCGTACGCCGTGACTCCCATCCACGTGTTGTCCGCATACGCCGTGACTCCCGTCCACACACGCCATAGGTCCTGTTGTCCGCGTACGCCGTGACTCCCGTCCACGTACGCCATAGGTCCTGTTGTCCGCGTACGCCGTGGCTCGTGTCGTCCATGTATGCGGTAACCTCGTCGTGCATCAGGTTGTTCGCGCACGCCAATGAAGCCGCTGGCCTTGACCCCCCAGGACGTGGCCCTAACCCCAAGGGGGGGGTCTGTTACAGGTATAGTATGGGAATGTAAGAGCTACCTTTAAAACCCTTAAACCATTCCACGCCATTGCGTCCACTTTGCCAGAATAATGCCACGTCCTAGATTGGTTGTTCACCGTTAAAACCACTCCTGGAGACTTCCCAAAAACCCTTGAATCGTCCCTCCGTTCAAGGTAAAAATAGGGGATCGCTATAGGGCGTGGAAAGGTATAGAACATTAACCAGTAACTGTAACGAGAGTACTTACTGTTTCATTAAACAGTAGTGCGAACGAGAAGAACCTAGCGGGTTCACAACCTTTCCTCCAGTAACCTGTGCACCGGTTTCCTGGGGAACTCGCGATGGAACGAGGTAACCAATTGCATAACATCAGGATCCGAGAGGTGCTCGATCGGTTCCCATGTGTCTGCCTCTTCATCAAAACCTTGCCATCTGACTCGGTATTGAACTTGTCCTCGCACTCGGCAACTATTGACAATCTTCTCCACAACAAAGAATAGTTCGTCCTGCTCATCCTCGTCAATGTCCATTTGGTCTTCGTTGCGTTCCCGAAATGGCTTGAGGAGAGAGGTATGAATGACTTTGTGGAGGCGAATCCTATCGGGAGTTTCCACTTCGTAGGCATGTGAACCAACTCGACGCTTGACTGTGAAGGGGCCGATGTACTTTGAAGTGAGCGTTCGGTTGTTTCCCGACTTGATGGTCAAGTTTCGTCGGTCCACTAGTACCTTGTCGCCTGGATTGTATGATCTTGCCTTGTCCAGACTCAATCCACTCCTCTTATCGTTGATGTGTTTGAGGGTGTTGTGGATGTCGTTGTGGACAGCAGTCATTCTATCCAACCATTCCTCAGCGGCGGGACTTGCAGAGGGTTCTTCAGACACGTGGATGGTGCGTGGGTCGAAGCCATAGAGACTTCTGAAGGGGCTGTATCCATGCGTTGTCGAAGTCGAGTTGTGTGCAAACTCGGCTAGCGGTAGCCATCGTGCCCATCGGTCCTGTCTGTCGTGACAGAAGATCCGAAGGTACTGCTTGAGTGTCTGAATTGCTCTTTCGCTAAGTCCGTCCGTCTGGGGGTGGTGTGCGGTGGAAAGTCGTAGTCCGATACCAAGTTTATCATTAAGTGCCCTGGAGAAAGCCGAGGCGAACTGGGGCCCTCTGTCGGAGGTGATGTGCTTCGGGAGTCCATGGAGTTTCCAGATGTCGCAGAGGTAGGCGTTAGCGACATCTTCGCTGGTCCAGCTTGTTTTAGCAGGTATATAATGCTGCATCTTTGTGAAGCGGTCGGTGACAACCAAGATGGCATTATAGCCGTCGCTTTCTGGTAGTTCTCCCACGAAGTCCATTGCAATCTCCTCCCACGGTCTTTCTCCGGTTGGCATTGGGACCAACTTGGTTTTCTTTGAGTGCCTGTCGGCCTTCGCCGTTTGGCAGCGAGAGCATCCGGCGACGTATTTGGCAACATCCTCCATCCACCCATTCCAGACAAAATCTCTTGATACAATCTCTTGAGTTCGATGACGTCCCCAGTGTCCTGCTACTTGTGAGTCATGACAATGGCGAAGGATGGTGGTGCGGTGTTCCAAAGGTACGACGAGGAGGCCTTCTTGGTTTCGTTCCCAGCTGGCGACATCCGTGTCTGGTCCAGCGGGATGAGTATCCCTTTCAATAGCCATTACCAATTGTCCGTCCTTGAAGAGCTGGGCGTCGGCTCCAGATTTCTCTTCTCCTGAGCGGCGGGACAGTGCGTCTGGCTTCCCCATCTGACTTCCGGGTTTGTACTGAATTGTGAAGTCGAATTCGCTGAGCTTCTCAGCCCACGAGGCTTGACGGCTATTCAGTCTTTGCTTTGTCTGGAAGTACTGGAGTCCTTGGTGGTCTGTGTGGACGACGAAAGGTTGAGGTAGGCCTGCGAGCCACGAGCGCCAATGGAGAATTGAGCTGACAATTCCCCAAAGTTCCTTGTCGTGAATTGGCCAGTTGCGCTCGCTTTCCTTGAGAGTCGTTGCATGACAGTCCACCAGTTTCCATTCGGGTTTGCTCGATGGGTTCATCGGGTCTGCTGGGTGTAGCTGAGATAGGACGCCTGCCACCGCTTGGTTGGATGCATCGGTTTCCAAGAGTGTGGGCAGGTTTCTATCCCACTGTGCCAAGATAGGTGCTTTTTGGAACTTGGCTTTGAGTTCATCAAATGCTTCTTGTTGCTGAGCTCCCCAAGACCATGGAATGTCCTTAGTCAGTTCAGTTAGGGGCTTAGTTCTTTGGCTGTAGTTGCGTATGAACCGGCGGTAGTAGTTGGCGAAACCGAGGAATGCTTGGAGGTCCTTTTTCTTTTGCGGGACTGCCCATTCCTCGATGGTTTTGACTTTTGCGCCGTCCATCTTGATTTCCGATCCATTGACAACATATCCAAGAAAGACTGTTTCTTTGACATGGAATTCCGACTTGCTGAGGTTGACTGCAAGATCGTGGTCCAGAAGTCTTTCTAGAACTCGCTCAACGACTGCTTGGTGTTCCCCTTCCGTTCCGGAGGTGTGAATGAGAATATCATCCAGGTAGTGGACTTCTTCTTCGATTCCTTGAAGGACTTCGTCCATCATCTCTTGAAAAGATGAGGGTGCGTTGATGAGTCCGAAAGGCATGACGGTGTACTCGTATAGGCCGTACTTGGTCTTGAAGGCCGTTTTCCACTCGTCGCCTTCCTTGATCCGGATGAGGTAGTAACCATTCTTGAGGTCCAATTTGGTGAACCATTTCGAGCCTTGGGTCTTCTCTCTGAGCTCGTTCATCAGGGGGAGGGGGTATCGGTTGGGCGTAGTGATTTTATTGAGCCCACAATAATCCACGCAGAGTCGTAGAGAGCCATCCTTCTTTCTGACGAAAAGGATTGGTGCTCCGGCTGCTGACCGTGATTTCCGCACTTTCCCTGATGGTGTGTGTTCCGCTAGGTACGCCCTGAGGGCCTCGTCTTCTTCCCAAGTGGTCTTATATATTGGGCCGTTGGGGACTTTGGATTGAGGGTCTTTGAGGGGGATCTCGTGGTCCCATTTTCGGTGTGGGGGTAGTCTATTGGCTTGCTCGGATGAGAACACCCGAGCATAATCAGCGTAATGGGAGGCTGCGTCAACCAGTAACACAGTATCTCCTTCTTCCATCTCTCCTTCCATTACCGTTATCTCAGGGATGTTCCGCTGACGACAACTTACCATAAATCCGTCCTTTCTAACTAATTTCCTTTCAACAGTATCCACCGAAAATCCATGCTCTTCTAGCCAAGAAAGACCCAAAATTAAATCCCTTCGTCCAATGTCCAATACTTCTGCGTCTAGCGACCACTCGGTTGTTTGAGGTGAGGGTGCTAAAGTTGAAGTAGGGACTGGCAATACCGAAACGGAGTCTTGCTCCAAAAACCTAAAAGAAGAATTAAAAACATGAGATCCTCCACTTAACTTATTACCATCAGCCTGCGTTATTCGCACAGGCTCCTTCCTCCTATTCAAACCCAATTTCTTTCCCAATTTCCATCCAATTACCGGGGCAGTAGCACCTGGGTCAATGACCGCTTCTGCCCTAATTCCTCCTTTCAACGCAACCATGACCGTGAGGAGTGGGGTGTGTCGAGGGGTCCTTCCGACGGCCGGTGGTGGGACCCCTACTCGTTTCCCGATTGGTCGGTGCTCACGGCTTCCTCCTCTTCGTAATCTGAGTCCAGCTCAGTGATTCGCACAGTCTTTGTTTCTGGCGACCTTCTTTTGCGCGACGAGGTGGCGACGGTATGTGATCCTTCGTCCACTCGTTTGCGTTTGGGGGTCGCAGCAATCATCTTGACTGTGCGGGTTGGTGTGGTGTTGGTAGTTTGGGAAGAGGCCCTTTCCCATGATTGAAGTTTATAACCGCTGGTGCAGTCACGGACCTGGTGTGTAGAGACACCACACTTGAGGCATTTGCCATCTCGACGACGGTGAGCCATGGTTTCTTTCGGGATTGTGTCGCCTGTTTGGGGGCGAGACTCCCGATTGTTGCTGTTGTTGCTGCTGCCTTGCGGGCGATCGTTCCGCCCACTTGGTCTGCTGCTGTTGTTGTTGTTTCCCTGGTTGCGTGTGCCCTGGGAAACAGCCTCCTGCTGGGTGCCAATCAAGATACACAACTCCTTCCACTGATGGTAAGTGGGACTGTTGAGGACTTGAGAGGCAAGGGCATGCTGAAGGCTGATGCGGAGGTTTGGCATCAACGTTAGTCGGAGGTTTTCGACGGGGATCTTGGCTTCGAGGTTGAGTTCTTCAACCTTGGTGAAGAAAGCCGAGATACTTCCTGTCTGTTTGAGAGCCTGAAGCTCTGTTGTTGCTCGCTGCTGGGCCTGGTGGTCCCCATAGGTTTGGCGGAGCCCATGGGTGGCGTCGTCCCAGCTGCTGATTTTCCCATCGTTTCCTCTCCACCATGTCAATGCATCGCCTTCGAATCGGGAGATCATGAGGGTGATGCGGTCCTCGTCCTCCGTGATCCTTTTGGCTCTAATGTAGTTGTTCATGGCGAACAGGAAATTCTCCAGTTCCGTTTTCTTTCCGGAAAACTTCGGTGGTGGGTCCAGTTTGAACTCTGGTCTTTGTTCCTCGTACCTGCGTGGAGGGTTGGTAGGTTCGAAAACCTGTTCTTGGGCTGGCAGTGGTCTCTTTGGTGGTGGTAGTGGTGGTGCCGGCGATGTTAGGATGGGCAATGGTCCAGGCTGAAACCGCTGTGTCGCGGGGAAGAGACCCGAGTTTCCCACGAGTACTTGCTGGCGAAGCGGGAGTTTCGGGGGAGGCACTGGTGCTACTTCCACTGGTGTTTCTGCTTCTGCGGGTGGTACTGCTCTTCCTTTTCCTTTATCCTGTGCCCCACTTGCGGCGACATTGTCAACCCAGGAGGCAACGGATTTGTGTTTGGAGCTCTCCTCCATTGCGTCGATGCGCTTGATGACATGCTCCAATGATTCTGCAAGTTCGTTGACCTGCTCCTTTCGGCTCTTCTTTTCCCTGGTCAAACTTTCTCTCACTGCCCCGATTGCCCTCTCGAGTTTACCAGTGTTTTCGATTTGTTGCCTGGTGAGGTCGGTTTTGACCTGGTGGATTTTTTGATGTAGTTCCTGGAGGGAACCATTGAATCTCGTCTCCATTTCGGTCATTTGCATTGCGATAGCCCTCAACATGGTTTCCTGTAGTTGTTTCAGTGCTTCTTCTATGGTGGGCTTTATTGACGCAGGAATCTCTTGTCTGAGATTGGCTTCGTCGGTCATTCGTTCGGTTCGGAGAGTTGCCGCCAAACGTTCGGCTTGCTCCCTTGTAATGTTGGTTGGCCGAAGGGGCGCGGAGTGGGTGGAGCCTGCCCTGGAGATGCGGTTCCTGTCTTTAAGTCTTGCGAGTGCTGAGGGGGCGCGAGATTCGGGCCTTGGGATAGGGGTGTTTGCTGCCGCCCCTGAGTGGATGATGGTATCGCCATCTTGGTCTTTTGCTTCTTCTTCCTCCGATGAGGTGCTGTATACTGGGCTGGGTGCGTCCTCAATCAAGGGGTGGGGACGCCTGGGTTGTGGACGCTCTGGCTGTGGGTGGGTGATGGCCACCATTGCTTCTGAGTTTTCCATTTGTTCGTCTCCTCCCATGAGAAGACCTGATCAGTGGGTGCCGGGGAGACGTCCGTGGTTCGACATCTTTTTGATGTTGATGATGATGTCGTGGTAGGCTGAAGCCGTAAGCGTTGTAATGTTACGGTTCACTTGATGAATCGACTTATTCGCGGGAGTACCGAGTACTAAGAGGTGCGACGAGATATTCACTAAGTACAAAGTACTAAAGATGCGATAATCCGATATAAGTGTAAAAGTAGATAGATACTTAGAACAACGCTATTCGCTTGTCCTTCTAAACTAAGTGGGCGGTCGGGTATATATAGCCGACCGGCTGCTAAACGAAATACATGATAGAAAATAACAATTAAAAGCGGGGAGTCCATTTGACCCTGAAACCCATAACTACCTCGCTTACGGCTTCAGCCACAAAGCGGGGTAGTTGCCTGACAAATCCAACTAGAGATGCGGCTAGAACTTTATAGAAATCCAACTCCAAATATAGCTGCCTAACTAGCGTGTGGATGATCAGTCCGTGTCACGGTTAGTCCCCGGTCTTATGCATTAGAGAGGAATAGGACTAGCTTACCTGACTCCGTGACATCGGGTTTAAAACTGGTATTTGACGCCGTCGAGTTTGACGACTTCAGTTTGACGGCCGTCGAGTTTAAAACTGGAGTTTGGCGCCGTCGACTTTGACTGCCAGAGTTTGACTGCCGTGGAATTTAACGACCACAGTTTGACGGCCTGAGTTTGACGACCTCAGTTTGATGGCCGTCGAGTTTAACAACAGGAGTTTGACGGCCTTAGTTTGACGGTCGTCTAGTTGGACAGCCGGAGTTTGACTGCCGGAGTTTCATGGCCGTCAAGTTTAACAACCAGAGTTTGACGGCCGTCGAGTTTAACAACCGGAGTTTGACGGCTTGAGTTGAACAGCCGGAGTTTGACGGCCGTCGAGTTTGACGACCTCAGTTTGACAGCCGTCGAGTTTAACAACCGGAGTTTGTTGACCCTGAAGTTATATAATTTACTGGAAAACTAGTCCTAGCCCCAGGGAAAACAGCTGAAAAAGCACTATAATCCTCCTTGATCTTTAATTTTTGCTCCAGGGTTCTGCCTCGATTTTTTGATGGAGTAGAGGGAGTGCGGCAGATATCACCAACAGTTGATATCTGATGGCGTAATACTCTTGAGATCTTGGAAATCGTCCAGTTTGCATGAAATCTTAAGGCCTATACTGTGCAATGTTCCTTATATGTTGTGCAATAGAATGCAACCATGATGTCAAGGTTAAGATGTATTGCCAGTGAGTGGAAATTGAAATTGCCGAGAATCATAGGATTGATATTGCCGAGAACTATCAATATTCTCAGACCTTATACCTACGAGAAGCCAATTTCTCTCAAAAGCAAATTCACAGTGTGATATAGGTATTGTGTTCTGCAAGCGCTCTCCTTTCATACCCTCCTCCTCTTTTTTTTTGATAGTGGATAGTAGCGTGGTTGTGCAAGAGTCCGTCTGCCAGCGAAATTACTAGTTTGGAGCTTGCGAGTTATCAATCCTACACCCGAGTACTTAGGTTTCCGGGTATAAATGACTCCATTTAGGGTCTACGTGGTCTGTATGGTATAACTTTCCTAAATATATGAAATATTAAGTTACTTGTTGAACCAGTGGCCAGAATGTTCCGCGCGAAATGCCCCCATAACACAGAGTCCGTTCCATGCAGAACACTTTATACCTCACCCTCAAGGATAAGTTCAAAATTCCTCCCTGGGAGTCACTAACTTCAAACTGAAATTACTCAGTCAATATATAAGATATTAAGTCACTTGTTGAACTAGTGTCAAGTCTGTTCCGCGCGGAACGCCCCTATAACACAGAATCTGTTCCGTACGGAACACTTTTTACCTTACTGTCAGAGTTTAACCCTATGAGGGCAGTGTCGTAAACCACTATATATTGTCTATGGCAGGGTGTCCAGGGCTTGGGTGTGCATGGTGAGCGTTAGGTGGGTGCATGGCGCGGTTTGGGTGCCGGTTTTGGTCTCGAGCATGTGAGTCGGACCATAAGACCAGCGCGGCTGCTATCACCAGTTACGAGAGGCTTTCGAGGGAATGTCGGTACCTGGGGCACACCTGCAGATCCCAAACTATTAACTTTTGTATTGGCGCGCTTTAGCTCCAGTGGGCTTCCATCGGCCTCGAGCCAAGGGCAACACAGCCAGAAATGACGCAGGCAGAGATGACGCAGCCACAGGCCACATAGCCATAGCCTGGTCTGCAAATATATCGATCCTTCGCCCACGGAGCCGGGGTACGGGTGGACGTACGGGAGGATGTGCGGGTGCTTCCGTGCCGTGTCTTCGGATCGATCGATCGATCTCTCGCCTACCGAGCTGGGCACAGCACGAGAGAGTTCGTATCGGCGTCCATTTGCCTCGATTATGTGAGACAACACCCGGATTCTGGGACTTTGCTTCACGATTATCAAGAGGCTGCCGTCTGCTGCGATGCTGTAGCCGTCGCCTGCTATGAGGGCGCGACCGGCACCTTGTTGGAGGCTCGAGTGGCATTGTGGATTTGTATGGCATCCATTGGCTCTCCTGTAATGTGAAAGTTTCTCATTATGGGCGTCCATTGGCCTCCAGCACGTGGGGGAAGTGCACTGCCGTGAAAGTGTGAGTTCAGGGTAATCCCCGATTGAGCAAGCGTTCTAGTAGCTGTTGGTACATAGGGCAAAGCTGCGGATCACAAACAGAACTTTTGAATGTGCGTGTACTGGCCTCCAAGCACTCCGTAAAAGCCTTTCCTTTGGGTGCTGCCTCAAAAGACATGGTTGCGGATCATATCGCTATGTATCCATTTCTCACTCTTGGCTATGGGTGTGGATGCCGCTTTGCCTTGCGGCTGCGTGCTCGATCAATGGACAGATCTGTATGGCGTCCACTGTCCTCGATCAGGTGACCGCGATTCTATATCGTACCGTCCATTGGCATCCCTGTTATTTCGTGCATACAACAAATTCCCTTGCTAAAGTCAGGTGAGACGAATTAGGTTTATTTTCTTCGTAAGTGCCTTGGCCGTCCGTTGGGCCTACGCACCGCCCCGCAAAACCCCTTGAACAGTCATTCCGGTCAACCAGCGGGAAGCATGCCCAAGTTTGAATGGGTCCCCCCCCCCCTATCCTGTTAATGTTTTCCATGGAGAGATGGAATGGCCCTATCTTGTGCGTGTTGTGGGGGTCTGTCGCACGCTATGTAGTGTGGGTCACCGCGGGACGGCCCCCCTGTTCTCGTGCCAAGACTGAATATCGGCCCCCCCCTCCCGCCCATTAATGCGTATAGGATCTCATAAATGTTGATTGATCCGATAAGAACTGGCGTTGCACTCCCGTTTAAACCAGCGGTCCGCAATCGGTGCCAGCAACCTCACCGTGAGCCACGGAGTTGAGGGTAATGATTGATTGTTAAAGCATGCAGCAAGCGGAGCCTACCGCCATAGACGGATGAAAGAATGGACATTCCTTTTATCCTTACGATCCATTGTGAATTGTGGTCCGCGCAAAAGAAAATGCACGTGTTCATTGAGATAGAACAAACTAAAAGTATTACCTACGACACCAGGGATTCCCACGTGGTCACCCACCGTAGTACTAACCTGGCGATCTGAAGCTTAGATATGGCAGAGCGGACGGGATGCCTCGTTGTCTTCAGTCTATGGTCGTAGATGTAAGTATACTTCAGTTACGCTTTATATTACCAATGTTTCTCGACACGGCAAGTTTTCAATGCCATCGGTAGTGGGTGGGGGCCGCCTGCTGCAAGGCCGAGACCGTGGCCAGCAGGCCGAGGTCGCCGCGGGGAGGGGTGTCTGGGGGCCGTCCCTTGAGGCCAGGAGGCCGAGGATGCCTAGGGGGGGGGTGTCAAAGTGTTTCAGTGGGACGTCCTCAGTAAATGCCATTATCGTGGCTGTGTGCCCCGGGGGGGCCACGCCGTGCTGGCTCGCGGCGGCTGCCCCGCGGATTTTCATCGCTTTAGGTGTGTCTGTGTATGCATGCGGGCCGAATACTTTTAAGCGTCGAACCGCTCGCCAATATTTATGGGTGGTTTAAACCATTCACCAATGTTCGATCATGCTGAATGGAACAGAAGCCAGGGCACAAAACTACGTAGTTACTCAATCTATGGCACCGTACATACTGTAGAATCCGGTATATAAGAAGTGTATGTGCTCAGAAACTCGATTTTACGTTTTAGAATATGTTTTTGTATACATTGATATTGCTTGGGTCTATGTGCACACATATCCTACTGCCTCCATCTGCAATAATCTTGTAAGCACATGTGCTCATTGAGCCGATTCTACGGTATGGCGCACCCCGTACAGATTCCTTGTTCTCGCAAAGGCTTTATTCTACTCTCGCTATCAAATATCTTAATCACACTCAATATTATCGATCCATTTCAACACAAACTCTCATAAACTCAGTTATCTTCATCCGACTTAGTACCATACTATCCCTTGGACATATTGTTCAACACCACTGTACAGGCGTTCAACATTGACCCCCTATAACCACTTTTTCTTGAATTTCCTTTCGCACGGCGGACAGGTAGTCTTCTGGTTCTCAAAGACGTACGGCCGGGTTCCATAGCACTTCTGGTCCCGCTCCCAGAAGTGGGCGCATCGAGTAATTGTTTGCCGTTTGTAAGTGCACTGGTACTGCTCGCAGGTGTAAGTAACGTAGTTGCACATTTTGCGTGAATTGTGTCGTTGAAATTCGTTTCGAGTTCTGGTATCGTTTGGTTCAAGGAGATGTGTAGAAAGAGGAGATTGCAATTCGAGCAAAGTGATAACCGAAGTAGGTAGACGGGGCAACACCTTTTTATATCCATGGCAGTGGAAGGAAAGGTTTGTCTTTAATCAGAATGAATTGAATGCTCTGTTTTGCCCAACGGTCGATTTCAAAATCAGTCGACATTTGATGGACGAAACCTTAAATCATGCCAATATATACAATCAATTGAGCGATTTGGAGTATGTCAATATAATTAATATGTCTACACAACAAGGAATCTATTTAGGTGTGACGGTTACAGTTGACCTCGATCAGGCCATCAACGGACAGTGAGCTGCGGCGTTATCGTGCGTGACGATAAAAAAAGAGAACTCTATATCAGGCAAACCAGGGAAACGCCCAACGCATAGAATAGCTATCAAAGCAGAAAGTAGGCTTCCGACAAAACCAGACCCCAAAAATAACAACATACACAAATGCCGCGCCAAAGGAATCAGTCGATTATTGAGCAGGAGCAGAACCAAAGGATTCGCCAGTAAAAAGCCTATGCAGATAGTCCTCAAGACTCTGGACACCATACAGCAACCCGTGCACGGAATCCTTTGCCTCTTGCATATAACTTCTCAGGTTCTGCTCGGTGTATTTCTCAGGCACGTGGTTGAGGTAAGAGCCTGGGAGATGCTCGATGATGACCCAGAGGTCGGCCCACTCCTTCTGGGCCGCCACCAGAAGGTCCGTCAGCTTTCCTAACTGCTCGCGCAATGTGGAGACGACACGCGCCGACTGCTGGGCCATCTCGGCGTCGGCATAGGGTCTCCGGCCAATGAACGTCAGCATCTTGGCCTCGTAGCCGCGCAGGTATTGCAACTCCGTGAGGCCCATGCTGCGCAGCGCGTCGACCTGCTCGAGGATGTGATTCGTAGCATTGAGCAAGGCGCGCCGCCGCACCTTGTAGTCAGCCGCCGTGTCCGGGTGCACGCCGAGCGCAATGGCCTTGGCGCTCTCGAGGCCCCCGCCGACGCTCGTGCCGCCCGAGATGGAGCCGATCTGGATGGAGAGCAGGGGGCTTGGCTGCGGGCGCGGCGGCGGCGGTGTCCTGCTGGCTCCGAAGATGGCCAGGGGCGAGCGCGGAGGCATCCAGGCGCCGCTGCCCAGGTTCAGCGACGCCGCGTTTGGATGCAGCCTCATTCCCGGCGGGGGCTGGAGCACCGAGAGATCGGCGCCTGGCGGTTGGCGGAACGGCGTTGTGGCTGGTGGCCCGGCATCGGGGGCTGTCAGCGAGCGCCTGACATTGGGGGATGGCGCTGGGTTTGGAAATGCTCCGGCCGATGGGGACTTGCGATTGTTTCCTGCTGCTGGATTGGGCTTTCTAAGTGGCATTTTCACGCTCTCCTGAATTGGGCTTGACTGCAAGTCTTTCTTTTGTTCAGTGCTGCAATCGGATATCGATGATGGTTGGGTGGGATGATGATGCATGCAAAGTGAAATGATATTTACCCAACTACAGGCTTCTATCAAGTATTTAACGAAAACGCCTCGGGCTCAGCCTGGCCATGGGCTTGCGGTTATCATGGAACCTTGGAGGTCATCTACATGGCCAATGTATATGCTCCGTTAATGTACCGCTTGATGGTAGTCATGGTCCTTTGGAAAGGACAGCCAGTAACCCACAAGGTAGACTACGCATCGTCGCTGTACGCCCACGTAGCGGATACGCCGGCCTTCCTTTCGGTCAAAAACGAAGAAAGAAAATGCTTGTCCAGTGCGGGAATACTATATCCTTTTTTGACGCTGTGATATATGGTACAGACGAATCTTGTACAATGTGGCTCGTTATATTCATAACATCATACATATTCGTTTTTGGTATAACTATAAGTTAAGAGATTCTCTCCAAAAGCTCGTTTGAGCCGCGAGACCTCCCAGATTTGAGTATGAGGTACCAGTATACCAGGCAAACAAACGTCTGGCTCCAAGACGGTACGGTTACAACGGGGACGACCCTTGTGAAGGACGGAATAAGAATAGGCGGTTTATGTAATATTTCTTTCGTAGCTGACGACAGGTTTAGTGGCATTGGGACTGGTGAGATTCTCGCATCAAGAATTCCTTTAATGCATGGTAGGCATGGGTCATCAACGCGAAGCAACACGAAAGGTACAATGATGAGACTTATTTGAAGCGACTTTGTTAGACAACGAATGTGGATGATGCACGATGATGGTATGTGCCCTTTAGAGAACAAGCTGAGGAACATCTAAAGGAGCAACGAAGGGACGATTTAACAACGCGATCCAACACGAATCCGCTAGAACCCAATGCCAATAATGGACCAATTTGTAAATGCTATGTCTTTGAGCCGTTCAGCAAGATCGAACATTGGGCAATGGTTCAAACTGTTGTGCAATATTGCCAAATGGCGAGGGTTGCTCGATGGCTGAAACTGTTCATCACTGCAAGTAACACGAATACAACTTGTGTAGCTCCCTGCACAACGGCTCAACCATGGATGACCATGCTATAAATATGGGTGTTTGCATTATGACCTCACCTCTTGGATGAGGTCTATAGCTCATTTTCACGATGATACTGTGAGTGAATAACCAATGTAGAGGTCCTGTTAATCTGGCCATGCATTATAGCTGATTTTACCCATTTGTTCACATTACGTACATTACGTGATTGTTAATAGATTGGCAGGAAATTCAACCCTATTAGTCCTCAGGATTTTGTAATCCCGTTGATATATGTGCCAGCGTACCTAATATTATGATAATGGAAATTATTGAAACCATACAATGGACAATTTTTCTTGAAATTAACCAGTGTCACTTGTATGATGAGAACTAGTGATTCCGTACAGTGCGACTTATCCTTGGGTTTCGTGGGGCATGTAGCCAAACGGACCCCCCCAGTTTCTACGTTAAAGTCACCTCACTTCCAGCAGCAACGGCAGGTGGGTTCCGCTCTAAAGTAAGTCTCATAAACCCGAAGGATAGTGCGGAAGTAATTACCACATCTGGCTATAGCGCACTTACTTCCGCGGCATTGGGCACGTGTCCTCCAGCATTTCTGAGCGGTTTGCAAGGGTATTCATACCATTCAGCAATACTTGTGGATGGTTTGGGGAGCGTAATTCATGCTGAACGGCTTGAGCTCGTGAACAAGGTTAACCACCCGGCAATGTAGCTCAACGGCTCAGACCACTTACCCCAGAACGGTTTCTCGAAATAAGAATGGACTCGATATAAGCATGCAATAACCGGATCTGAGTGTATGCGTATCGCGGGTGTTATCTTTACCACCCTTTCAAGATCGGTGTTCTAATCTGCAACAACGACGATAGCAATGTTTTTATACGATGATGTAACCTCTTGCCCGCGGCTCTCGCCGGCTTGTCAAAATTGATTGATGATATGTGGTATGATCATCAAAGTATTTGTAGGCATGTCCAGCTCATACGTTGATGAGAACAAAGCTTTCTTGGACTCAAGCATATTCCGTAGAGGGTGTGCTCGCTAATCCGCCAGCATCAGAGTTTGCTAGCAAATAAGGAACTCAACAACAAGGATGTTGGCTGGGTTAGGTTGAATCACATGCATATTTTCAAGCGCGGAGGGCGCGTTGGAGATGATTGATTCCTTCAGACGGTCAAGCTCGGTGGAGAAGCACATGTGCTTATACTTGTTTTTGCTCACAATGGAGGGAAATATATGTGCCTATCGACGGATATGTGCTCATGGTATCTATCAAAGGTGAACATTCAAAGAAGGGTTTCGCCACTACTTTATCTGCTATATTCGTCCAACTGGCTTGCCGTATTCATTGAATAAGATACCACCCCTCATAAGATAGTATTGTGGCCGCTCTCACATACAAAGGGGCCCTATGCTATCGCCAGAGAACCCATAAGATAGCTATCTCTTTCACGAATTTATACGATATGCGTTCATGTTTCATATACAATGCAAATACTTTCAGAACAGGCAACCTCAAAAGACATCCTTATCGATCAAGGTGTCTCTGTCAATGGATAGCTGCTTCTCCACGGAAGTTTACGGTATGACCACCGTTTGCCAACTGCCATGCCGGATAGTCGACTGGATTCCAGTTCTTTATCACGTCTTCCAGTCCGGAATGAGGATGATCTCTGAGGCTGCCTTTGGTTATTTATGCCCTGTTGTGCAGCCATCCATGCACAATGTAAACGCATTCATGAGAAAGAAGAATTAATTCCAAATTACGCTCAATACAATGGCGTCCGGATTGAATTCAATCTGCTTGAGGGAAGGAATTTGGCCGGGGGTTTGTATACTCTTGTAAAAGTCCTAGATGTATTGTAGGTTGGCTTCCAACAAACGCCACCCGTGAGCACTGTACTGAGCACTGTACCGCGAGCGTTTTGCGGAAGTTTAGAATTTCGCTTTCCTAACCCTGAGCTCATATGTATCGCTCTACATGTATCTAAAATCTTTGGGAAAAAACATCTTTCGTAACACATCTGCACACTTCCGTTCATTGTCAAAGAATCCCGACCCCAGTATTTAAAACAATATTTATGGCTCTAAGGAATAGTGTGCATATATATCGCTTGCCGTCGAGCTCTGTCCCGCGTGGCCAGCCATGAACTAAATCCCATGACGGTCTATATTAGTACCGCCAACATATCAATGATGGACATGCAATTAACCACCGAAAAGGTGTCTATAAAGTACAACTGGATTACTCTAACAAACAAGTGACCGTTGCAAAGAATATTTGTTGTGTCAATGTAAGGTTGTATGTACATGGCTGTCGTTTACAGAAAATTTTGGTTCAAGGCGTACCCGTCATACAAATTGAATTGTTACATGCAGATAGTAATACCTAGCGATTGTGAATATTGTCAAAGTCGAACATGGGAAAATGGAGCCTTAGCGCCGTTCCACTGCTTTCACAAAAAGATATAAATGTACTTGGACACGAAGGCTGCCTTGCTTTACGACCCATCTTATCCGCAAGTTACTACGGTACCTTCTTTGTTTCGCTGTGCAGATCTGCCACATCGCTGCCCAACAACCTGCCGCTATGAGCATGTGAACTTTGGCCCCAAGAATATCTCTATAACGGAAGCAATCTGTAATCGGAGCGTAATAACTCGGTCGTTAAATCCTCAGGCTCGACTGTATACAGATGATTCCCGCATTGAACATACCCGAAAGAAGTAAACATTCGTCATATACATGCGTCCTGCGGCCCCAATCCATATTCACATCCCTCTCAATTTAGCGATACTTTCGCTATCGGAACACAACAACCTGCCACAAAGGAATGCCCATAACGGGAGTAATCTGTGTACTTTCAACATTGGAAGACTTCACAACGCAATGATAAAAAATGCGGTCAATTCTATTGCCGCATCCAGGTTCAGTTGAATGTTCCGAATGCAATATACAGGTTTTGTGGTTATGGCCAAAACTCGGACAACGGCTATGAGCACTTTGATTACACAGACATTCATCATGGATCATGGATCAATATTGACTCCGGCGTTGAGTGAGACACCGCATTCTGTGCTTAACACGTACCCATATAGTCACAGGGACTACTCTTTCATTAATCGGGCGAAATGGGACGGCCTTCATTGGTAAATGAGGCATTAAAATGTAAGCAATGTGGAGGCTGCTCTTCAGGACCACAAAAATAACCCGAATGCAGCTGCCTTGTTAGAAACCTCTGTGGATTGTAGCTCCATCCGAATTACTCCACTTGGATCCTCTTGGAGATACGCACACATGATGGGGAATAATTTCACGTTTGGAGTGGTTCCTGTGCTCCAGAGCACGAGTTTCTCTATTTGTGATCGAACGATTTTTTGCTAGCAACCATTTCTTAAAAAGTTTTTCCTTTGAAGACAACGAAAGCCACAGTTCTCTGAATATAATTTTCCCTGAATTTCTAAAGTTATTTACAGCTAGTATTCCATTATAAAAGTTGAGAGAAAACCCTGATGTCGTGCGATGATCATACGAAGGAGAAGGGGGCATTTATTGTGCGAATGGTTGTTGGACATAGCTATATGTGCTCCATACTAGGGCTTTGCTAGTCCGCTACCGCGATTGTAAAGGTTGAAGAGTGATGATCTAGACATAACTGAAAACCACGCGAGATCCGATATCTTAGAGTCAATCTGCTACGGGGAGCTTCCCTTTTTGGCGCGAATCGTAACCTCGTCTGCATTGGTGGGGAATATTGATGAATTTTCAATTCTCCTTGTTGGGCTCATTATCGGTTATATTACGGTGGCTTCGCTCCCTTAGCCTGGTCAGTGCTTCAGCGCTCTTTAACCTTCTGCATTGGTATTCTTCAAAGATACTTCACAACGGTGATCTTTGAACAGCAATCGATGTCAAGCCCATATGCCCCTTCGATAAACACTTGCACATTGTAGGAATCTGATTACTATGAAAAGAGAGGTCCACGTACGATGTCTATAAAAGGCAGATTGAATAACGTGCGAATATGGTAGCTGAATCGAACTGTCATCCACAATTTGGCCTCCAATGTGTGTCCAACGCGAATGGTATAACTGTAATTCAAGGGAACTTGTTCTTGGGTAAACACGAAGCAATGATACTTTTCATTCTTTCATTTGTTTTCGTTGTGGAGTAGATGGCGTTTGCTAATGTGGATTTAAATCTTTAAGATTGAATAACGAACTTATTTACAAGAATTATCTATAACTTTTAGTTCGACCAACACGTGGATGACATTAATATCCTGATAGAGTTTCTTCGGGGAACGCTCCCAGCTATTGAATCCCGGCAGGGATTGTCTCAACGCGCCACAAAATAGCTCTCGCCAGAGGTGGGGAGGAGCATTTCGTTGAATTGCGTTCGGATCAGGCAGGCCGGAATGAGGCATTGCGTAAGCCTTTCCCATGCGTGCAGCAGAATTGCAACTTCAAATGTCTGATCCGCAAAGGCTTGATGCGATTTGTTTTTCCACTAGCAAAGGGGTTCGTAAATGCGTTTAGACTGAAATCCATCGCAAATTCATTGTATAGAGGTTTAGAATGAAATGTTTCATATCAGAAAAGTACCAGTGAACTTACGCATCGGCGCTGATATTATGAATCCCTTACTTTCCTACACTGGAGTACTTTCCTACACGTCACTTATTGAGGAGAATACATACCATCGAAGGCCCCGAAGGTAGGCTTCCAATGTTAGTAATGTATATATGAGCCTCGCATCTGTCACACAAGAGATATCAGTTTTATTGTGGTTGTGACGACCATATTCTCATCGGGGGAGTCAGAAATACTATTTCAATTACACCAGTATTTCCACCTTTCCCCCATCCTTAATCATCTCGATAGGTAGTTCCGTAGCGCAATTATTGTCCACGCGACTTGTGAGAACTTGGCAGGATACAGAGCCGAGAGCTATGTAACCACAAATGAAATACATGCATTCCAAACCGAAGTTGTGCCTTGTATTTCGAGTAATCGCTATTGTTGTTGAAGGCAGAGAACCGAGTGAATAAACAACGGTGCCCTTCCGCCTGATTCACCATAGTGCAAAGAAGGCAACTGAATATCTTCACATGCTCAGCTCCATGAAATTAAAGGCATACTATTCAAGTTCAAATTTAGTTCAATGCGAGGTTTCAATTCTAGGGGGTGAGAATCGTCTACTTTTGTTCATACATATTAATGCCAACTTTAGTAGATTTTCATATGATCATTTTAGAGTAAGGTTTAGGTTATGCCTTCCGATGTGTTCTTTCGCAAAATTATCGTTTTACCAATTGGCCCGCCTTACAGATAGCCAAGAACGAGATATATCAGGATGGCCCAATGTGGGTAGCCAGAGAATACATCCACATCTAATAACACAATTATTCATCGATTGCGGTGCCTCAAACTAACTTCATCAATCGTGAACGCTTGGATTACAATCTCATGTCTTGAATTTGTGAATTAAAGGTAAAGTAGTTCACGACAGCGCTTCCAATCCATTGTTTCCGGTAACGTCTCAAACCGTATCGCAATACCCCGAGCAAACATAAACAGGCTAGAAGGATGCATTACACAGCCATGCAATGAAGTGATTATTGGGCAATATGCCAAGCAATCGACAACACAATGAAGCTATGGAACGACATACCCATGTCTACTAAGGAGACCACATCAAGCTATGGAGCCGGTGAAAACCCGAGGAAGTCCACCAAAGTCGAAACCCGGCTGGAGGAGCAGTCGCACGCTTGTCGATGCCATATTTATAATGGAAGTCGTGAACACATTTGTTTTTGATTAGAGGTTCGGCAAGCAAGTTGAATACCGTGGGCTTGGATAGAAAAGCACGTATCCAACGATGAAAAGCACAAATCAATCTATAAACACACATCAATGTAGTCAGCTATGTTGAAAATATTTGCACGTTATGAGCACATCCGCACATTGCAGGGGATAAAGCAGACACAGAAATTGCGAACACCTGTTCATGTGGTTGTATACAAAGCACTTCTCACACATGCTTCTTCACGGGCGTGTACGGTATCTGGGTATTTATCAACGTGCAATCAATCCTTGATATGTATCAACACATTGAAGGAAGGACGAGATGGCCCAACATGATGTGATGCGCAGGCCACAGTGTTATGAAGTACATTTCACCAAAATTCAACGCAATACGTGAAATACACGATCGGTCTCCTTGATACGCTACCTGTTGGCACCAACTTTGGGCACTCAAGGGGGTTCAAAAGTTGAAAAGATTGCACAACGTAGACAGTTCAATTCGTGGAACTTGGATGGCATCAAACATCGGCCAGTTCTTCCGGCCTATATAAACATGACAGACCACATTGCGGCTGTGCTCGACATACAACACGGCAGATTTTCCGAAGAAGCCATCATACCTGCATCACAAGCCAGAATACGCATATGAGGGAAAGGCAGGCCTAGGGATTCTAACCTAAAATCAAATGCTAGAATTAGCACCTGCATATCCGGGAACATCTGAAACTCGAAGGAGAGCCCATAGGAGAAATTTCAGTTGACTTGATAGCGGAACAGGCATTGCGCAAGGTTAGTTTGGAAACGTGACACTAAAATGTCGGGAAACACATGTTGTCGGGCGGTATTGGCGACATGGGTGACGTCTGGAAATGCAGATACACTGACGAGCAGTTCTGAGCGGCTACGGAGACAAGGTGTGGGCAACCAGTTTCCATTCCAGGCGCCGTATCACTATGGAGAAATTAGTAAACATATGATGGGGGCTTGATCACAGCTTACTGTGGCAGATAGAGGAACTACGTGGATCCCTGTTTACCATGCACGATGAGACGCTATACGCCCGCAGGAGGTTCAATGATAGTTCAAAGGACCTGCAAATTGAATTGACATATCATAATAGTGATTAGCCAAACTAGTTCCCTCATGAATGATCAATTGCAAGCTGTGAAGATTGTTCAGGTCAGAGGATGCGCGTTCACTGCTCAAGAAGCCACGACAAACGGGTTAAGATACACAATGTGGGTCACTCTCAGAAAATAGTTCTACGGCATTATGTTCCCGAAAATATTATTAGAATCATGCTATGTTTGAAGGAACTCTAATCGATTCTCGTGATTCAGGCGCATCGCAGACGGAATTGTGGCAAATGCGAGTTTTGCCTTGAGTTCAATGAAATCAATTACGTGAGTTCAATTCCCGCGGAGGCTAATCTTGGGATTCTCGGCGACAGCAACACTGGCAAAAGAAACAAATAGTATGTTCATTGAACCGTTTTCTGAAGCGATAAAGCTACCTATGGGCAGAGGCAACAAGTTGGTAGACGTTGTGGTCGTTTAATTTTTCGAGAGGGGAAATTTTGAATGACATTATATATATTGGATTGAATCCGAAATTGACGCTGATAGTGGCTACTCCTGAATTTGGAGATGGGAAGCAATCTCCTTGAAGTTGACGCAACCCAATGAGTCATTTCGCACTGGTGGAGATTAAGGGCGACCGAGTGGGAACTTTGAATTATTTAGTGATAAAAAAAATCTTAGTACCTCTTGCATCCCAATACTCCACATTGCGGGATTGACTCTCACGCCGCCCGGTGCGCAAAGCCGAGGGCAACCGCGTTGGAGCAATTCGAATTCGAATTTGAGGAGGGTGGGGTGAGAATCTCTTACTCCCACGTGGGAAATCACATTTACCCATGATCATGACAGGTGCCTCTTCTTACTTGGTGCTTTGACTTTAAGATATCATCGTGTACCTCACCTGTCGCACTCCAATGCTCCACATTGAGGGATTGATACTCAGCTGCCGCCGGCGACCGCTGGGAGCAAATGAAACTGTGTGGAGGAAATAAAACTGTCTTGAGGAGATCGTTTGCATGCCTTGCCCCAGATTTTGGATCGTAGCGACGAGGCCATCTCTCAACTCCTAATCTTGCGCTATAAAATCGCAACCCGTGTTTATACTACGATGCGCTCCGAAGTGCAGCGAGGAGGCGCTTAAGGAGCAGCCTGCAGGCTCTAGAGAGAACATTATGAATAATTGATGAAAGCATCGATTGGAGTGAGTATCCAACGGACCCTTGAGAAAGTATTGATTGATCAAGCTTTGGAATCATCGATGAATTAAGTGGAACTATTAATATCATTGGGGTAGAACTACCAATTGAGTGGTGCCAGTATTGGGAGCGTAGCGACTGGGCCATCTCTCGTGCCCACGTACTTAAAATGATCTCCCTCATGCCACCACTTTGTATATATCTATTTCTCCCCTGCATCATACCTTTCGTTGTTGACATACCTACAGTCGTTCTTCCCTGCAAGCTTGATTTGGGCAATGACGTATAAGCTCCACCACACCGTGATGCACATGTGCTTGTAGATCCAGAATCACGGATCAGGGCGTATTGATGACGAAAAGTGTATGGAATAGTGGTAACCGGGATCGACTCCTCGTCCTCTGAAAACAGCATGCCCTTCGACTTAACGAGTACTAGTACTTGAGGGGAAAGACACACAACTAGACTGAAGACAACAAATTTGCATTTGCCCATAAGATCATCAACAGTGGACCCGCGCACGAGGCCCCGTGAACCCACCGCAGATTATCACAAACCGCACCCCTTTGCAGACAATAACGGGCAGATGGTTAACATGGCCATGACCACCCGGTGAAAACGTTCCCATTCTCCGGTAGGCGCCTTGTCTGTTCTTTCCATTTTCATCGACTGATCGATCATATTAACGGTGGACTCTTTCTTTTGAGATATTCCTGACCAGAATATTCCAGATTGTGGCTTCTGCCACATTTCCCCGCCCCATGTTGTTCGGAATGAATTGCCCACCCTATGGCCGAAGGTGGACATTGATGCTACCAGGCACTCTTGAGTTTGTGTATTCCTTCGCTTTGCCTTTGATGTATTGAGCTCTTCCGTCCATCCCCTCCTCCGCACCTCCCCTATTTCCCCAGTGCTCGATATGGAGGCAGGCTCCGGTCCGGGTTTATTTTCAGCGGTGGGCGCGGTTGATATGATCCCTGGGGACACTTTGCCATTCTGTTGCCAAAGCACTTTATATGATGGTGCTGCATCAGTAGAAGTCGATTTTCAGGTTCAGGTGAAGTTTGGCATGTCCGTGGGGCGATGGTGAGAGTGACAGTTCGCCAGAGTGGCATCGATTCACCAGAACCAGATGGAAGAAACTTGAATCCATCAGGGGAAATAATTTTTGTGGATCGAGAAAACGAAGGGTGGGTGCCAGATCAGTGTGATTGTTGTGCTCACGGACAATTTTATTGTCTTTTAGCGATAAATTCATAAATCGAGTGGATCCTGGAGGGACAAAATATTCTTTCATGGATTAAGCAGATCACATAGGAATAGAATATTTTTCTACTCGTAAAAAAATGGTAAATCCGGACGGACAGGGTATAATGCTAGAGCCACTGGAGGTCTGTGGTTTTTGTACAGTTCGAGTTCAAGAAACGTTTCTTACGGGTCGCCCACACCTATTCACAGACCTCTCTTTGACCCTTGAGTGTCCGGATTTACCATTTTTTCACGAGTATAGTTGCTTTCCTTCTAATCGTGCTCCCGCACGGACACAAGACTCCTGCACAGACATCAGCTCCAAGCATTAGCGGGGCTATTGTGTTCAATGAGCTTTGTTGATCACTTTAGGTAGGTACGAGTAGGCCTGAGTGTCCGTGTGAGCGGCTGGTAAGAGATTTCATATTGAGAGTTAAAAGCAAACGCATTCCCCCCAACAGCAAACTTCTTTTAAACCCCACAACACCATATCGCTATTGTTGCTGTCAAAACACACAATTACTTGATCTTGTGCACAAACTCCAATTTCTTGTAGTAGTCCTGTATTGATGCCAGTGATCCTCGAGCTCATGTGTAAATGTAAATCTCGAATACTTAAATTGATGTACTGCAAAGTGATTGTAGAAGTAAAACAATAGAATAATACAGCGGTATTGAAAAAGTGAGTAGACAATTTGTAATTGCCCAAGATCGCATGTATACAATTTTTTTTTCTACTCACTTTCCAATAAAGTAAATCCTATGATTATACTAATCCAGATGCAGTCCTTAAAACAAGAGTTGCTCCAGAGCAATAGCTCTGAATAAATGTGTGCTCCTGAGCAATGATCATGATGAAAAGTGTGCTCCTGAGCAGATCGAGGACTTGCCTTGCGAATATTTGTGCTCTGGAGCAGATCTTGCAAATATTTGTGCTCCAGAGCACGAGTTATTCTCATGCGATCCTGTGCTCCAGAGCACGAAAATCACGCGATCTGCCGAAAATATTTCCCCAGATGTCGCACGGACGAATATTTTGATGCCGTTTTAAATGAATCAAATCGTCGCAATCAATAAACATTAATCAAATTTATATCTCCATTTAAAGTTTAAATATTCAAGGCATGAAAATTGTATTGACTTGCCTTGGAAACGTGTACCGTAATCATCTCACACGGACAGGTGAAGCCAAACAAGTGCTGGGAGAGGACTTGTGAAAGCATAGTTAGTAAACCGGCATGCTGGAAGTATCTGTTATTACAATCGTGATTCGATAAAGCAAAGAAACCGGGGTCTTCTAAGAAACTATGGCGTTCAATTTATACTTACAGCGAGAACTATATGTATGACGAACGAATGGGACTATTCTGAGCGGTATACATACTCCTCTGGCGTACGATTTTGAAGTGATTCTGATTTTCGCAGTGGGTACGCCAGTTTAAACGGGATAATCTGAATTACCATGTAAATTTCAATAACTGTAATGGGACAGGCAGTACTTTTACGGGACGGCAGGGCATAGGAATACCCTTGATTTTGGGGTAACTTTGGCACCCGACTTCGACGTTTATAGCGAGTGTAGCTACTTTTCCTATGGTATACGGACGAGACGTGGGTACTCTTAAGCACATGCCGAGAGCGATGGGGGCACTTGTCAATATTATGCGGAGGGATCTTATGCAAGACGATGAATTAATATCTAGTGAAATGAAGACAATCTAAAGCGTTGGGCTCGATGGCTGTTTCGCAGCAATAGTTGTGCAAAATGCATTTGTGGGTCACATTGAAATACTCACTGCTCCCTCAGAGGTAATCGGGTAATTGGTTTTAGATTATGAGCGTTAATACCGCATGCCCCATAATGCATATACCTGGTGGAAGCACGCAATTCTTGTCTTCACCGCCCTTATGGCATTTCCGCTTGAAATCCACGTTTGATTCATCATTGTTTCTCATTATTGTCAATTATATTTATGACCTTCAATATGCGTTGAATGAGATCTCACTCCCTAAACCCGACATATGATGAGCGTTATGTGAATTCATTTATATTATCCTGTAGCGATTGCTGTTTCAACTGGGAAGCGTCGGGTAGGTGTGGTCCCACCGAACAGTACCAATCGAACGATAGTTACAATCCTCGATTTTCCTCTTGTAGGTGTCTGTGTATACTTGATGAATAGTAACCAAGGCCAACGCAGGCGCATCTCGCATTGCACGTTGCTACAGGCGAATTTGGGGTTTCTTTCTATTTCTGGAGATGGGGTACTTGGCCTACAAATGAGTCATGCCAGGCAGGTCAATATGGGCCTGTCCGGCCAAATCCTAGTCTCGCCAAATCCTGCCCAGGAAATGTCTCGAAACGGCGTCCGCAACAACAAAACTCACAAGATGCATTTTCATGATGAAAGTTGCCTACTAGATATCATGTATTTTAAGTCAGTTCTTGAGGAAAGACATTTGCACAATCTCTACGGCATTGAAGGAGATCGAGAGACTGTGATATCAACGAAGGCATTAAGGCCAGGAAGCTATTCTGGCCATCCTCGATATGTATAAGGCCAGGTACGGCCTTTGTATCAATGAGAAACATATAATAAATGACGACGGAGGCTATCGATGTCATCCTCACAAAAACACTGTTCATATTGACAAAAAAAGCTAAATAACACAGTTTTATCTATCCCGAAACTCCAGACATTCCTAACTTAGAAAAAATGGCCGGAAAGGGCAAAGACGCCCCACCTTCAAAGGGGAAAGCCGTTGCCCCTGCCCGCCGTTGGATCACTGACGCCCCGCCCACGCCTCGTACTGTGGCCTTGCAGGCCGAGCGTGACGAGCTTTATCGCGAGATTGACATGTTGGTTGGCGAGAACCCCGATGTGACCCCAGCCGAGGAACTGCCGTGGAAGGAGGCCGACCCCAAGGACTGGGTGGAGGAGGATGCTGGTGGAGATTTCGACCGGAACAAATATCTAGAAACCAGGGAATGGTACGCCAAGTACCGTGCGGATGTGGCCGTACAGGTGTGGAAAGTGGATGCGGTCGCGACGAAGATCCAGAAGTTGGAAGAGGCGATGAAAGTGTTGAAAGCGAAGAGGGCCGCCAGGTTAGCCAAGGCAAAGGCTGAGGCCGAGCCTCATGCTCCGGGCCCGTCAGGGGCTGGTTCTGCTGGGAAGTAATCTGTAAAGAACGCGTTTCTCTGTCATTTTGGGTTTTTTGCTTTTCTGTTTTTCTCTTCAAGTTTCGTAATATAGATAAAGAGCTGAGTAATAGAGGCGAAACTTTCTCCAACAATATGCTTATCCTGTCGTTTACAACCAATCATTACTATTGCTCGTGAACGTGGGCTCAATGACCCTGCAATGTGACTCTTCGTAAACAGGAACAACGTTTATTGCAATGTCAATTACAGCCTATGTCGTATGATTGCAGTTCAATGAAAAGTTGTGGTATGAAAGTTGTCGATTTCTACGCCAATTCAATGTCGACCCCCCACGTTGATCACATGATGCCACCAAATGCGTGTGGAATTGACCTCAATCATGATGTGTCATTAAGGAATTCAGCTGCCACCATCGGGTCATCAACGTTTTGAAAACAAATTACTCCTTCTTCAACTCTGCAATTCGTGTATATAACGCAGCATCCCGGAAAAGCTACATAATGCTCGGTGAATCACTAAATACGTTGATGAACGATACAATTGAAGTCAATCGCAAAATATCATGATGCTACATCTCATGCCGAAAACAATGAATTTTACGAATCAAAGTATTACCATGAAACGAGTTAGGAACCATCTCAAAGCGATTATCATTCTGTAGACCAAACGCAGGGCCATAATCTGGCACAGCGTTGCAACGCACCACGCATACAAACCATATAACAGAAGACGATGTCTTTTTCAACTGCCATCGTTTGGGCTGGCTGCTACCACGACATCCTTGGACAAGGAGTTGAAATTTCCGTGGGGCCAACAACATGAATCATTTAGTGAATGAAGTTGGTTCCTCATTGAACTTGTGTTCTTCCAAAGACGGGATCCAAACCTTTCAGATACGTCAACCCTTAGGTTCCTGATATGAACCTCAGTGAAGGTTGGATTGCAACATACCGTGCCTCTTGAAAATGCATCAAACAGTTCAGTAAAGTTCATTGAGAGCGGTATGGGATTTCATTTAAGACATTTATATACGCATTACGGAGATTGCCTTCAGTTTCAGGCACATACGTATGTAACTTGGGTACCCGCAATGGCTCCATAAGTGGAATAACGAACGTTCCAAACAATGAGTAAAATTGACTACAGGATTCAATGTGGGCATATTGTTCACCATAACCCTAAACCCCCCCCCCTCTCAGGTCAATGCCTTAAAGATTCAACTTCAACTCCTCACACGTTCCTACAATTGTAGTCGAGTAAACAGAGCCTTTACCCGAACACCGCCATGTCACAACAAATCGATGACGTGACCATCGTTACTCAGATGCAGTCTTCCTCTCTTCGAATCAGAAACTTGGGGTGTGGCAGGGTGCAAAAAGGCGGAACACATCAGGATACATGTGTGAAGTGCAGACGAAGAACTAGAAGAAAACGGGGCGACGCCTTGCTGGAACGTGAGGAATGGGAACGTTGGAGCCTGAGGTAGGCAGAGGGACTGACCAACGTATCAGCAAAGGTCTTTTGGAGCTGCCAGCGCTGACGCGCCAATAGCAAACATCGGGGTAGTCTACAGCCTTACTGACACAAGCTCGCGGTATTGGCTCCGCAAGGACACTCAGGGTGAGGAATGAATCACGACATTTGTTGTGCTTTTTTGCGTCAATTGATGGCTCTGTCGGTGCGGAAGCGACACTAACAAGTGTTCAGGGTAATGGTGCTGCAGCGACACACCCGAAAACGCGCTGTTCTGTGGTGCCGATAGCGGGGAAGGGAAGCCGTGTCGCCGCAAGTCCATATAGCGCATTTTTAATCTGAACGAGACTTACCTAAGATATATACCAAAGTAATACACATGTTCAGGAAGTACGCGATATCGAGGTGGTCAAGCTTCTTGTTGAGCTCCAAATATCTGGCATCGCCCATAGAGACAACGCTGCGATGTAGGAGGCACTTGAAAAAACAGAAAAAGCCATGAAAACCTACGGAACTGGAATTTTGGCGCTCATACATGACATGGCATCAAACTCGCCAAATTCCTAAACCCGGACGTGTTGGACTCAAACTCGGCCATTCTACACGAAAACCTGAAAGCGTGTGGCAACTTCCAGCACGCAAACAAAAACGCAATCCATAGACATTCGGGCAAAAGCACAACGGGAGTCCATTTCTTTTTTGGTTATAGAGATGCGAGGTGACCTAGACATGAACTAACACCTGGAAAAAGTACATTCCCATAAAATTTTTGAGAGAAAACCCCTCTGAGACAGGCTGCGATCACCCAGAGCACAGGGTCAGACGATCACGAAAACTATTTCCCCTGATGCCGTACAAGAACAATCAAAAAAGTGTTCAACCGCCATTCACACAAACACCTTACGCCCCCACTCCTCTATCAACCAACCACTCCAACCATTCCCCCCCCACACTCATACCCCCATCAAGCCACAGTCAAGGACCCAAATTATAGTCCCTCGTTAGACTCTTATAAGTCTCGCCTTACACTTCAGGCAAAAGGTTTGCGGAGGCTGCATGTACCGGCAGCGCCAGCATGTGATGAAGTTGGAAAGTGAATTCCCACCTCCGGCGCCTGTTGTTAATTCCTCAATAGGCTCTAGCTCTGTCCCATTCGCCACAGGGTTGAGTTGGGGTTCAGCCCCTTTGCTCTGGCTTGAGGTGGAAAATGGTGGGGCGTAGTCCATTTTATTTGTTTTGTTTTGATGGGAAAGACCGGTGTTATTGTGAAATGTAGAATGTGTGAATTTAACTGTGTTGCTGTTGCTGGAAAAAGAGGTGATGGGAGGCAACGCAAGTGGTGCGTTTTATGTGTCCGTCGAGGGTGGTTTTGGGCTTCTAGGAAACGATGTTTATGGCCGAGGGAAGGCCATCGGGGGATGTACGCTAGCCAACATCCATGGATTGGAGCCGGGTAAGGAGCCAAAAGGTTCACTATCGATTGTACAAGCATATACATGTACAGAAAATTCTCGGTACTAGCTTACCATACGATGGCCAAATATCGGAAGGCCATTGAATGGTACAGATGACTCCGTTATCAGTCAATGTACCATACTTTTCTTTGGTGCCAAGCCTTGCATGCATAAGATTGTGTTCGACATCCTTACCGTAGTAATTGGCATGTAAGACCACGGTCTTAATCACATGCTAGCGTGAAGAAGACTGCAAAAATACAGGCTACACCCGTTATAGACATACTCAATGTAGCCATAAATTAATTATAAGCATAAATCTGCTGACCCAATATCACATCATGTTGCAGATCTTCCTGTTATGAGATTATGTTTTTTCTTGTGGGCTACTCGCGGAGTCCATATAAACTTTCAAGAACATCATTCAATGGTGTCTTATGGTTCAGTAATGTCTCAAGCTATAATTCATCACCCAGTACTATTGTCTCGTAATCAAAAACATTCTTGTAACCGTGCACTTGATTACATGCCAATACCTACGGTAGCCCATAACAATATTAAATGCAACAGAGCTTATGCGCCTGAGGACCCGCGTTTACGGTAGGCAAGAATAAGATTCCATTCAACGGATGTCATGAAGTGGGGCAAGCTATACCACTGATTAGCCAAGTTCCCTGCTGTACTGACGCGCGAGGTAGACCCCATTTGACGCGATGCAGCGCCTCTTTTTGCCTAGAAACTCTAATTCCTGACGGTGAACTTGGTACGTATTCGGACGAGTATCTAACAGAGCACCTCCAGATACGAGTACTGCCTTAATTATGGTCCAACACTCTGCGTACAAAAACACATCTACTGATATCAGGTTCGTTCGTGACGAGTGAGGTCTAGAAGAGGAGCTCGGAAATGAACACTCAAGCAGAGGCAAGTAATATATTCTTCAAACAAAAGAATGTCAATTCTCGATTCAACACGAAAGATAGAAATTAAAACAACAATAGGGATAATTAACGCTTTAAAAATCCGGCGGATTTTGCGGATTTTGCGGATTTCAAAATCAGCACAGTCCGAAAAAGATCCGAAAAATCCGTTTTTTCTCCACACAACGAAAAATCCGTACTTGGAGCATAGATAAGTGCAGAAAAGCAGATATCTGATTCAAAAAAAATCCGTTTTATCTGCCAAGACCACCACCCATTGGGGTGATTTTAAATGGAGATATCTGCTAGCCTCAAAAACCAGATATCTGCTCTAGACCTCCCTGAGAAATCCACAAAAACCACCAGGTTACTCAAAGTTGGGCAAATATCCGGACCAAATTAAACGAACTCAGGAAAGCGAACCTTTTTGAGCTTTGAATACCCCTAATCAACTCCGAATCCCCCACAAATTTACCGGAACCCCCGAAGAATCACATGCAAAAATCTCCTTCCCAAAAATATAATATTCCTCTAATAAAAGTCCTTAGACGTCAAAATAGCCAAGCAAACCGTGCAATAATGCCGGCGCGGCTGTTGCTGCCCACATCTCGGGCAGTCTCACAGCTCGACGGCGGTGTTCACAGTGGGTTGCGTTGGGTTATGGGGTGGTTTGTTCTTAAGGATCTCGGTTTGCCGTATGTAGTCTTTTTCGATAGCTTCCTTTTGTGATGTGGTCAGTATAGGCCGAGATGGGATGGGGGGATGTGGTGGCTGTGGTGGCTGTGGTGGGGTGGCCTCCTTTGGTTTCGAAGGGGGGGGGGGGTGCTAAGGGATGATAGGATGTCAAACCGTACAATGCTTTATCTAGTATGGAGGTGATTAGGGTTGAAATCCTCTTTGGCCGGTTTCAGGGTCGTTGGGGGTAATGCGGCCGATGGTGGCTTGCTTTCCAATTAACTCAAGGCAATGATGTCGGATTCAAAGTCGTGGATGGCCACGTCTGCCAGCGCGGTGCGCAAGCGGGGCTCAACACGGAACAGGCTTCCTCTATCTAGCCTTCCAAATAAGGTGGGACTGATTTTCATCTCGTTTTGCTGACAAGAGCTTTGCCATATGCCGGGTGTGTCCTACGTGATTGGATGGTCATGCTGGGTTCATTGAGGAGATGCGTGTCCCAGGCACAATACCCAAGGAAGGCTTTATCTAGCAAGAGAGTTGCAACTCGGGCATGTGTGTCGTTAAGCTTCGCAATCGGTACTGGTCTTGCCCCCTGAAATATCCACAAACGTTAATGCTGCTTCCTCTGCTGTTGCTTTCCAAAGTACGATTGTGGTGGCCCGAGAGGAGTTGGCGATTGCTGGAGTTGGGACGGGGGTAGGAGTTGCCTTGGGCACCTCTTTCCTATCACACCCGACCTTATACTAACGGTATAGGTACCCTTATATTTTGATGGTTCCGCAGGTGTTGAGGTATACCGTGTCGAAGCGTGTGGGAAACTGTTGGCAGGGAACTTCACGCTCCACAAGGGGGCCATGAACGGATACCCCCTGTGGCATCACCGTCCTCACCCTCGTAGACTGTTGTCAGCACCTTGCAAGCTTACTCTCCCGCTCAACCTCTTTTTGCGTCGAGCAGTCGCCATCCCCTCTTGGTTTCTTCTGCGCTTGGTGTCTCTCTTCTGCGCTGTTTCCATGAATTGTTCAGCATAATCGTCATCATCGATGCCACCAAAACCATGCCTACAACGTCATGCACTTGATCTGATACTGCCGCCACTCCTGCGTGGCAATGGAATTTACCCTTTGCCCGTGTTTGAATTATTCGATGATCTTTTCGTAAAATCACCCAGTAGTGCATAAAGGCATTCTGCGTGGGCATACTCAATTCATACAGAGAAGAGAGCAAGTCCTGCGTGATCCTACGATATTTCCGTAGAGGGTTCGCCCTCAAAGGCACTGACACACAACGTAAGGAACTCGGGAACAAGGACTGCAATGTCAAAGCATAATCGATTCTAGAGGTATGCATTCAAAACTTGCTTGACAACATGTGCTAGTGCATGGCAGCCCCAGCTATTTATATGAAGCTCAGAGGAATTGCAGTTTTCCGCACGCAACGCCTGACCTGGCAGCGGCGTGCTATTCATCTCTTTTTTTGGAGTGCGTGGGTGCCATTGATGGTTTGTGCTCGGGAGGACAGGTGGATGTATTGTGTGAAGAGTTGATCCGAGGACAGTATTGATGGGGGACAACAGCCTGATAAATATAGGGTCAGCCCCAGCCCGGAGTTACAAGGGAAATCATGGATTTGCAATGAGCGCGGAGGTTTCCATTGCCGTCTTTGCTCCTTGCGTAGCTGTTGCTGCAGGTGACTTTTCCAATGCCATTTCCATGGTTGTTCATTTTCTGGCTAGTTCGCCGAGCGTTGTCCATCCTGTAACAACATTCTCGCCTACCCCCCTGACTATTCTTAGTACGAGATCACTCTTCCTCTTGGGCAAGTATTTAAGGCTTGCTTTGGCCATACCTGCTGCATTCCCATCAGCGGTGGCGGTGGGCGAGAAGTTGTACCTCAGACCGTTACGGAAGGCATGGTTTTGGGTAGTAATTCCTCTGCTGCTCTGCGTAATTTGAAAGGCCTGGGTGGCACATCTCATTGCTGTTGCTTGCACGGGCAAAGGACCTTGTTGTTGAGCGGGAGGACGATCACAAGGGTGATGCTGCTTCTGGGAGGGTTGAACTGTTGTCGATGGTCTCATCAACCAGCATGTCAACGAGGACATAGCGGTATGACGCACCAGGCCGCTGCTACTCCACACCTCCACCGTTGCTGCTTGAACAAGGCTGGGTTGGCGGGCGTAGGCACTGGGCAAAGGGTGTTCGGGACATGGTCTTTCCCATCAACGCTGGGGATCTGCTCGGCGTCATAAGTGGTCCGAAAAACGCTTCGGGTCATGCCCACCAAGCGCATCTTTCCGCAGCGGGAGCTGCAGACGAGGAAGATGGCAACGTGTGAGGCCAGGGCACGGGCGGCAGGAATGCGCCGGAGTTGGTGGAGCAGAGGCTCCACGCTTTCGACCGTAGCAGGTCGGCGTGGGTCCCGGCAGAGTGGCTGGCATCAATCTTTCCCTACCTAAGCTTGCACAAGATCGTGCAAACGTAACAGTAGGTACATTGCCACATATCAAGCAGCGACAACTAAAACTATTCCCCAATGTAACATAGTGCGAATTCACTTACAACTTACAATTCACAACTCGCAACAACAGATCTACTTGGACCCCATACTAAAACACATTGAAAACAAATGGCAATGTATAGCTTGGGAAAGACATACACTGCCACACGACATGAATCGCTTATAAGCTTCATCGTCCCCACTACTACGGGAAATGAACCAGAAACGGTAATACCCCACAGCACAACGGCACACGGTTGATTTCAACCGATACTGACGAGGGTGAAGATGCTCCCTACTCCCAATTCGTGGATGAGGGGGAGGTGAGGGGCTGAGACAGTCATGACGATTTCAGCATTGCAGTATCCGGCATCAGCGGCCAAGTACCTAACTCGAACTAGTTACCTATTCCGGTAATCCCACTCCATGAAAACGATGCACTGAATCGCACTTTTGGCCTCCTCCCTTATGCCGTTCGTGCGTGTAGCCCCCGTGCGTTGCAAGTACAGGCACAGAGATGCATTCAAACAGACACATATGTGGCGTTGGTTGCTTGCAATGGCGTAGCATATTACATGTTACATGTTTCGTGTTGAATTTGTGGCAAACTCCCCCCCCAGTACTAACTACTTGTGGTTAGTTCATGCACACGTACGGAAGCACCCACCCACGAACGTACTCCGAATTCAACGATGAGGTATCGTGAACCTCGGCCATGGGGCGGGCCTCTACGAGGGTCTGGGCAAGTGCCTAGTCTCATGCTCCAAGATCCTAGCCATTGCAAGTGTAGGTATCTATAGTGGCCACACAAACCTAATCAGTATTTTAAAGAACTCGCGCTACTCGGTACAAATATCGCCCAGCAGCAAGCAAGGATGTATGCTTCTATCGATCATATTCCTATTTCAAAAGCTCCCCCCCATTGCTAAAAAGACTATCAGCTAAGCTTACTAGAATCGATATAATGCGGGGACCTACTCCACCCAAAATTCCTGCATCTCTCCAGACATGGAACATTTTCAACCGTAACGGACAAGAATATCGGTCTTTCTTTCTCGGCAGCTCAATGTATGCATGCGCATTTCTGGTGGCTCAGGCAAATATGAAGAACAAGAGATATTCTTGTGACAAAGCGTGCACTACAAAGATTCAGAAGGGCGGTTGGCCCTCATGCTTATATCGAGCGTACTCTGTAACAAGTAATCATCATTCCCCATTGCGTACATGAACAGATTCAGGTAGCTACAGGCAGTGTGTGTAAGGGCGACCCAGCAGGGAAAGGGTAATTAAACACCAGGAATGCATCAGCTGTGAGCCTACCACCGGCCAGCTTCATTGTGCTCCACTATGCCCATCCACTTGGTTGAGTTTACGTTGTAAGAGCGGGGCAGGAAAAGAAACAAGATATCGTAGTAATTTGCATATAAGACCGCAGTATTATATAAATGACAGCCTCAAAAGGTCTCGGAAGAACATACCTTTCACATACTGTCTTGTAACCGAGTACTGTCTCTTAATCTAATACTGTCTTCAATGCCAATAAATACGGTATTTTGCGCAACTCAATTCTATTGAAAGCCACCCAGGCATTGATGCTCCCAATCAGGTAAAATTGCAGGGCCTCTCCCTTTCAAGCCTCCAGATTTCCCAATCCGGGAAGGCTGCATGCATAAGTACCTTTGCCCTCTTCAAGGAGGTTAATCTTGCTACAATATTCAGCTATGATAATACTCTCAAAGCAAACGGAATTAATGCATGATAAACCTATGCGAGGGTCTGGTCATGACACTATGTAATACTCCCATACACACAGAGAATCTGGCTACTAATATATCCTCAAAAACATGTAAACACTTTATTCGTCATTACTGCGCTATCTATCTATATATATACAGAGAATCAATCAATCAATCAATCAACATCGGAGAGAGTAGGAATCGATATCAACACCACACCACAACCACACCCACTACACCAGATCCATATCCATCACCATCACCACCACCACCACCACCATCATCAATAACAGCCACATGCGCAAACTTAGTTCGATCAATATGGAAGCGGATTCTCACACTTAAAGCAATAACTCCAAGGAGGCTGCACATTACCACACTCTGGGCACTTCACCCTATGAGGTCGTGAGTACGCGCGTGGGTCTTGTTTTTTCGGCGGGTCGTCCATGGGGGTTATGTTCTTGGTGGAGAAAGATGGGTTGGGTTGCTTTGGGGACGGTGGGGTAGTATACATTAGGACCGGTTGTGTATTGATTAACTGAGGAATCTAGTTAGGTTTGTGGGTGTTTTGTAAGCTTTATCGTATGTGTGTGGGAAAAGAGATGATGGCAAGAAAACTAGCAGTTGCTTTAATATATGTCTTCCATGTGAGCATGGCCTGGGGGCGTAATGAAGCTCACGTTGGCCATTTCTAACATGCTTGGTATAGAATACAACCTACCTAGTGCAGCGGGCGTGGCCAAGAGTGGCTGAATTGGAAAATTGAAGAACGTTTTTTTATTGATTCTTTCGCCCGACACTTTGCTTTGTTGCACGGGTTGCGCTCCCATCCCCGCTGGCTCGCGGGATGTATGTTTGCAGCCTCGACAAGAGGACCAAGGTATGAACATCGGTATATGCATGTAAGCATATAAGATGGCCGTGGCACCGTCCACACGTGCGTGGCATGAGACTAACACGTGCGTGTCGTGTGATGCCTACGTAGGAAGATAAGTAGGTAGGTAGGCAAGAAAGTATCCATCGTTCTGGGCGCGTGAAATAGTGCCAAAAGGGAAATGGGTATTTAGGAGTATCGTAGACCCGTACCCAGTCCCGGGCGATCGATAATTGTACATACATGTACATTCAACGCAGTGCAGTCGCGGCAGGACGAGTTTGGTGAAAATACATACATGTGTAAGGACAGCGAAGTTTAAAGAGGAGGATAATGAAGACAAATGCAAATTGTCGTCTCGCTGGTGGTAACAAGTGTAGGCATATACTCGCGTATAGGGAAGGTTCCTTTTTTTCACAATTACTAGGGGACAGGAGAACTAGTGAGAACGCTAAATGAGAAGGATTCGATGTGTCTCTCGTGGATAGGACTGCATTCTGGATTGGACGTACCCGCGAGGAGTGATTTGTTTCGAGACTGTAGTGACTTCATTTCACGGTAGATGGCCATGGCTATGGTCAGGGGAATAGAGACAGACAGACAGACCAAACAGGCATGTTACATGCATACCAACGAGGTACCTACCTCATGGGGGCACGAGGGTGAATGAATGACGGTGCAGTGCGGGCCATGCCGGCACTGGCCTCAGAAATTGAAATCTCATCGGGCTCGAGCGTACGTTGACAAAGGCATACGACATCTCATGTCTCGCCTGCCAGATGGCCATCGTGTAGTCTAGGATGATGGGCATCTCATACAGTCCACTGCGGTGGCCATGAGAGAGTTGATGAATGTATATATACCATTTGTTTTCGTGACGGTATTGCTTTTTTCATACCAGAGAGACAGACAGACAGCAGCATTCGAGATAGACACTTGCATACAGAACACTGAAATCAGATCGCCAACTTTGAAAACAAACACCCTCATCAAACCAATCATCGACGTCCGAGAATCAATCTTCCAGCAACGTTACTCACATCTCAACCAGCTCGAGCAATCCCAAGATGTCTGGCCGCTCCAACGCCCCTTCTCACGCCGGCTCCTCCGCCACCAAGAAGTCCAGCAAGCACTCTCCCCCCTCCGCCTCCCGCTCTGCCGCGCCCTCCCTCGCGCCCTCCTACGCGCCCTCTGCCATGAGCAGAAGCGGCTCGCACCGCGCGCCGTCCCAGGCGCCCTCACACGCGGGGTCGGCCTTCTCCACCTCGAGCCACAGGTCCTCTGCGTCCTCCCACGCGCCCTCCGTCGCCGACTCCGCCTTTTCGACCTCGAGCTCACGGACAATCAAGGCCTCGGCGCCATCGGTTGCGCACTCTTCCGCGTCCACGCACAGGTCCTCCTCGACGCATAAATCCTCCTCTCACCACCACGCGGCTCCTTCCAATGCACCCTCTCACGCAGGATCGTCCTTCTCCACCTCGAGCCACAGATCTGCTGCCCCCTCCCACGCACCATCCATGGCCGAGTCCGCCTACTCCACCTCGAGCTCAAAGACGCACAAGTCCTCTGCGCCTTCACACGCGCCCTCGATCGCGCCCTCCCAGGCAGAGTTTGCCTTTACAATCTCAAAGGCGCCCTCCCACGCAGACTCGTCCTTCTCCACCTCCAGCTCCAAGACACACAGGTCCTCTGCGCCTTCGCACGCGCCGTCGGTCGCTCACTCAACCGCGAGTTCCAAGACCCACAAGTCCTCTGCGCGGTCGCCGTCCCAGGCTGAGTTTGCCTTTACCATCTCAAAGGCCCCCTCCCACGCAGGCTCGTCCTTTTCCACCTCGAGCTCCAAGACCCACAAATCACACGCGCCCTCTGTAGCCCCCTCCACCGCGAGCCACAGGTCCTCTGCATCACACGTCTCCCACGCGCCCTCGATTGCCGACTCTGCCTACTCCACCTCCTCGTCACGAACAATCAAGGCCTCAGCGCCGTCGATTGCGCCCTCCTCCGCATCCACACACAGATCCTCGTCCACCCATAAATCGTCACACCACCACACCCCGCCCCGCTCCTCCTACGCCCCCTCCGCAGCGCCCTCCGCAGCGGCCTCGTCCTACTCCACCTCGAGCCACAAGTCCTCTGCATCTCACATCTCCCGCGCGCCTTCTCACGCCCCTTCGGTCGCAGACTCTGCCTTCTCCACCTCGAGCCACAGGTCCCGCGCGCCCTCCCACGCGCCCTCAATCGCTCCCTCTGCCTTCTCCACCTCCAGCCACAGGTCCTCCGCATCACACGCCTCCCGCGCGCCCTCAGTCGCCCCCTCCTCCGCCTCGACCGTCAGGGACATTCCGCGCGCCCCGCCATCCTACTACACCCCCTCCGACGCAGGGAGCTCCCGCCACTCCCCCCCTTCCTCCTCCGGGATGGAGCTCGCGCCCTTCTCCTCCTTCCCATCCATCCCCCCGATGGGAGACTTCCCAGGCATGCCCATGATCCCGCGCCCATCCTTCGACATGCCAATGATCCCCCGCCCGTCCTTCGAGTCTGGATCATCCATGCCAGAGAACTCCACGCTGAGCTTCGAAAGCCTCCGCATCACGCCGGACTCGTACGAGCACGTGCAGGCGAGCTACACCTCTGGACGCAACACGCCCTCCTCGGCGGCAGGGCGAAACTCGGGGCTGGCGCTGGTGGGGTGTCCCGCGTGTGGGCAGTGGCAGGAGAGCGCAAGGTACTGTGTTGTTTGTACTACTGAGCTGTAGATGATGGAGATAGAAAGAGAGATTGAGGTTTGGTCATGAGAACCGTTTTTTGAGTATGTGAGTTTGTCTGTTTTTTCTTTTGTCGTTTTTCTTTTGTATTGGTTTCTTTTCCTTTTCGTTTTTGATTGTTTGAGGGTTCGAAGTCTGCCTACTGTGTAATCTGGCTATATCATTAATCGATGCTTTTTGGTTTTACTGTATTACCCCACTGAAGTTAGATTTAATTAATTCATCAACCGCAATCACGATAACCATTACGCCAGCACGCGCGGAGGGACTCGAGATACCGACTCCACCGAAGCTGAGCTGCACTACCTCCTTCTTTTCAACGTGATTTCGTGGCTTGCTTCTGTTACATACATAATCTGCATAAAAGGCCCGTTTTTATACATACATACACAAATACTGTCCTCCTTACATATACCTACATCAGAGTACTTTCCTTCCCCCGAGTTTCTACCTATGTAGGTAGATGCATACTGATTATTCATGTTCTTATTCTTATTCCCACAAATAGTGATATTGATAGGTATTGGTGTTTGGTATTCCTTCTTTCATGATCATGTATTTCTACATCCATAGTTACCTGCCTTCGCCTGAACCGCTCAGGCGGATCTCGATCGATACTGTTGAACACTACTTACCACGATGGCTATATAGGTGGGTATTGTGATAGAAACCAATATATGCTGTTTTTTCTTTTGTTGGATCACTGTTAACTTGTAACATCGGATGATAGAACTCACTCTATCATACAGTCAAAATACCCCACCAACTTACCATTTTACTACTCAAGGTACGGGCCCACCGGTCAGGGCTCAGACACCAAAACATACTGCCCTGAACCCGACATAGAGCACATTCGTTGCAAGCATAGAACTGGCCGCCCCAAGGTAGGTTTCATCAAGTTGCAAAAGTGATTCCCGTTATAAGCATAACCTCGCTACGATCATGCATGGAAACTTGGGCACTGGGAGGGAGTATGCCAACAACGGGAGTCATCTGTGCCTACTGTACATAGTATCCTACATGTTTGTGACGATGGTTTTTTTTCTTTTCGCGGATACAACACGCAATGCCCGTGAACGACGTTAGTTGTGTCCACAGAAGAGGTCCAATGAATGTTCCTCACTACGCTTTCGCGGGGTGTACCCGCTATAAGGATACCCGATACAAGTATAAATCGGTTACAAGCATACGCCCGGACGGCAGTCCCAGTATGCCATATATATTCTTGCAAAACGGGTCCCAAGAGTATGCCTATAACGCAAATTATCTTTATTGAGGTTCAGCGAGAAGTTTGCAAGACCACGATCGAGTTGGCTACAGGTACGGCCACACATGGCCACAAGCGAATTGAATTGCCCGATACAGCCAACCACAATAAATAACGTCCTTGTCCCAACACCGTTGCCACTCCTTGTCAGCTACTTGGGCCAACATGGCCAACGTGCCTGTGACCCGCGGACAGCATCGCACCCGAACCAAGAATATAATCCCCCTTGTGCCACGACATTAATATTCCCCCCATCACCCACCACTTGACAGGACGGTACACACCAAGAATCCCCGCAGCTCACACACACACACACACACACACACGCACAAGCCATCTCCACAACAAAAAACACAACTCACTAACCACCATACCACAGCAAATGTCCTACGATCACTACGTCCGCTGCCCTGCATGCAAGCGCTCGCAGCCATCGGCAAACTACTGCATCTACTGCCGCGCACGGCTGCACAGCATGGGGCCTCCGGACATGGACATGGTAACAGAGGCGGCTGAGGCCTGATGTCGCGCCAATGGTGCAGGTGCCTCGCAAATAAAGAACTTTTACATTTTCTGCCCGGAGCCGTGGTTTGATCGGACGTGTGGAAACGATGGATGTTGATGATGGACGGATGGTGAAGGAGGGAGCCTGGTGGAGGTTGATGTTGAGGATTGTGTCTCGGATTGGTTTTTGAGGAGGTGGGTCGATCAATCAGCAGTGGTGTTTGGTTCCGATTTTTCTTTTTGCTAGTGCGGTGTTTTTTGTTTGATTAGTTTCTCTTTTTGTGCATATTCTTGGAGAGGAAAGGAATGATTTAACAATTGCATGCTTATTTCAAATAATTAGTAATTCAACTCACGCTGTGTTGCATTTCTCGATCGTGAAATTGGCCTGTGATATCATAGAGTTCTGTATGAACGAGATTACTTACCTAACTACGTACCCATACGTATACATACATGATCAACAATGTCGTTGCCATCCCCAAGTGCCGACATGTTGTGCCTAAGCCTCTCGCTGGAGTCATGTCAATCGCTGGCTGAGTGGCTGTTACTCGAGCGTTGTTTGGGGCCACAGGTTTCGGGTGGTTATGATGATATGCATCTATCCCTCTTCAAGTCGTGTGGCCGTGGGCGGCATACGACTGTAGGGCCCTCGGGACATCGCGCAAATGAACTAATGGATACGAGTTCATTGATATGTATAGGGAAATTGTCGTAAGCACAAAGGTGATATTCAGCATATCCTTCCAACCCATTGTGACATTCTTGTAGCCCTTGGATCGAACACTCAGGAATGGTACACACACACGTATCCGTATGAGCTAACATCTACGACCATAGACTGAAGACAACGAGGCATCCCGTCCGCTCTGCCATATCTAAGCTTCAGATCGCCAGGTTAGTACTACGGTGGGTGACCACGTGGGAATCCCTGGTGTCGTAGGTTTTTTTATTTTTCGTCTTTTTGTTTGCACACACGAGGTCTGGGTACGAAGATGGATGGAAAGCAGGAAGGAAATGGAAAGGTACATGACATGTACCGAAGCCATGCAATCTGCGTCACAGAAATGAGAACGGAATTCGGTCAAAGCCGTTGGGTGTCTATAATAGAATGGAGTACGTTTTATAAAACATATCACCGGTGATGGAGGTACAAGGGCTGTAAGAGAAAACAATTCTGAACGCCATGGACGGCGCAGCGGTTTCCTCATCGACGCCCATCATGTCAACATACCTGCCTACTAAAACGAAGCCTACCTGGTGGACAAAACATCCGCGAATAATACCGGAAATCCGCCGTTTTGTCCCAGCGTCCAGTTGTATTCAATTTTGAATGAGCGTCAACCCCAATCCACACTAGCTTGGATAAAACAGGCGGTTGAGCCACAAGGTCATCACGAGCAAGCAACTCCACATGTTTGATGGAAGTATACCCCGTACTGCGTTCTGGCCAAGAAGGATATGTGTACTGAATGATTCCTGGTGGCGCGTAGAAGCATGCCCAGAAACGTCTTGAATTCGCTATAACTTTGGTCGCGCGGAAATTAAGCCAATGAGGGGCCTCGGCCACTAAGAGCGGAAAGCCTTGTGAGCGCAGAAGCCATTGATGCCCGCAATCTCAATTCTCGACAGAGCATAACGTGAAAATTGCCAAGCAACGTGTGATCTTGGTCCCAGGCTTTTTGTGGTAAGTCTGATTCGTTCAAACGCTTACAATTTCCGGCACCAAGCTATCGAATTCAAATTCATTTGTACAATTCCGGTGTCAAATGTCGTGGTTCAATATATAATGTCACAAATACCACAAAGATAACAACCCTTCTAATATCGTAAAAGATGCTTTCAAATGCCTGATCATGTTGTGACGGGCCGAACATATAGTCTTCGTAGTAGTGGCTCACATTTCCGTAGCAATGACACATGAATATCTATTAACATAGGTAATTGGCATCGAGTCTCTGATAAATACGGAAAGTATGCTGGAAATAGGAACTTTTCAATGTGAGTCGAGTCGAGTCCAGCAAAAGGAAACGAAACGAGGAAACGGAACAAAAACATGATTTCGCCCGGGCTCGAACCGGGGACCGCCTGTGTGTTAGACAGAAGTGATAACCAACTACACCACGAAACCCTAGTAGACGATGCTACATCAGTCTTTTGCCAATTCGGGGCCATCGACGGGTGTCAATTCTCAGCCGTTGTAGTTCTATAAAGTAGGCACATGCTAATTCAGATTAACTGTATAACAACCACGACAGAACTACTCGAGCGCAAGATAGAATCCGGCCGCATACAAGAAGGGGTTTTGTGAATATTCACCACGTTAAAGAAGAAGCACTTTACATCGCCCGAAACTCAATCAATCAATCTGTCACTCGTGCATAGGCCGAATTTACATCTTGTTACAGTTATGACAAACTGATTTTAAGCTCCGTTGACCAAATTCCGTGCCCATCAGTGATATTCAGGATGGAAGGTGGGGTTGACGGTTTTGGTTAATTTATTATAGGAGATTGGTGCGTCAATTAGTGCAGTGTTGTGTTTAGGGAATTGATGTGTATGTTTCTCTATGGACTTGCGATCTCCATACTGATATTTTCCGTTATAAGCATAACTGATACATGTGACGCCCGCTAAGAGAATGTCGTACTCTGTATACGTTTGTACGTTTTTATCGCGTTTATGAACTAAACCACAATGGTTGTTTATTGCATTTATACAGCTATTTTTGTGAATTTATATGCAGATAATGTGGTCTAATCCCACGTTAGATGAGAAGAAAACGTTTGAGTGCCTTTCGCTTTATTAATATCCTTGGAATAAAAGTATAAGTGCCTCGCTGGATGACATTCTTAGAGTGGCCGTCACCTGTATAGGCATATTTTCGTTTTGTCATACATCTCCAGCACCAAAACGGGATTTAAGACCAATATAGTGTACTCTCGCTCTGGGCATAAATCCGTTATAAGGATAGAAGCCAAGGTTCCGAACATATGCTTATAACAGGAACAAACGGTATACATTTGATTACTGCCTAAACCTGCAAGTAGCTCGTTGAATTAGGTCCGCCGATGTGTAGAGACTTTGCCGCACAAGATGCCATAATTGCAATTCCCAACGGCTATCGAATTGAAGTTGGGATCAGGTAATTAGGGAAACTTTAAATAAAAAGGGCGTACCAGGGAAGTTAGCCATCGAGCAGTGATGTATTCTTCATATAGATGTGAGCTATCATGATTGTCCAAGTTCCATATCTGCATCGGCACCCACAGTACGTGTGCCTCTCCAAATTAAGTTGAATTTTACAACATAGCAGAACCGCACAGTTCGGGGTGTTGAAAAATTAGGTAAGAGACCGTCTTTGATAGGACGCCACATCTGTTAAGCAGTCGTCCACTAGGGATTCTGTGACGGCGATATTTGCTGTGATGGATTTAACTGTCAGTTGTAGCCCACACCAATGGGCGTTGTCCTCAATGTGGCTACCAGGGGAAACATCTATGCTTGCTGATTAGTTGTCCTCAACACGAAAACTAAGAGCCAAAGTGGAGGTGTGCAGATTCTAGTATTACCACAACAGTCAAGGTGCGAGATGGTTTGTACAGTTGCGGTCAAGAGGTGATGGTCGGGTGGGTGCCAGGACTGTTTTAGGTATCTGATCATCACTTCTTGACCGCGACTGTCCCCAAAAATCCAAATGAGGTTTTTGATTCTTACTACACTCCTTGACCGCCAGAAGGGATTCTTAACGAGGGAACCCTGCAGGTTTGCGGTGCTTATAGATAGGTATCTAATGGCGCCCATTATAAGTATACTCCCGGAGCCACGGTTCACAGGCCTATATTGGGATAACCTGTATGGGGTCTGGGCACGAGTCTACGAGATTATGATTTAGTCATGAGCCGAAAGTAGTGTTGAGGAAATCTTGAGGCTTGGAAGTATTACGGTAGAATTCAAGGGACCTACAATACGCATTCCGATGATAGAGAGTGCAAAATAAAAAGAAGACAGTGGGAAACGAACCCACGACTGTCTCAATTTTCAAGGACCAATTAGTCATTCCAAATGAGAAATTAGACGACTAAACCATAGCCCAATTCAAGTAAAACGTGCACACAATTGCGGCTGCCGTGTCATCTCAGTTCTCATCGCAGATCGACCCAGCGTTGTCTTCTTCCTCAAGAACATTGTGTTGAATTCTTGCTTTAGCTGCAGGATGGTTTTGACTTATTGTCTGAAGTACAACTCTATCGTGGGCCTTGAGCGAAATCTATGTAGTGCAGTTAATAATATGTTATTTATCCGCACCTAAATAACATCATGTGTCGCTCTTTAACTTAGGGGCATTTTAAGACTACATTGGTTGCTGAAAAGCAACGCCTTTTGCAGTCATTTCAAAGATTTTTTGGTTTGGGTGATATAAAAGATGGTTGGTTAGTAGCGTCGTACTGGTGTTTAGTGATGCTGCGCAGCCCTATAACTAACGCCAGGCCCACATAAGAAACTCGGAACGTTATTTACCTTAGTGCAGCAAGAGTAAACTGCTGCGCAATCGGAGTCGGAGGTAGCTACAATGAACGAGGGAACAACGGTAAAAATCTATATCTTCCGTTATTCCGGAACGTAACGCCGAGTTGCCTTGATTGAATCATCGAGATTCCGGAACAAGAGGAAAGCCAATTGACAAAAGATGCAAAATATTAAGTCCCTGACCCGGTTCGAACGGGTGACCTAGAGATAATCGTTGTGAATGATTAACTGCAATCTCTCGCTACTACCACTGAGCTACAGAGACCTGAACTTGATCATGTCTTCACAAGGGAGGCCATCCCGAGCCCAGTATTATTCACAAAGCCCCAGGGGTCGTGGCTAACCTCGACCATCTATTTCACAAAGTATAGTTTGAAGGGGTCTCAAAAATATGTTTAAAGTACTATTACCGTTGAGTGTTGAGTAGAAGGACCACGATCGCAGACCTTGTCATTAACAGAAAGCCTAATTCCAAACGTGAGAGTTGTGCATATTTACTGAAGTAGTTTACCACCAACCATAATGACGGTCATTTTTTGGGAGCGGAAATGTCTTCCAATTACTTGTTAATTTCGCTTCAACATATCCTGTTCCCGATGACCAAGTTTTAATTGAAAAAAGGCCAAAATACTATGTTGTGTGTTCACGTGCCCATACTTGGCCTGAATGTTGCGGAGCAATACTACCGTAAAATCTCGCGAAAAAGACCTTACTCAATGTTCAGACCATACTGCGAATAAGATGTTACTTTGGCAGTCATTTAAGACCTGCAAAAGACTCGTGGAAAAGAGTGGTTCCGTGAAAAAGACCCTAACTGGTAAAAAAGTAAGGAATTATGAATCATATTGTTTCTTTTACATCTGATTCCCCGGGCTATATTATGATAAAAAAAAAACTAAAAGAACTCCAGGCTAAAATATATACTAGCTTTACTTTTAAAAAGGACTTGCCAAAAAGACCCCCTTCGTGGATAAGATCCTAGTAGCCCAACTCAAACTGCGGTTATGTTGTTATAAGACCTGATCTTTTTCGCGAGATTTACGGTATCCTAGCAGGTGTTGTCAATTACTCCCCAAAGCTTATTGAAATATATTTAAGCCAATGGGAGATCTTTTTATTCGCCAAAGGCTACGGCAATAGGCTTGAGAAAATTGGAGATCTTTAATCTAACCGCACCTGGTGCTATTAAAAAGCAAAAGCAAAAGATATGCTCCCTGTGAGGCTCGAACTCACGACCTTTGGATGTCACATCCTGAAGAATGCGTCATACTGTATATGAGACCAACGCTCTACCAACTGAGCCAAGGAAGCATCTTTGTTGGACGTTTTCGGATGACTCATCCCATGAAACATCACGTTTACAGATCTATAACTCAAGCTAGCCATCGAGTTCAAAATGAGAATGTGGTGCGAGGTCAAGATGGCGGTGCATCTAAAATCAGGTGATTCCATGGGGGTTGATCCTGAAAGTTAGAATACCCCAAATGATTGAAGCAATGGAAGAAAAACGCTTGAGCAATCCTTCAATCCAACATATCATTGTGTTAAAAGCGGTTGATGTCATACCATTCAAATCATGATCCAGCGGCTCCTGGATATATACAGCGTGAACAAAGCGTGGAATTAACTCCCAGTCAGAACAACTAAAACCCATACAGGGAGTGTCATCAAAGCCATAGTACGGTCGATTTAGACAGTAATAAATCGTATGACATTAAATGTTTTGTTAGAACGTACCTTTATGAACGTTCCTCGGAGGAATATGAACAAGGCAACTGTCTTGCTCGTCAGTTTCAACGTTTTCTGGGTCTTTACTACAGAGAAATGAACTCAACACGATCATACATGGAAGTCAATTCTTCTGCGTTGAAGCATTGATAATGGCATTCGGTATTAACTATTTGGTAGTGGTTTCCCAGAGTGCGATGACCATGCTCTGTACGGTTAACCAGTTGGGTTGCGTGAACTTTGCTACATTCAAAAAGGCACCCCCGCTGCAGATTAAAGTCAATAATTCCGAGTTATAGCCGTCCTGAACGTAGAAGTGACATTGCCAAAGACCAGGTGGGTTGAGCCATTGTACTGGCTGGCATCTATAAATCAACGGGGGCCAAAGTAGGCACAGTTGAAGTGTTTGGGGAATGACCTTGCTGTTAGATTTCTTGAGGAGAGTAACTGTTGATCGTTTTCAGGCGCGGAAGAAATTCAAAATCAATCCATGGCAATGAATCAAGATACCAATGTGCGTAAAGGAGAAGAGGTAACACGTCGCAATACACTCTTGTTGTTGAGCCCTGACTATGGCTCCCAAAGAGTCGTCCATATGTGCTTTTAGTTTTTATCTCTGCTACAAGTATCCAGTTGGGCGCATGGACATGTTCCGTGCGAATGTGCACTCATTTCAACTACAAAACCCTTCACGTCGACTTAAAAAGAGGTACATTCGTCTTGAACATATGATTTATAGCCCCGAAAGCTGCTTCTAACCCCATGCTGGTGTCTGCGCCCAATAAAACTATAATGATGTTGCAGATCACTGGAGTAATAAGCATTCCCAATACAATCTTCTGTGTATGATGAGCGGGCGGGGCTGTTGCGCTGACATATCTTGTGGTGATGGTGGCGGTGTTGTGCACCTCTGCTGTGTCCGGATCTCTGTAGCACATCTTGGCGGTGCCCTCTATCGATATCGGATATCTGGTTTGGAGGTTTCATGCATGGCCTTGGTGCGAGCATCAGAGGTTGGCCTTGATGGATGTTTCAACCAATATGTGTTCAATCGTCGTGTGTGGAGCCTCCGGATTGCAAAATTGTGTATGTTGTTGATGGCGAGCGATGGTTAGCTTGCCGCAACAACGGCAATAAAAAGAGATATGAGCCGTCTTGACATGCATGAGTGCCTAATTGCAAAATGCGCTGTACAATACCAGCGAAAGGCCGGCATGTTGCTTCAACCCAATCGGCTTCTTATTTTTGCTGCCGTTCCCATGACCTCAGAAAAAGGTTGCCACAGCGACTTCGATCGACGACTGGAAGGCTTTTAAACCATGTCCAATATTCTAGCTACCCATTGTCCTGCCAGTGGTAGATATTCCTGATGGCATCAACCAATGCTGATGAAGTATGAACGAGTTACAGATCACTTCCTTTTCAAACTATAACCCATTTCGGTGTACACATTTTCTATTTACAGTGAGCTCCCGTTAAAAGCATACCCTCACCACTACTTGCTACATGCTTTTAGCGCATTTATGCTTTCTCAGGTTTTTGTGTAAATGGGAGGCTCGTGACTATCAGGCTTGTGCTCATAACGACTATGACTCCCGTTCCAAGCATACCCGTTATGAGCATCAATTCGGTACAAGCACCGTTATGAGCATCAATTCGGTACAAGTACACACGTAGTAGGTCCCGATACAAACAATTACTACAACAGCACAACGAGCTCGCGTTTTAAGCATATTTTTGTCATGAGCAAGCAAATTCTGTCCCAGAAGATTAAAATTTAGACGGAGATCATCTTTTCAAGCATTCAACAATTGCCCCCAAGGTATGCAACAGCAGACGATACAAGACGTTTCATCAATATGCCATAACATTGGACTTCCTAAAGACCCAATTTGGATGGAATAATTTCAAAGCGTATTCTCTCGGATTACTAAGCAGTCGTATATCTTTCTATATTTAGGGAAGTCATATCTCTGTGAAACCTCTTTTGGGGCCTTTCAAATGTATGTTGATATGAAATATTATTATAACGGGGTCATCTGTAAAGCAGTGTACGTAGGAATAACAGGAAGATGCTATTATCATATTTGCAGTGTTTATTCACAAAACTATTCACAGCTGTCCAGTGTTTTGCGGTTTTTACCACATATATCATTACAGCTCTTTACCCAAAGAATTGCGGCGAGCTTTAATTCTCCTATCTGCACAGTTCTAATTTAGCGAACCTTATTGTAACGCAGTTGATAACTGAGGGTTTTAGGTTGATGCCAATGCACCAATGTATTGGCGTCTACCACCAATGTTGCCCTGATCCTAGAGGAATTAATTACATTGAAGATCAAGGTCGAGTCCAGCAATTGCTACTCATGTCTGTTATGGGCAATGGCACTAAAAGCTATATTTGCATACAAGTATCACGGAGGAGCTTTCGTTAGTGTGTGTAAGATTCTGCTAACGCATATCAAAAAGAGGGCGTCAACGTAGAGCTTGTGTTGGGGAAGGAAGAGGATGGCGCGGCAAACTTTGGACTTGTTCCTACCAAGCAAGCCCTCCCCAAGAAGATACAGATTGGTCCTTGGTGCCTCAAATGTAAGGTTATGGATACGCTCTACATCCGCGGACCTGTCAAAATGCAACAAAATCCTGTCTACCAGTATATATGTAACGGCATACAACGGCGGTTTTCATTGCGCAATTGAGAAGTGGCTTAAACTACCTACCGGGAATAGGACAAGGATTGTACATGCTTTGTGCAGTCACCAAGATGAAATCGATGGACTTGCTACAAAGTGTCATTTTTGGAGGTAAATTGTATCAGATACAGTGTGGGAGAATGAAGTGCTCGAACTTGAGCCATTGTACTACGGTAGACCATATTAGGCCTTGTGCTTAGGGTTACGCATGGTCAGGCGTGACGTTTGGATGAAGGTCGAAGCTATGTGATTGTTGGTGCGTCCCTGCGGGTGGTATGCATTTCAATATTGTAACGCAATCAAATCACTCTCCATGTGATAAAGTACTGGGATTCGGCAGAGATGGGGGACAAGGCGTGAAATCTGCCAAAATGGAAGGCAAAATCTGCAGTTTAGCCAACATGGCCAGTCAAGTTCGACTAGCACGTAGAGGCACAATTCCACGAACACAATTTCATTCAATAACCACCATTTCCATGTTTTTATTTACAGCATAAACCCCCCCGACAAATAGCTAATTTGATCCAATTAACCACGCTCGTTCAGACCTCTTCCCCCGCATCTACTTTCTTGCAATCTTTCATAAACGGGCAATCATAGAGCCCAACTGACCCAATCATTCCACACTAGCACTACCGACACCCAGCTCACCCACCACCATCACCACTATCATGTGCATCTACAACGAGTACACCTGCAGCAGCAAACACTGCAAGTACCGCGCATACGAAACGACAAGATGCGAGCACTATGATTACGTGACGCAGATATGCAGCCAGTTTGTAACGTTTGCCTTTACAAAACATTCGATCACTTGCCTATGGTGCTCGTGGGGTTTACCTGGATTTCTTTAGTTTGGATGAGTTCACCACCTCTTGGTCAATCTGTGTGTGTTTCAGACTCATGCGTTCTCACTAGGTATCTGGATGGCAGTCATGAATTCGAGGTGGCAATAATGATCTTCGGCCTTGCCAGTGTAAGAAGGGGCTATGTTTGTAGGCAGGCGGCTGCGACTCTTTCATTGCACGGACCAGAATTTTCTTTTTAAGCGGTTGGTTTGAAGTGGGCACGATAAGGCGCCCAATATTGTATTGTTGTTGTGCTTTTCAGTTGAGCATTTTGATTCAATAAACTCACATTTCAAAATGTGATATTCTGGTATCACATGAGTATACTTATTCAGTTGTCGGTATGATTTTTTTGTTAGCTCGGATTTTTCTTCATTCTTCATCTGCACACACCTGGTGAAAGATGGAGACGGGTTGTATCCTTATGCATAATTTGTGAAGATGTGTCATCGTGCCTCGTGGTTATATTACTCTGTCGATATGGTTCCCTCAGCGAAGATGACTCAAGTTCAAGGCACAGATGACATCTAATCATATGTAGTAATTAGCATATAAGTCTGCCTGCTTAATCAGAACCAGACTTTTAAAATACCTCCAAGAACAGGTATTTTTCCTTTTAAGGCATTCCTGGCTGATGCGCCAAGTCTAACAGTCAGATAATTCATAGATACTCAAATGAAGTTCGGTCTCTAATCAAGAGCATGAACTCCTTTAAATATCGGTATACGGTTGCCGCGGTAATTACCTAGCAGGAGTCTTCCTCTGAACATATCGAGCAACTATTTCCTCGTAGTTGGGATGTCGAGCACATTGTGCAAGGGAAAAAAATAATCTGTCTTGAACATGGAATTTTAATTGTAGAAGGACAATTCATATGAGCCTCCAATCATAAAACGCATTTTCAAAAACAAACGATAGACTTACACATGACTCACATATTTAATCCTGGTCCTAGATTGCCTCGACTGTTACATAGTATCAGAGGCGATTAAACCAGAGGTACTTGATATAAGCATACTGCAAACACCCGCATTTCTGGTAAGCAAGTTTAGACAACGCTCGATGGAAGCATTCGTGATCCGCGAAATTGGTGTAAATGCCTTATCACTATAGAATCTTGTTGCAAAACCCTTTTATTAAGCTAAATTACAATATACAGAAAACACCCGTCATGAGCATAGGGAAAATGCCAAGTACTAGTAATTGATAACTATAGAGCACCCTCAATACAAGCATAAATTTCATATTAACATAGGTGTACGTATATATGCGCCCTTTTAAAATTTATGTAGCGTTTGCTTGGGATATGGAATTTATGGAGACTTAGAATGAATAGTACTATCATTCTACCACTATATAATACAATACCCCAGGACCGCTGAGGAGAAATGCACCTACATGTGAGTGTGGTGTTGTGACGGAGGTCTCGTTTGTATATTTAGTACTGTCTCATGCACTAATTGTTACAGTAATAACAAGGGCTTTAAGCTTCGTGGGTAGCAGCTGCCACACAAACAGATGACGAGCTGGAAGCATATCGGGCCTCGGTGCCACGTTCATCATTTACTTGAGTCTGTACAGTGTTGTCTAAAATTGTGCTTATTTTGAACGAAGAATAATAATCGTAAATTCAATTCAACCGCCACCGAACACTCAGGAATGGCAAGAAATATGAAGGTGCACCTTCGCAAAACACATTCATTGACCATGATCAATACCCGGCTGCTGACCCGAAAATGAAAGTTACACGCATAACAACAGACTACAAGTGACCGCGTGCAGGGTAGAGTCACACACTTCCCCGCTTCCATTCGCAATTCTTATCACCCTCTTCATTCTATCCTTCCGCACAGTTCTTTACATTGCGGAGGATCCCCCCCTCATTCCCGCATCTAGAAATGCATCTCGAATGCAGAATTATCCTCATTACCCTCCGTTCTGAATATCCTCTCGTAACAATGAATGCAAAAGTTGGTATATGGCTGGGATTTCCGGCAGTATTGGCAAGTAATTGTGCTTGAGAGCTCTGCTCTTGGTGGTACGATTGGCATCTCTCGAGAGACAGATGAAAATTCCTTCATTGGGAATTGTGGGGCAACCGGTGTCTCGTTGGTGAAAACGGGTGTGGCATCGTACGGGTTGCGCATTTTTGTGGGTATGTGTGGCGGGTTTTGTGGCTTCAGATTTGCACTTGATGGTATTTTCCAGGGTTGGTTTGCTCAACAAGTGTAGACAGGTGCTTTGCTTACCGGTTGAGGGGTGAAAATATGAGAATGGTGGCTGATGGCGGCGGAGGAAGGTTTATATATGTTTTTTTACCCTGCGGTAAGATCGGATCGACAGGTGTGATGGCTTTTTGGATTCGCCAAGCTGCCCACTGGTGATCACAGCGTTGGGTAGACGTACAGTCCTTGGCGTGCACACAGATTGATCGTCATGTGTGGGCGTACCGGCCGTTTGATTGTTGTTGTTTGTGCCTATATTATACAAGATATGAGACTGTGATTTTGGCAACCCCTTCCTCAACCTCCCCAGACGTATTGTGCCCTGCCTGAGTTCACATGGCCATCCATACCACGTTGAGTGATTTGCTGTTTTAAGTCCCTAGTAAATAGCTTGTAATAACATGATTGCCCGTCTGCCCTGGCGCAGATATCAGCGTTCCTAGGGCCTCCATTAGGTACAGATGACACTGAGAATGCTACACAGAGCAACTCAATAGAAGCATGACTCGGTCACCTTCAAGAATCTCAATTTCCACGCATATCGTCCTTCAGATAATAAGGTTCATTTTTCATCCGAGCATACAGGCTGTGGAGGTTATTACTAAGGGTAACGGGATCTATAAAAAAGTTAATACCAGTTGCTTGGGGCGCCCAAGACATGAATTAACGCAAGAAACGCTGTTTCTGAGCTTCCGCAGGAGAATATCAGATTTTTCAGGTTTGAAAGTTGCTATATTATTCAGATAGCTTACAGCTACTGAATTGAGCAGCCATGCCTATTCAGGTGCCCATTATCTTTTCTCATGCATAGAGGTCATGTGTGCCTTGAAGACGTTTCAAACGCTTATACTCCTGACGTACTGGACATATTCGAACTATTGCCCAATGAACGCAGTGAACTGTAGATCAGGAGCACCAATCCAATGCAAGTCGGCGGGCTATACCATTCACCAAATCTACTCAATAGGCATCCGGTTTGCTATTGAGTTTTTGTACGACTTTTGCGTCGTATATAGGAGCTCATGTCCGAGTGTCAAGGTGACGTTATCTAAGCTCCTGATTGGATATTCCAATTTTAGCCTCCTCTCTCTCGTAGTTTTGCGTAGCTATCGTGGTGTCATTCGAGGCCAGAATGTCATTGTTGTGTTATAAAGACCAGATAACAGGTAAAACAAGGCTGCAGCAAGGCGATCATCCCCAGCATTGAAGCTATGGCAAAACTTGTCAATTCTCATGGGGATTCTGGTACATGTTTCCCACCGTGCGTCAGTCAACAGCCCAAGCCAACAGACAACACCTTTGCGTCCCCATACAAGAATAGTCTTAGGCCCGCAACTAAGACCATCCTCCTGCACCTCTATTGCAGTCGTAGGTACTCCATTCAATATGGAACTCCAAATTCCACAGCCACAGCCGTAGGTGTTCTATTCAATATGGAATTCAAAATTCCGCACCCAGTAGTAATGATGAAAGCATACATGGGGGTATTCATCCCCATAATAACCATTTTTCTCTTTCTTTTTCCCGCTTTATTTAACAGCGGGCTTGCAAATTGCCCGCCCAGAGATTTTAACTTTGAATACTATCAATTTCCTCGGCTGGTAGACGTCCGACCAGAACCTGGGGGTACAGGGAAATCATTGATTCCATTCTTGATTCCATTCCTTCCAAGCCATTCAATGATATTGGAGTTGACTAGATTTGTAGAATGGCAATCGCAGGTTCCCTTGCTGTCGGAAAATGAGGCATGGATGGATATACAGAGTACACTCGTTATCAACATAGCATCTGGCAGTGGGGGTCTATTCTCAAAGCATTGACTTGAGATCTGCTGATGCGTCCGTCGCAATTCTGTAACTCATGCCAGATAGATGAGGTGTTGTGGAGGGAGTATTTATGCGTGCTGAGACAATTTTAACTGTAATTGCGGTTTGAAGTAGCATTTGAGACTTATTCTTAGTCCCACGACTTCATCATGATACAGATAACTTGGATTAAAGCAGCCACGGGGTGCTTATCGCAAAATTAGGTGACTTTCGAGAGGAGAAATCTTGTCAAGGCGTATTTTGGGGCATGGAACTTGATGCTCATTGCATACCACAGATTGGTGGTGATTAAGTAAAGATTCTAATACCAGGAGCTCAATGTGGTGCAAATCTTGAAATGCATTCCCCGTACATCCTTCAATTGTGTGAAATATAACGGAAATCGCCCATATCTATAGGTTACTAAATCTTTGTGTATACAGTATCCTTAGCGAGGTTTTTCTTCTTTCCGATTTGAATAAGCCAGTTGTCTCTTGTGCCCAAATCAATCGTGGGTGCTGTTCCATCATCCGAAATTTCCGTGTGCGGACTTGGTGTCTTTGCCCTCGGATCTCTTGAGGCTGAGCTTGTATTTAAGATTAGGTCCTTAGTCTAGCTGGTTCTATATTCAGTATGGTCTTTACATGAAGAGTATGGTCTCGGTGGTAAGTTTGTATGTTCATTCCGAGATTACGCTTATATCGAGTATGAGAAAGAGGATTGTCAAGGATATGAGAAGAAAAATTTCTTTGTAAGCATCTGCGACCATAGACTGAAGAACACGAGGCATCCCGTCCGCTCTGCCATATCTAAGCTTCAGATCGCCAGGTTAGTACTACGGTGGGTGACCACGTGGGAATCCCTGGTGTCGCAGGTGAACAATTTGATTTTTTGTTCCTTTGCATCCCTGGTATTGCAATTCCATTCTTTATTTCCAATCGATGTTATATATAGTGAACAAACACCCTGGAGCTCACCCGCGATTTAGGTATCTTTGCAGGTGAAAGAGTAGGAGGATAGTTCTGCGCTGAACAATATATTTGCTAATGACAGCAATTGCTTGGTATCAGAGGATGCGCCGTCAAGGGCTCACGCTGAGGAAGGCCTATCCAAGCATACCTAACCTTCGTCGCCCGGCCACTCACGAGCTGAAACAGCCGATCCGCCATGAGGGGAAATAATTTAGCGAGTTTCTTGTGATCGGGTGCTCCAGAGCAGGATTTTCTTTTTTTGTGATCGGGCGACTTTTTGCTAACAAAATCTTCTGAAATTTTTTATCTTTTGAGAAATTCAAAGCTGTGTACACCCCCCTAAACATAGTTTTTCATGAATTTCCAACATTATCATCAGCAAGTATTCGCATATAAAATTCAAGAGAAAACTGCTGTAAGACATGCTGCGATCACCCAGAGCACCCGATCGCAGGATCACGAAAAACTCGTTCCCCTGATGTGTTTGAGGTGGTAAAAGTTGTTTTGCGCAGGATTGCGTTGAATAAATGTGCTCCGGTGTGCTATTTGAGATGATTTGCGGGAGTTGCTTCTGACCGGATCTTGTGACCTGCACTGCAGCCAAAGCTGGCTGGTCCATCGATGCTATGGCCTCGATAATCAATCTTCTATTGTGCTCACGAGCAAGCCATTTGCATCGCACAAGCTGATCTAGTGCAGTAATTGAGTTTACAGAGATTATCACACTTTAAAGAAACCATATTGACGGCCGTGGGCAGAGTTTGGCTTATGGAAAGAAGAACGGAAGGGGAAATGGTGACTTTGAACACCTGACAAATTATAGTCCAATTCTTGTTTCTTGTAAATTTTTGACCTTCCAAAAAAACCCAGATCATGTCACTCGATTCACATGCCGCCATACTTCTACAGCAATTGGCTTGTTCTCTCGGCGCGGTGGCTGAAGACATAAACCAACACAGGACCCTCTCACCTAGCCTCGTCCTCTCCCCCCCCTCGGCCCTCCACTGCCCCTACCACTCAACCCTCCACTCGACCCTCCCTCCCTCCTCGCCCCCACAGTCCACGCCGCTGCCTCTGCCGCCACCTCCCTCCTCCTCCTCACCGCCTCCACCTCCAGCTCCTCGTCCTCCACCCTCCTCGCCCTCCTCCCCTTCACCGCCTCCACCTCCGCCTCCTCCTGCTCCACCCTCCCTGCCCTCCTCGCCCTCCTCTCCTTCACATCCGCCGCTTCCTGCTCCACCCTCCCTGCCCTCCTCCCCTTCAACGCCTCCATCTCCGCCGCCTCCTCCTCCACCCTCCTCGCCCTCCTCTCCTTCACCTCCGCCGCTTCCTGCTCCACCCTCCCTGCCCTCCTCCCCTTCAACGCCGCCATCTCCGCCACCTCCTCCTCCACCCTCCCCGCCCTCCTCCTCTTCAACGCCTCCACCTCCGCCGCCTCCTCCTCCACCCTCATCACCCTCCTACCCTTCCACGCCTCCACCTCCGCCCCCTCCTCCTCCGCCCTCATCACCCTCCTACCCTTCACCGCCTTCACCTCCGCCGCCTCCTCCTCCACCCTCATCACCTTCCTCCCCTTCAACGCCTCCACCTCCGCCGCCTCCTCCTCCACCCTCATCACCTTCCTCCCCTTCACCGCCTTCACCTCCGCCGCCTCCTCCTCCACCCTCATCACCCTCCTACCCTTCAACGCCTCCACCTCCGCCTCCTCCTCCTCCACCCTTCTCGCCCTCCTCCCCTTCACCGCCTCCTCCTCCTCTACCCTCCTCGCCCTCCTCTCCTTCACCGCCTTCACCTCCGCCGCCTCCTCCTCCACCCTCCTCGCCCTCCTCTCCTTCACCGCTTCCTCCTCCGCCACTTCCTCCTTCCTCCTCCTCACCCTCCTCTCCTTCACCGCTTCCTCCTCCGCCGCTTCCTCCCTCTTCACTACCCCTCCCCTCGCTCCACCAGCTCCCCCCGCTCCCCCCACCACAGGTACCGGCTCCTGCCTCCAGTGGGAATACCACTCTGCGAACGCCAGAAGCTTCCACCAGCATTCGGAGATCCAAATGCGGATCTCCGGCCCAGCCCATGGAATTCCCATCATGACTAGAATGAGCCCCCACGGGGCATCATTCACTGCCGACTCTACCAGTGACTCTGGCAAACGTGGCGGAGCGTCTGTGGAGGCGTGGCTGTGGGAGGGGGATCGGGGCGCTGTCAGCATTCCGTGTAGACTCAGAAAGGGGTGGGTAAGGACTTACACGACACGGCTCGCTACCAGGAGGAGGAGGAGGAGCACGAGGAAGGGTATGAGGAAGAGGGGGGGGGGTGGTGGTCCGACTGCGTGCATGTTGGTAATGTCAATATGATGATGTGTGGGGAGAGGAGGATCGACACTGTGGAGAGGAGGCTGGCGGGGGTGGGAGGGGAGGAAGGGAGGGGACAAGCGGAGGAGGAGAAGCGGAGGGGGAGGCCAGTCTCGAGCCTGGGGGAGGCAGCCGCGTCGGTATCCGCACGCACGCACGCACGCACGCACGCACGCAAAACGACGGAGATGGCCTCGTCCCAACACGGAGAAAGCAGACACGCACGCAGGCACGCAGACACGCAGACACGCAGACACACCATCGCTCGACCGCGCCTGCCTGCCGCGACTTGCATAACAATCCATGTACGTACCATCTTGTAAAGCGCTGCGCCGATGGCATACGCATCCAGACCATGCCCCCCTCCTCGTTGACCAATGTTGGCGATTCAGGCCTTCGCATTTCCGCTCATGAGTCTGGAAGATGACCATCGTCCTCGGCCCTGGCTCGGTGCGCTCGACGTACTGAAGGTACCCAGCCCGTCGCCGTGATCATGAGTGAAGGGGGTTTTTGGTTTTTTATTCGTAGTGAACTCGCTTGCTTTCAACGTTGAAAAGGATGGGAAAAGCGAATTGGAAGCGAAAAGGAATTTCAGAAGGTCAATATAAACCCCCTGTGACTGCTACAAAAAAGAATGATGACAACGCGTTAACGCCCCAGCCATTATCGTGTCTCGCTTCCCCACCCGGTCCCACGTGGCTCGCCCCCCCCAACCAGCGCCTTCGCAAATTATATATGCAGGAATAATGGAACGAAGCACATGTTGGAAGATCCAGATTATGCAACCTACCTAAGATCTTCCATGCGCTCACTTTTGGCTAGTGGTCAGCACTTTGTGTGGATGAGACATACATACACACTCCATGAGGTAGTCCAAGATGCAGTATAGAGCTTAGCGGTAGTTTAGTCTCATGGCGGTAGTTTAGTCACAACAGGAAGCTTAGTATGGATGACTAAGTATGGATAAAACCACCCAGCTTCGGGAGGATGCGCATATGCGCATGCAGAGAGGACAAGACAGCATGCTAGCAGCGACTAGAAATAAAAATCACTCTTCGCCGTACATTGCTCTCAAATGCTAGAACCACAGTAGGTAATGCACCTGCGCGAAGTGCGAATACTAACTCCAAGGAGCTAGATGTCCCACATCTGCTCTCCCGTTGCATGCCAGGCTAGCCTACTGCACTCCCATGTACCCGCGCGCGCCCTTGGTTCACCGGAAACCCATGTTGCTGCAAGATAACTACTTAAGCGTTCACTTTATTTCAACCTCAATTTATGTATACCCGTAGTGCATGCAAATTTATCCGCCTTACTACTGTAGCTACCTTTCCAGCATTGCATGTATACATCCTTTAATCGTGTGCAAATATAGAACAGCAAAGTGCTGACCACTCGTCAACAGTGAGCTCACGGATGATCTAGGTTGCATAACCTGGATCTTCAACAGCAAGTCAACAGGGAAAACAATATTACATTTCAGAAGAAATTGAAGTAATAATAAGACGGGGGGGGGGATTCTTAAGAAGCAACACCAACGTACCACATGTATATTGCACATGAACACAATAAAGAAAATATACTCATGCAATTGCTTATATTACGACAACATTATAAAATATATTTATTTGCTGCCAAAATGCAGGTTGTATAACCCCCGAAAAAAGAATTTTGACTTAATTCCATTCAGATATTCTTCTCCGGATCCTCTTGTCATAGGCCTGTGGACATTGATCATGACTTTAAATTCCTTGTCATACGCCTGTGGACATTGATCATAACTGTAATCCGAGAACAGGATATACGGCCAGTACCGCGTTCAAATTTCAAATAACCTTCACTTGCAGCACAATCCATATATCAACCCGAGCTGCATCCACTGGCACCAGAATAATAGGATGAACTATGCACGCACGCTATCCCACACATCAGCAGTTTTCATCATATGCTTCATGACTGGAATATTTCAGCGTGAATGCGCTCAAGAGAAAGAACATGAGCGCACGATATCGATATCGATGTGGTAGGGAAGGAAATTCAATATATGTAACTCCAAGTACTCACCTAAGAGTCGGTAATGGGCTTGCTTGGCAGAACAAGAGAAAAACATCCACAGAATCACATCAAAATAAAATTACTACCCAATGTACTGAATATAACCAGTACCAGTGGAAGATTTCGAATTGTTTTTGAATCTTTTCTTTCTACAGTCTCGGAGTAATAAATTTAGTCTCGTGGTGCCAATATCATATGTGAATAACCCCACCCCCGCTTATACTTACTTCCCCAACCGGCATAGTTTTATGCATTGGATGAAATGTGTTTGAGGCATCGATCATAACTACTCTAGCGGTGATTGTTTCGGGAACCTAATTTCTCTTCACGAGAGGGCATCAGCAAAGCTCGAGTTTGGCGCGGTCGTCGCTGTGAGATGTTATACCCAGCGCATTTCCTGGTATGTTGGTTTCCGGATAGTGGAACGTGCGGCCATGGGTGGTGGGTTCGAAATCCTTGGCTTGAAGCATCCGATATGATATTCTCACAGCAAGATCCGTGATTACAAACGTACGATGCTTTATTGATTTATCGTCCATATAATGTGAGATAATTTCGTCACAACCGATCCCCATGGAAAAGACCCAACAAACTTTCAGGTTTCTACTCTCAAAGTGTTCTTCAAATTAATTTCTGACAAAAAGCGAGTGCGGTATTGCAGATCCATCTACTCTCATTTGGTAATTCGAATTCAAATCATTGCGTTCAGCAATCTATTGTAAATACCCAGAAACTCCTCACCCTACATAAAATGACATTTCTAACCAGCAACACAGTTAGAGTAGGCCATCATTAATCCAACTCCTTTGAAGTACAGGGAGATTCAATCTCCCCCATCCTGTTCATTTTGTATTTCAGGCTTTTTAAGCTTGAAGATGGCGCGACCCTGTGTTGGCCTTTTCCAATGACTCACCTGTGATAGACTGGCACGCCTCAGGCATGGAGAAGGTTGAAACTTTGGTGTGGATTGGCGGGTTGCCTGCTGGCCGACTGAGTGAGTTCACTCTGAATATATCCAAGCTAGAGGAGGGCTGGGGTAAGACTGCCAGTGCTGGAGTGGAGGTTGGCAAAGGCCAGGATTGATTGTGCTATATATGCTCTCCCATAGTCCTGCGCCAGCGGCTTGGATTCCCCATATCTCCAGCACAATTTTACGCTCCCTTCAAGGCACTTGCTGAACCACATCTTTTATATGCCTTGGAGTCTTTTTTGGGATTGGTGAGGTAAGCTCAGCTATTGAGGAGTACAGGTTAGCTTCGGGAGGACAGTACTTTGGGGGGGAGGTTTCCCCGCTGAGGGTGTAGCTCTCGTGGAAGCTGGTAGACGCTGTAGTGGCCGTGGGGAGCAGTCCACTTCAAAGTGGATCGCTATTAACCTCGAAATACTGCTAAACTCGAGATGCTGTTGAACTCGCGATGGTATTAAACTCAAGATGTTGGCATTGATATTGATGACGAGGCTGCACATGCAACCTAGTCGATGCAGCGTATGCAGCATCCAATGCAGCTAAGTGCTTACCGTAGAATCGGGGCGATAAGCACATACACTCCTATAAGCACATACTGACCTATAAGCACAGAAAAACTGCACCACGGTTCTGAATTGATTTGTGCCAGGATATTAGCACTAAGATGTGAAGAATAATTTCAAGTAATAGGGCATGTCGGGAGGATTAAACAATTTCAAGAGATTAGAGCATGCATAACGGGAGTGAAAAAGGAAGGAAGAACTACTATAAATTTTGAGTTCTTGTTCACTTTTATCGATCAATCAACATCAAAACCAAAACTTCAAATACTATAAGCACAGTCCTGGCTATAAGCTATGTCGGGCCTATAAGCATGCAAATCCTATTGCCTCGCTCTGCAAAAATCTTCTAAGCATATATGCTTATCGCCCCGATTCTACGGTATATGCAGACCATTGCCGCTTGGCTGAATAAGTGCTTCTGCCTTAATTTTTAGTAGGAATCTCCGCACTTGCTTTTCTTTGTAGAATTCGACAGGAATTCCAAGATTCGCTTAAATTCGTTGTCCATTGTCGATGTAGCAACCCAACCCGTAGGCTTGCCCCTTGTATATTGGATTATTCTTATGCTTGTATCGAAGATATGCGTACAGATTACTGCCGTTATAAGCATACCTGATATAAGCATAAATTTCAGTTCTGTATATATCACAAAGCTACGAATCCTGAATTTACAGGAAAAGGTATCTCCCGATATAAGCATGTTTTCGTTAGAAGCGTATCACCTCTGATCCCGAGGGTATGCTTATAACGGGATTTATCCGTAGTTAGGAGTTTTCAGGTTCCTAGCACACGACTCCCATGAATGAATAACTCAAATTATTATACCTACTGCAGGGTAGTCTTGTAATGATTCTATCTGCTTGTTGGCTATGAACGGAGACACTCTATAGTAGTTAGAAGGTACAATTTTTTTGTGTGAAACATTGCTCATTTTAGGAGCTTTTAGACATGAGGGGAATTTTTGGTAATAGAAAAATGCAAAAAAAATGCAAAAAGCCCAGTTTGAGCGAGAAAGGGGATCGGCACTAGCAAGGCCGGCATGACGACATTATTCCATCCTCTTCACACCCAGGTATTCTGCAATCTGATTCCGCTTGCGTTTCATGGAAGACCTCCCGCGTAAAGCAGGAAGTGCAAGGGCTGCCGCCGCTTGCCGACATGCCATCGCTGTGCCCAGGCAATATGTTAGTATATAGGTGTCAGTGTAAGACAGATGTACATACCATCCATGTGATAAAGGTCTGCCCTTGTTTCGGGCAGGTTCTCTCTGTCTACGTCATTTGGGTACGCCAACCGGCCGTCCAGCCCCCGTGTGGAGTTGTGGAGCAGAACTGGTAAATGTGAGCCTCTAGGTCCATCGTCAGCAAGCATCTTCTCTTCAGCTCAAACCAAAGCGTGTTACATACTGGCGCCGCAATTCCCCCAATTGTTCCTGGACTTGCCTCATTTGCTCCCGAAATTCCCTCATCTGCACCAATAACTGCTGGATTCCAGCATTCATTTCATTGGCATTTGCGAGGGCTGGCATGTTTGCAACGATGCCTACATCGGCCGCGATATTCCCCACACCCTCCGCAACGCCTTGAAGGGTTTGTGCAAGTTTCAGCTGGGGGTTGGCCATGTTGAAGGTGAATGGGGATTCTTTCTGCAAGCGGGGGGGTTAGCTTAGCCTGGCTGAAGTGGGGTGAGGCGAATATGGTCTACTTACTTTACAGTTGTGCGGATATTTGGATATTGTTGTTGGGATCAACTTACGCGAGGGACGTGAGATGAGGGAGGTACAAATTTTGAGGAGGGGGAATGGGCTAGACTCGAGGCTAGGGGTGGCCAGTATTCATAAATCAGTGCATCTCGCCACTTGCCGCAAAGGTTTCGAGGGTTCCACTCTTGGATGCAAAGCGTGCTTTTGGTGACCAAGGGATCCATTTCTTGCAGTATGCGTACGAATCACAGAATTGTTTTTTGGTACGTGCAGGTACTCAGACTCATGCCAAGACTCACATGCCTAGATGGCTACGCAGGTACTATATCTTTGTCCAGATACCTAATAATAAATGGTCATTTTGGTTATTTTGGCGTGGGTCAGTACCCGCATCAACCTTATGGTGGGGAAAGAAAGTGGTTTTTTCTGAGCGACATTTAGTAGATAACTACCACTATCTACCACTATCCTACTATATATCCCACTACTTCCCCTTCCCACTATTTCTCCGTCCATCATTTACGCCGACAGCCAGCGATACTACGAGCCACTCCATATTTTCTTTAACGACCAGCGATAGCCGTCTCCGAGATAATAGGATCTTTAGTTATTAGTTCAATTTTTCTAGCTTAGCATGATGGCATGTGGTGTGGCTGAGCGCCATGCTCGGCACACTGAGCCTCACGGGAGGTGGTGACGAGTTCTGGGTAAGGAAAGTACACTGTCCCCACCCCAGAAGCCCTTTTTGTGCGGGCAAAGGGGGAGGAAAGTGCGTCGGTGTGATGTTGCTTCCAATCTGCCTATTTTCCCCCTTTTTCCCATGCAACTGTTTCTAAATTCCCATCCGACCTCCGAACTCTGAACCCGAAAAGACACATTCACCCAAAAATACATACAAACATACCCGTCCCGGGTAATAAAATCTAATTGAGAAAAAAGGAAAGAATGAGCGGGGAGGAGTTATGCGCAAGGAAAGAGAAAAAAAAGGGCGAGCAGTCTCGCTCATTCTGTAAATGTACTTATCGACCCCCTCCTTATCCATTGGCCATATGTGGCCCGCGAGGATGGGGTCGATCCGGAGTTCGATATACCTACTTACTTCTATATCCACAGTACAGTCTAGCTTTCGCATTTCAGTTTTCATTTCTCAGGCGTATAACACAAGTATTTAACAGTCCACCTTGTTCATGTTCGAACGGAACCCAGTTCGCTCACCTCTGGTTCCAGCCATAGGACATTGATCGGCCCCCTAATTTATATCATTGCAAGACATCGTTCCCGAAAGACTTAATCTTAATTTCAATTTCAATCCACGGATATGCAGCTACCTAAATTAGGAATGAATATAGACTGCATCTCGAGTTCCGCATACATCGCATACATCGCATACACGCCTCCTTGGCTCAGTGGTAAAGCGTCGCACTTGTACGGGCTGTCTTCTGTCTAGAGAACGGCATTCTGAAATGCGAAGATCAGCGGTTCAATTCCGCTAGGAGGCAATTTATTTTCTTTCTCTTTTTGGATAGTTATTTTTTGTTCTTGGTTTTGGTTGAGGTGATTTTCGAGTGAGTGAGTGTGTCGTCATTGTCTTTGGTTTTTTCCCCTATGGGGAGTGGGGATTGGGGGAGTGTTATAATGAAGTCCGGACCTCCGGACTCGTTGGCTCCTATGATTGCTCAATGGCATTGCATCGAATTTGGAGAAGAGGTTTGGGTTGATGTTGAGGTTGGATTCGAAGTTGGAATTAAGTTTTCCTTTTTATTATAATTGATGTTTCTCCGAACCCTCCCCCACCCCAACCTGGGCAACATCCACGCTCGACCAGGCCTACTGCAGAATATCGCACGCTCGGAACTACCTACATCCTAAGCCAAGGCAAGGTCATTTCAAACTTAAAAAAAAGTATAATAATGGAAACTGCAGGTCTCGCTACTAACTCAATTTCTCGGGTTGCAATTTATTTTATTTAATTATATATGCAAAAGACGGTGATATTCGAGATCTAGATCTGTTGGAACTCGAAGGTGCTCGAGTGGGCAGGGCGTGAGGGTAGCCTATTATCATTCCTTGGAGGGGCTTTAATGGAATTCGGGATTTGAAGGTGGGGAATGATAGATAAGCAGATGGAGAGATGAGAGGTGGGTGGGTGGAATATAGCTATTGGAAGTCGGATTGATTTCGAAGGTGGCCATGGTCATGGACCACACGTGAACTGGATACACGAGCTCCATACTCGAGTGTGTGCGCGGTGGCAAGTCGGACGCTAGGCTTCGGGGTTGTGGGCAGTGGGTGTCTTTTTCTTCTCCGATATCGATGGTAGTGGGATTACAGTATTGCACACCAGGACAACAAAGTATCGGGACACTATGCTAGGTATTTTGCCTAGCCCTGTCCTGGTATTTGTGTCCTGGGACTACTCGAGTAGATGGATAAAGGTGAGATGGAAAATATAATCTATACGACGGGGGTAACCATGGAAAAAAAAGAAATAATTGTCATGGCGCTGCTGCGGAGGCACATGGCGCGGATCGGCGTCCTTGCGGAGGATGCATATGCGCATGCCGCTGGGGCGACGTTAAATTGTTTGCCCGAAAACAGCGAGCAAATAAAACATGAAAGAAAAGAATATAAAAAAAAAAATATAATACACCCCTGGGCCTATTCACCCCGTTAGATCATTTCCTTCTTTCCCTCCTGGCATTCGATTATTTCTTCCCATTCTTCAGTTCTTCACAGATCCTGCAACATCTGCCTTTTGCACTTCAGTGGCTCCGTCAATTTTTTTGGTATCGATCTTGGCATCGACTTCTTTCACCTTGACCTTCACGTCTAGATGCACCTCCTCCAATGTTTTTACCCCCCAGATTACCACTACCGCAGTAGCTATCGCCATGAAGGAGAACACCAGTGTATTCACGATCCATGGCTGCACTGTGATTACTGTGGGGGAACCGAGGGAGCCGCCGGAAGCTTCTGGTTCCTGTGGGGGTGCGGGGGGGCAGGTGTAGGCCACTACTGTGGCAGTACTATAGCTAGTAGTATATTCCCACAGGGTGGTAGTAGTATATCTAGTAGTAAATTCCCGCAGGGTGTTTTCACTGTCGATGTGGGGATTCGCAGCTCTGGCAAGAATTAGTTCCACCTAAAAAATTGCAAAACAGTGAATCCTTTTTTGCTTACTGGCTGCCATGAAATTTGATTCCTGCACCGTTGAGGCTGTGCACAATAGCGGCGACAGTGACGGCAGCGGCGGCAACGGCTATGGCGATTAAACTACCTCGCCAGTGGGGGTGGGACGGGGTTAGTATTCGTAGTAGAGGCGGGGGGTGAGGAGTGGGCGGTGAAGGAGGAGAAGAAGGAGGAGAAAGAGGAGAAAGGGGAGAGAGGGGAGAGAGGGAAGAAAGAGGAGAGAGGGGAGAGAGGGGAGAAAGAGGAGAGAGTGGAGAGAGGGGAGAAAGAGGAGAAAGAGGAGAAGGAGGAGAAGGAGGAGAAGGAGGAGAAGGAGGAGAAGGAGGAGAAGGAGGAGAAGGAGGAGAAGGAGGAGAAGGAGGAGAAGGGGTGCCAGGCTGCTGCGAGAGCATTGCCTTCCTCGTTGGGAAGAGAGGTGTTTTCCGATTATATTGTATGGGATCGCCATACAAAGAATAACTTGCTCAGACCCTCAACCGAGTCGAGGAGCATCCTGTAAGCGGTCAAGAGTCCTTGCCTTACGCTTTCGTCATAGCCTCGCTGACTGAGCCATGCCAGGCTTCGTCCGGGTGGCGTTCTACATAGAAGCCTTTCGTCACAATGATACACTGAATGCAACTGATCAGTATTTCTATAGCGGATAAATGGTTATCTGCCGTTTGGTGTCATCTCAGGGCTCTGGTATTTAGTCCACAATTAAGCAAGTGTTCCTGGTAAGATATATTATTCTGATTTCAGAGTCACTTGATGTTGGACTTCATCTTTGAACCCCTGGAACCCCTGGAAGATACTATGTATGCATAGGGGCATATACGCAGAATAGCTCACGCTGTCTTCCGACGGCTGGCTACGTTTTTTTAGCTCAGAACGAATTCTCACCCACGGATGTGTTTAGATCAGAGCTGGATCCACCCCACGAACCTTCACCCGCACGAAACGATATCGGTATCGATACGGAGCCCTACACCCCGATGGAAAATGAAAAGTAAGAAATAAAAATAAAAAGATTGAATCTAGAAACGTTCTTTGTGAGAACGGTCATGCGAAGACTTGAACTTCGAACCTCCCGATTAACAGTCGGACGCGCTAACCAATTGCGCCACAAGACCCTGGATTGATGTTAATTCAAGGGTGCCGCCATTCATAGAACGTTGGCCGTTGGTCTGGACCCTTGGCAGACCATTTTCGTGGACTACCCCCATAACTCAGCGACGGAGAGCTCCCTTCGACCATGTGAACCCTTCCCCTTAGATTTTTCGTGTACTTCGATAGTTGTGTCAGATACGTCTGGGTTTTTAAAACAATTTTACACCTCGAAAATATACAGGTATCTCTTTTCGAATTACGGCAGGTAGGTTATCTAGACTTGGAGTGGAAAGACAAACAAATTGATGCTTTGAAATTTGTCGCCAATTCCAGTTGTCTTTGGTAATGAATGCGCAGATCGGATGAATATCTTCATGGCCATATACTCATGAATAGATGATGTTTTTCTTATCAAGTAAAGTCCGCCAATCTGCTTGGGTCATTCATAGTGTCCAAGCAACAATTATCGCCGGCGGCTTGAGCAAAAATACTACTCCGTTAGAGAGGGACACACTGTAAACGCTAATAAGACCTAATCGTTCTGGGCATTTGGGTATTCACATGTGGGAAGAAGTAGAATTGGCCTACCTTCCATTCTTCTCATCTGCCTTGAGTTTTCTGAACAGAATGCCACGTTTTCCTCACTCCTTACTAAAGCAAATACTCTACCGTGTTAAAATTTATTTGGTCGAGTGCTATATATGAAAGAAAGCGTTCTAAGGTATATGTAGAGATCAAAATTAGCAAACGAGTTGAGTTTGTTTGCGAAAGGATGTTTAGGTGTTAAATGGTACATTATAACTGCGCATTGTTGAATGAATGAATACCTTACAAGACTGGGGTTGTTGTCTCCTTCCCCGGGGATAAAGATCGGAAGCCGAATGCATGCTTCTTCTACTGCGGGTGCTTCCATATGCTATCGATGCCGCTGAGATTGTCATTTGCATTCTGCTAGCATCAAAACAACTTCCGGCAGACGTTACCGAAGCGAATTACGGCAGGATTTAGTTTTTGCGATCATCAAAGTGGGAATTTTTTCGATTCGACTTTTAAATTCGATCAAGCGTCTATCGACTAGTGCAGGAGAAGGCCGGTTATCATTTGCAGAAAAATTCTAGCCATAAGATATTGACTGACCAGTGGATATCATATTCTTGTGAAGCCGTCATCCGTCATGTTGCAGGAAGAAAAAGCAAAAAGAAATGGCGACGTCGACAAGACTCGAACTTGCGCACGCAGAACGTAAGTAATTTCTAATCACTCCCCTTAACCACTCGGGCACGACGTCATTTCATACCAATTAAGCTAGATCTGCATTATTGAATTGCCTGACCTGCGTAGTTGCGAAGCTCGCAGGTCCAAATTCAGAGTCCTTTGACGGTGTTGGTGGACCGATATTGACACTCATGAACAGCCTTTGCTCTGCACAGTGGCTGCAGTAATTCGTATCTTTCTCGCTTCTTCCACTGCGTTTAAAAATAGGATCGAGCAGCTATTGTCAGGGTTGTTCATTGTGAAAAGATATAGCTTGTGCACCCGGCAACTTTAGTGAGGAATTTCGGTAATCGCGGTGGAACAGTAGAGCAATTTCATACACACTTCACGGTGCTCGTGCTTTAGGTATCATTCTCTGACAGGAATACGACATTTACACCACCTAGCTTTTCGAAACGTGGTGCCTCGCATGAATTTGGAGCCATGTGCGCAACTTTAAATCAGGTCTTCCGTAGTATAGAGCTAATGGAGGATGCCTTGCCAAGGCCCTTGAGAATTGAAAAAACGGGAGCGAGATTTAGGTAGTCTTCCTTCATCAGGACGAGTTCTTATCATTTTGTTTCACAAGAAGGGACATAAAAATGCACCTGGACTAGACCTCTAACTAGAGTGGCGTGTTCTCACATTTCAATTCTCGATCCCATCGGGATTGCTTTATTTGGTAAAGTACAACGTATCAGAAAATACCACAACATTAGAATTCTGAGTTTGAGATCGAGCATCTTATTGGGAGGGTAAAATCATTAGATTGGCCAAAGCGGGTTGATGTGGGCTTTGTATTTACTTTGATCCTGGAATTTCCCTCAGGACACGGTTCACTCTTGGATATTCTTCACTAGGTCGAGGAATGTAACCGACAAGTCCTGTATTATAGATCCTATACTTTATTAGACGCCCAACAGGCCATCCTATATTATGCTATGCCGCCCTATGTTCTATGGAATAGTCCCCGCTGACAGCAACATACAGTCGGTAGATGCCTTTACGGAACAAATAAAGTTGATTGGCTAATGGGCGAGCGTTCAAGCCCAAGTATGAGATGCGAACCAGGTTGCTGCAGCTCCAGCTCTCGACGGAATCTCACTTGCTGCACTGTCGGCTTCTCTTCCATGGCCTTGTATGCGTAAATATGCGGAAAAAAAGAGACTCCATCTTTACAAAACGAATTCAGTTCTATTATCAAAATGATACGGAGATAACGCCCATCCCCCAAAAGATCTGAAAAGTAAATCATGCATCCCAGGTATCTCAGGTATCAAGCGTTGTCGCTCCAAGTCTTGAATCCAACGAACTGTGTGTTCTACATTCCGAACCAGTTCCATTCCGTGGCGTATCACCAGACCCTTCGCATTCTCTTGTGTTGACCCCCCTGGCTGCCGTCATTAAACCCGTCTGGGAGTTCAAGCTACCCAAGCCCATGTTGTAGACCCGAGAAGGGCCGTTCTTATGTTGTATGGAGGGTTTTTTCCAGCTTTGCAACCAGTAATCCATCCCTTCAGAAACGCTCCTACGTAGCCTTGATCTCCTTTGGAACTCTGGCGGCTGTGAAGAGATGGATTGTTTATTGGCCGATTGGAGGTTGAAGTTTTGAAAGTCTCCCCTCCGTAGCACTGGCTTGCTTCTGGGATCGGTTATTTTCGAGTGTTGATCTGTAGTGCTGATAATTTCAATGCTGATGCTAGAGTGTCGTGCATGTGCCTGAAAATGAAATCGGTGAGACTCTAAGTCAAGGTCAGCTATAAGCTCGAGTAAAAAGAAATGACAAACAGAATATACTACTTCTTCGGCCTTTTTTTGTGAACCACACTCCATTTCCGCATTGAAAAGTACAAAGCATAAGACAAATGCCACAAATTACGAGAATGGCAATAATTCCTCCAGTGTATTTCAGTGGACTCTTTTGAGGCCCAGGCGGAGAGTATATGACAGGAGCCCTGTAATAGGTATAAGCAGAACAACATCCAGAGAAAACGGGGGTAGGTGTTTGGCAACAAACATTTTCTGCAAAGTCAGGCTGCTTATTTCAGACGAGTAGCGGGTTCAATGACTGTTGACAGTTGCAAGAACCGGATAGAGCGTCAAAGTGGTTTATAGCGCGGATGTGTAAATATGGTGGCAGGGTGATAACAAGTTGGAGGCATGGTTGGTTGATGGCTACACCAAGTTCCCACAACTTTATTTTGGCGTTTACAATGTTAAATTAATAGAGAAAATATAGGAAGCTGTACTGCTCGCCGGGTGGATTCAATTCTACGGAGGCTGGACTAAGATTTAGTTTACATGATACCGAAAAAGCTACGGAAATGTCTCATGCGAAGCTAGGAAATTTTGATAAGGAATATCCTTTTTGCGTGATACATCATGGTATGACGCTTAGAAGCTGTATGATGAGGGCTTTCTCCAAGTTGGTTTGTCAATCACCCGCGAACGTATTCTTAGAGTTTTCAACTTCGTCATTTAGAAAGGAATGTTGATATGTTTTGTCCTGTCATTTGTTAGATGGATAGTCGCGAGATGGTACCTGTGCTGCAAATTATAGCTGAATCTATGGTAAAACCGAAGTGTGCTTGCATCGTGGTAGCTATAGGTAACTCGCATCCCTATACAAGGCCTTAAGCATACACAAGACCCGAGAACAGAACCCTTTTCCACGATGAGTTGCTATGGCAAAAAAACGTAGTACAGATAACTCCCGTCATCAGTATAACATCGGTGCCGTCCTTCCCATGTCTATAACGAGCTTATGCTTGTAGCTAGTGTGGCCTTTGGCAGAACAAAGTGATCTGAGGCCGATCATGATGTGCTTATATCAAATTTATGTTTGTATCGGGTATACTTATAGCGGGATTTGTTTGTAGTGGAGATTCCAGAGGGTAGGGACAAAAATTGTAAAAAGAAGGAGATAACCTACGACACCAGGGATTCCCACGTGGTCACCCACCGTAGTACTAACCTGGCGATCTGAAGCTTAGATATGGCAGAGCGGACGGGATGCCTCGTTGTCTTCAGTCTATGGTCGTAGATGATTTAGGAAGTAATTGCTATCCTGTATACCTAATATTGAAGTAGGAACTCGGCCATAGGCCGTACCTACGATCCTCAATAGTCACATTTTCAATGGTAGCGTCGTCCCAAAGCCTACGGCACCTTTTAAACTCCGGGCTAGCTAAGGCCGAACCAATTACAGTTGATTCTGGCAATACCGAATGGCAAAAATCCGCCCAAATTGGTGCGAAATAGCAAACATTCAATATAATAAAAGGAGCTAGCAGTTTCGTAGGCCCAGCGGGGCCCGGTAATCTTCAGACAATTACAGACACTAGTCTCAATCCAAGCTAAAGGAAACAGATTTAGTGTAAACATAACTGCTTTGTCATGATCATGATCATGTATATTTTCTATAGTTTTTCGTTATAGGAATTTGGTTGTGCGGCGCGATAATTCGGTATAATAAGTGGATTCTGGTGAGAGAAGTAGGACGCCGCCAAAAAAACTAGAAATCGGCCGTATTACCACGGTGTGCGGCACAAGGCGTTTCGGTATAGCCAGAGTCAACTGTACCTTCGACAGAATTTTCATCATCAGATAAATTAGTATCCTGAGGTCTAGCCTCGCCCCCAGGCGGAAGAATGGATTCGCACGCTCTCACGCACGCACACAACCACAACGCTCACACGCACGCACTCATGCAAGTTAAGTCTAATTAAGGTTCGAATAATTTCCCCGGCCATAGTAAAATTTGCATTATGGAGATCGGAAACGGACAAAAAAAAAAAAGACAAAATTATGGAATACAAAAAGTCTCTCTTTGGCGGGGAATTGAACCCCGGTCTCTCGCGCGCTGGAATGTTCTTTCCTGACAGGCGAAAATACTGACCACTATACTACCAAAGACTCGCTATACCTTAATTGACCCCAAGGCATATGAGAATACTGGGTTTCCGCTCGATACGATATTTTTGGGAATAAATCATTCCACTACTAGACTTGCAGATAAATGTTGCGTTTTAGTCTCTTGCGTTTACATCTTGTTCATCTCCCCAAACAGCTGATTTTCTTACCTGCTTTCGAGTTACTTGCCGTCAAGACCTCCGAGATTATCTCAACAGAGATCACGGCATGCAATGAAATTTCATTAACATGAATTCAGACACACTAAATAATACGATACCTATATGGAGTGTGTGAGACGACATAAGATATTACATACTTCATATTTACCTTGAATCAGTCAGTAATTGACAATAGAAATCGATTCTGGAAATGCTCACATGCCATTAATTATCACGCATAGGCATGGACGAATACATGCAAAAATATTGAAAAGCGACCGATATGAAATTGCAACAACTGTGTAACCACCTATCTTAGGTACAGTAATAGCAGTTCCTTATCTCATGATATATGTAGATACAGAGAAACCGTTTCATATTGCAAAACCAGGAACCGGAGATCGTGCACGCAGACTAACTATCGGCTAGACAGGGCTAGACAGGGATCATGTGAATGTAGTACACCTCCGAAAAATATGGAATAAAATGGATACTATGGTCAGTGAGCATCATATTCCTCTATCTATAGTGCGACATACCCCATATGTCTGTTCTACACTCGCTGTGGCGATGATGATTTTTCGCAAACCACAGTGTTATTAATTATCCAAAAGCATGGGGACAAGGTTCTCCGAAATGGGGGAGCGACCGAGGTATAGTCTATCTATGTACGCGAGCGGCTCTACTCCGTACTCACTTTACAATTCAATAGTATGAGGGATGTTGTCGCATGATTATTAGAATCAAGAATAATATGATATTTAGTTACATAGTCAGAATATACAATACAACAACACGAGGACTGAGTTGCCCCTCACATGAGACTCAAGAGTCTACTCCCTCCACAATTATTTCATATCCCCTCATCCTCACTATAGTGTGCAACCCACGCTGGTGAAGTCCGACAACCGCCAAAAACACACTACTATGCTCCTCACTATAATTTCTCCCCGAGCCCCATCTCCGAAGCCTCATTCTGCGTAGGAACTGCGGCCGCCGTGCTCTCATGAAGTAAATCCATCGAGGCATATTCACATGAAAGAGCGTCCGGATCCCCCGGCACGGCCCTCGCCACATTGATCTTTCGAGATATCGCATACGAAAGTCTTTTCATTGGGATTTCGCAAGCCGGTTCAGGTTTGGTTTCGCTGTCGGTGCCGTCGCGATCGTTGGTGGTGGCTTCTTCGGTGTTGGTGTCTTCTGGGAAGTACTGCCTTCGAATCAACTCGCAGGCTAGGCCGACGGATATTTTGATGATTTTAATTGATACTGGCGCGATAAGAAGAGGCGCTGGCATGTTGTGAGTTTTCGCAGGGGGAAGGGGTGGGTGCGCGTAAATCGGGGAATTATACTGATTCGGAGAGATGGTAGGCAGAGGCGAAGACGAAGGCCTCTTCGAATGGAGGAATCGATGCACCAGGCAGGCGTTGCGGCGTTGAGGCGATGCCAACGGAGTTCAAAAAGAGCTTGTGAGTGGGGGATTTCCAACTGTATTTAATCTGAATGCCAACCCCTCCTCAGCTGTATAGAGTATCGCAGCTGAGAGATTCATACCTAAGGTACTCTGTACTCTATCTTACATTGATCGTGCATGATAACAACCGAACCCATGGCCTGCCTCAGGCTTCAGCTGGATTTGGTTCGATTATTCCGCGCTGCCATGCAGTTCATGCTGAGGGACAGGGGTAATGGTAGCATTGTCCACATGCGCAGTCCGTATTATCTGTCTGATGGCGTCAACGGCAGGTGGGGTCCAGGCCTCCAATTCGATGAGGAGACTTTACAGCCCAAATCGTGTCATGGTAAGTGCTAAGCAAAGGGCACGAGAGCACTTGATAATTTATTTCGCCGTCGCAACAAGTTCGAGCGGAAATATCTTGGTGAGGAACTGTACGGTGCTCCGTATGCGCATGTACTCGGAGTGCAATATTGCTGGAGGATTATCCTTTTGTGCACTACGAAAATTATCTCTTGAATAATATCTGGGCCCCTTTGAGATCGAATAAATTCATTTCGTACGTATATTTATTGTCAGAGTCAGATATTTTATACACAACCTTTGGCCCCCAAATCCCCTAGTGTTACAGAATGAAACCGCAAATGATATTCATGCCGAAGTGTAAAAGGTCATTTACCATGATCTTTTCAAACGTCCGAAACTTTCAGAAATTGCCATTTCATGATTGCATTTTCCAAATTTGAGAAGAAATATCTTTTATCTGAATCTATATGTGGAAATTGATCTCGTGCCATTGCCATAGCATTTGGTGGCATTTGTAAGCTAGTATCAATGCGGATTAGCTTGTTTTTGTGCGAAAAGTAGTCTGGTGTGCTGCGAAAAGGCGGGCTTGGAAATGTCGGGCTTGGCGTGCCGCGAGATTTCCCCAATGGAATTATCATATCACCGGCAGAAATGTAGCCTCGATACCTGGGCAGAAATCAACCCAGGAATAGATATCAATGTGCTTGTAAATTTTTCCATTGATGATGTTCCGTTGCGCTGAGCCATATGGCAACTACCACATGCTTTTCATAGTCCGGCCAAATTATTGGCGCAAGTGCTGCATGGCAAATGCTCCGCAAAGAGGATTATGGAGCATTGATATATTCTAATGGAAACGTCCAGCGATGCGCAAAATGCTTGCGTTTGAGTTCGGGGTGTGGAGGACAAGGAGGTATGTATAGGATGTTCTGTCTCACAATTTTTTTGCTCCACCCTGCGGACGTCAGTATTTCCCTTCTCCTCTCCGGATCCTCCGCAGGTTTAAATACAGAGATGGACTGTATATATGGGTGTATTTCCTTTCTGTTTTGTTCCAGCGAAGGAAGGAATTTCTGGGGCGGTCTGTAATGCAACGTTCATTTACGGCTTTAACCCCACTATCTATTGAATGTAACAGACAAGTGCAGGATTATAGAGTAAAAGCTAAGTGTGTTCGAATGAGGCACATATAAAGAACTGGATCCACATATACAGGCCGTTAAAAGCGTACTCTTGCTCTTGGGGCCAAGGTTCGCATGCGGCATGCTTCTAACAAACTAATTTATGCCCAAAACGAGAAGGAGTTTTGCAACTTGGTGGCATTTTGGGGACTGTCATCGGATTTATTCTTATATATGGTAGCTCATGATAGGAATATGTACTCTGTATAAGTATCTCATTCATTTCCTTTCGCGAGCAATAAATGTAAATACGAATGCCGTCAATTGAATTTAGAGTGAGGTCATATTACCAATAGAGAACATGCATTATGTAAGCTGTTTCGGTGGTCCAACGGTAGGATAATTGCCTTCCAAGCAATTGGCCCGGGTTCGACTCCCGGTCGATACAATTATCGTTTTGCATCTCGCCCTTTTTTTTCCCTTCAAATCATTTTTTCGTTTTTCGGTTTTCATCGTGATCGTAATACTTCTCGAGTTAGTCACGCCAGGGCGCGCCCCACGTCTCGGTGGAGAAAGAAGATCTGCTCGCTTTTCAATGATCATACTTATTGTTGAATCTGAATTTGTCTGGGAGGGCACGCACGGGAAAGGCATAATTCATTAACATGAACGTTATCGTGGCAAAAAGGGTGTTTAAATTGGAATAGGTGAGCAAGGGATTAGAATAAAATCACTTTTCCCGCTCGTCCCCCCCTCCCTCCCTTCTCCTCTCCTCACCACCGCCCCGCGGCCCATCACCACCCCTACGGCGTCGCAACATCGCCACTGTTGGCCCTTCCTTTTGCGCTGCCAGCAAAGAGCTCTTCTGCTGCTTCATAAATCAATAATATATTTCTTTTATTTAAATTTTCTTTGGTCTCTTGATATAATTTTAAGAAATCCCTAGATATAAGAACTACTTCTGTGGTCAGAACCGATCCCCAATATCGAGGGTTGGCTGTAATTTGGCAAGAGCAAGAAAAAGTAAAAAAAATTCATACCTGCGACACCAGGGATTCCCGTATGGTCACCCACTACAGTACTAGCCTGGCGATCTGAAGCTTAGATATGGCAGAGCGGACGGGATGCCTCGTGTTCTTCAGTCTATGGTCGCAGATGCCGTTAGGTGCAAGCATGAACACATGTTCCAGGTAATACGTTTTACTGCCGTTATAAAAATAGTGGTGGTGGCCTCTGGGCGTCCCGCATACTGGAGGACACATACTTGGGTAATTGATGTTGTTGAATAGGTCAAGCACAGCAATGGAAATGCGGAATGCATGGAATGCGATGCCCATAACACATATGCATGTCTCTCACGGGGGTTTATGCACCAAGAGAGCGCGTGTAGGGATCAACTGAAATTGTCTGAGGACTTGCGCTAATTTGCCGATTGTATGTGTTTGGCTGTTCAGTATGTCATATTTCGAAAACACTGCTTTTCGTTAGATGGGTGCGGATGGCAGAGAGCCGCAGTAGATAGGCAGAGCAATATAACACCCTACGGGCCTTTATTGGATAAAATCGGGAAATACCGAATGCCACGCAAATGACAAGGTAGTATGCCAAACGAGCAGGATCTTTGAGCTGTGCAATAACGTTCCTCTGTATCTACTACTGAGTTTACCAAGAGTTGCTGGCGGCCCTGGAAAGAACCGTATAAAATTGCGGGTATGTAGTAATACGATGCCATGAGTAACTAGCATGATAAATAATAGTCGGCAAAGGGATTATAGTGTGAACGCAAGTCTAACCCGTTTTTCTCATACCGTAAAACATTTGGCGAATCAGAGACCATAAGTATAAGATGAGATACCGTAGATATTGGCGAGTAAGGCATCATTCTTCAACGCATTTGGGCCTCTCGTGGATTTTGAAACTACGGTCTTACAAAACCGCACTGTCTTAGGGTTCAAACTATAAAACATAACATCACAACGTAGAAGGTAAATAAACTGCAATTGCACCATGGCGTGGGCACTCCGACAAGTCCCTCCGTAGGCAAAGGCTCCGCTGTAGTGGAGGCACAACTAGGGCTGAGGCATTACCCAAGCCGAGGCCTCATTGTGAGGGTTAATGAACACTATCGTAATCATGTACTACGGCACTGCACATTGCGATGTGCAGATTACCGACCTGTGTTTTGATTTTGGTTCTTAAAATGACGTCTATAACGCGCGTTACGGGTCTCAAAGTGCCACCACAACTATAAAATCACTCCGAAATTTTCTTCAATAGTTGCAACGTGCATAAACGCTCCTGTGATTTCCATGTCTTTTGACTTGCATCGGGATCCTGTACAGCTCGTTACATATATATTGAAAACACCATGGGCTAGAGAAGTCAAATACAGCCCTATTGACATGAAACATTACAGCGTGTGCTTATATAGGGAGTGGCATGTTGAACTCGGGTCTTGAAATAGCTACATAACAACGTGGGAAAATGTTTTTCAGCCACGCCTTCGCCTTGGGATGGGAAAAATAATCGAAATTACAGAGATGCAGCCAAGGGAAATTCGAATAAACTCAGGATAATTGCACTTGCTCAGAATAATTGCACTTGCTCAGGAGAAACGTCCTTGCGAAATATAAATTCTGTTCCATCCTTCATCTTCAACCGGTTCCCCCCCGTGTTCATGACCGAGTTTAGAAAGAAGGGGCTTTACGGTCGCCAGCCCCGCGTATTAGGTTATAAGAAAGAACACGCTCATCTTTCTTTACGATACAAAACGCCCTTGCGAATACCTTGAAACCGGGCCCTCGTGGGGTCATCAATATTAGGCGGGCGATTCTGTAAAGATCGCTCTTCAGTTCTTTCGCTGTTAATGCTGAGGCTTCCTTTGGAGGTGTAGATGAATTGGTGACATTCTCGTCATTTCTTTCGCTTTTTTTGCTTTCCGACATTTTCTTTATTGCTTTGAAATGGTTAACTCTCCAGAGGTTGTAGTTCGAGGGCGGAATGCTGTGAATTCAGCTGGATCAAAACGGCGAGTGCTGTAAAAAAAACATGGTGTTGGTCAGACTCCTCCATCATCATCATACGTTGTCCCTCCTTGTCGAAGAGCTTACCCAATCCAGTGATACCAAGGTGTTCGCTTTGCTGCAACAACAATTTGGCCTCGGTGAAGTTCTAGGGGGAAATGAATCGGCGATAGAGCGGCTTCCCATAGATTCCACGTGAGTAGGACTCGGCGTAGCAATGCTGGGCATAGACATGACGAGGTTCGATGTTTCCTCTGATTCTATGCGGGCCGTTATTTTGAATTCCCTATCTGGATGCTTGTGCATGGTTGAGGTTCTTCAGCTGTGCGGGGCCACATCCCCTAGAAGTAGAGGGAAGTGTAATCGAACGGGGAGTCAAGTACAGAAGTATTGTCCTGTCGAGAAGGTTGTTGGTATAGCCATTCGTAATATGCAGTCGGGGAAGTTGATGGCGAATACGTCCCTTCCAAGGTGCAGGCGGACACGTTGCGCAATCAAGGGGACGGGGAGTAGTTTGAATTCAGTTTCTCTCTTTCTCTCGAGAGGTGGATCGGCTCGTGATATATATAGCCTTCATCAAGGGAAAAGACATCTACGACCATAAACTGAAGAACACAGGGCATCCCGTCCGCTCTGCCATATCTAAGCTTCAGATCGCCAGGTTAGTACTACGGTGGGTGACCACGTGTCCAAGTCTCCTACCGTGATCCCAAGTGTCCAAAAAGAGCATGCTCGAAGGCCGAAAATGGCCTCCGATTCTATTGCCAAGAAGATTCCTTCGATATTATTGCCAAGAAAACGTGTCCGAAAAAAGCCTGCATGTGTCCACTTTTGGACACCACACATTTTGCCAAGTAGTACCTAAATAGGCTAGTACAAGACAGACTAAAGATGACTCCATCATATTCACATCCGAAAGAGACAAATTTTGTTACAAGTATCATCCATCTTATACACATTAAACATTCAATTGCAAAATTATTTGCGAGCACAGGCGATGCGCACCTGACGTTTGGGATTCCTTTTCACACCGAATGTACATTACAAAAGCATACACCTTCTCTCTTCATTTCGATTTTCTCCTATGCATGAATGAAAACTCTGGCTTCTACTCGTGATTCGAATTCCCAGTCAATCGTTACGGTTTCTGTCTGCCAGGCGACATTGCCGTTGTACCAAAAGCTATTCGATCCTCGAATCCCAACTTCGGGTATATCGATCACACAGTCACAAAGCTTTGCAGTGTTCTACATTGCTCTCGAACTCGATTGACTTCCATAGCCGTCTAAAATTATGCTACTGAGACCTCGTAATCACACCGCTCCTGGCGCCAATCTTGCATACCTCCGATTATCCCACCTTATGGTCCTCCGCGGAATATACTCATCATAAAACAGTATTACTGCAAGGACGCACACCACCAAAAACACAATCATGCCCCAGATGTGACCAATTCCAATCCCCGCCAACTTTACCTCAGCGCTACCTCCACCTACTTTTACATTGGTTGGGGCAGGTTTTTGCAACCCTTCCACTCGGGAGTCCTCACGATCTAATCTTGCATCCATTCTTATGTCCATCCGACCGAAACGGGCGTCCATCTGATTAAATCGGTTGTTCATCTGATTAAATCGGTTGTCCAAGCGTATGAACTCTCCACCTTTCATCAGCATGGAAGGTTCCTTCATTGCCTCCTCCATAATCTTTTCTTCGATTATTCCTTGGCCAGATCATGTCAGCAAAGTTACTTCCTACCCCTGTGATCTGAAAGTACTCACTGTGGATTTTGATTCGCTCCACTTCCAATGCCGCTTCGACGGCAACCTTGACACTTTGGTCAATCATCACTTCCTCAGATACTGTCAGTAAAAGTGATTTCTACCCGTGAAATCTGATCTACCAACCTTGCGTCTTGGTTCGTTCCAACGTAAATGCGGCCTCGAGTGCCGCCTTTTGGCCATGATTAATCATGTCTTCCCCAGATACAGTCAGAAAAAAGTGGCCTCCTTCACGTGTCTATCGAACAGACCATACACACCTTGAATTTGTTTGCGATGAAGTACCAACTGATCTGGCTGGTTCATTGGGTAGAATGGCGGCATTGCCCCAGTGCAGACCAACCCAGTGAGGGCAGGCCCGTGCACCAGGAGCGCAAGGCTGGCCATGATAACGTACAGCATGAAGGCTGCTGCGATTCTGGGGGCGGCCATGTCGAATTTGTGAAAGATGGAGTGAGGACGAGGGCAGCGGGACGGAGGGAGGGAGGACAAGAATGGGGGAGCGTGAGGGGCGGATGGGGTGGATGGGGTGGCTCCCCATTTGCTCAAAGGGGCAGTGACTTCTCCTTTTGGAACTGCGACACACATGGCATGAGACGGGACCGAGACTAGCTAGACTCGTGCCAGACTAGCATGAGACCATGCCTTTAGCGATCCGGGGCATGTGGAGGTTCTCATGCACCGGAACATCGCAGTCACACCACTGCAGTAGGTAGGTCCCAGCCCTAGCCGACACTCTGGCGGTGCACTGTCTGGAACTCTCGGGGTCAGCCGACATGGGCGAGGCGAGGCGAATTGACGATTGCGCTCGGAACCGTTTTGGCATGAGAGGAAATTGACGGCACTTGCCATTACACCAGCTTGTATTTTTCAATCATTTATTTCGTATGGCTGGAGTTCAAGAACGAACAAGTGTATAATGAAGTTCGAGGGACCTGGTTTACTATGCGCCAGGCATTCGGATATGTGATGGGTAGGTACTTGGTCGGTGCAGAACCCTGTCTGAACATTTTCGGAACGTACAGCTGGCTTTTTCCAGGACACCCCCTCCACCAGTCCCGAGCCAAGATCTTTCCAAAGGGAATACAAAAAGCAGGGTGCATTGTGCGTTGCGCATGGTGCTTCGTTTGTGCATTAGATTAGTTACCTAGTAGGAGATGGTGATTGATACTTCATTTTTGGAATGCCTAGCTAGCGGCCTCGGTTACAAAAAAGCCAGCCAAACGCTATATATGTACTTAGGTAGGCATCTAGATATAATTGCTTTTTGTCGCTTCAGCACCACCCCACACGGGCGGTGTTGCTGGAGCGCCTTTCGGTGTACGCGTTGATCCTGTGGCGCCATTCCAAGCACGTGATTCCCCTTTGGCGCCACTCCGTGCACGCGTTGTCGGCCTTGGATGTTGTCCTTCATGTCGCAGGTTAATTCAGTACAATCTTCCACACTGTGCACCCCTGTACCATACTTGGGATTGATGACACCGGTCACATCCATCACCATTCTCGACTTCCTACAACGCATCTGTCTTTGCCGCCATCTCCCATTTTCGGGCGGCATCTTGTTTGCTGGAAGCGATGAAAGCGCGCCCGCAGGGCATTTGATGACACGTGATGTAAATTAGCGATTGTGGCTCTGTCTTAATGATGATGTACGTATGCGAATCGCGTCATTGCGCAGAAACAAAGTGCACGTAAAACCGTCCATAGAAGGCACGTGGGCTGCATACCGCCCAGGTACTTGAAGTGGCGTCAAGATGTGCATCGCTGACTTCAGCCCGCCTGGACGCCTGTGTGGCGCGCGAGACTGTGGGTTCGGAGGCTGTGCAGGAAAAGCCCCTGGCTACCCCCGTGCATATGCCATCATACAGCATATATGCAACTATGCACGGAATCAGACATGTATGCAGCTCAGTGTCCCTATGCAAGTTCCGCTGCATATGGGGCCATTGCGCACTTTCGGTCGGTAGAGCCCACCCAGACTAGTCTCGTGATCGCGGCCTCCATACAGCTGAGTCTAGCTTCCCTTGGCATGGCACGAGACCACATGGCATCTGTGCAAACCCCGTCTCCTTCTGCGTCTTCTCCCTGCTCACCGTTCGTCTCATTTTGCTCTCTCTCTCTCTCCGCCCTTCTTCGTCCCCGACAGGGCGACACCGTTTCCGTCTCTGCCTCTTGTTTCACCTCCATCTTTCGGCTTTTTTCCTTCTCATTGCAGGCGCATTCCCTGGGCCTTTCCCCCATCTCGTCGTATGCTCACCTCAACGCTTCCTCTCCATTTCAGCCAGTTATACCATCGCCTGCCAACAACACCTCCCCGTCGTCCCCCTTACAACAAAAGATCTCAAGGCCCGCAGCCAGTAGGCCTCCTTGACCTCTCTCTTCTCTTCTCTTCGCTGACTGCTCGCTCTCTAGTGTCGCACGGAACCCCTTTCGGACTCGACGAGGTGTTCCTCGAGTCGTGTAAGGAGGTCTTATTCCCCGTCTCTCCTCTATCCACCATCGCCCACGCCCCCATCGGCTACAAGTTCGCTGGCCTCAACCTCGGCGACGACTACGACGAGCCCGTCTCTTGCGCCGAGCGCTTGTCTGTCTTCTACCCCAATGCTGCGTACGACTTCTACGGCATGCCCAGCGGCCCTCTCTGCGTCTACAAGACCGGAGAGGCCTGGCCCGTGCGCACCGGCCCCGAGGCCCAGAGAATCATCAGGGAGGCTCGAGGTGTTCACGGACATCCGATGCAGTCCGTCTGGCCCCAGCTAGGCAGGCGCGTCTGTGACATGCTCGACGCCAATGAAGTTGCCTGGACGTCGATGGACTGCCTTGGGTTTGCAGAGGCCGGGCAGGAAAGGTTCAGCCCGCTCCTGATCTGGATCGGGGTCGAGCCCAGGTCGCTCACGTTCGCGCTTGCCAACACGGTCGCCAATGCCATCACCTTCTTCATAAGCTCGGCCGGCTTCAACGACTTTGAAATCGGCTTCCGCGAGTCCGTCGTCTTCCACTCCGCCGGCCCGAAGATGCTCTCGTTCGACCCCGTCAACGACCCGGTCCCCGAGCTCCGCGAGCCTCTCGCGCCCACGCTCGGCCTCTTCATCGCGCCCCTGAAGACTCCCTACTACGAAGGCACCGGCGCTCTGTACTTCCGCGAGTGCGGCGACAACAAGCGCGTCTTTCTCCTCACCTGCGCACACGTCGCTCGGCCTCCCCCTGTCCATCTCAACAAGGGTCTGGTCCGCACGACGAAGAGCAACCCCCGCGAGAAGGTTATCGCCCTAGGCTCCTCGGCCTACACCAACACGCTCATGAGCATGATTCGTGCCATTGGTAGGCTCGTACGCTCCATCAGGGACTGGGAGACCGTCCTTCGCAAGATGGGGGATTTCAAGGAGGGCGAGTCGACGAGAGTTACCGAGAGGCGGAAGGACCACCTGGAGCTGGTGGCAAAGGCGAAGGCGAAGATAACCGAGATCGACGCGCTGCACAACGAGGTCTCCAAGCGCTGGGCCATCCCGCACCAGCGCGTCATCGGCGAGGTCGTCCACATCGAGCCCATCGCCATAAACGTCCCTCCCGAGTGCTTCACCAGCGACTGGGCCCTCGTCGAGCTCTACAACGGCAAGTTCGACTGGGCTACGTTCGGGGGCAACAAGATCTACATCGGTATGGTTCTCTCCATCTTGGCCGCTGTCGTCTCCGTCTCTCGTGCCTCTGAGCTGACCATGACTTTACAGGGGGCAACATCTCGTCGCTGGAATGGGGTGAGACCATGTTCCCCGCCCCGGAGGACCAGGCCGACTATGAGTACCCGGAGAACGGTCTTCTCCAGGCGTGCGGTGTTGTCCAGCCCGAGGAGATTCGTACTCCCAAGCAGCTCGACGCAAATGGAGAAGAGTGCCTCCTAGTGGTCAAGCACGGTCTGACGACGGGCACGACCATCGGTCGGGTCACTGGAATGGAGTCCTTTAGCCATAACTTCAATGAGTATGGGATCAAGGGGATATCGATGGATATCGCTGTGCTGGCCTACGGTCACGCCAACGGTCCTTTCTCTGCCCGTGGCGACTCGGGCTCCATTGTGCTTGACAGGAAAGGCCGCATCGTCGGGATGGTCAATGGAGGCGCTGGCGCTGCCGATAGAACCGATGTCACGTACCTCACGCCTTACTCGTACCCCGACCAGGAGATCAAGAAGTACTTCCCCAAGTCTTTCCTTTACGAGACGCCATCCCCTAGATAGTCGGGTCGCTTGTCGAGATGCACGCCGCGCAAACGGACATTCCTTCTCCCTATGCAACGACCCCTCAATCTTGGGCATCCATTTCTGGACCCCTGAGAACAAAACTGGCCTGTTCATACCTACAACCTGGTCCCTGAGGATCTGCGGCTGGAGATCTCGTGGGAATCCCTGGTGTCGCAGGTGATTAATTTCATTTTACATTTTGTTGTTCATGAACGTCGTGACGCATCGAAATGCCCACGACGATTCCGCCTTATGGTCCAGTGACTGAAACTAGCAGATGGAGATCTTTGTGGAGGAAAATTTGCCAAACTGCTTGACGTATAGCTGTACTCGCTGGATTATCCAGCGCGGTAGTGTATCTCAAGTACTAGGGTACTGTTGGAGGTGTTTGGTGGTGAGATTCGGCTATACGTTTATTGTCCAATCGATTCGGCCCACATACAATTGCGCCTGGCTAAAACGAACCCAGGAAATCTGCACTTTCGAGCGTTCGTTATGGCATGTCCGTTATATATAAAGAAGCTGAATAAGCATGTACAGTGTTATTCTAGTAGGTTTCGAGGCTAGGATCAGACAACTGTTTTTGTGTGCCCCCGTACTGCAAGACCGGACATATATTACAGGTAGTAGAAACCACTCGCCAGCTTCTGGATTTGCAATTGGCATTATAAGAGTATGTGTGCTCGCAATCACACGGTTCAAAGTACACTTACCTCTTGGTTGAAATCTCCCCACATCAATGCGTCCAATGGCCTTCAAAACTAAACTGAAAGGTCAGGCTCCCCGACACGAGAACAAGGCTCCCCATACCAGTGCGTCAATCTCAAAGATCAGGCCAACTTTCTTTCTTTTTTTTTACTTGCCTCTTCGCTATAGCCAATTTGTTTTGTATGTAGATTCACTAGTATAGTTAGAGATCTCTGTTCGGCCCAGTAAATGGCTCAATTCACTATAGCCATGGCCATTCTGCCGCAGTGGGAAACAGCAGCGCATTTCTGTTCGGTTGCCCCAAGGGATCCGCTATCAGGAGGTTCGTTATGGCCGGGACCCAACTGTAAGTCCGTCCATCCTTAAGGCCATCTTGTTCGGAGTTAGCACAGTTCTCTGCCAATGCAAGATCTTTCCCGCGATACCGTAGAATCTCGCGAGTAAGAAGGCTGCCTTAAACTAGGTATATTTTAATTGTCATATTTGAGAAACCCACTATCTCATGAGTCAAGGTACTAGCACCACCACCAAGAGGGTTCCGGCAAAACACAGTGTCATGGATATTGCGTTGTAGAAGAATGGTATAGAAGTCAATCTCTCGTACTGATTGGTGAGTACGTTTATGGCGCGCGATAGGCATATGTAGTCAAGGCTATGCTCAAAGGACTTCTAGATACAATGTGCAAAGGATGCCGGCATAGTTGTAATCAAGGGAGGCGCGTTTCCCAAAGATGGTCGACCCTTCGTGACATGTCAATCATCAATCGCATAGATACAAAACAAGACATTCCTCATTGCTCTGCGTTGGGGGATCATCCTCCATTAGCGACTGTGTGGAAGCTACTCAAGGGCCTGATGTGCAAACAGGGCTCACTGGCGGCCATCAAAGGTTCCATCTGGCTGACTTTAACAATATTTGGACACCACCTGTGGCCACATTGTGAACAGAGGCAATGTCTGGCCAAATTTTTTAATGTATATGTAGCACTAGCGTCAAACCATACGCCATGAATGAACATTGCACACACACACACACACACACACACACACACTATAGCTCCATCATGCAAAACCCCAACCGGAATCCCAACACTCCACCTCCTTCTCCAATAAAGGATGCCACACAATCCCACAATGAGATAAAGGAACCAACAGATACTTGGGACACGATATTCGCCAATTCAGCACCAAGATCGGAGTTTCTGAGGAAACTGGCTGGCCTGGATGTCGGCCCAGTGATGCCCCATGGTAACGACGATGCACATTCTGATTGGGGTGTAACATCGCTAAGCAGTGGTGATGGCGATGATGAGGCGTTGGCATACAATTGGGCGGCAGTCATCGCCGATGAGGCAAATCTGATGGACGACACCGATGAAGAGGGGGAGAGTGGTAAAGTTGTGGAATCTACGCAACGGAAATATATGGAGGGGGATGGGGGGGTTAACGGCGATCTAACGGTAGAGTTTATGGATAGGAAAAAGAATGAAGGACTCGGAGAAGGGTGGGAGATTGTTCATTAGGGGAAAAATAGGAAGTAAAAGCATGGATAGAGCGTTTCGATTGTATATATAATTTCATTTCCCCCGCGTAATTTGAGAATTATGGTTCCCCAATGATCAATTTATATGAAAATTATTAGTCATATTTTGTCAAGTATTTATCAACATATATGACGGTAGTGCTGTAAATCTTGGGATATGTAAGGAACATGTACCCACGTTTGCCTTTTCCGGCATCTGCGGCCATAGACTGAAGAACACGAGGCATCCCGTCCGCTCTGCCATATCTAAGCTTCAGATCGCCAGGCTAGTACTGTAGTGGGTGACCATACGGGAATCCCTGGTGTCGCAGGTGATTAATTTCATTTTACATTTTTAGTTCGTGAAGGTGATGATGCACAATGCAATGAGAGTAATGGCACACCAAGATGAACAACATTAATCCTTACACTCCCGTAAAACGTTTATACCATCGAATTAATAGGGGGAAAGTAGTGAGCCTGTCAAGTGCATCCAGAGGTGCATTGCGGCAGGAGTTGGCTTTGATTTACACAGGCGAGTCTCAACAATGATAGGCATAGTCCAAGCAAGATTTCTCTTGCTACAAGCATACGGACCCACTGCACAAGTCGCCTCTCCTAGTGAAAGTGTCACTCGATATAAGAATGGGATGTCACGCAGTCGCCTCTCGATATGAGAGTTCTGGTTTTAGATTGAGGGATTCCTAATATCAAGCGTCATTTTGCACCAAAATACTTGGCGTAGGACCAAAACCGTTGCCCTGTGTCAGCATCGGACATTTTATTTTCGAGAGTTCGCTGCACGCCTTTACTAGTGGACGGTGTCTTATGCCGAGCGTGATTTGAAATATTTGCGTTTTATGGCTGACGTACGAGCGAAACGAAGCGTATTTTAGTGTATTTACAGAGTTTCTGAATAAGTGCTTTACATATGTTCTAATTAATGGTGAGCGGAACATGGTGTCAATCAGGTGTCTCAAGCAGACGAACGATCGGTGTTGAGGGGGAGCCCTGATGCCGGTGGGATATGTATCTCGTTGAAATGGGCTTTGTTTCCAAGAGTATGTGGACGGTTAAAAACAATACGTATACCATTGACATGGGTTCGGTTACAAAAACGCGCGCGATGATCGTTTTATTGTCTATGCGACAAGTCACATTTGTGATAGCATCAATTGAAATTCAGAAGGAATGCTATAGCGAGTGACATAAGTTGAAGGTTTTGCCGCACGTGTTTGATGGTCTCATGGTTATCGTTATAAACATAGCCCCATTTCCGTCCAAGTCCCGTGCTTACCATGAGGATGTTCTTATCCCTAGAGCAGAAACTGGTGTGACTTGCCCCTTTTGGGGTAGAAAGGTTCATGGCAGGTGTGATTTGTCACATGGATCAAAAAGCTTGGTTCTAGCCCCGCGCCTTGGTACCGTTTGCCTAGCCTGGTCCGTGCGTAGTTGGCATTTGATACATGCGTCGATTGAAATAGTATGAAGCAGTAATATAACAGCTTGATGGTAAGACATCGGAGAAGGCTGGAGTGATGTGATACGTGTTCTGCACGTTTGGGTAGGTCGTCCCAAAACTCCCCAAGGATTCCATTTACCTTAGTCAAATATCTAGAGATCGACATCCATAGGTAACAATTATTATATTTTGTGATGTATCGATCTACTGGGCCTCGCTATTGCGGTTGATCCATTGTTAAAGTACCCAATATGATTGGTGGAACGTGTGTCGTGGGACGTGTGTCGCTTGAAGCGACATTCACCACGTCAGCACGGAGCCTTGATCGCAGAATAGGTGAGGTAATTTTGAGGCTGCCCGGCAGGGTTTGAACTTCCCTGTTGCTCGGCTCGTTTCTATGCAAACCCTGGACTTCCTTGTTAATAAATAGTATGTGGAAATTTGTAAAAGGTTTCTTGGAACGTGAAACTAGGCGTCCATTGGTTCTTCGAATGGTCCAGATTGCATCAGGCTGGCACAACACCGCAGAAAGAGCGCCACCAATCCTAAAAGTTCAAGGCTCTTGGCTGCACATTCAAATGGCAGAGGCCATTGTGAATCTTGAAAACAAGTATAAATTCCTTGTCCGAATTTCCCAGCCTATCCTGATCTCCATCATCTCCAACTGTGCATCAGCAACATTGCTACACCCACAACTATTTTCTCGAGTGGATAATCAGAATATCCCAAGGCATCATATCCCCATTCCTAAAAGTCTTCTCAATCTCTTCCTTCTTCTCATTCTTGCCTTATCACAGTGCGGCAGGATAACCCCAATCATGGGCAATTTCACGCGGGGAAATGGCGAAATGGATCCAACGGCACCCAAAATCGCCTTGAAATATGACGCGGGGAATCAATCTCGGATGAAGCTCAACCCTATCGATGATATACTTGGGGGCATGGCCATGACGACTGAAGAGGCTTTCGCGGGGGTCCTGGCATTGGGCAAACTGGAGAAAGAGAACCCTATTGCACGGCGTGACGGAATATACAGCCTCATCGCCCGCAGCCGCAGATATGATTTACACCAGGATTCTCCGACTTCTCCATGCCTTCATTGCCAATTGGAACGCGCAGGGTATTTGAATCCTACTACGGAAAAACAAACATCACTTGTTGGCCAGGAAATTGAGGATAGCGAAAACCAAACGGACGCTGTGGACGCCAGGGTTATGGCCGAGTTTCGTCTATCTTCAGCACCAGCCGCAGAAGACACAGCAATGAAGAATCACGGGCAAGAAACGGAAGGCCACGCGTCTACGAACAATTAAGCGAACATTATGGCTAGGATCACATCCTTTGGTAATATCACCTAGGACTGGCAAAGTGGGAATAGCATGCGAATTTTGGAGGTTGGCCGCTGTATGGGGCACTGGAATGATGCGAGAGTTTGCGTTTTTCGTTTTTTATTCTAGTCATGTTTATTTGGAAATATTTAAGTAGTTGAATTTCGGTCCACTTGGGGATGCCACATTGCAGCTCAACGCGCCGTTGAAATGATCTTTCAGCTTGTCAAACAGAATGTGTCTTGACCGAGAATAATATTGTGAACTTATTGATGATCTGTGCACACATTATTACATCTGTGCCTCACTGTCTTTGTGCCATCCAGTAGACAAACTGCAAGGGAAAAGCCTCTAGAATCGTCGACTTGATGCTCGATTTGTCGCTGTGGCGACATTGCCCTCAAAAATTTCGATAGCGTGGCGGTATACCTCAATGGGCACCGACTTGCGAAGCAGTTCTTCTCGTATATGATTGTGTATTCTTTCCTAACATTTCAACGAAGGTCGTTAACTCTGTCCTCTCTCATGAGCTTTGCATTACTGGTCGGTCGGCTTAAGTCCAATCAGACAGCAGCTGTTTCTGAGCACTGCCCGAATTACCACGGTTGTCTGCTTCTCTGAACAGAAGTCAATATCACATCATTGGAAAATTTCCACCGCAAACTGAGCGCCGGCGGCGCCAAATCGAACTTTGATGATGAGTTACAATTGTGGCATAGCATGAAAGCAAATGCTCACGATTGAAATGTGGGGAAATCTTCATTGATTTCTGCTCTATGCTCAACGAAATATGCTCCCCGCCGCCGTGGAAGCCCGCTTCTCTGCACTTTGAATCATGCCATGGAACATAATGAACACCGCATACCAGAGCCGAATATCCTCCCAATCCCCTAGCCTTCTAAGCATGCCAATCATGTGATCGGCCTGCTTCTTAATCCCAACCTTCTTGAGTGTATCTGGCGCAAAAAGCTTGAGTTCAGGTGTTGCCATTGTACTTGCACTCAGCCGGGAGTCATATCCAAGCGGATTGCTTGCATACTGCTCAAACCCATGGTAGAAAGGTTGGCAGGCGTGGTAATGGGCGGGGTCCCCTGCCCTCGTGACAGCTTACCCATGTACTCAATCTCAAAGGATTCTGGGGCCCAGTCCGTCATTGTAGCAAATCCAGTCGTACTGTTTTAAAGAAGAAACAAGCACACTATAGGCTCTGAAGGCATGCAACTGACGGCCCCAAACGTATGCTCATTGCGTGAATCAGGTGTAGATGTAAAGACGAGCCTCCGGAATTGACATCCCACGCATTTCCTCATTTTCTGGCCTGTATAGGCTGTCCTCAGGTCTCGAATTGATTGATTCAAAATGGTGGTATCTTAGAAATTGGTGAATAAGACAGTTCGAATGGAAAAGACGGGATTACATTATAGGACAGTATTTTCCGTGGAAGGTAAATTTCCATGGGGCAATTTACATACAAGACAGTACCAATGTACAGAATAAGTGTAGCTGTAGATTTTATCATGAAAGCGTTGGTCGAGGAGTGGGCTTAGATTGAAGTATCACTTGATTTCATTTCCACCTTGCTACCAGTAGATTCACAGTTGCAGTAAGGTCAATTGGGACCTTAGCCTATGTAATCCCTTGATCCAAGTGGGCATTTTCCTTCTACTTTCCGCTTTTATCTTTTATAGTTTGAGCCATTTGAGCCATAAGACAGTGCGGTTTGAGCCATTAGACACTGCGGTTTGAGCCATTAGACACTGCGGTTTCATAAGGTAGTATTATGTTCTAAGATAGTATTTTCGAAATCAGCGTGAGGCCGAAATTGTTTAAGACTGCTGTCTTATTCGCCAATTTCCACGTTACCTGGAAAAAAGGAATGTGAGTGTTTTCAAGGCAACGGGAGGCTTGAAGTGGCGGCGTCCGAAGGAGAGGGACCTGATGTGATAACGGCGCTTATTGATGTAGAGGCGATATAGCGCACGCACTTCGAGCAGTAGAGAGGAACTCGGGCACGATCATTTGATATATATGACACATGCCATTGCCCAGTCCCATATAAAAGAACAGTGTATACCAAAGTCCAGATACCCACGACTCTACATATATTGAGAACAAAAAAACAGTTGGAGATGCCGTTGCCCCTGTGAACTGAAATTGAGTAAATGATTCTATCCGGTATGTCGTTGTAGGGAATACCCCTGTGCATAGCCTCGGTGCATTCAATTTGCCACTTACACCAAAATAGCCTGTCGATATAAGCAAATATTCGTTACAAGCATAAACAGGATGGTATTCTATTCCGATTCCCTCTGTTGAGCTGTCCGTTCACATTGAGAAGTAAAGGCAATGATAAATGTCATGCTCAATTGACACAAACATGGAGCTAGCACCGGTCAATAAACCAGAATCGGCGATAAACATATGCAATGGTAGCAGCGTGTCACAGAAGGTATTACTGGACCTCAAGCGCCGCAGTGTACGCGAATGTAGATTCAGATAGATGCGTAGGATGTGAGAGGTTACGCGAGAGAAAATCATTTTATTCGAGCCGCAAGATTCTTCACATCGCTTACATCTGGCACTGTTCAGCATAACTAAAATACCTATAGTCTGCACATCGGTTCTCATTCTCAAGCAAGCAAAGCCTCTTCACATTCTACTATTGATCGAGGTACGGTAGTAACTGGCATATAAGACTGTACATACTCGAGCTTGAACAACAATAAAAGTGCAAAAACTCAAGTTTACTTAACTTTCTAAGCATAACGCCACAGAAATTCCCCAAGAACAAGAGAAAGGGTAGAACTAGTTGATTGAGTCAGATCTGATCGCTAGCAGAAATGCCATCGCCTAGCTCCTTCCTGCTGTTGGAGGAAGCGGGTCTCTAAAGTCAGAGAGGGTTGCCGCAATGTTTGCATAATTCTGCAGGACTCTGGTAAGTATGGCAAATGTTGCATCTGACGGGAAGGCCAGAGTAATCCTTTGTGCCGGGTTCCTGGGGTTGTTGTTGCTTGTGTGCATCGGCAGCTTGGGCGGAGGCTGGAGGGGTGGATGTGGATGAAGGCATTTTGTTTTTCTGTTTGGAGAGGGAAGTGGGTTTGTTTGTCGCTTGGAAGTGTTGTTGGCGATTGTAGAGTAGGTAGTAGTGTTGTGAGAATGAACGTTATTGCTGATTCCAAACTACGATGAGTTGGCGGTATAAAGTAGCATTTATAGCCCATTGGCCCATTGAATAGCAATCCTGCAATTACGGCCAATTCTGACGGCCAGTTCAGGCTCGCTCTTCCAACCAAGGCCATCTCCGAGACCATCGTTTTCATTCAAAGTCCAAAAGCTCGCACTAAACCCAGGCTACCACTGGTCATGGCCGCGTTTAATATTGGCTCAGAGCAGGATTCCCTCTACCCCATGATTTCCGGCCAACCTTCTGAAAAAGATCAGTTGCATGTGATAGTTGATGGCCCCACCTCGCGCCGGCGTAACGGCCACGGGCAGCCACGGCGGTGGCCTTATTGAAAGAGGTTAAAGCTCTTCTCAATTATTCTCAGATATCAATAGCTCACAACACAATCATAACAATCAATCCACCAGTCAAAAGAAACAACAATCTTAAGCTCCTCCACAATATCAATGGCATCCAGGATGGGAATCCCAAAATGCAAGGCTGCATACACACGGGAGCGCGACGCAGCTCAGAAATTGATCAAGGATTTTGCATGGCTCCTCCACGAGCCAAAGAACCACATCACTGAAGCCTCCAAACTCTTGAATAATTACATTGGCGAGACAATCGATGATGTCACCGGCATGATACACTATGGACCCACCCACGCCCTCCGACCCGCCTCAGTCAACGGCTTTGTTCTCTACAAGATCGACCGCGCAAACGAGCTCTACACCGAGATCGATGAGAAGGTCAAGTATCTTTGGCGTACTAGAGATCAGTTAAGGACTGCCTGGGTCAATTACGTTTCGGAAACAGAGGGATTATCCACAGATGGCGACATGCAGCCCAATAAAGCTCGTCTAATACAAGAAATGAAGGAGACGCATTACTCTCCCGACGACTACCACCTAGACGTGGAGAAATTCAGGGCGCAGCTCGCACAGGATAGAGCCGAGATTGGGAAATTGGAAAACAGGCTCACGAAGGAATTCCCACAGGAATCGGGCTACAACAGGAAGCCTCGCGCCAGTGCCATCCACACCAACTTTGCCGAACTTGCATAAATGGCCCCAACAGTCTCGAGATGCCTACCTAGACACACCAGACCTATAGTGCGCTAGCTCCACCACGCATCCCTCCTTTGTAAATATCTTTTCGTCCCTGCCTTTTTGTGTTTTTGAATTTTTCGATGTTTCTCTAGCTGTTTCCGTTTTTATTGATTTTTATCTAGCTTGCTTCTACTGCGTTTTTGCTTTTACATCCATCATTTGCATAGCTTATTCCGCAAAAATAAATTTCATATTCCCCGCAATCCATTTTCCGTCATTCCCAAACCATGAAAATGATTCTTCATCGTATGGTGCAGTTGACATGACGTGACGTTGCAATAAGGTTTCTCATTTTCGCCCAGGAAGATTCGAATGTGGCTTGCCTTAGTTTTTACGGAAAGGTTGTAAGTGGGCCACACTTGGCGGTCAAATTACAAAGGCCTGTAGGTCTACAATGGGCCGGCATTTTTCCCGACTCAGTGGCGGCCTGAGCCTTGCTGCAATATTTCCCATCTTACAGACTATCATTCAAGACTGCCTCATGAGTAGGGTAGGCTTGTACCCAACCACTCCTGCTGCAGCTCGTGAGCTGCAAGTTAGTACACCCGTCTGCTGACGATCATCGCGGCAATGAACTATGAGGAATGCTTCAATTCCAATCCCCAATTTCAAGATGTAGATTCGTATCTAGTCTTGTGATCCGTACCTAGCCTTGAGTCCTCCGTATTCTGCAGTGGTGTCTCATAGCATTGTCTTGTGTTTATGTACCCAGACTTGACTTGCAATACATTGCAATTGTTCCTCTGGTGGTTATTTGCCAAAGCTTGCAGGCCATTGTCGACCAACAGGCCATCATAGAACTTTGACCGCCAAATGTGGCACATTTAAAACCTTTTCCGTAGTTTTCATCGACGTTTGCCTACCATCGTGTCTAGGCCCTTTTTGAAGAGTGATGACTAACTAAATCAAGGCAACAAAAGAATCGATTCTTCGTTTGTAGAAAGGTCGAACAATTGCTTGGAATGAAAGATGACGTTCTATATCAAGATAGGCTTGGCCGAAATTATGATCAGTCTGATAACCATAGACACTCGCCCGCAAAAGTCGCTTCCCTAAAAATATAAAAGCTGGATAAGATTCTTTATGCATTATAAGAATTATACCTATCGGCGCCACGGAATAATATGCTAGTATCGAGCGTGCGCTGCAGTGAATCAATACACCTATCTACACTAAATTAGCTACTGATATGAACAAATATTCCCCAGCAGCCCGCAATGGCTGATTTGAAGAGTATATGAAGACCATCTAAATTTCTGCCGATGGCAAACGACTTGAGAGAGACGTTTTGAAAGAGTCGGTGGCAAATTTGGACTGCTATGCTCAAGGATGCGAGCCGTAACCCACACGAGATCAACTCCAGCCATTCGGCACAGCGATATTGATGCAACAAACTTCAAACGCGCTCATAGTATGTGCAAACGGGACGAGGAAGGACAAGGCGTTTGCAAGAGTAGAGTTCTATAAAAGCCGACGAGTTTCCCTCGGAAACTATGCGAACTCGTCATAACCTTCCTCGGTATTACACCCCAACGCCTGCATTACCAGGACACCACATCGGCATCCTCCCAAGCAAGTATCCTCCCACGCCGTTAAAGCTGTCATCCCGACGCAATCCAGAGCACAAATTCCCGCCACTGCAACGGCTGAAATCCCCATAAAGGCAGCCCACGGATTGGCACTGACGCGGGCCAGCTCTCCGAGGGTCGATAGAGGCCTTTGTGGATCTGCATGGTTGGTTGGTCCATCCTCTGTGGCCTGATCACAGCGCAAAGGACATGGACACAAAATTAAAACTAACCCCACCATGCCAGACCAAGCGCCAGACGTCCCCAAGCCCTGTCCCCAAGCCCCCCCCCCGGCGCCGCAGACAGCCTCACGCCCGCCCCACGTTTGGCCCCCTTCCGCCGCACGACAAGTAGAAGAGGCGGCAAAAGCGCTTGGGAGAGAAAAGAGATCAATGCCTGTTTGGTCCAGGATGTTTACTACATTGGTACTGTGCTTTGGGATTGCATTCCGATGAGGCTACGGAGTTGGAACATAGAGCGCATGCTTTTGGAACAAAACAAAGCTCGAGCTTGGAAGCCACTTTATGCGTGCATCAGGCGAAACCAGATGGTTTACGAGAGCCGTGGATAATATGGCTTGTGGAGGAAGGGAAGTCCGAAAAAATGATGCCTCGGAGGAACGATGAGAGGGATACAACATCAACCAGGATTGTGGAAGTAGCGGTGGTAAAACAATACCCATCACCTCCTTCAAGGCGCAAGGCAGAAGGTGGAAGCAGAAAAATGCATGGAAGAGAAACACATGGTACGTTTGTGCGAAATACGAAACCTCGGCTACAAACACAGGGCATTCAACCCTCCCTGCTTGAGCAAACGACTAGTGGAACCTGTAGCTAATCTCTTGGTGTGTACGCCGGTAGTGGGGAGGGTGTCTATAGACGGTTGAATTGGGGCAAATTTACGTTTCCTGTGCAACCGCACTGATTTGGTTATTTGGAAATGGAGGTGTACATACATCCAGTTCACGGGCGGAGGTAGCGCCAGCTATGCTTAGTGCTGCCCCATGTGAGCCCGCGTGATGGGGCTTAGTCATTTCCCACATTTTCCCAACCCTCCATTCTCCGTTCATTTCCCATATTTTCTCAACATCCCATCCTCCAGCCCAATTCCCACATTTTCCCATCCTCCAATCATCTCCTGCTCCACTCCTCCCACCTCACACTCCATCCACTACGCCCTTCCCACAATTTCCAGTGGGATCGTCACGTCCGGACAGAACCCAGCACTCCAACTTCATCCCCCAAGGTATTATTATCTCAAATCTCCAGCCCGAATCCCCCTGACATACGAGTGTTTATCAAGGGTCCTTCATTATAAGAAACATCCACCATTTCCTCAGAACTTTACAAGAATCGGTATTCTATCTACCCTTGCAGCCCATCATGCCAAAATTTGTTTACATGCTAATCGTTTGCTTTTCACCCAGATATTTCAGTCAACCTATGGCTTGACTGACTATCCAGAACAGTCATACTTTGGAGTACAGTTTTACTTTCCACGTTCTATCCCTTGTATTCAGAGAGAAGACTATTGATCCTTCAATGACAATGATTTGCTTTTCAATTAAGCATTACAACGACAAATATTTTCAGTGCCTTGTGATCACATTATTCGTTCACCACGTCCACCAAGGAAGGACGCATGAACATTTCCATAATTTGCTCTCCATGTATATTCGAGGGTGAATTGATTTCTCAGAACTGAGCCTGTATCTCTGACCTTGGTTTCCCATCTCACGAGACCAACCTGTGCCTCAGCTCTCCATCAAATAATATTCGCAAAGTATTGAGAGATAGTTCGGTCCTGACGTTGCAGATTGCCTCGGTTGACATAACATACAGTAGTCCGCCGGCACATCGCGAAACGGGGAGTTCAGTTCAGGGTAATCGTTAACCCGGCGACAACCAACCCCGGCATCCGGAATCCGAAATCTTGTAGAATTGTTGATTTCAATTTCGCAAAATGTCGTGGCGACTGGGGGGCTTTGATGATGCTCGATGCGAAGTTGCTGTTATTGAGGACTTCCCAATGCGGGCTTTTTTTTGCATTCATTGTGTATATTTCGATAAGCACCAAAGCCTGTACAGACAATCCTTGGGTTGCTCCATGTGCTCGCATTGATCTCCCTCTCCATTGTTACACCGTAATAACTCGTAGATACCATTTCCGAAATATGACCGAGACATCAACTGGCGCTCTCCATCCCGATATTCACAGATTGTGTTTACGGTCGACCATCATTGGCTCTTAACACATGCGCAGTTACTCATTTTCTTGCCGCGACTGTACATAGACTTAAAATCACACAAATAGAGGAGCAACTCATGATCAAGAAAATATGCCAGCCGAAAACATCTCGTCCCATACAGGGGGTTTTTGACAGGATTTTGAATGTGGCAGAGGGATAAAAACACGCCGTAAAGTTGTGAATTGGGTGGTATGTTGTGAATACGCATGGCAGGGGTACAAGGGTTTCAAACGCTAATAAAGGAGATCTGAACGTACTCATACTCCCGCAAATCATCCCAAATAAATAGCACACCGGAGCACACCTATTCGACGCAATCCTGCGCAAAAACGACTCATACTACCTCGAACATTCTCATAATCACTCTCCGAGGATTAAACAGACGCAACCATGCTCATATTGATTCAAAAGAGCTCATTTGCTTCCCGAATACCCTTTCATAGGCCGGTCAACCCACTCAATTATGCGCTTCTCATCTCTTATCAACTCGAAATTGCCTCCTTTGAAATATGGAGAACAGCGCATTCATGCTCGAAAAAACTCATGTCGACTCAAAATAGTTGAATTGAGGAGGTTTTTTAAAGACTGGAATTTTTGAATCGTGCTCGAATCAGTGCATGTCTGCTCAAAATACCTCCGGACGGAGAAATTCGATGGGCCTTCCCGCCTATAAGTTCTCATTCCATCTCAAATTCTCTCAGAAAACCTCTTCCCCAGGGCGGAACGGACTCATTCCAGCTTATACATCAGCAAAGCTCGGCGTGTCATTGCAGCGACACGGCCTCAGGGTAATGGTTCGAGGCTTCCACAAGCTTCGATGCAGATCGATTTGGCGCTACAACAACATTTCGCCGCGAATTGTCGCAACAGCGCCATTACCCGCAGGCCATGTCGCTGCTGCAATAGACTAGGCGCTATCGCCGCCACAGCGCTGGTAGAGCCAACTCCAGCTTTGAGCTTTTCTGATGTGTTAATTTACATGGCTAGATATATCTCAGATTGAAGAACTGAAATGTGTTTGAAAGGACGCGTATCCTCTCAAACCGCCTCGAATTCTCTCATGAAACCATTTTCAAAACAATCAAAGGACGCAAATGCACTCAAATCGACTCAAAATACCTTGCCTCAAATCGCCTCGAAGGCATAAAATGCCTATACCAGCCTAAAAGAACGCAAATCTGCCCTTGAAGCCTCGCCGGAGAGATTCTGCTCTTCTTAAACTGCCTCATAATTGCTCATTATACCGCCTTTCTGCTCAAAAAAGTTCCCGTAGAAGGGGGTTCGCATCAGTATATGAGGTTATAAGATCCGTTGTAATGTAATAGGGGAAGTCGTCTTGTAAGGCGTTATTGAGACATGTGGAGAATGTACATACAAGTCAATCGATGGCAGAGGACAATGTTTTTCGAGTAACGATATAGCAATTGATTAGGGAGCAGGAGATGATACGCCAGCACATATTACGTGGGGTTAACGTTATGGCTGCAGTTACGCAAAATGAAATTGGGGAAGTACTCGAACTGCGTGCGTTGTAACACATACGCATGTTCACCGCTTGAACTGCGTCCAAAGGGCTAGAGTATTGCTCTACGTGGAAGTCCATTGAGTCTGGACAAAGCCACGTACGGCCGTATCGATTCCCTATACCAAGGGTTCTCAGTCCGCGTTGAAACCCGGTTACTCGGGGCCCTACGTTCTGCTTTTTTGCCAAATTACACCACGTGCACGTCAACGTAAAACTACACGACTAAGCCCTAGGAAAGCCTTCTTTCTTCACAATGCTATGCTTCAGCGGAGGGCAACAAGGGTAGTGATATTTATATCATTTCATAGACGTCAAATACCATCCTCAAGGCTCATAGGGATTGTTAATGGTATCTCGTGAATATTCAAGGCCTAGATAGCATCCAATCGAGATATTTGGAATTCCTTTACTCATGAGTTACATCAGCTTGCGTTCGAAACAATTGCAACTGGGGTCAGAAAAACGCGTCTGATCATGCTCTTGGTGAACCTGAATCCACTGCCGCGATAGATACATATCTGCTGCAACAGTTTTGATGTTAGCAAAGGTCTATCTGTCCCGCTGGGAGCTACAGCCTATCGGGGTAGATTACTGTGGAGATTGGAAGGGGTTTTTCACCGCCACCATGTAAATTCCGCGTGGTATTTGGCATCTTCGACTGTGCTTCTGTGCTGCAAACAGCACTAGCGGCTCGGCATACAATTTGGAGAAACAGCGGAACTGAACTTTAGTTTGGCAGGTTAGACTGCATTCCTTACCTACGACGAGAAACCAAGTCGTGAAGCGGAGTAGATGGAAACGATAATACCTATGCGGTAAATTCGGCGCTCACATTCGCCGAAATCTTGACTGCGAGTGCGAAAAGCCTAGGAAACCCACAGCAAGCCCATAGGCCTATAATCTCAACGGTGAAGACATCATCAAAGAAAATAAGGGTGGGGCGGGGAAGGGAGACTGGAGTCCCTCCTTGAAGTATCTCATGGGTCTCATTTGTATATTTGGCTTTTGTCATCCTGGGTTGCTGTAGGTTATGTGGTGCATGTATCCACTACCAATCCGGAGGTCAAAGGACGCCCATAGTCAAGATTCAGTTACAATCAAAACCCAAATCCTGTAGCAAGTTAAACGCTGTCCCGCTTTGAAGAAGCTGATTTTGTATCAGGCAGCTGTTTGGACGATACCGAAGATGAAAAACCCAAACGACAATCTCGCACATTTTCCTTGTGATGTGAGATTAGCAATACCAATACATTTCCCAGTCAGGTAAACGTCAATCATGCACTGCCCAAAAGACAGTGATATGTCCAAAGATTTCACATACTGACGCTATGCCAAATGGAACCACGCTAGCGAAAGCTCTGTCATCAAATATACCCAGCTAGTTCAGTGGTAGAATACGTGCTTCCCAAGCACGTGGCTCGGGTTCGATTCCCGGGCTGGGTAATAATTTTTGCCCTCTTTGTTTCTTTTTGAACATACGAGTAGTGATTCGATATACCGTCTAGTGACAAATTTTCTCACGACTTGCGATGTCCTCATGAAATAGATACATGATACTTGAATCCTGGAATCGTTGCTGCTGTGCTAACGTTTCCATCATTGCTGTGAACGTTATGAGCACGCATTTACAATGAGATGTGCTCTCAATGAAATGCAGATTAATTGGCTTGTTTCCATCGTCGAGGGAAAATGCACCTGGATCGGTTGTGGTGTTAGGCACGTTGAGATACCTAATAATTTGCACGTGTTCCCTAGTCACAATGACCATGAGATAGTTGGTTTTTGAACGGCTTGAACCAGACGCCGTTACGTCAATCAAAACGGCAAAGTTCTAATGCATTCAATCTTCCAATTCATAAAGATTTCAAAACAAAGCACGGCTCCGTCCTACGATCAATATGACATCGATTTCCACTTCGCGGGCAAAAAAAGAGGTCGAACTGGGAGTCGAACCCAGGTCACAAGAAATTTCATTTCAAAATCTTATGTGCTACCGTTACACCATTCAACCCAAATGGCAATTGATGATGGGAATGGTCAAACTCGCTCTATAAATGACAGGCTAAAGCGAACTAATGAACTAGCATCTACTCTTGATAACTACCTAAGTATACGTCTAGTGGTCCCAATATACACATTACCGCAAAGCTGCCTCTCTTTTATCAGCAGAAATTCCGTGACCACGACATTTTGCCGATAACGGGGGTTGTTTGTACTTGGAACTGGGGTCAGCAAGACGATTTATATTGTACGCAGATTACCATACTGAGAAATAACAATATCAGCGCCGCATCAAAGGACATGCACAATCAAACCTTACAACAATGGTCATGACCCGGGGCATCCGTTAGCAATAACCGCGATGATACTACGTGTACGTATTATTGGATACCTCCTGTTCTGTATGAATTATACAGATAATGTGGGGGCAGAGGGGATTGTGCTGACCGTAAGTCACGGGAAAACTGAGTTTAAACTCCTCAGCAGAGGATGAGGCAACTCCGTAATTACTGTTCTAGCGCATATTACAGGAAGAAACGGATATTGTAGGGAACGATTAAGAGAGGTTTAGGAGTTCTAATCAAAACTTTTCAAATCCCGAAAAATATCTAATAAATGAAAAGGGAAGAGATATGTCTAGAGCCCGAAGTGAGCGATGCCAGCTTTGGTAAATGGCAATCCATATGACCAATACGTTAATTTGCCTACAGAGAGCATTGAGTGGAAGAAGTAGATCATGAATGTCGTTGCATAATGCAAGAGGTCGAATAGTCCACTAGCTTGTTGAAGGAATTAATAAATCTACCTTCAGTCTCTCTCTCCAACTGGTTTTATCTTTCACTCTTGGAAAGGTCAAGACTTAGACGCACTCAAAACATCCATCCCAGTCATTGGTGTTTCTGGCGCATGAAGTGATGGACACAATTTGAAAGCTCGGACCCAGTTTCTTAAAGTGGCAAATTCATAGGGAGCGTGATTTAGTCTTTCCTGCATCTCGGCATTTCTGATATTATTCCAGGCGTCAGCCCCAATCGCCTCTGAGGATATCTGCCTCCTCACACTCTTAAGATGGTGTTGTAGCTCAGAGGACTCCCTTTGGATATCAACTCTGACACCTTTCGCATGCCAAAGATGAGTTCGGGCCTGAAATGTGTTGAAGGCTTTTTGCGGCTGTCGGGACTGGTGAAGGGCGTGGCCTCGGGGTATTCTTGATCAGCCTCACAGCGGGTCACACGTCCCTTGGGTTTCCTTGAACAGATTTGATCATATTTGGGGAAGGATATGATCAAGTAGTTTAGGTTCACCGATCTTGGGATAATGAAGCCGAGAACAAGTTTTCTATAGATCTTCGTGATTATTGGGCAGGTTGTCTGAGGCCTTCTCATAGCATGAATACAGTATTGTTGATTTATTTGACAGTATGGACTTTGCACATTGTGGGCTGGTAAAAACTGTGTGAGTATACTGATGCTGGACTAGTAATGGAAAACTGGTTGGCGATTTGTGGCTTTATATCGCCTGGCAATTTTAAAGGCAGTAGCGTTTACATGCAATGATGGGCCAATCTGTTTGACGTCCGTTTTATGGTGCCTATCGCACATTTCAATTCTAGTTTTTTGATGAGTTGTTTGCATCGTGCGTCTGAATTCTGAAGGTTTGTTTGACTCAACTGAGTGCTGGCCACAAAAGTCCGTCGGGACGGCGAAACATTAATCGCTCCACCATCGTTTCATATCTAGCGAATATAGTTTAGTCAAAGAAACCAGAAAAGCAGTCACTTGACGTTGCAAGATGTAATGTTTTTTTTGCTGTGAAAATTAATTAAGTGCATCCTATAGTAGAAAGGCATTCATGTTCAAGCTGTGAAGTGGGCATATTGTGTAGCAATTAGGGGAAAAACAACTTCTTCTCGGGTTTGCTATTCCGCAGCAATGCATCATAAAGTCACTTGTATGGAGCGTGTGTGGTCAACATCCGCCAGACATTTGGCACGAGTCATGTGTTCACGGAATTTAGATGATAAACGGGGAGACCAATCAGCCCAAATCCTCTGCCCTTCTAACAGAAGACACCAATGACTGAGATAAATCGGGCATGGGATCGTCGTAAAAAGGAGGGGCCAAAGGGGCTGGGTCTGGAATAATGGTTCACTTGAGACGTACGCAAAATCTGATTGAAGTCAAGATGGCTCAAACGAGTTGTCATATTATCAATTGGACGGAATGCATTTGCGCTTGAGTTTGTTCCTCTGCCTCAGATTGATATAATGCTTCAATTCAAAGCATTTCAATGCTTGTTGTGCAATCAGTTGGCGATTATCATTTCTTCCATACGGATCACATTACATTGGAACAACGAACCTCTTTAGCGGCGAGAGAAGGTTGTCTTTGTCATCCTCAAAGGCGTGCGTAATCACGTAGAACTGATTCTCTTGCCTGGGGGCGTGGCTAGGAGTCTACCACACAAACAAAGTAAGGGTAATACAATGTCGCTATTGAACCAATGGCATGGACTACATGCGAGGTGTGTTGCTTACAGCTGCAGACGTAGCTTCAGGCACCTGCGATTCGTATTTTTTTTTTCTTATTGATGTAAACTTACAGAGTTCTTGAGTTTGTGGTTTCCCATGGGCACGAGACTACGTTTTGTATTTAAATGCATACATGTGCAACCGCAGGACGTGATAACTACACTATGTACCTTGTAAGGTAGTGATTTGATTTTCCTATAGGATAGTATTTTGGCCGTATTCCCATAGAAATCTCGAGATTTGGGGCCCTCTGCCATAAGACAGCTATCTTATTCGCCAATCAATACCTCTAGGCAGTCAAATCTACTTCCTACCAGAAGTTTCTGCCCTGGGAAGAGCGGAGGGGAGGAGATGAAATAAGCTTAATGAAGGTTGGTTTATTCATTTCTATAAGAGCAAGTGACTACCCAAAATAAACTTTAGCGCGGTGCAGGAATCCGTGGGAATCCCTAGGCCTGGAGTCGTGGCTATAAGTTTTCCTGTTTTTTTTGTGTTTTCAAAATATTTGAAGAATTGAGGTCTCAATGGTAATCAAAAATTTTAAGCAAGTGAACCGACACCGCGATCACTCATGCACGAAACAACGTCCGTAAGGCAACAATATCTGCTTCATTCTCCCGATCATTATACGTTTCAAACCACAAGCGATATCAAGAAAAATAATATGATTTTTACGCAACTTGGAATATGATAATCAGGGCTGCCCTTCGATGTACCGCTGTAATTGATCTCAAACGAATAGCCAATATTACTTCACTTGACAAGACTTCAGTCTGCAAATCTTGGCTCGTTTCCATTGTTTTTAAAGTTTGGGATCCGATTGTTACTCAGAGCTCATGCGATTATGATCTTACCTCACAGCAAGGGAATAGTCTCATGCCGCGAGGGAAAGGTTAAATGGTACTACATGGTTAAAAGAATTAGAAATTAGCGCAGCAAATATAGATCTTAGTCCGCACTGCTCTCGTACCCAGACTAGAGTCTCGTACCTACAGACCTAGATCTGTGATTAGTATATCCTGGAGATGTGTTAGGCTGAGAAGGACACTGGGTGGGAAAATGAGTGAAAGACACCGGTGGATGAACATAATGTGCTTTCACTAATATAAGGTGGAGGTATTTTCCAACGGTTGTTCTTCAGCCGTTCGGCCGAAAACTGTAAATGTATGGCGCAATCAATCGATCAACCCGATCGGATTGATAAGACTTGACTTAGAATAACGTTTTGCGTTTCGCGGGATGTTCTTTTCGAAATCCACCATATTACACTGGCAGTACCAAAAACATGTGATTTCTGCCTTTGTTTCCCTTGAGAGACCTGTAGTCTCCAATTGCCTCAATCCCACATTGCCGCAGAAGGATTCGGAGTTGCTATCCCTACCATTGATATTGTATTTCCCATATATATATATTGATGAGACCGGCAACCTTTTCAGATCGTACATTCCATAGCAGCACAATTTCCTCTCGAAACGAGTCAAATCAACTTAATCAGCCTATTGTTCACCAGAATCATTCACCCTTCCCTTTGGACCATCTACAACTATGCCCATTCTTCGCATCTTGATCGTGGTAGTAGCAATCATTTGCAATGCTTTTACTGCTGTCAATGCTCAGACTGTGGAGTCAGTGGTCGAAAATCTTAGACAGGGACGGGTCTGGTTTGATACTGCAGCTCACACATTTGAACTACTCCCTCATTATAGAATACCAAGCTTAATCAACGTCAGTATCTAGTTGAATCTCTTTCTTCAAATTCCATCTTTTGTTGTCATATACTACTTTTCGCCCATTAACTACCATATTATGTGGGGATTGAATCAGTAAAAACATGCACATCGTTATGTATACATCTGCACACTTCAGCTCTCTCTCCAACGGACCACCTCTATTTGAAAAAAAAGCTAACACCGATAATGGGACATTTAGTCAACCGCCTCCTGCCTGGGAGATGTTTCATTCATATTGACCGAAGGCACCCTGAAATTCACAAACTCCCCATTGGTACCCTTATGGCCCGAAAGCACAGCCGACACTATCGTCAACGTCCTCAAGGGGCATGAGCTTGCGGCGAAACTTATCTATGACACTCTGGGCAAAGGCAATATTTTAGCCTATTTCGATGTAGATCCGGTGCTAGACAGATTGAGAGGTCTGTCTACTACTTATGAGGTACGTGTGCCCATAGTATACGTCATATCCAGATTATCGGAGTGATTATTGTGGCTGACTTTCGGTCTTGGGAATATAGCGGTATGGGGAGAAATTGGTGACCCGTTATGACACAAGGGTAAAGGCGAAGCTGGAGACAGCAATTGATGGAATTCAACGATATCTACAAATATATTTCAGTGAAAGAGCCCGCTGAACCACGTACGATGGAAACCAGTGAGTTAACAATGTGAGAGTTTTCAATATCTCAAGTCATTTCTTTTCAAATTTCTTCATCAGTCATCACGTATCAAATGCAGGTCTTAAAGCCTATGTCGAGTCCTCCAGCCCCAATATCTCGGTCGTTGATGATACTCTATCTTTCTACTCCTTTATTCTTTTTCGGAGGTTCTGTGTCTATTTTTCGGGGATTGTTTCACGATTATGGAGATGGACATGTATACATGTCGACAGTTTACGAAGCTTCATATACAGGCGGCGGCAACTGCCGCCTTAGTAATTTTCAATTTTTCAATTTTTAAAATTGATGTTATTATCTACAGGAGTCCGACGCCGCTAGGGTTCGAATTCGGTTACGAAGAGCTCGAGGCTGCTAGCTGCCTGGACATTCCCGAAGTTTATAAATTCAAATAGTACTTCTAACCGTCCAATGGCATTGAGAGAAGGCAGTAATCCCCGGAGCCTCGTAGCTATAGGAGAATGAATGAGAGGTAATGCCAAAGATATCCAAAAATCGAAATAGGAATTCCAACCCAACGAACCCATCCCATCCCATCCCGTCCGCCAACTAGTGCTTCGTAAACGTCAAACATATCCAAAAATGGAGCTGTGAATTATATTCATCCCAATCCATCATATACACCAACAGCAAAAATATTAGTCCCGCCGAGGTTCGAACTCGGGACCTTTCGTGGACACAATCATAGAATCTGATGTGAGACGAAAATCATAGCCACTAGACCACAAGACTGGTGATTATATTGAATTAAGGTGATCTTTCCCTATCAGCATCATGCACCTTTAAAATCTACACACAGTATGTCGTCATATGAGGCCGTTTTGGGCCCGATGCAATGGAATTATAGATTTTGATGTTTTATGGCATGCTTCAGTATGGTCAAGGGCATATAACTACTTAGGTAACTTAGGAGCTGTCATCCATGATATTATTAATGATATATATGGTCTATAATATAAAAATCTGCTTTGCATGGGCCATGGCGTGTGAGATTTACGAAAAATGATTATAATCAGTACATGCCACGACATCAATTATGAGACCCTCACGAAGTCTGTTCATACCTAACCTAAATTAGTGACTTACCGCAACGGGAAAAATAAGCTTTAGAGTTAGACTTTAGACATATGTATGGCCCAAAACAGTCTCGAGCGCCCCAAAACCCCAGAACCGCCAAAAGAAAGTTAAACCCTTACGATACTAGCTAAACTCATACGCCCCAAGTTATGCAAGGAAGTAGGTTATTCTATTATAGCGCGCCAGCACTATTTTCAAGGTTCAGACAATAGTAGTTCCTATTTGGGAGTCAATACTGCCAGATCTGGGTTAGTCCCCTACTCAACCTTTAGCTCACTACTTGTTTTGGAGTTCGGGAATTGCCACCAATATAGTGTCGTCACCAATATTTAGGTAGCTAAAGGTGATTCAGTGCATGGCGACTCTCTTGATAACGACTATGAACGACAATTATGACACTACGAGCTCAATTGCCATTGGCTAGATTAGAATATCTGAAGGAATATGCCTAGGTCATTTAGCCAAATTTATATGGCGCGCTAGCTACGGTAGTTGACTTTTTTCCCACGTGGTCACCCACTGTAGTACTAAGCCGATCTGAAGCTTAGATATGGCAGAGTGGACGCGATGCCTGGTTGTCTTCAGTCCTTGGTCGTAGATGTGTATTTCCTGAAACCGGCTGTATAAGTGCAATGGACTTGATTCATTTAGAATTATAGGGTGAATTGTGGTTTGAAGTACAACCAAGTTCCGTTCAAACATATTTGCTGACCCTGAATCCAGCAATTACAGAAAAATGAGTCCCTGCTCTATTTTTCTTGTAGTCATAGACATGAAGCTGCGGACCCCGTGCTTTTGCATGTAATAGAAGCTATCTTTGCTCAGGGGTGTAAAGCGGTACACATGCATGTTGTGTGCTGGTTTTTAAGGCACAAGTTGCCCAACGCTTCTCATTCTGGGGCGATGCCGATGTTGAACATTGGCTTCTGTGTTTGGCTTCTGTGTATTTCCACCTCTACAACAGGTGACCATGAATGGTTTGGGGCCGTGCACTAATTCTTGGCTGAGCTGCGACCAGGGATCAGGGTTATGATTGTTCGGATGCGGTAGCCAGGGAGGATTCATAACCAATACGTCCTTTGATACATTCCTACAAATAGCTGTAGCTCAGTATCACAATGTGACATTTGAGTCGGAATGTGAACGAAATATCTTGAGTTCAGCGGCGAATTCACGTGTCCGCGTTCAGAAACAAAGTTGTGGCTCAACCAAACCACTATCGTCTCTTACAGGTAGGCAGATATCCGTCATCCAGAATTCAATACCAGGGCACAAAATAAGGATCATCAACGGGTTGTTTACAGGTGGCGTATGTTCCGCGGACGTTGATCGCGATAACATAGGAAACGTAATTCACAAAGCTCGCACCAGAGTTGTTCGAAATATGTCTGAAAATTACAAAATACAATTAACGCATCAAGTAAGAGAGATGTACGAATCCCTGAAAACCGATGATGGATGGTGGATTTGTTATGAGAGAAAATTCACGGAAGTCACCTCCCTAATTTAAATACATACCTTTGCATCTAAAATCATGTTTGCTTTGCATACACATTAACATTTAATCGAACCATTTCCAATGACATGCAGTAACGCCCATATTGAAACTTGCGGAAGACCCTGATTGATTGATGGGAACATACTGCACCCCCAAGCCCCATCTGCCCTCATTTTCGCCGTGTTATCCCTTCCCACATTGCACATAGCACAATCCACCGCTTTCCATTCATCTGGAATGTCAGCCACACAACTGCATACAGCCCTATTCCTCATGCACTTGCACTCTTCCCTTCGCCCTGCTGCTCGCCATGAGCCTTGACAGCGTTCAAATAAATCTCCCACTCCTCCGAGTCGAACTCAGCATGTTCCATGAGTGCCTTCCAATAAATCGCCCACATTTCACTATCGCCTTCGCTTGTGCTGTCGACACTAGTACCAGTATCTTCGTTGCCTCTTTGGGTAATTGATTCGTTCAACGATAATTTCGCTGTATTACGTTGAATTTTATCCATGTAATCATCATCATCGCTATCCGTGTATGATTGGTTTTGCTCCTCTAGATTGGGGAGATCCTCATTCTCACTTGAAGGATTGTCGCTGTTGTTGCTGGTGGATGTGATTTCGGGCTGAGTTGGATCAGCCTCTGCCATGACTTCATCGGTTTGTGAATCATGTCCACTGGGATCAGGATTCACGTCGGGTGATACATTTGTTGAGCCAACCGAGCTACTTTCCTCCCCCGAAATCAAAGGTTGTGTCATGGGACTGGAGGAAGTCGTCTTGTTTTTCTTGAAGAAAGCAGTTACTGGCTTGGAACTCTTCGGCTTCCGCGGGCTTGGTGCGACAATATCGTTATAGTCTCGACTTCTTTCTTTTCCTTTACCTTTGTTTGTGGCTGCTTTGGTTTTACTTCTCGTACCATACGGATGGCTGGTTTTACTTCTCGTTCCATACGGATGGCTTATTGGAGTGTCCATCTTTATCCTAGTCGATTACAGCTTGATTGACTCGGAAGGAAATAGAAGGTGGCTGTTAAAACAAATCACCAAAGTAACCAGCGAGAGGATTTTTCAAACTTATTTCTGATAGCCAGACGTTGGGCGTGTAGAAAAGTCCGCGCTATTATTATTCACGTAGCAAAGAAAGGCGTTGCCGCAGAGAAACATTTGGACGTTGTGAACTCTATGTTTGGCGTGCGGCTTCATAAAGTTGCAGATCGTTGTGCACCTGGACCATCCTGGGGCTATGATTGCTTGATGCATTCGGTGCCCAACGCATATTAAAAATTGCGCAGTGCAGATGACGTCCAGGTAGACATTCCATGGTGCAGCGTCAACCAATGGATTTGCTCATTCACGGTCATGCAATGTGCGCTTTTTCTGGCTTGGCATGTTGTATATATTGTGCGTTGAGCCTCTGTAGCTGTACAACCAGTGAGACTTACTCTTGGAGCTACCTATGTACTCGGCAAAAACTTCTGTATTCATGTATCATCTGCGTTGAAGTTGGTCTATATTCCAGACTGTTCACCGAGCTGGCCATTCGTGCAGCCAGGCAACCCGCCCAACGGCACAATAAGGCGGCCTATATATAAAAAATAAAGCCCCAATCAATGTGTAGCTGAACATTGAATATGTAATTACAGTGGCTTCTATCGTGGATTCCCGCTAGGCCCCAACGATGCCATTCAACAATGATGATAGAAAACATGACCGGTGTGTCATTGAAAGGTATCATTGTCTGGTTCACGCTTGTGTTATAATCATTGAAACACGAAACCGATATTGTGAGAGATAATTGTTGATCTACACGATCCGGTGCGTTTATTGAAATGCCCCAGACCCACATAGCTAGCAGCACAAAGTTGGCAGTCGCTCGTGATATCCATGCCATACCAGTTGAGTCCTGTTCTCAGAAGTCCCTTGGTACTTCTGCGCGCATGACATGGCAAACATATACTCACGATGACAGGTAGATTTGCAAATTCATTGGATAGTAGATCTGCCATACATAGACATGCTTATTCATTTTTAGTTGGCGTCAAACCATCCCTTCGTTATAGCCCGGGTCACCTGTATCAAGGTTTTGAACTAAAAACGGGAGTCAATTACTCTACCCGTGGCCCATTTGACAAAGGGAAGTCAAAATAACTATCTAGGCGGAAATACCTGTCGAAATGAACGTCGCCCATAACTGCTCCATCGAGTTTTCTCGTTCACCATGGCCCGTTTCCTTCGATCATCATTTGCCGGGGGGGCATGCTGCTACACTCGACATTTGGATGGTCCTACACGCTTCTTCCATTGGTGCATCGTCCAGAGTTGAAATCATTCTCCTAGATCCCTTGCCGACCTGTTGTCCCCCGACCTGCGTTTCCAGCTTCTGTTTCTTGCTGTTCGTGGTAGCCACTTCCTAGTCCCGACTCCTCGTTTGCTCCTATTCCCACAGCCTCGTTACCTGCTATCCTGCAATGTGCAATTATCTTTACCAGCCTGATATTCTCTTTATGTTGCTCTGTATCTTGATGGCATCCCATTGGCTTTGGGGCACCGCTACCCCTAGCTGGATATCGGTCAGAGTGAGTCTATGATTCCCAGTGATTGTCAGCCTTATGGATTCCACGATGCCCAGTACTTCTGCTTTAAGTATGGTAGATATGTTGGCAGGAAACCCTCTATGAAATTGAGCCTCATGGAGGCCCGGCACAACATCCATGTTAACTGAATTCCTTGCATTATCACGGTCTATTGGTCCCCATTACTCATCAGTTTCAAATTGTGTGCCATCCCTCGCGAGCCCAGTCTGTTCTCCATTTCTCCCATTTCTTGATCCATCCATACGATCCTTCTTGCAGCCCACAGTGATAGGGATTCAGTGAGAGGACTACGATCTACTAACAGATGTAATACAGGAGCGCATGACGTAAAGTTGGGTAATGAACAGCAAGAGAACGAAAGAGAAAGAAATCTGCTCCTCCTGCAAAATACCATGGGCTGGAGGACTCAATAAATAGACAACCCGATTCAGACCCTAGGATGCAGATATTTGTCCTTTGCTCCATGCGGAGCCTGGGTTTGTTGCGAAAGAGGCTGCGGGGGGATAGTTCAGAATAACTGCCTCCTGCTTGGCGTGCTCTACTGGCTTATGCTGGCGGGAGGGTGTCAATAGAAGGCAGGGCTTTGCTTCCCCTCGCATTTTCTTGTTGATCCGTCCTGTGATTCTCTTTGTTGAATCTATTTCTCCATCTCTCTTACCTTCCTAAGCTCCCGAAGGATGTGTTGTTTGCTCACATCCACTAGTGTGAGGTCAGGGGCGTTCGCACAGACGGTCACGGACTGGGATTGGAAACCGACCGCCTATTTGGTCTGGCAATCCCGGAGATGTGCCCCTGCCTGAGCTAGCACATTACGCGGGTCACTCGGTCAGCTAGCGTGCGGCCAGAAAACTCAAATTCAACATCAGGGAAAATAGTTTCTGTGATCGGGTGATCCTGTGCTCTTTGTGATAAACGCCTCCATGCAAGTCAATCGCTTCCAACGATTGCCCGTTCCAGTCGTTTGGCAGAGATGTTGCGAATAATTGCTGGGGTGATATGTGGACGGAGGATTCGGAAAGCGTGGAGAAAATGAAGCTCGGCCTCGGTTTTGCCGACGAAAGACGTCACGTGCGCTGCCAGCGGCTCAATGTAATGCTATCTACTTGTAATAGATATATAAGTCTTGTGGTCTAGTGGCTATGATTTTCGTCTCACATTACGTGTGTCCACGAAAGGTCCCGAGTTCGAACCTCGGCGGGACTATCTTTTTGCGGAGATTCTCTTTTTGGAATGTTGTCCATTTGCCTTTCATGATGTCAGTGATTCGGCTTGATGTTGCAGAAACACCGATACGTGTTGGAGAAACGCCGATGAACAAAAGTACCGAAGGACATGATGGTAGAATGACAAAAGAATGAAAGAGTACTGAGGAGAAATGTGGGTATGCTACCCAAAACTACAGTTACGTAGAAGGGGCAGAAAGCATGGCTCCCCAGAGAAAAGCAGGTAGCGTATAATTTGGGCTCCCCTCCCGGATCCAACTGATGCTTTTCAAATGAATCCGAAGATCATTAACTGCCACAACTAGGGAGTTGGGGTAAGCCAAGGTGACCCTTTCCCCCCCAATCAGGCATCGCCCACATCGCCACCAGCAAGATAGTACCCCCGTCGCCCCCTAGTGGGCAACAACGTGAACCACAGGACTGGCACTCCTCCAAGGCAATCCTCGGAACAGGAACTTGAATTTCTCAACGAATGAAAGTAGCCCGTGCTATAGCACCCGAATGACAACGCCCAACATCCTTCCTTCGCATGCCCCCCCACACACCTTCCCCCCACCCCTCTCAACTATGAATCTCCACCCACTCCCCATCCTCACTCCTAACCTCATCGACATACCCCTCGCCTCCCTCCTCACTTAGATCCACCTCCTCCCACTCCTCAACCACCAAGTCCATCCACATCTCAACCCTCTCCGTCAAGGTCAAAACCTCCGCGCACTCTTTTGCCCACGCCGCGGCTTGCGCCGCCCGTTCCCGCTCAGCAGCTTCCTCCCGCCTGCGCTCAGCGAGGAGGTACGGAGAGTCCTCGACGAGCGCGAGCCAGAGGACGATTCTTGTGTGGTGGGTGTTGTAGTGCAGGGGGTCGGACGAGGGGGGATTCGGATATCGGTCGGGGGAGCGGAGGTGGGGGTGAGATTTCGGGCTAATCGTGGGCAGCATGGCAGTCGTTGTGTTGATGGTGACGCCATGCTCGATGCCGATGGTGCTGATTTCCATGGACTCGTAGGAAGAGACGGTGGCGTTTGCGAGGGCCTCAAGGTGGAGGTCAAAGAGTTTTGTGCAGGTGCTCATTCTGGCGGTTTGCGGTTGCACTATGAAGGCTCTCTTGTGATGTTGGTTTGCGGGTTTGCTGAATATTGAAAAAGGCGCGTATATGTTACTTAGGAATGTTGGTATTGCCTATATAAATGGCGGCAAGGTAATGTTGACATGAGCAGTGATAGCGTCGCGCGTGCGTCAATCCTATATCACGAAGCATATCTATCAGCTCTTGTTATCGCGTTATAGTATATAGAGATGTTCGCTAACCAGTCCTCGGAGATAGCCAAAAGGATGTATTGATAGTGGGTATTTTCAACCGCGCGTGAAGAATCGATGATGGTAGCGTGCTTTGGCAGTTGGCAGTAACCGCGATGTGGTCAAGGACTTGGAGGAGAACAGAAAATATCTCGAACAGAGAGTAGGGTGCAGAAAAAGTCCGTGATGGTTGGTTACACTTGCGCAATTGCCAAGCCGTACAATTCCTTTCTGTCTCACAAAAATGTTTGTTTCATAGTGTCAGATGAGCTCCAGTTTTTTGTCAGTGAACACTTAGCAGGGGTGGTCCTCTTTTCGCGTCTGGAAGGTCATTGGTGGGACTGCATTAGAAATGCAGTATCAATTACGTTGCATAATTCGGTGGGAGGGGATGAAAAGGCTGACGAAGTTGGGAAATGGCTGTGTGAGGTGCAGAAACATCCTTGAAAATTTTGCGGTTGTACGCAGTTTCATAATGGGGAAGCAAATATTATTCAGCTGCGATCAGGTGGGTTTAAAATCCCGATAGTCAATGTCTGAATATGAAGCTTACGTAGTTGACTAGAGATCGTTCAATGTTGTAAATTTCGGATTCTTTCTCGATGCGTGAACTCTCGCTATATGTGGTTCAAAACTATCAATGTAGAGGGGATGGATGATATGTTACGAGTTTATTCTTGTAACGAGAGGCTCTTTGATGGGAAATGGTGATTCGGGGCCGATCATCGTATGCTCTTATCGAAGAGGAGTTGTCTTGATGTACATTATATTATAAAATATTGGCTGTATAAGAAAAACTCTCTCGTTACACTACAGGAAAGCATGTATGTCTTACAACACAAAAGTGAAATTCGAGTAAAGCCAATACTACCTAATTACTATTGGGCAACGGAGTTACATATGTTGTAAGCATAATATGTTATTTGTGCTTGGCGTACTCATCTCTACAAGGTTTGTATCTAGTCAGACAAGAGCCATTGTCCAGTCGAAACTGGACTCATGCACGATGCATCTCTTGTCAACCACACAGAATTAACAACCCAATGTATAGGTATTTATTGAAACCATACGTGATGTTTCCCTAAGGAAAACATGCTCTACCGCTTCCTAAGGTTCCTTTTTCTTGGGGTACTTGTGAATCCTTAATCATCCTGAGGATTTAGAATAGGATTAGCCGAAATCATGATCTCCAAGGGACTCAAGGATTTTAGTTTTTGTTGGATACTAAAGCATTCAAAATTAGCGCGGTCCGAAAAGAAATCCGAAAAATCCGTTTTTCTCCACACAACGAAAAATCCGTACTTGGACCATGGATAAGTGCAGAAAAGCAGATATCTGCCCCCCAAAAATCCGTTTTACCTGCCAAGATCACCACTCTAAACAACTCAACACTGCCCGATTGGGGTGATTTTATATGGAAGATGTCCGCAAGCCTCAAGAATCAGATATCTGCTCTAGACCTCCCTGAGAAAACCGCAAAAATCACCAGGGTACTCAAAGTTGGGCAAATATCCGGACCGAATTAAACGAACTCAGAAAAGCGAAATCTTTTGAGCTTTGAATACCGCTAATATAAACTGTTACTGAAAATTGTGCAGAAGAACTTCCCCCCCTCCCAGCCTCCCCGCCCTTGTGCTCGCCCTCGCCCTTATGCTCTCTCTTGCTCTTGCCCTTGTGCTTTCTCTCGCCCTCGTGCTCTCGCCATCATGCTCTCGCCCTTGTGCTCTCCTTTGTATTTACTCTTGCTCTCACTTGCCTTCGGCCTTTGCCCCCGTTGTCATGAAAGGTGGAGGAGGTGATTCAAGAGGAGAGAAAAGCCTTCAAAGGAGGGTGTGGGGACGAGACCAAAAGCGCTGTGGATGGCACTGCCGCATTCGGAGGTGGAGGCGAGAGAGAGAAGGGAGACTTCTCCATTTGAGAAGGGGGCCACTACCTCATTCGTGCAGCCTCATGCCCATTTCCCAGGGATACTCCGGATTGTCAAGCTGGTGGCAAAAAAAATGCCTTGAATTTATACCTAAATGGCGGAGGGAAACCTAAATTCCCTTGGGCTTACGGAGGAATTATTGTGAGATTTTGTTTTGTAGGGGAGTCCACCAACATCTATGACCATATATACTATTTTCGTGCTCGTATTTGCAATTGCCACCTTTTCCTTGAACTTGACAATTCATAGGTAGCCAAGACCGCTAAACTACCTGCCAAAATCAACGAAATCCTCTAAGTAAGCAATCTGTCGGTTGGATGTCCCCTGCAACCCATGGTAGGCAATGAATGTTCCCACAGTACTTATCCTTGATGTCAGTTATTTATGCCTGATGATCTAAATTGAATTACTTTCTCTGTCCCGGTCGCTCTAATCCTATTCCATGTATGTTCCCTTCATCACCCCCGATATGGATGATTTCTAAACAATAATAAAAAGTCACACTTGTATCACACTTTTTAGATTATTTCGACCTATTTTTCGAACAGGCTTTATCTCTAAGCTCACTTCACTTATAGACATCACTATCCCTAGGCCCACGATATCGTCTCGTCAGTCGAATTCTAGTGCCCGCGGGCCAAAGACTTCATCATGATCATTGCCCAGTGCGAGTGTGAGTGTATGTGGCGCAACTCTGAAGAGTCACACTTCGTGTACAAGATAGGGAGTTCAATTCATCAGAAAGTACAAAATTCGTTTAAGGGTAATTTCTTCATCTTTTTTTGTCAACCTCGCCATCACACGTAAAGTAGAGTTCGACTGCAATTTAACTACGGTTGAGATTACTACATTGTTTTTGATAGGGCACGAATTACCAATCAATTCAATGTGCACCAAGAGACACGAGCGAGTGTGAGATAAAGCTCAAGCAATTGTAATACTCGCTAAGCAGGAACAAACGGAATCGATGACATATAACCAGCAATTCCCTCTTCCCGAGAACAACCCTCCGTAAGATATAAAAAGACGAGGCTAATGAAAAGGATAAATGCAGAATGCCCAGAAAGTCGTAAAGGTAAAATCCCGAATGATACTGAACATTTAAAACTATCGTGATGCAAGATACAAGCAGTAAAGACGCAGCGCAGATCCAGCCCCAAACCATCAAACCCCATCTGAGATGAATGCTTTATTCCCCTCCCCATTGTTCAGATGCACTTTTTTTGATTGTATCTCCTTTTCCTGCCCTCTCCCTGCTCGTTAATCCCAAGCATCAATCCGCATTGCCCGTCAAGTCAACGACCTGTCTTTATCCCGCCCGGCAATCACTCCCTTACGCCTTATCCACCCTTTACCCCCCACGCTCCCTGCGCCTAGCCATCAACAATTCACCTTCTATCCACCTCCAACTCCTTGCCCTCGGTATCTACTCCTAATCCTGATCCTCGTCCTGATCGTCTTCCTCCTCCTCTCCCCCCCCCTGCTCCTCCAATGCCCACCTCTCTCTCCTCCATGTATGAAGCCCCATCTTTCTTGTCCTTTGTGCTCCATCACCCACCCTCCATTCCACCGGCAGCAGAAGTCTCTTCCCACTCTGCAAATGAGTCGGCGTTTCCCCTCCCCACCATATCGTTGGGATTGACCGTCTCCGTTGACCACCAACTCTCTCCATAACCCCGCCATCCTCTCGGTTGAGAATGTCGTTTGGTGGCCCAGTGTTGATCCTCTCGGTGGCCGTCAGTGGCGGGGTCTTCAACCACATGGTGGGCAACGATGCCCGGCGCCCATGGAATTGGGGAAGAGGGCCTCCGATGCGGGCGGGCGGGTAAGGAAGTGGCTGCACCAGTGGGCCTGCTTCTGTGCCCAATACTGTTTCAGCGGTGGGATCTGGGGATGTGTTATGAAGATCGTTGAGATGGGGAGGAAGAATGTTTTTGTACTTACGTTGACTTTGAGGCTGGCGAGTGAGCCATTTTGCCCAAAGGCCTTTCTCACGTGTAAAGTAGAGGATGACCATCACGGTGAAGGTGGTGATGATCGTCATGGTCATTGTGGCAGAGAGAGATGTCCTATCACGCGTGAGTTTGAGAATTCAATACACGGTGCTTGTGGTGGTATCCAACATACAACGTGAGCATCAGTGAGCAGTGGGTGCCAACGCTGGATGGTTGAATGTTTGTGACGATGAGACAGACCCGGCAGGTGAAGATCTCAATACTCTGCGTGGTGTGATTGAGGTGTTTGTACCAGCGGTTTGATGATTATGTGGGATGATGAAGATGTGATGATGAGTTGGGGAGATACTCGAGGTGTATTGAGGGTGGAGGGTGAAGGATTAGTAGTAGGAAGGGCATTTCCGTTTGTTCCCCAGCCTTATGCTAGTTGGCTTGTGGCTAGCGCCGCTCGTCACGTCCTGTCATGGACACGCAAATGCGTGGATAGCACCCCCAAAATGATTTCAATACTTTAAATTAGGGCTTTCCTCAGAATTTGAACTACTTAGACACCTACGATCATTCCTTCTCTGATTCGAGATTCTGAAAAACGTGAATTGTGGTCTCGAAAAAGGTGATTTGCTACCCTTGGAGCAAAACTTGCTTCCCCTTGACACCACTCCGAGGGTGTCGCACGTTTCTAGCGGGAAAGAGATGTGAAAATGCACAATTGTTGGAATTGAAATCATTGTCCATATGTAAAATTCAAGAATATCAAACCTCTGAAGCACTTGAACCCATTGACCTGACCATCGTGTGCGTCGTGTGCTAGCTTCCGCGCGCAGAATGTAACACAAATCAAGAACGGTAGCTGGTAAGCACGTTGATATATTTCAAAACGCAAATACCTAATTGGGTACTCAAAAATGTATCATTGTTCCAGTAAGATATTTCAAAGATTTCGGTGGCATAGACCATAGTCATGCTCAAAAATACATTGGAATTGAATTCCATGCACACGAGATGAAGTCCATAAAACAAGGCTCCAAAAGTCCCTCCCCGAAACCATGCACGCGTGTTAAGAGAAACACAGTAGATGTACGAACATTATGCTCGCCACATCATTATGGAGCATCGATCCAATCGGTAATCACTCCCCATATCATAATATCTACTGAACGAAGACGTGGCTTGCCTTGGCAGTTTTACCTGAGTCAACGTTTTCCTTTCTATAGTAAGGAGTGGCGAGTGCTTTGCCTGTAAGATATCTTGATCAGTACACCTTAACCTACTATACCTACTCAGGTAAATACATACTTTGCGGGATTGACGAAGGCGCCTGTGTGGGAGCGTTTGAAATATTCAGTGAAGGAGTGAAGGAGAAAAGCCGATCTCTTGCACCCGAATACTCCACATTGCGGGATTGACTCTCACGCCGCCGCCAGCTCTGCTAGCGTGCAAAGCCAAAGGCGACCGCGTGGGAGGACATTGAACTGAGTGGAGAAAACAGGACTCCGTGGAGGACATAAAACTGAGCGGAGGAAATTTTCTTCATGCCTTGCATCCCAGTATTGTGACATCATTTAAATATTGGCAGGGGCGAATTACCTTCACATGCCTGTACTATATCAATACCACTATCATCCCTTAAGGTATCGACAGACTGCATTACCCATGCTAATGTCAATAAGTAGAAAAAAACACCAGAGAAAGAGTTCTAGAAGCGCTCTACCCCTGTGTCCTTGCTTCTGTAGTGCCGTGATGGGACGTCGGTGTTGATGTCGTAGCAGCACCCCAAGGTAGTCTCGTCTTCGACACCCGGGGCGAAATACAAAATTTGCTCGCGAGTCTTACAACCATATTAAAGATCATGCCAGTATACTGAACGGGCAGAGACTGTGCAGTGGAAAGACAACAAGTACCTAAGACCAAGCATTAAGCGGCAAGATGGCCAGAGCGGATGTAGAACGGCAGGCTTACATTTTGAACCTTGATACCTTGGACGTTGTGATTGTAACGGAGTGAACGTGGGAAAGGTAAGAGTTGTTGATGTTTACTCAGGTCGAAAGGGCAGACCTTGCAATAGGGGTCTGGCATTGAAATCTGGTCTTATTCGAAGGGGGTCTATATAGAAGAGGCGGCGGTAGTGGTTCAGGAAGGGCGCGAGAGCTTTCTTCCTACACGCTAGGGGAAATAAAAAGCGGAGAGGGCCAATTAAGCATGGCCCAACTTACGGGCACCACTCAGGAAGTGTTCCAGTGCCCATTCCTCCAATGTCCCATCTTAAAATGGCCTGGCGGGCCCATCACTGTGCCTCCCGGGCAAGTTCTTCTCTCACAATCTCGTGACGTTGTTCTGCATTATGTTGATGCATTGACGCGCTTGTTGCTTTCATGTCGTTTTGTAATGCGTGAATTCCGCCCAGTATCCCGAGCATTCAATTCATCCCCGCCCGTTTTCTCATGTTGGCTGTGAGAATGTCGGACATTAGAATATATGCGCTAGAATGATTGACCTGGTAAATTTGTAATGTTGCATCGTTATGCAATTGCTTATAGGAATACACCTCATGTAAGAATGAGCCTGGACCGCCGCAGGACAACCTTATAGCGGGCGTCACCTGTACCTACATTTTCGGTCCTACTTGAAGGAGACCTTACCCGATTTCTGTTTCCTACTCGATTCTAACTTGCTTCATGGTTTCATGGCTTGTACCATCAACTGTTGTATATATGGACGCCTTTGTGCATAAGCATATATTCATTGGCACATACGCATACACCTCTGGGATCGGCCTGTCCGGGTGCCATTACCTGCTGTATATGCTTAAAGTTGATGGCACTGAAACTCAGTAAGAAATCTGTGTCATCAGTGACAATTGGCGATACAAGTGACGCCCACCATAATACCTTCATCCAGCGGCTTCTCCACATTCTTTTACCGGTGGTCACCTGTGATTTGTGTTATTTATGAGCACAACGTGTATATAAGCATGAGCATTTGAATCTGGCTCCGCCTTTCCAAAGAAAAGCATCCGTGCTTATATACCAGCGTTGAGGGTAAGTCAATCTCTTCCCCTTGAGTTCCCTTTGAAATACGTTTAAAATTACAGGGGGTTGGTGCAGGTCGGCTTGACGCCGTCGGCCATACAGCATCGTGTTTGTCGTTGTCCTCGCTGCGGCCTCAATTCCCGACAGTGGTTGACGGGGACGGGTGGCAGGCGAGAGAGGTGTCCAAGGCAACGAATGAATTGCTGCGGGGCGTGATTGGGGATATGGGCGTGCTCACTATGGCTAATGCCGCACAGAAGGGTCTCGTCACGTTGGCCACTGCGAATACCCAGGGAATTGTCACCACTGCCGCATTTGCAGACACGATTACCGAGAAAGACGTCGTCGTTGCCGCCTTCAACGGCAGAACCTGGTAAATTTATAGTTCCGATGATTATAATTTTGCCAGTAATGTTAGTCTGCATTGCGTCTGGATGGAGTTCAGCCCTTTGTATGATAAGGAGAAGCATACATCTATTACCACTAGCAAAAGTCGATTTTAGCGCTGCCAGCAGTGGAGCGACGATAGCGCCATATCAACCTTTTCTGATCAAAATAAACGAAATAATTCGAACATGCATGCTCTGTTTCATCCATTGGCCCCAATTCAACCTATGTATCGAACCACCTTGAAGTCGGTAAGATGTTGGCAACTGGAGGTGATAATGTAGCAAGCGCTATGATCCCAAATCGGCATGGGACAGGTGATGCAGCTCAAATGCTTATATGCGTCCAGAATTCGAGGAGGTATCGTAGGCCGGTTTTGTGAAGAAAGAGTAAAAGAACCCGGGCCCTGATGTTCAACACTGGCTAATATTTACAAAGGAATAATGATGAGGGTAAAGATGGAGATGATGATCAATTCTTCTCCTCTCTGCTCACGACCTACCTGCACCTTCAACCTCCCACTTCAACCTCCCACTTCACCTCCCGAGGGGTGGGTCCATGCCTTCCTCACTAGGCGGGGTTTTCCTTTCTCCCCTATACAGTAGGGGATGGACACGAGACTATTTCTCCTGCCCTTGCCTCTCTCCCCAATGGAGTAGCCACCTTGCCTTCCATCCCGAGGGGACAGTCACCCCCGTTATGCATTCTCCACTTCGCTCAACCTCTCAATTTTCAAGTACTTAATGCACTACTACATCCTCTCCTGATGATCTTGGTGGTGGCGCCTTGAGAGGAACGAGGAGCAAAATGGTCGCTCCAAACAGAGAGCAAAAGAATGGAGACGCGGGGAATCGAACCCCGGACCGCCTCTATGCTAAAGAGGAATTATACCACTAAACCACGTCCCCATTTGACATAGACATCTCGTTCATTCCTCTCACGATTTCCAAGGGGTCATCTCCAGTTCCAACTTCGCACGGCCGAACTCACTGAAATACCCGTGATCGGTACGTGTTAGCGGCAGAACATGCTTTTGGAACATATTCCCAACGATGAACCATACCCAGTTGGCGAGAAGCCGTATCGGGTGGGTTTCATGATCTGTAATCATTGGCCAGTGGGTCTGGTAAAGGAGAGGGTCTCCTGTCGCACGAATGCTATTGGCTCCTATTGTGAGTTCAGACTATCTATGGAGAGGCCCGCATGGCAATATCGCAGTGCCTGCTAGTTATTCAACCACGATGCTGGCTCGGCATCACGTAGATCAGCTTGTGCTTTCTTTACCTTCACCATGAACTGGACACACAGGCAGACGCTTACCACAAGGTGTGTCATATAAGGCCAACTGCAGCGCTTGTCAGTCATTCCCCACTGACGTCCATCTCTCGCACAAATTACACCCTTGACATCATCCACATGAGATTTGAAATTATTTTGAAGACACTCCTTCTCTTGCTCGACCAATGCTCCCCTTGCCTACTCCTCATGGAACATCTTCACTTTCGAACGCTACCTCATATAGGTAGGTACCTGAGGCAAATAGTCGTGATGTGCAGCAGGTGGACAGATCAATGGAAGAGGCGTTCGATCCATTGCTCAAGGTGGTACCAAATGCCGTGGCACTCAAAAGTCTGGAACCACAGGGAACCACGTTACTGCAATGCAAGTATTGCCGGGGGAAATGCCATTTTGCAATGAATCACGAAGTCGCAGTTCTGGAATACACCGATAAGTTCCATATTATTCACTAAAGACGCAGTGATTCCGAAGTACAATGGGCGGGCTTGGACTTGCCATGCTCCGACCTGTTACCCTTGCTAGTGATGTGGGTTCTTTGGCCTATATCCTTGAACGTTTATTTTTGACGGCGACATATAGCTCATGACTGTGTTGCAGCTAGGATGTGACCTCTCGGTTAAGCACTTGTACACTATATGAATATTCTACAGGGGGGTCTGCTTCTCGGTCATCAGGCAAAGTATTTGACGCATTCAATTATCGGTGTCCCCATTGTACGACGATTTATCCTTCGTTTCTAAAAAATGTAACAACCATTGCAACAACGTATACAATTCACATTCAAGGTAACCAAGACTAATGAATAGCGATTTGAGGATAATTAAATGCTGTAACATGGAAAGTTCGAGATTATAAGTACAATCCCAGTGCCGGAGCATCGTGTTTTGCTGGAGCTCATTACCATTCATTGCCCATGGTATATATTTACCACCACCTTTACCATCGTGTGAACCCTGTCGAGCGGACAAAGGCAACATGGACTCGCATACTTTTTCACAGAGAATCAGCAATCATGATGTCACTTAATTCCCATGCTCAAGGCGGACGATACGGACAATTGAATTGCGGGGGATTTAGATATATATACACTAAAAAGGGCTCTGAGAAGCCGGTACGTACCCGAGATTTTTACTACTCCGTGTGCGCCACCACCTTTATATTGAGTAGAGATCATACCTGACGAAGTGGATTTAAAGCTGTGGGAAGCTAGGCACATGACAGCTGGCTTGGTTCAAACCACTGTACAATACGCCGGAAGAAGGATACCATTTCCTGCGGAAAGAATGATGTCTATAAGTACGTTTGGTCCCTGTTCATCCCGACCATTACACACCCAAGAATTGCAGCCAGGCTGAATATCGACCGACGAAGACCTTCCTCAAGAAACTGTGCATTCTTTTCTGGTTTAGAACGTTGGGATCTCAGTTATTGCTCTTGAAATGTATTTCTTGCCCGCACAAACACCATTTAGCTTATGTATCATGAATGTGGCTAACTCGGCGAACACAGGCCCATCATCACAATTGGTGTGATCATTCCTGCTGTCTGCGGAACAATCGGCATTCTGGTTACGATTGGTGTGATCGGGGCCGTAAAACATCAACAAATTAGTCCAAGCCCACTTCATGTCACGGCTGACGATGAAGAAACAACTTATCAGGAAGAACGTCCCGAGGATCTGACATCTCGATTTATCATTGAGCCCGGGGAGGATGATAATTTGTCACATTTTTCGGCCCCTACTGGATCAGCAACATGTGATAGCGGATCGCAATCCGTGAAATCAAATGAAGCGGATCCTGGCGTTCAGGTGGACACAAACACCCCTCCGGAGTGGTATGGATTAAATGGACGCCGGACACCAATCCCTTATGTGTGGCGTGCAAGGGACTCCTTTCTTGTTCGACGGCCTTACTTTAAACCAGAATTACTAGGGGAGACGCTGAAGGAATATTTTGCAGGGGATAATGATAAGCAGCGTCCGCAAGAGGGTTTTCAGTGTAGTCCGCGGCCAGGCTCTGAATGACAGATAATAATTGCTTAAATTGGGCTTCGCCTAGTTCATGTCTATTGCATGTCTTGATAGATGGAAATCAAAATAAAATTCATGGTTTACTCTGGATTCTATATCTACTGCAGGAGTTGGTGGACAAGGCAAAACTGCATCATATGTACATGTGACAGTACATCGTGGTGTAAATGGCATCTTTTTCAACGTTCTTCGGAGGTCCAATCATGAATGACCCAGTGTGTTTTTCGCCAAGTTTTTATAGTAGATACGCAATATAGACTACATGGCCAACGCCCACAAGGAAACGGGGTTAACCTTGTGAGCTCAGCGCCTCATAGTACCATTCATGCGCTTCATAACTCCAGCGAATACAAAGTTTTAACACTAGCCAAAGTGCCGGCATCCGATTTGTATGCCTAAACACACAACATCCACCAGCCATCCACCATACCCAAAAATAGCAAGGCCTTTATTCAATGCTGTGTAATTTGTTTCCAAAGCCGTGCTACACGATTATGGACGATAAGTGGTTTAGGATAAGAGAAAATAGCCTTCTCGTTACACTATTCCTGTGAAACCGCGAGAGATGGTTACATACAGCAATTGCCATATTTTTCTGATACAGAGCATTTCGATCTTTGCCTGCTGGCGGACGCACAAGTGATAACAGGCGAGAGAGGACGGTAGCTGGAAATTGATTGAAATTACGGAATTTTTTCAAAAGAATAGTAATACATTCAGAGTTTGAGCAACTAAGTCTCGTGGATCTAGTCATCATCTTTGCAGGCAGATATGTCTACAAACATACCGTAAAGAATCGCGCATCAGAAGGCTCACAAGGCAAGGCAGTATTCGAGTATAAGACAGTAGGTACTCTTGGCAATTATGTATATATAAAAATGCCGAAAAGGACGCTAAATTCAGGAATTTTCATGTTTGTCTTTATCAAGAGACATCAGTGACTTCCCTTGCATTCAATGTGCAGCATGCCAATATGGAGGCATGCAAATTCTCCCGGATATGGATTTGAGTGTATGAAAGGAGCTTATTGCTACTTCCGCTTCAAACTTTATTGCTCAATCGTAGGCATTATGCCTACAATTTGTCATTTGTGGGTTCACCAAAGTTTATGATTGGCAGTTTCGAGTTCCGCAAAAGTACAACATATTTATCTTAGTTGGCAACGCTTTTAAGGTTCCGAGAGACACATTGAATATGCCTAAACAAGCGAAATACAGAAATACAACATTGCTATGGTGTGTTTCATCAAACGGAGTTCAGCAATACCTAGCCCAGGAGTATAATCTTAAACAGCAAAGGCAACTCGAATTTAGGTTTCCATGGCATATATTATCACCCTCCAACACTATTTCCTTTTGCAATTATCCATCCTATAAAATCCACCTTCCCACACGTTACCTGGTCAGTTTTCCCTATACTCATCCCTAACGGATGTCACAAGCAATATCAAAGCACCCCTGTGATTCTCAACATATTCATTCAACGGAACAACACAAGCGACCGACACCAACCCACTAACGTTCTACCCCTCCTTCCGAGAAATGTGTCGTTGGACGAGCATAGACTGCCAAAAGAAACCGTTTTGTACCTACCGCATCCAAACAGTTGAACGTTGTGACAAGTATAACGCCGAAAAAGGTATCTGCGTGTCACGACAACCAACTACACTTAAGAAATATACAATTCTATGCTCGACATGTCTGCGGGAACAGCAAGAACAGAAAAATATACCTGATGGCCATGCGTTTTAGCGATATGTTTTTGGGGGTTTGGATGGTACAACGGGGTTGCAAAGATGCCGAACATGGAATCATCGTTCAACATCGAAATGAACTTGGCCGCAGGATATTGATATAACTAATCTCAGCTTATGGGACATCCTTTATCTGTATATGTTTCCCAGCGTTGCGACTTGCTACAAATGTTCAACTTCTTATCACATTTCGGATGATAATGGGCACTGGCTGGACAAAAAGACATCGCCACACCTTGAATACTTGGTTTCAAAATAACCTGTCAAACTAGACGATGATGCTATTACAGGCGCGAAGAGGTTCTTATCGTCTCATACCCTCTATGTATCAGCCTTGGTTATGTGGCTGTGTTTGGAAACATCTTTCAAAATCTTTCTTTTTACTTAATTTAAGTTGCCTTTCAATTTATTCTCACACGGTTAACACCTGCGGATGCGAATGTTCAATCCCATTATGTTTTCAAATTCGTTATTACGTCGGTGCATTTGGGGAGAATAAAGATATGTGCCAGAGAATCACGAAATGTGGATGCTTAGTTGTGACTGATACCATCGATTGAGATGGGTTACTGATTGTGATACTATTACACTCCCAACATCTAACACTCATAGCAAACTATTATCTTTGAGATGGGCTATAGCTATACGATTACCTAGCTTTAATTTACCTCCTTTCAAAGGCAATCACAAAACCAAATAAGCCCCCGTCCACAAATGGCATCACGCGTGACACGAGGCCCATTTCATTTTCTGAAACATCATCAATATACTCCCAAGACATGGAAGTTGCAAAACATAGCATTCTGGGGTTCACCGAGTAAGCTATTATGATAACTATCAACAATTTGAAACAGTGACCAACATTCGCCAGGCAACAAGATTGCATTCAGCATTCAATTGAATGGCCGTTGGGTCCCACCACCGAATATATATAAACGCACTGGTACGCCCACCATCACATCCACAAGCTCTCAAACACGTCCCAGACGTCCACAGGCGCTCTACACTATTCTTTCGGATCCCTACGTTTTTCCTTTTAAACGGCTTCAAAAGCGCACGATATCTTCTGGACTTGGGCATTGTTTTAACTCGCTTGTTTTATAACTCAAGTAGGCGTTTTCAATCACATATCCACCAAAGCACAGGCCTAGCACGATGGAGCAGGGCGAAATAGTTGCAATTTCGCTCAGTTTGTCAATCACGCTGTTGATCGTGGTTGGCATAGTCATGTGGTGGTCGATGAAAAGACAGTTCCGGGGTGACTACGTCTAGATCACTGGGTGATGGATAGAGGGCGAGAAGATTGGGGAAGCTGATCATTTTGTCAGATGGTCTCGGGGGAAGAAATGCGTGGTGCAGGAAGGACGGAGGAAGGTCTAGGAGGATTACGAGGGAATGACATTTGTTTTAATAAACTTCGTTGGCTGCTTTCCGTTCTGATGGGAATATGTAATGGCTGAAACCATTCGCAGCCAGGTGGGTGACGACGAATAATGGTATCCATGTTGCTGTTCACAAAAACATACCTGATACAGAAATGAATTCGGACCGCCGCAAAAGATTCTTATAGCGGGCGTCAATGTATTGGATGTATTCTTGTGAAAACGTTAGTCGTCTGAACTGGGCAAGGGGTCGGCTTTTTTGCTAACGTCAGTTCTTCTTGACAAACTTTTATGTCTTAAAGCGTGGACTAACTTGCTGTAGACAATCTTTCAATAAAAGAAGTGGTGCCGTAAGCATGTGGGAGGAGAAGGAAAAACGGCGCCGGAATTCGTTCATGGGGTGCAGGTGGATAGATACTGGATCTTGGAAGTGTATGCCATGTTGATAGCGGTTCACCAACATTTTGGGTAAAAGGACGAGAGAAGTTGCCATCATATCGTTAAGGCAAGCCCAAACACCAAACTGCCATACATTCGACCTGTCCACCCCCGAACAACACATGTAGACGGGACGATGGATATGTGAGCATGGTGGTTGAGGAAGGACGAGATGCGCATTACCATTACGGGCAGGCTATGTCCCAAGCCTCTGCTCTCGCGCTACATACACCTGCCAATCTTTCAGTGGAAGGGACGTGCGCGTGAGAGAGAGATCCAACGGTCATTAAATCTGCATGGGCGCTCGACCCCCTTTCAGCCCTTGTCAGAACCACCGGTCGGGTGAACTTATGCCTGGGGGTGGATACCTTCGGGCACGAAGTTTGCAAGCCAGGTCAATGGCAGGTGCTTAGCAGGGCCGTCGCGGCGTGCGATGGGACATTTGAATGTCAACATAAGGTCCACGCAGCTCACGCAAAATGGTTCAACATTAAAGAATAATTTTTAGGAGCTGCAACATCACAAAATGACAGTTTGGCCCCACAGCGACACGACATGCGGGTCGTCGATGCTGGAGTCATGGACCGTGGCACGTGGAATTCTCCAATTATCATAAGTTACAACGGTGGCATCTGCCCTCAACGTCATGTCGACATCAAGGTAGACTACCCCGATGGCCAACGAAAGTTGCGATTCGTACTGCAGAATTAAAAATAAAGTTCCACTTAAATAGCATACGGCTGCGCACGTGAATTAAGTGAAAGCCATGATTGCATATAGAAACACATGACTGCAAAGCTGAAAGCGTTCTGTGTATTGATGCATAGCACTATAGAATCACTGTTCATTATCTCCGGCGGGTTATTATTTTTGCAAGCATTAGTCTTCCATCTACGACCATAGACTGAAGACAACGAGGCATCCCGTCCGCTCTGCCATATCTAAGCTTCAGATCGCCAGGTTAGTACTACGGTGGGTGACCACGTGGGAATCCCTGGTGTCGTAGGTAGTTCTTTTTTTCAATATCACTTTTCTTTCGTGCTCTTACCCATAATAAATGTTTTTATTTCCTTCATAGCGGTATGTTCTACGTATATAGCTAGGACCCACCCTTGGGTTCAATCACACCCATTAACTGAGCGCCAAATGAATCGCACATATGCCGATAAACCCAAGACCGGTACAGATTGAAAGAAAACCCAGGTACGCGAAACGCTGCAGCACGAGACAGTTTTACTCCCAACCCCGTTCCCAATCAGTCAAAGCAATCAAGGAAATTCACGAATTAGTATCCCAAATTCTTTGAAACATGGTAGAGCTTGGTTTGATGCCCGCAAGAACGAGTTATCCAAGCTAGTTTTTCTCCAAACTCTCAACGATATGGAACTATCCAATAGGACCAGACAGATAGAGAAGGTCACATGTACAAGCAATTGTATTTACCAAATCTTTCGCGACTCCCACAATTGCAGAACGCGTGGGCGGAAGCATGTGCCCCCCGCGAGCCGCTGTGCCCCCCTTTGGCGGCATACCTCCTATGCATTTCGTTTTTCCGTTGTGCTTTTTGACCACAACTTCAATCATGAGCGGCACAAAACCATGAGCGGCCCAGCACATATATGTTATAACGGGAGCCGCCTGTAAATCATTTCATCACGCCGACAAAACGTAATCAGCGCTGGAAATCCCGGGCACCCATTAACAACATGAACAGACAAACACCATACATTCACCCAGCTCACGAATCTTTACTCCCAAAACCAAAAGAAAGGGCCCAATCGGGAATTGAACCCGAGACCTCTCGCACCCAAAGCGAGAATCATACGACTAGACCATTGGGCCAATTTGGATGACCGTTTCCCGAATTTAGCTTATATCAATCACTTGACGAAAGATACCACATCAAAAACCAAAATAAAGCATTGGCAACCTATGAAACCAGCTTGGTCGTAAGTCAGAGTACTACCATAAATCTACCCCTACGAAACAAGCAAAAATAGAGCCCCTATCGACTTCCTTAACGCCACGAGTCTTGGGCAAATTGAACTCAGTTTCGCATCCAATGGCCAGATGCCACTCATCGGAGGGGGCGATCTACCACCCATGATGGCCATGCATGGAGGATTGACTGCGCAATGTTGAATTGTCTTTGCATGTACAGTAGCGGTACAAAACTCTGCGACCGATTTACATGCCGATCACCACACAATCGGTCTCAGACTTTTGTACCTCTACTGTACATACACGACATGCCTTGTCTGGGCACGAGAACATATGCCTATGGCCAACAGCCAGATCTATGAATGCCTTCCCTACGTCGATTCCTTCTAAACAGACATTTTAAACCCAACATCCCCACTACCCCACGCCAACCCCATCTTCCAGCTATTGATACTGACCCGCACACGCTAATCCAAATCCACACTTTGCAACAATGTACCTCGCGTCAACAACCTTTGCCGTTCCCCAGGAGAACTATGGCAGACTTGTCACCTTCCTCTACGGCTACAACTACAACATTGGGATGCACATCATCCCGACCCAAGGGAGCAGGCAAATAACGATCACAGTGGTGAACAGAGATGTTAGTATATTTTTAGAAGTTGTGCGGACTGCGCAGGTCCCAATTGTACTGGTGGCGGTGTATTAAGGTTGGTATATATTAGTGGTCTGGGCGTAAGGGCGAAGGCTAATGAAAAGTTCCCTATATTTCCCTATTGGCGACATGCCTTTACGCGTTATTTCATCACTTTTGTTAAAATTTTCTCTTTTTCCTTGATTTTTTTTTTTTTTTTGTTTTTCTAGCATACACTCATGGCCTTCTCTTCTCACTAACATATTCCTTTCAATTAGTTTAAATTGAAATTCTGTTCAGCTAAGAAAGGAATAAGGAGAAAAAGAAAGAAGAAGGTAGTAGCAAGGTGTTGGAGTCAATTTGTTTTCGTCCTGCAAGCTGTCAACTGGTTTGTGGGAATATATGATTTGGTGCGGACCATAGTTTACTTGTATCAAATCTATCCTTGTATCAGGTATGCTTATTGAGGGACTCGTCTGAACATGAATTACGATGATACCGGGGCAGGAGTGAAACTAAACTCTGCCATTCACAATTTGCAAAGCATGCATACCGATTTTAATGTTCTGAACAAAGACAACCAGTTGCATTCACTTTTGGGATTAATGTAGTTATATCGAGCGTCATCTACGTCCCTTATTGTGAGCCCTATTCCGCCGATCAGCAACAACGGAACCCGCACGAACCATCGTTAAAATTTGCGTTTCCGTGAACAGACCTTCTTCCCGTTACGGCGTAACAGCCCATGGAATTGCACAAATGACCTCTTGGACGAACTGCTGCAGTTATGCTTAGACGATGGAGCTCATCTGGACTACACACGTCAATTCAAGCATCCACGGGTTTGTACCTCAAACGTCTGCAATGCCCTTCACCACCTCTCGCCTATCCGCTAGCGGCGCATGAAAGTGCATGAATGACCCCAGAATGACTTTATCACCCCATCCTATCATCAGAGGTAGCTTCCTCACGCGCCGGCGGCTCTGCTACGCCTCCTCGCTTATCAGCCAGCGGCTAGCCACAGGGCGTAACCATGCCATCGCCATCACGTCAATGCCATTAAGCGCTGGCGGGCGCGTGCCGCTATAATGATCTTCGCTTAGCGTGTCCCGAATTGTTGGAAGACATGATCCTTGTTTTCAGATAAGGATACAATGCTGACGCGATAAATACAATGGTACATCGCATGTCAGTACCTTGTCATGACGCTTGATTACCACGAAACGTCACGGGTCAATGCAGTGCATGTGAATCCTCATCTGACAATCGCAGTTCCTTATACCATAGGAATAAATCAATATCGACTGAATGACTTGCTACCTCAGGTATGTGATCATCTATTGCCAGAAATTTATTACCCAATGCGGAAAGTTTGAAAACCCACAGCATACATACGCATTATCATGGCCCAAGTTCGCACACAACATAACAAAACATCCTTGATGCATAATCAGTTTGTGATTTGGCCTATATACCGATCGTTGGAATAAAATGTTGAAGCGATGCCCGTATTATTAGTAGTGGAAAGTCGATATACAAACGACTTTCGATGAAATCATACTCGATATGAGCGACGCTTATATGAGCACAAATTCGCGTTGAGACCCTAAACTATAAGCAAACCATGCATTGACAACAAAACAAATTCGCTAATCAAATGTATAATCCATGTGACCGCAAGTTCCAAAGGTATGTTTATGCCTAACTGGACTTATTTGAATTTTCAACCCGCCTTCCTCCTAATTTCTCAGTCACGCCACACTTCTTGGCAGCTGATTTGTGCTTTAAGATGAAGAACACATCACAACATAGGTGATCTCAGCTCCATTGTAGGCGAGTGAATGAATACACCCGGACCGTCCAAGCGCTTTCACCAATAACGACGGCTTTTCTGTACACCTTGCACGGCATCAGGGATGTGAAGTGAAGTAGTACACGGTACGTACCCACCTGTTACATCTCATTTAAAGTGCCTCCTTGGGAATCATGCACTAATTTCAGCTTTTATGACCTGGTTTTTAAAATCAAGGGCAAGCCCGGCTGTGAGACCGTGATTTGCATTGAGAAACAGAAGTGGTTTCCCTGCGGCGTGGAAGTGTATTCACGGGTCCATTAATACTTTCTTTCCTTCCTTCCTCATGCATCATGCAGAAGAATACATCGGCTACTACATAGTTGTGGAACATGAGGGAAAAGGGCCTGAAAATTTGGGCTAATGATGAACTTATTTGGAAAGTGTCTGTATATCTTCACGGAATTAATCAAGAACTCCATTCATTGTAAGGCAACTGAGTAGTAGGCCATCCATTCATTTTTCAACAATATGCAAATCACCTTTTTTACAATAGAGTCCATGATGTTCACGGATATCCCATCTGGAAATGGGCCATTTTACGCCCACACGGTACTGCAGCGAAAAGCCTCCAGACCTCATGTGAACCATCGGGGAAGTGTTTGGAACTCAGCTGTTGTGGCCGGGCGTGTGTAGGCCCGGCCGCGTCTAAGCGTCCAAAAACGTTCAGTGATAGTCCGCCTTCGAAAGGAGAACACGCATATGGCACGGCTGAAGAAAAAAAGGAGAACGCGGCTGAGAAAATAGAATTACCCCATCACATCACATCTCATACACACACGAAGTCAAACATCAACAACTACCTATATCGGGTAATCTCGGAGGAGGGCTTTGTATACATACATACCCACCCACCCATACAATGACAAAAAACGCTCGAGATCCTAAGCCACTCAGTGGAAAAAAAATTTTTCAGAAGGAAAATTCTGGCTTTTCAACATGCGGATGGACCTCCATTCAGTTCAGTCAGCATAACATGAAATCCATCAACGATACATACCGACCTCTCCTACGTCTTCCCGCAAAATCTCTGAGCGTAGTGTGTCGGGGTTGATTGATGGATATGAAGTTACTGTCCCTAGGCCTTCTGAACCCACATTCTCTTTGTGGAAATTCGTGAATAAACAGGCACTATGGATGGCAGCCATGCTTACAAGACCTACAACCCAACCAATACCATCAACCTTGAAGCGCAGATCAGACCCTTGATTCATCCACCGCCGATAACACCACATTCCCCCCCACCTCTCCTGCCCACCCGGCCTCCCTATTGTTTCAAACGCCAACCAAGATTGCTATCCTATCCTAGCCACTCACTCGCTCTAGCCACGCACACACACACACAACGACCTCACGTTTCTCTGAAAGGGAGGGAGTCTTTGCCATTTTTGGTTGACCGGCGAGCTCACGATTGCGTGCTACAGTGGTATAGGAAGCTGGAAATGACGGTGATGATTGGAAGTGATCCTATAGTATGTATGTATGTATTAAGGAAGGGCCCGGCCCATACGATTCTAGGCTGGGGTTCGCCATCAGTTTCGTTTCTACGAACCGGGCACGTTGTATGTGTTTGTGTTTATTTATTCGTGTATTTTTCTTTGCTTTTTGGTTTGTTTGTCTGATAGAGAGAGATACAAAAGCGAGTCCGAGAGGTTTTTCCCAATTGGAGCAGAGGTTCTTTGCAGAGATTTGTACAACACGTCCTGAAGAAGATGTTTGTTTTCAAGTAATCGTAGGTTGTTTTTCTTGGATTGTGCGATTTCACCACTTTCAGTCTTGTTCAAATTGAACGCGCATGCCATTATTACGAACTTTGGAATATGGTCTGATTATCCCATCCATTGATAAGAACGGATTGACAAAATACCCTCTACTCTACCCGTGGGTTGCGCACAGTCTGTAATATGTAGAAGGAACGAGTAACACTCCGTTACCAACCATTCCACATACCTAACAAACTTCATCGCGAGAACCCTCTACAAATCCCGAAAGCCCTTGACCTCTAAAGACACGTGCCCTGAAATCAACCCATCCATCCCGGACTACAAATCTAGATAGATACAACCCTCCCCAAACCCCGGCCAAACATAAATCATCACCACTGACTCCTCGACAACAATGTTTTCGCCAGGATCCACCTCACCTCACTCTTCTTTCTCCCAATCAGACATTCAATATGTAGGGCTAACTAAGTACATTGGTAGGTATTGTATATGGGTCCATCAAACCTTACCTACAAACAAATCACCTAATTCTGCTTCGGAGCAAATCCGCGAGCTTGAGTGGGTTTTCCAGGGTAGGTCTGTATCTCACAAATGATGATGCCCAAGTAATTTGCCCCTTCGGCGGGCTGCATATACATACATACATACATACACCATACCATGGGCTCGCAAACGCTCACTCACCCAGGAAAAAAAAAAAGAGCCTAAGGGATTCATAGATTCACATCCTGGCTGCCCGATTGATCCCAGTCAGGAATCGTTTTTGATGGTATTGGATAAGCGAAGAGTACTTGGTGTTGGTGTAGGCGAGCACGAAAGACACTTACTTACCTATGCTTACCCCACAAAGCAGAATTTAAGTTGACAGATGTAGATTGCCGGTCGACAGATCTGCTTGTACTTGTGCAATGCATTCGAGTCAGGGGGGGAATTTGTAGGTCGTGGTCGGTCCATGCAGTAGGTACTCATTTGGGTTCAATCTACATACCTCAATCTCTGTCTGGGGAAACGTGAGTGAGGTTGTTGGTGTAGCGCAAGTGGTGAGTTTGTGCGGGGTGTGGGGTAGAAAACGAGGAGAGGGGGGCTTGATCAAAAGGGGTAGGCACAGATAAAGGCCTGGAATGGTATACACCCCAACGCCCAACGGAACTGCTTATCGTGTGTGTGGGGTTCATCTAGGGAATTGATTGCTGAAATCCACCAAAAGCCATTCATTGTCCTAAGGAAACATCCTATGACCTCTACACTCCTAAAACGGGGCACTATCTCAATCCACCAGCCCTGTGCTAAAACTCCAAAACGGAAGTATTTTGGCCCGCCGGTCGTACGGATTAAGCAAACATGCACATGTGCTACTATTTTGGTAGTGGCCCAGGTAAACAAATACAGAATCTCTAGATGCAATTTGGACCCTGATTATCCACTCACAGACCCTACTGATTCTATCTATACAAGTGCCTCAACGCCTATATTCCATTCACACACTCACAACTACAGTCATCATATGGAACCTCCTACATCATGATATTCCCAAAACGGAAGTATCCTCGACGCAGGTCGACGGACCCTAGGAAAACAAACCCACACCAAACCATAGTCCAACGTCCTGATTCAGTCACTCCTTCTCTCTGCCCCAAAGCCCCCTTCCCCAAAAGAGTATATATCCCCCCCCTCTCCTCCTCTCCATTCCGCTTTTTCCTTCTCTTCCCTCCTCACCCACCACGCCTCATTACATCCGCAGCAAACCCCCTACTCACTTCCCAGAACCCTCTTGTAAAAGATAAAGCAGAAGAAAAAGACAAGACAAGCAAATTAGGACACACAAATATCTCGCTTATTTTTTTACCCGAGGGGTCTGGGCCGCATCCGCATCTTGCCCCTTCCCCCCCCCCCCCTCCCCCCTCCCCCCTCCTCCCCCTTCCCTTCGACATCTCCAGGAAATCTAGAGCGTAACCTCATAGATTCCTGGAGGGTCGGTTCCCCCCTTCTCCCCTTCTCCCTTCTTCTCTTCATCTTTATCTTTATCTTTATTCACCCTTTACTTTATTACTTTCACCACCTTTATTCTTACCCCCCCAACTTTTTATCTTTGATTTTTCTCCCCCCCCTCTTCTTTATTCATACCCACCCACTCTTATCCTAACCCCCCCACCCCCCCGTTTTTATTATTATTCCGCAAACCTTACACAATTCACATCCTATATCCTTAACGCCCTAACACAAACCAACAACATAATCTTTCCACACATTCTTATCCCATTCATATCAATCCTCAACACAAACATAGCATAAACCTACCCTCCAATCGATATCCACTCCATTTGACCCCCCCCCACCCCACCCCCTTTCACTAAAAAACATAACACAGAAACCCAAAGAAGAATTATCGCAAAACACCCACACACACAGCAACCTCACATACCAACATCAGCGATATAAATCTTCACACACACACACAAACACACAACACCCCCGTCATGGCGCCACCAGACGGGAAAAGCACCAATAAAAGCAGAAGCACGGATTTCTTGTAAGTTCACCCATCCACCCACCCCAAATACAATTGCTCCCCTTCATATGTAGTCTCTTCCCCTGAGAAAAAGGAACGACACTGATATCAAACGCAGCATACGGATCCCACGGAACGCGGTCATCGTCGTCCCGGTTGTACTTGTGGCAGTGGTAGCATTGGTTACTCTATACCATTACACCAAGAAAGATACTCGACGGTTCCGCAGGAGGTTTGGGGGGTTGGTTAAACATAGGATGAGGAAGGTGATGGGGAGAGGTGAGTTACACATCCCATTACATCAGGTATTAGTGGGCGGGAGGGATGAAATGAGATTGTGGGTTGCTAATCGATTCGGGCTTTCTGTGAATTGTAGACAAACACCCCTTCACCACACATAGACCGGCATTGATGGTCGGCGCGCTCGGGGGGGGAGGGACGTCGAGGCGGCAGCGGGAGATTCGAGGGCCGTGTCTGATGACTCTGATCAGGTGGCAGCCGCAGAAGGAGCTGTAGTACTTAACAATAACAACAACGGTGGGCTTCCAGGAGGATCGTTGACATGGTCTTCCCACCAAGACAGCAATGAGATCAACAACGGTGGGTTGCCAGGAGGATCGTGGTCAACCGTGCAACAGTGGTCTTCTTTCCACCCAGACAGCAATGACAATGACATCGGGGAGGGCCCGTCGGGCACAAACCCCGGAGCAACATCGGAATACAGCACCGGTACCGGCCTTGATATTGAGCTTCAAGTCTTCAGCGGGAACGCGCCAGAACCTGGTCCTGTTCCACAGCCTCAACACGGCGGGGATTGGCAGTTGTTTGGTGATTCGGGGGCGGCTTCGATGAGCGAGAGGGGCCCAGGGGATGTCGTCGATGAGGTGCCAGAGATCAGGGTTGAAGAGGTGCCAGAGAGCAGGGTTGACATGGTGGCTATTGTTGTAGAACAGACCATGGCAACAGAGGCGCAGACTACAGCAAAGACTTCAGAAGGGGAGGTCACAGCGCCGCCACAGCCAGATTTACAACAGTTTCCTCAGATCGAGCAAGTCGTGACGGAGGCGGCGGGAGTGCACGAGGTCCAGTTCGAGGGCCCAGCAATTACCGCAGAGCTCCCGCTCGCCGAAATCACGGAAACCACATCTGAGGTTTCACAGGTGGACACGGCTGAAGCAGAGAAACCAACAGACACCCCGACACAAGCTGACGCAGCAGGAGATATTCCAGAAGAGCAAGAGACCCAAGTCGAGGGCGCAGATTCGCTCCCCACAACTACTCACATCACATCCGAGATTGCTGCAGAGACAACAGGGGAAGACGCGGCACTCCTAGTACAGGCCGACGAGGCCAGGAATGTCACCGAAGACGAGGACGATGAAGTCGGGGGCATAGAAATAGACGCAGAGCCCCCGCTCCCCGCAACAAATGAAGATGGGATCGAGGAAGCTCAAGAAATCAAAGTCGAGGAGACGACAGTCACCGCAGAACTACAAAACCCCTCAGAACCACAAATCCCCGCAGAACTACCAGTGCCCACAGAAGCTGAACATGCATCCGAGCCCGCCGAAGAGCAGCACCCAGCAGAAGAGGCATCAACGACAACAGCACTGCCACCGCCAGACGCAGATGCAACACACACAGAGCCTCCCCCACCAGAAGAACCCGCAGCCACACAAAACACCGAGTCGACTGATATCGCAGAGGAGCCAGCGGCTGAGCCGGAGGTCAACGAAGATGAAGCCGCTGGTGCCAAAGATGAAGATGACGACGACAACGAAACGGGTTCGGAAGGAGAAGAAGACTCAGATGATGCCTCGGGCGATGAGGAAGATGACCTTGATCTTGACGCAATGATTGTCGTAGCACAGCCAAGTGCGCCGGCGGCAACGGAGGGGGAAGAAGAAGACCTCGATATAGACCTATTGGCCGTGGGGGCACAACCAAGTGCGCGCGTGCAATATGTCGCCAACGAATTTTTCGACATTTTGACGGGAATCGCGCCTAGCCCAAGGACCGAAACCGCTGCCCAAGCCCCGACAACCGTCAATGAACAACGAGAGACAGGAATCCTCGACACTCTCCCTTCTAGAACTGAGCCGATCCACGTCGACGAGTGGATCGAGGCAGCCATTGTGACTGTTACAATAGCAGGAAACGAGTTAAATGAAATAATGGCCCTGAACATGGCAAAAATGGCCACCTCTCGCATTGTTGAAACGGTTGAAGAAGATGATGATATCGGAACTGAGGTCTCCAAGGGAGGGGCCGATGCGGCCAACTCCGACGAGGTACGGGAACCTGTCGAGGAATCCGAAGCAGTGGCGAATTACCGAAGGCGTTACGGACAAGCGGGAGGGGCCTCGGCGGCGGCCGAAACCAAAGACGAGGAGGGCAAGCAGCCTGCTGGACCCGCGACCGTGAAGACATACATTAGAAGAGAAAGCTTTGCTGCGGTCCTTATGAAAAAGCAAGCAAAGGCTGGCTCCGACAGTTCTCCAGACTCACTTCATTCAGCAGAATCGGATTCTTCGGAGGGCGATGAGGGATTGATGCCACAGGCGCGTATTAACGTAGCAAAGAAGATGAAGGCTGCACTTGAGCGGCGGGTAGAAAAGAGGATGTGGCGGGAGGGGATGAAAGTAATCAAAGCACAGGCCGCGACACAGGGGCCTTTCAAGCTCGAACCACCCCCTCCCCCGCGTGACGCAACTTCTCCTGACGCAAAAGGCGAGTCCGAGGTGTCCCGACTTGCAAAGAATTCATCTTCAAACGCTAAAATCGACGCCTATGCAAGGTCCATGTACAAGCAACTCCATTGTAAGTATTTCCACATTTTTGATTAATCATCTCCTTCATAATGAATATTCTGCTGACTGAATTTCTGCAACTTGTATAGTCGAACGTCCACGCGCTGCTCGGAGGGGGTCCATCACCATTACTCCCCGACCACCCAGCGCAAACATTACACGAGCTAGAGCCGGCAGTCTAACAGCCCCAAATTTGAACATCCAAGGATTCTTCGACCTTGCACCGCCCGAGGGGCGCGGCGACCATTCAGACAACCAATCAACGATTTCGCCAGGCACTGCCCAAGCTCCCGACGAGAAGAAGTCCAAGGGCAAGGGCAAGAAGAGGCAGTGATTTCCAGATACAACAATATTTCATTTTTCTAACATCCCACGACCGTTCGTTGTAGACGACGCCCGGCCTTCCCATCCTTTCTAATGCACCATGATCCACCTCAAATACTTTTTCACATCCACTTTTTATCCCTTACAAATTACCACAATCCTGCAGACAGTACACGATATCTGCGGGGCATACTTTTTCCTTCAACACTTTCTCAACGCTAGCCCGTTCCTACTTTTTTCTTATATAACTTTTTCCTTATATCGCTGGTCCGCTATTTCTTTTTCCTTTTCTTTTAATTTCCTTTTTTTAATTTCGCGCTTGGAAGCGTTCTCACAACGTACACGCAAACCGTGGGGACCAAACACAACACTTCCTCCCTCCCTTTTCGTGTTCTTCTCTTCTCTTCTCTTCTCTATTCTTTTTTCTTTTCTTTTCAAACTCTGCCAGGTCATTCATTCACTTCCGGCAACAAACAACCACCAACCACAGCCCACACATCGTACACGCTTTCTTGTGCGGGCTTATATATCCTTATCTTCTCATTTCCACAAACATCCTCATATTCTCAATTTCCGCACCTCTACTTCCTCCTCTCCCTCCCTCTTCGCCCTCCTCCTATCCTACTCATTTCCGCCATCATCATCATCCTCAACACTCACACACCCACCACCACAAAAAAAAAAAAACATGAAAACCACAAAACCCAAGACCTAAAAAACTGACCAACCACCACCCCTTCCCCCTCCCCTTCGAAGGTAAACTCCCCACCCCTGTGTGGCCTGGAAACACGGGACCCTGTCTCTCTCTCCATCGATTACCATATTCAACATATGGCATGCACGCATTGCATGTAACCATCGTGGATAAGGGCACTTTTCTAGTCCTGAGACACTGACTGGATGGGGTTCCTTCACCTTCACCTTCCCCTTTCTTTCTTCTTCAATCTTCTTCTTCTTCTTTTATATCCCTCTTGCCCCTTTACTTTTTACAATTCTCTTCTTTTTCTCCCAAACATCTTCCTCTCCTCTCCTTTCCTTCTCCTCGGAGGAGGAGGAGGAGAGAGAGGAAATCGAAGGGGAAACCAACCCTACTGATTGATTCCATTCCATTCGGCAACGTACGGGTGGATATCGATATCGGTTTTTACATCATGAAAATTCCCTTCTTGTTATTTTGGCCTTGGAGGCGAAGTCGAGTCGAGCGAAGCGAGGGGCAGCAACTCAATCAATCGCACTTTTTCGTTCGTTCGATCGGCTCGGCTAGGCTCCAGTATGGTCTAGTGTTCCGGATTGCGACTCTTAAAGTCCTTTCGGTATGCTCCCCCTTTTTTTGATAAATTTATTACTACTATTTTTGAAATTTTTGCGCGCTTGAATGTGAATGTGGGATGTGAAATGTGAAATGTGATTGTGAGGAATACTGATCGTGATGTGTGAATTTTGATGCGAGGCGATGCGCTTCCGAACCCGAATGCCAGTGGAGAGCTATACCCAGGGGGAGGGGGGCGGCCTTAAGCTTGCCTGGTGAAGGCGATCGATGGGATGCGATGCATGAAGCAAGCGAGATGTATTTAATTGTACATAATTGGGATTGGTGTGGTAAGACAAACAAGGCCCGGGTCGCGACGATCAGTTCCCTCCCTCAACCTGACCGGTGCCGACGCCTTGAGCTTGTTATGGCCGTGGCATTGTATGGTATGGTACGGTGAGTACATGGCATGTGATATGCCTCTGGTTTCCGATGATACGATCTCTCAAGTACCTACCTACCCAGGTATGTACCAGCCCCAACTTCTCTGCATGCGATTCGATTCTGCTCCATGATGGGTGTGGTGTGCGATGGGGCGTGGTGCGGTATGGGAGGAGGGAGAGAGGGGGGGTTCTTCTTCCTTCATTGATTGCGATGATAGCAGGCAGATCAACAAAAGTGCCACGTGGCTTGTGTTCTCCTATAGGATGGGAAAGACGCGGAAAATCAAATCACATGGTTCACGGTTTGTGTAACATGCGTGCGTGCGACTGGGGGTGGGGGGGTGTTCTCGTACCCAGAGTGGGGGGGGGGGGTGCAGATTGTTGTGTTTCTTGTGTTTAAATTGTCTTGGCAAATCATGTACTGTGCAGGTGAGTGAGCAAGCGAACAGAGGAAAGAGAAGATCTAGAGTGTCGAAGGTTAATTAATGAGCACCAAGGGCATTCATCGTTGACGCCTCGCGAGCAAAACTCGATGCATACAAAAACAACGTTACATGTAGGGTCGGAGGCTTAAATGAATGAATGAAAAACACAATTAATTTTACCATGTGTTGTGTTTTTCTCTCATGTATGGGCGCCAAATTCACATCACTAGTTAAATACCGTAAAATCTCGCGAAAAAGATCAGGTCTTATAACGAGATAACCGCAGATTGAGTTGGGCTGCTAGGATCTTATCCACGAATGGGGGTCTCTTTGGCGAGTCCTTTTTAAAAGTGAAGCTAGTATATATTTTAGATTGGAGATGTTTTCTTTTTTTTTTTCAATCATATAGCACGGGGATTCAGATGTAATTATAAAAAAAGGGAATGTACTTATGTAGTTCATAGTTCCTTACTTAGTTACTAGTTAGGGTCTTTTTCACGGAACCACTCTTTTCCACGAGTCCTTTGCAGGTCTTAAATGATTGCCAAAGGTAGGATCTTATTCGCCAGTATGGTCTGAGAATTGAGTACGGTCTTTTTCGCGAGATTCTACGGTATTCTAATCTTGTATGTATTTTACGTCTACGAATATAATACGTTTCCCACACGCCGCATGTAGGACCAAGACCAAATACGTACACTCACGAATGCATGCGGTGGAATTATCCCATCAGCAGAAGCAAGAAATCTGATGATTTTTCGATCTAGTTACTGCGTATCACTTTTTTGAGTGTGAAAAAAAAAAAGGCCCGGTGCGGTGCGTGCGACGAGAATTTCAAGTAGAAGGTGGTAAATTTGTGATTAGATACGAAAAATGCAAACGTTTGATGATGAAGAGTTTCATGACTGGACGTCCAACTCTACTCTACATTTGCCCCATGGTTTATGCGTGCATAATGTGCACCTGGTGAAATGTACATGATGTATATGTATAATGTAAGCGCCGCAAAACGCGCCGTAGGGTTTATATATATTATGTTCAAAATGGGGCAAAGTGTGATCACAACATTATGTACCGTGCATGCTTTCACGAAAGTGGAGAGAGGCTGCTTCTGATGATATATACCTAGGTATGCATACGTACGTGTCTGTGGGGGCTGCGTGCGTACTTCCATGTCCCACGAGGAGGGATACTTACCTACCTTGTACTTATTTCAGGTATCACCAGGAAGCTATACTTTTTCAACCAACATCAGGTATTTATTTAACCCGTGCAGTTCTTTTGGCGACTGACTTCCTGTGCCCCCTCTTTTTTTTTCGGAATGGAACACCAGGGGGGGGCAGAAGGTGGGGCAAAGTACATTTTTACAAACCACTGTCGCCACGAGTGAGGGTTGGTTGATAGAGCTTGATATGATATGGCTAGGTATGTAGTATCAAATGTGAGTGCGGAAACATACATATGAAAAAAAAGAAGAAAAAACTACTTTCTCCTACATACGTTATGCGGTTCTTATTCCTATTTCTTCACAACACAAGAGGTTCCGACGAAGGTATTCTCTGACTGAAGGTGTACATTTTTTTGGCTTTTTGGTCCACTGAAACGGACTTACTTACAATCCGGGTACATATGGCGAGTGATACCGTAATTAATGGCCTCTGGAGGACGGTTCGAGAGATATATGCTTCGAGTGTGTGTGCTATCGGTACAGCTTCAGATGTTTATGTGTTCGTTGATGCTTTTGCGCCCCTTGCCTTCCCTTTCCAGATCCATCTAATACGTTTTGCCGACAACAGGTACATACCTTGACATGAACTTGTGAGAATATTAGATAATGGATGAGCTCCTAATGGTTGCGTCGATCTTCGCATGAGACTCCTTCATCTCAGTTTCTGAGAACTCGATTCTGCCGCTCCTGCGGCTCATGTTGTGTACATAAACTGCCGGCCGGAGTACGTTTTGCGCTAAGCAAAAGCAAAGTGGGCTACCACACAATTTCGAGGTTCATTTCAATTGGACTTTGATGATGGATGATGGATGGCTTTATATCCCTCTTTTTTTGGAATGAGAAATGCCCACAAGAATTTTGAGTTTCAAGTGGCCTCGCGATCGCCGTCTACTTTTCATGTCCCTCTGAGAATACTTCCGTTGTTTGCACGAGAAGAGGTCCTTGAGGAGCCCCTGTGGCGCTTTACGAAGAAAGAAAATACAGTGGAATTTAGTGCTTTCCCCCTTCCGCAAGCAACACAATACGAGGATATTGAATCAAGAAATGCAAAGGGCATTTTAAAGTATATCAATTCGCCTCCATGGCTTAATGGTAAAGCGCATCACTAGTAATGATGAGATTCTGTGTTCGATTCACAGTGGAGGCATCAGATATCATATCTTTTGCTTTTTGTTTGCCCTTGCGTTTCTAGATATCACGGATGGTGCTTGCTCGGATCGGCAACCTTCTGAGCTATTGAAAGCCTGGAAAGTCCACGATGCCGTAGTCTTGTGGCTACTATTGTTCCAGTACTAATAGATAAAAATCTGAGATTTGGTACTTCGTACTAAATTCTGGTCTTGAAAGTCAAGGCTTTCCCATGGAAGGGGACCAAGTAAATTAGCTCTGTGTAATGAAACAAAAGTCCCTCCGAATTGATATTCTTTGTCTAATGGAAATGTTGCGGCCGAATAGGTTGTTGTATTTTAAGGCTGCGTATTATGAGTCATTTGAAGGCCGAAGAAAGTTTGTGGAAATAAAGATAAATAGTCTTGACAAATTGGTTTCCCCAACAATACCAGGTATTGTTCGAGTGAGACAGCTATCTCAAACATGCATATGTATGTGTTCGAACATCTATAGTCGCCGAGTAGCTCCATTTTATTTGCCGAGTCTGGCAATTATGTCGCCCCCCTGCACTCGGGGTACACCGGTAAAGGTACTTGGGTAGTCATTATTGGTCCATTACTCTACAAACTTCAATTGATATCAGTATTACACCTCCTACAGTCAATCATTATCTTCATGTGTCTTCCGATAAGCCAGGAATTGATGTCAGGGCATTATATCAACTGGATGTACCTGGGGATTGAACTGTTTTGGAATATCAAGCTTCCGCTGGGAGTCGACATGGTTTTGACCCGAGAGATGTATTAAAGATAACCTTAGTCATCTTGTCCGCTGACCTCAATCGTACAAGACCTCAGGGATCAGGTTGCGGTATGCAGGCGCCAGTTTTGTTTCCTCTGAGGTTTAGAAATAGGTGCCCAGGATTGAGTGGTTGTTGCATCGTGCATGGATCATATGCCAATCACAGTTGCCCATGATACTCCTCTTCTCCGGTGGCCTAGACAGCCCCTCCTGACCCCGCCTTGACCAAGTCCGGGGCAGCGATGGGAATGGTATTCTTTGTGGTTGGGATGAGCAGGCGAAGGGCAGTGCGCAGTGAGGACATGCGTGGTGGTGAAGCGACAAAGTGACCCTAACCAACCACGTTGTAAGCGTAGTAGTCACGAACAAGACACCAGCCTTAATCATTTCACATATGGCCACCTTCGTTTCGCTTCAGTGACTCGGAACTGTAGGTCATGTGATATAAACGATAAAACCACCCTTCACTTCATTTCATGCCCTCTGTGCCAGTTGCGCTTGCGGGAGAGTGGGCGGTGTGTGTGAGGCCTTGATATTTGGCAAAATATCATAATCCTCAGCACCTATCCTCCTCACCAGCCGGTTTGAAGGAAGATTGGGCCATGATCTGGGAAATTAATTTTGATGGATCACGTGATCGACATACCCTGGAACACAGGGTCACATGAGCATAACTTGTGTTCGGAGCACGTGGATTGCGAATTCGGCGATCGAGCTGTCCCCATGGCCAGGGCAATATTTATACGCTCTTGATGGGTAATAATCAAACGCAATGCAGTCACGATTTGCGATTCCTCTGCTTGCCATTCCCATAGTAACTATTCTCTGGTAGGATGTGTCATCCGCTTCGTTTTTAATATACATGGCATTGCCATGGTGAGGCAGATGTGTCGAGTAGGCACGAGACTAGCAAATCAGGTGGTTGATTGGAAGCCTATTTAGGTACTACTTACTTAGCGAAGTGTGTGCTATCCAAAATTGGACACCTGCAGGCTTTTTCAGAGACGCTTTCTTGGCAATAATATCGTAGTAGTCTTCTTAGCAATAGGATTGAAGGCCGAAAATGGCCTTCGCAGATGCTTTTTTTGGCAACTTTATAGTGCGATGGAATCACCGTGATAGCAGGTTCTGGACACTTAGGACACTTTATAGTGTGATGGAATGGCCGTGGTAGCTGGTTCTGGACACGTAGGACCACGGTAGGAGACTTATGCACGTGGCCACCCACCGTAGTACTAACCTGGCGATCTGAAGCTTAGATATGGCAGTAGTCTGGTATATGGCAGAGCGGACGGGATGCCTCATTGTCTTCAGTCTTTGGTTGTAGATGAAGTGGTGAAACATTCTAGCACTATATACCTGCCATCAGCAATGGTAATCAACAAAACCATATGTTTAACTTTGCCTCTATGAACAGTGCGGAAAATGAGTTCCAAACATTGAACTTTTACAATGATCTGCTATCGTTGGAAAAGAGAGCTAAGCAAGAGGACATGAAACGTTTTTGGCCTCTGCCGGAAATAAAGGCAACTTTGGTCTCTGTGAAAAAGCTGCACCACGTTATGAAATAAATCGCGAGCCATTATCATAGTAGGTAGGTAAGAGAGTAAATGAGATAACCCTTTTTATTCCGTTAGTATGTAGCGGCTATTTCCTAAGCCAGTAAAGGAGGTCATAGATACCTAGGTATCTTGGTACTAAATTTTTTTTGCCTAACAGCGTGATTTCCACAAACTGCCTTCTCATTTACGAATCACGTTTTCAGGTATCTTGGCGTGATGAATGGGTCCATGAATGTATATCGTTCTCGGATGATTGATATCATGATTTGACCTCAAACCTTCCAAGTAATATAGGCCAGCCAACACAGCAACCATGAAGAGTTTCATGTAACCAATTGACGCTTTGAAAACTACCACTCTTACCTTATTTTTGCCTTTCCTTTACCGGTTCTGGAGTTGATTAACATACGTCTGGCTCCCTCCAATACGACTAGATAAGCCGATCTTATCAGATTCTTTAGCCCGGCATCTTGAATTTCCAACATCCGAGAATTTGAAAATCAGATTAGACGGATTAGATATGTTTCAGATTAGATCTTGGGGCTAGATATAGTATAGGGTTAGATAATCGATATAATCAGATTCTAACTTTTGTCGAAATTGTCGATTTTGGAATTTTGAAATGACAACCAATAGCATCTGATAAGATTGGCTTATCGTATCTATACTATCCAAAGGCATCGGGACACTACGGTAGCTACTCTGCCTAGCCCTGTCCGATATTTTTGCCCGGCTATTTATGTATGTATGAAGTGTCTCGAGAGTATGATATACATTACTGTTAACAAAAATAATTGTATTTAGGAACAGACGAAAGGAAAATCGAAAGCCTTGTAAAGGTCATTTCGAAACCAAAACCTGCCATGAACGTGGTTCTGACCTCTTTACCGCGTTGGAGTTTTTTATAAAAGAATGCGACAGGTAGATCACAAAATACGTGAATTCGCTCCTAGACTCTGTTCAATGATATCTAAATTACGATGTATACAGTACGATGGATTCATGTTGAAATGAAAGTGAAGTTGGGGCAACTATGTTTCATGGTGAGCATATATATAGACCAATGGAAACGGCCACTGCCGGGCGATAATATATATTGCCCAATGTGCACATGAGACATGAAGCAGGATTTTTTTCATCTATCAGATGAAGATAATCTGTATGATTTTACGTGTAGACGCCACGAAAAGGTGACGGGGGTCACTCAATGGCACTAGGGTTAAGAAGCACTGACTCTTTAATGGAATCCGTCCTTGAATGCAAATGTTGAGACCTGGATAGAAACAGATCATTGCGATGTTTTCGCATTACATGCTTGCGCTGTACTGAAGGCGCTCTCATAGATTTTTATAGCCATCTGAAGGGTATCCACAAGACGCCGATAAGGGTGCATAATGTATTCGGGAATCAATCTAGTAGTCGCACAAAAATAAACACAATACCATCGTATTCCGCAGCTGCGTGAAGTAGTACCTATGTATCTTCGTGAAATTTACTCTCGTTGCTGTAATATCGAGCCATGGCATTCGTGCCGAGCCAATCAGTTTAGACTCCAGGTTATCTATTGTAGCGGGGCAGAATCCAACAAACCGATGCCTGGCAGCTGCCATGTTGAAGGTTGTGTCGTACTTTGAGTCGCCGACTAAGTCGCATCCAACCGCGCATCTTCTTAACAACGGGCTGAGTCATCCGCGGCTGACTGAACGCATGCCCTCACTACACTGTAGTCTCATGCCAAGCACTACACTGCAGGACTGCATCACACCACTTAGTCATGCATTAGCAAATGAGCATCAACTACGTGTTGTTTATTTGTGTCGCCAGCATTGTCACAAGCCCGAAAATTGTGCTCTCAACAGCGTCTTTTGTCTTTGTCAACGCTCGGCCCATAGATTCATTCATATCCTTCAATGCTCTACAGTCTGCGCAAATTATTCCTCACCAAAAACCGCATTTCAACATGGCTATATTCCTTCAATGCCATCGACATGGTACAATCTATACTCCGAGATAGGCATGATGGCCCGTCAGCCCCCAAATTATCCACTTCTCACCCACCCACCCCATATGAGGGAGAAACAATGTGTCCGAACATTTCAGAATAAGTTGGCCTCGTTTGGCCCCTCACCATCGCCCTTTATATATTACGATAGCCCCTTCCAACCTCGAGCTCGTTCCCTAAAATATAAGAACTTTCACCACTTACCCCACTAATCCGTTCAAAAAGCTCACAACCACAAACACCAACTCACCAAAACCGAAATCTACAATATGAAAAAATTCGTCCAAAATCTCCGAACCCCAACTAAGGAAGACTCCGAGGACGCCACAGAGCAATTAAACATCGAAATGATGGATGAAGAAGATTATTGGTTTACGGCGGATAAGGACGCGAAGCCTATCAAAAGTGTTGAGGAGCATAATCATAAAATCCTGGTAGAGGCGGGGGAGATCGATCCAGAGACTGGGGTATGGACTAATGGTGTCAAGCCCCAGAAGTTGAAGAAGAAGTTGAGTGATTTCAGGGAGAGGATGAGCAAGTTGGAAATCTTCAAGGACAAGTCGTCGCCCTCGGGGGATAACTCTAAATAGTTAGTTGCTGGATTCTCATATCGGTTATCATCTTTAATGGGAGGAGCATTTTAGGGAGACTATGGGGATTAGGGGTTTGCTTTAGTTGTCTAGTTGCGTTTAAATTAACATATTCAACGTTCACAATTATCGTCCATGGGTGCATTGAAGTCCGAAATGTATGCTCAAGCATGAGCGCAATTATACAATGGGGCAAATCATACCGAGGGCTTTGTGTTTGAAGAGGGGATGATGGAATTTCTTTTACCGGAAGTTGATATCATATCCAATTTTCCTGCAAATGTGACTCTCGTGCTAAGACTGAACTCGTTTCAAGGCTATGCTTACAACGGGAATCATATACGCCTTTCTTCATCGACTCTCCAGTTGTTGTAACCAGTAACATATTTGTTACGGCCGCAGAATAGACATTTGTGTATCACCACGGTACTCATCGACATTAATCCCAGAGCTCTTCAACCATGCGTTAAGTGACTTTCTGGAACCACATAGGGCAGCATATTATATACCTAATTATCATACATATCTCCTTTTCCGGAGCCATATAACCAATGATCAAGTCTGAATATTTCAACATCAACATGCCTGTTGCACGGAGGGACTCCGCTGCTACCAAGCCGTATGCCTGAATCGTGCTAAGTTACGTGTCTACTACATAATCCCATCGCCTCCAGTGGAGCCCAGCAGCAGCCTCCGGATCGCCAATACATTATCGGGAGTGGATTCTCCAATGGATTTGACGGTTGATTTGACGGTTGGTTTGTGATTGGATGCGTGAGTGGATTTGGGAAGTGGATTTGCAAAAAAATTTAGCAGTGGATACAGTATAGATTCGGCAGTTAGTTGGACCTGAGAAAATCCTCTCGGAACAGCAGTAGCGCAGGGATAATCCCGAGGGCTGACTGAATCGGATAGGCAGTTGGATTGACCGACAGAGGTTTTGAATAGGCGACACTTGGCGGCCAAAGTTTTGCAATGGCCTGCCGGTCTAGAATGTGCCTGCATTGTTTCCCAAATGAGTAACGACCTTAGCCTTGCTGCAATATTTCTCATCCCCAGACTCTCATTCGAGACTGCCTCATGAGTACGCTCGTTCATGAACTGCAAGTTGGTACACCCGTCTGCAAAGTTCATAATTATCGCGACAATGAACTATGAGGAATGCTTCAATACCAATCCCCAATCCCAAGATGTAGATTCGTATCTAGCCTCGAGCCAGCCGTTTTCTGCAGTGGCCTCTCATAGCATTGCCCTGTGTTCTTGTGCTCAGATTTGACTTGCAATACGCAATGGCCCCTCTGGTGGTTAAATTCAAAAGCTTGCAGGTTCATTTTGGCCGACATGCCCATCATAAAACTGTGATCGCCAAGCGTGGCACATGTAAAACCTTTGCCGTAGATAAATAGATTGCCAGATAGATAGATAGATAGAATTGCATTGATCTGAATCTAAGTGCTGCCCTGAAAACAAGCGAAATTCACTCACCCCAAGAATATTCCAGAACCCAATCCGAATCCCGAGTGAGATGTCGGATCATGCTCTGAGTATTTACCCGGATTTTGACCTCCGATTCCAGATCTTGCTCTGAGCTCCCTGAGCAAGATATCCGGGATCGGATTCCTTTGTATCTTAACCTTTGTTACCATCCTCAGCTCGCTGAGAGCTTGCTGAGCGCCTGATTTCAAATTCGACCCCCCACTGATGTAGTAACCTTATGATGATCATATTGGAGCACAATCATTGCAATTCTTGCAAAACCAATGGATGACACAGGCGATAGAATGGCTCTCATGTTTCAGATAGCATGCGAGTGATGGAGAACGTTATGCATCATGAGCTACAACCGGCGCAGCCTACCGCTTGGTGGCTCAACTGCCAGATACGAATATGATGCCACACAAAATTGACTAATTCTAATTTCAGCAAAGCTATAGGGCAAACCTGATGGTACCCTATGGCGTCCGGATGTGCAAAATCTCCTTGGTGATCTCGTAGCAGGGGATTCCTTCTCTAGATGACACCGTGTTGACCGGAGGCACACTTTTATCAGATGTCAACGATTCAACTCAGACAAGCTTTAAGGCATCCGAGCGTCAATTGCTACATATAGTATTGAACTCCGCTCCCACGTCCCACGAGGGTGCCGTACATGTGTCAGTGCATAGCATAGTCGCGAGTCATTTCGTTGATACTCGCCCCTATTACTGGTATGCCAACCCAAGAAGTAGTGAGTATATGACGCCCAAGAAACTCTACAAGGGCTGATGCTACGTATTGTCGTTGAGAGTATATTCGAGAAAGATTCATGTGTCGCCCTTCAAAGACCTTTGAGTGATCCAGAAATCCTAAATCTGTTATAGTACAAAACCTCGCAAACCTTGCAATGTTTAACATTAACCTCGTAGTTGATGTGCAAATAACAATGCACAGTCATATCTAGAGGTCGAGCCTCCTCTCGTAAAATGATGCATTGCCGCAAATACTAGCAAGGAATACACATGTTCTCGTAGAACTGAGCCTCAACTTTCTATGCATGTATGCAAGGTAATCATCGGCTGAGCGTTCTTCTGTCGTGTCACATCATTGGGAGTCACTTTTACGGTGGTAATGCTTAACCGTATTTCCGATTGATAATGCGTACAGCCCAAAACGTAAAGAATGTTTCTCAAGGCATAGTGTATGGTAAGGCAGATGTGTCAAGTACAACCTCGTTGGCCAAATCTTGTTACAGGGTGGGAATTTCCCCGTACAAGGCTCTGAATCTCTCTGTACGAAGTCCTGATTTTCCCCGTTACAGGGTTTTCAAAAAACCCCTCAAAACAATTGCTGGCAGGGAAAACCTGGAACTCTCATACAGGGAATTTCCGTTCCTCGTACAGGGAAATTTCCGGCCCTGTACGCCAAGTAAAACCCCGTCAAAAAGACACATTTGTTGTACCATAATAGTGGGTATTGATAGTATTGTGACGACTTTTCCTATGACAAAATGTAGCAAGATAGAAAATGGTATATAAACCCCGTATCCCCTCTGCTGACACCCAACGCTGAGTTTCCACTACATCTGACCAGATCATAACCAGAATCGTACCATTTCTCTGAAGCGAAATCAAAAAAAGTCGTTAGCCAAAACCCATCAACTGCTAGCCTCTCCACGATTGCGATGTGTCGCTTGATCTACACGATCTGCGCTGGCAAAACCAAGTGTTATTTCGATCAATACCTACAACGATGTGACAAATACAGTGCAAGACACTATTTTTGCCTTTCATCATCCCCAATCACAGAGACCCACTATATAATCCTTTGCCCGGAATGTCGCATTACACATGAACAACAAAGTGAGCGGAAGAATCTGGAACCAAAGCCCAAGGAATGAAAGTGAGCAAAGTAAGGAAGGGGGTTCATCGCAGGGGTTTAATGGCATGAGCGGCAAGACACACTTTTATCTCCCGACGGCTTCTTTTTATCTCGAATACGGAAAATCAAATGCAAGCAGTTCACAAATATCTTCTGTCCACGGCGTATTGGCCAAATCGGTTTTTCTGCTCGAACTATACAATCTGACAATAACACACCCAAACGGGGGAGACCATTTCAGGTGTCCGCAACAAGACTATACTTAAGATTATACGCCAATTCCGAAACAGCTCGACAACGTGGCTCAAGACGACTAATTGATACGTCCACCGGTCTGCCGTTTTTGGAATATGCGATTTATGTCCGTTTGAAAAGAAATATCTTCAGCAACCCGTTACTTCCTGACCGATACGCATTTTAGTCATTATTCAGACACATTCCTTTAAACCATTTTGCTGCCGTCAAATTCAATAAATGCACACTTTTTACTATGTTTGTTTCGGCTTGTGATTCATCTTTTTGCAAATGACGCCGCATATCCTTATCGTTAATCTTCGTGAATAATACCTTTCCGTTTGTTATCCCATATATGTATTTTGGTTGTTGATTCCGAGAAATTTACCAAATATCAAACAATTGAATTCATTCACTTCACACTACCATAATACCAGGCCTGTTGGCCAACAAAAGAATGAAGCATCGAGAATCATAATATGTTAGATTGAAGTTTTTGAATATTTGTGAGAAATAGATTCATCATCCTGGAGACATTTTTCGCTTGCATATTACATGAAAAGCCACGCTGAATACATTCTAAAATCTCATAATGATCATTTTCATAAACAAAAATTTCAAGCACCTCCTTCTCGTACCACAGTGCCGAGATAAAAAAGTGGAAGGAACCCAACACCGAACGAATGGACATTCACATCATGAATTGACATCAAAGCGTTCATGGTTTAGTGGTAAAATTGCCGCTTGCCATGCGGCAGCCGCGGGTTCGATTCCCGCTGGACGCAGTATAAGCCATCATTGGCTTATCTTTTGCAGTTTTGATATTTTGCATTGCAGGTGGTTTAGTCCATCCCACCACTACCAAATACCGGAAACATAGGTGATTGCGGTGGGGGTGGGATACTACAAATGACTCCCATTTTCAGCATACCCGATGCACATTTTTGTCACAAGTGTACTCCTCACGGTCCTAAACTTCACTATTACGCCAAAGTATCCTCTCGCTATAATTATGAACCCGTTAAAGGCACTCAAACGAAGGTCCCGTTCGAAGGTATGCTTGTAAATGGAGTATTTTGTTTCAGCGTCGATAGAATCGAATGGGTAACGAGCAATGAGTTGCCTTATAATATTTGTGAGGATTCGCGGGACATCCTTTACACTCATAATTTCAGGAGGAAAGCGTTACTTGCTTGTGATTACTCATTTTGTTGAAGGCATCCGAAGGGAGATCGCACACCATCCACCATCATGCTCAAACAACAATACATTATGTCGATATTGAGCTCGTGATAACAAGCTTTCGTCCAGCTGCAAGAAATGGAAACACCATTTTAAATTCCGAGACCTTTTATGTGTAATATGCGCCTATCGCCGAGTTGATTTTCCCACAAAATTGTGCCCTCCTCAGAAAAATATCAATTGTACCTGATTTGCTCTTCAAAAAGTAAGCTAAAACAATCCCACATGAGTACTCCATCACAGTAATCAAGCTAAACTATTCAAAACTACTCCCCTGCTTACCTTCTAACCCTCCCTCCACTCACAATTCTTACTAATCGGCCTAAGGTTCATCTAGGCTTAAGCTGCTTTAAGATCCCAAGCGCTTCTAACTCAGGGATCATTGGTACCTCTCCCGCCACGGGATATTGTATATGCCGATGATTCGTGAATACCTAGGCAAGTAGCCTGTAGCCGGGTACGTGCTTGCTGACCACAAGCTCGGGTTGATGGATTCACTCCACCGGGAACCTAGATTAATTTTGACCATTGAAGTTGAGAGAACGTCTGCGTTAGGTATGCGGGCCAGATCGAACATTCATGCAGATCAGCGCTACATACTAGGCACAGAATGTCGTTAGTCACATGTCGCATGCCGATCGAGATATAGACAATGGTGAACTACAAAAGGGAATCTAGGTATCTCAACAACATCTTTGCAGTATTAATATTATATTCGTGGTGGTTTCTGCTGCGTCCTGACAAGAACAAACATGGTATGTCTGGGATTTCAATTTGAAACACGGACTGATGATTGCCATGAGCAACTTGGAAACTGGATGACGATGTGGAGTAAGGCATATATATTGAATAAGCCGCCACTCGGATCTCTATTGTGACCAGAAATAACATACTGGTTTCTGCATAAACCAAAAGACGTGTCGGGCACGAGTGGGAGAAGAACGTTGTATATGAATAATTCACGATAGCAGTATTTGGGCCCCCTGGCATAGGTGAGGCGCAAGAAAGGGCGCAATTTATTCACCTATTACAGCTTGTGAGAAAGGAAAATAAGGATCGAAAAAAACCGAAAACATAAGTTATCAACCAAAAAACAAATATCCGACCCAAAACACCTTCCCCAACGACACAAATGACAAAACCATATGATGTAGCCGCTCAAATCGTCGTTAACGCCATGAACTAACCAAAGAGATCAATACATCAGAAACGACGAAATACAACAAAAAAGAAATTCCTCTACAGATTGTGAGCCAAAGGCATGACAACCGGTGTAAGCAGGAGTAAGGAAAAGGACTCCAAAGGGCAAGTCGGAAGCAGCGTAAAAGTCATAACATACAAAGGAAACTAGGAAATTCGTCCACCGATCGACAGCTCAAAGCTTAGGAATCGGTGTATATGGGGGCCAGAAAACGCTCCCATGGAAATGTGTCGAAAGAAATGCAAGAAGAAGAAAAAATACAAATGAAACTAGGAGATTCGTCCACCGATTGACAGCGCAAGGCTTGGGAATCGGGGTAAATGGGGTTCGGAAAATGACCCCATGGAAGCGTAGAAATAAATGCAGAAAGACGAGAATAAACAAAAGAAATTAGGAAATTCGTTCACTGATTTACATGGCCAGACGCTCATGAATCAGGGTAAATGGAAGGATGGAATATAGACTCGTAAAACCTGCGACCAAGTCTCCCAGCGGGTGAGCTAGCCTACCTTGTGGAATCCAAAGCAAATTGAAAACGGAAGAAAAGCTGTAACACGAAGATACCTGTAGAAACTCCCACCATGCCATGCTATACCAAACTCCAAGCAATAATCAAACCTATCCGAAACAAAATTGGGGCGCCATCAGTGATTCGTAAAATTCATCGCTCTTCAGTATTCTGCTACCTCCAGGCTTTCGAAATCTTGCACGGCCTCCTGTTCTCTGACCCATTTGGCGGTCATCCTCTTCCGCGCTGCAACGAGAGCACACGGATAAGGCCCCGCAATTCTTCCGGCAAAGTATTTGTATCTACCACCAACGGGATAATCGTGCCTATTGTCCCTGACCGGCTCTCTGGCAACGTAAGTGCTTGGCTCGCCGCCGGGGCGGGCGTGCCTCGTGCCGCGGAGTGGGCTGAAAGAGCCAGGGGTTGGTTCGTCCGACATTTGCACCTCATCATATTGTGGCAGTTGAGGATTGTACCCGTTTCCATCATAGTTTGGTGAAGTTCCATTTTCGAACATAACCGATATAGCCTCAATTGGGACATGTGAGTAAACCTGAATGCGAATATCGTAAATATAGGGGGCATGGCCAGGAATATTCTGAACATCTTGTGACTCGTTATGTTCGTTCACACGCGGGAGACGGTCCGGCGACTTGAAGGGGCGCTTCTTCTGCTCACGTGGCATAAGGTCCTCTGCAGTTGTGGGTTCTTGGGCATCTTGGCCTTGGTTATCCTTTCTGCCATGTCTTGAAAAGCATGCGAAGAGTCTAGCTGTGCTAGATGAGAGAAGTGCGTATCGTTCTGCAATCGCGAATGAACGTGCAACAGGTGCGGCTGAAGAGGTTTGTGCCGCTTGTCTCCTGAGAGATGCAACAATTTTCTCGTATTTATGTGGACTGAAGTCCCCAAGGACAGGCATAATGGTCTTTGATCTGTCAAGAAAAGAGCAATAGGTTTGAATGTTCTGGGTATTGATGGGGAGGATGCGATGTCGAAGTTATTGTCGATACGGAAGTGAAACAGTGGGGTAAAATATTATTGAGGGGCCGTGTAGAAGTGAGTTGTTAAACAGAGAAATCGCGAACCGTCTACCACGCTTTATATATAAACAAGCTAAATGGGCTAAAATAATTGAATAATTTTTTTAAAATAAAATGATACTGCCTACTGCCTCATACACGGAAAACTACCGTCCAGTCCTCTCCACCCCCCATTGTGGCCATCGAAGCCACTCAGCTCGAGATACCCTCAATTATCTCTAGAAGAGTAAGGGAAAATAGATTACAGGTCTGCGCATGTTTCACTACTCGAACGATTGCTTATCCTAACCAGTGAGAGATGGCAGTTCCCCTCACCAACATCACATTACCAGGGAAGAATTTAGAATGTAGAGAATGTGATTTCGAATATGCTGGATTTTAGCGTCCTTATTTACACCTATCCTATTGGAACTTGATTTTCACACACACACCTCTATTACAATAATCTCCTATCGTAGGGTTAACGTTTTTCTAGAAATCCAAAGGGATGGATGACTTTTTCTTATAGCGCCAGGAATGATGTTATTACTGACGTATAGAAATGGAAATAGTCCGTTTTTGGAGGACCGCCACATAGATGGATGAGCACTCAAGAATAATAGAAATAGAATTTCCAACATTCTTCATGTCCGTAACCGCGATCATGGGAGAGTTCCGTCCATACAATAAGCAGGACATAACTCTGCACTCTAGTATTGCAATCTCTCTGTCCTAACATACACAATACTTCCCTCACGTGCAATGTTTGCACGATCCTAATCCTGCACTCGGGAAATATCGGCGTTGTGTTGTGATACATCTGGCTCTACACTCTGCCTTATTCTTGCAACCCATACCTGCAAAGCCACTTAACCAATCGCACACAGACCTCACAACCCCCTCCTCCCCTGCAAGTGTCACCGCTCTCCTTTCACCCCTCACTTTTCCCTCGTTCACTGACCTGCCACGTCTTAAGTAATCAGGCTTAAAACCCATCTAGAGACTGTAGGAGGAATTTCGAATTTTTTTGGAATGGTGCGTTCTTACACAGGAGCAAGACACCCATCAATCGTGGAAATTATCAATGTGTTGGTGATATCGGCTGTTTTACCACTGGTGTGCCACACCATTCATGATCACTCGTGGCTAATGGGTGTTTGCGTTGGCTTCTCCATAAACGAACATGGACTAGGGTCGGAATCGTGTCTTAGAGAGGAATCGTTTTATGCGGAGTGATAGCATCACAGGCTCCTCAGTAGCCAGCGCATATCTAAGGATGCATATGTAATACCATAAGACAAATTTATATAGCCATAAACTTACAATCGTCTGCCAGAGATAGTATACAACGTACGTGAGATTGTGCCGCCATGTAATCCAAATTGTCTCAAGTGAATTCGCCAAGTCTGATTTTGGTGATTTTCTCACAGGTTGAATACTGGAATTTCAGTAAATGGGAATTTTCTTAGCACGCTTTGCATCACATTCATAGCCATGCTCTCAACTAGCTCAGCATCGGCATTCCAAAATGTGAATGTGAATGAGGACATTAAATTTTCAAGCCTTACTTGGTAGGCTAGGTATACCTGGCCAGTCTTTTGATCCAGGTTCCCATTTAAGACGTTCCGCCTTACTCCATATTCTTTCGGACCTTGCGATCGATCAAGGCTTTCCTCATGACGTTCCCTTGACCCATGACCAGTCCAGCTCGAATGCAGGCCTCAGGAGTCATAATCATTTTCCTCAGGCGTGCAAAAATTATTCCCTTGAAACGTACGTGGCGGACATATGCTTATGATTTGTTGGGGGGAGAATGGTTTGCACGATTTCGAAAAGAAGGCCAACATGACCGTTGAACGTCAAGGATCAAATAATTGGCCAACTCTATCTGGAATGGGAGGAGCACCCTCTTTGCCGTTAGGCGTTCAATAGGGAAAGGCCTCACCATGCAAATAGCAATGCTCAATGAACGGAGGGAGGGTGTGGAATAATTTTACTTGTGTTCATGATCTATTTCCATATACAACAACTGTCACATTCACGAAGCCTTTTTGATGCATGATATGGCCTCAATCGCTGAGTGCAACGTTGCCCATTCTTATATGGATGCGAGAATTTCCAATCGATACCTGAAAAGGACAATGTGTAGGTTCTAGTTATGGATTCTTACACAAATATTCCAACTTGTATGAGTAGTCACATTCTAATACATTCAGTTATGTCGGAATTATGAGTGCCTTTTGACGTTCGAAAAACTCTTCATACTCTCAAAAAAGTGCTAAGCGATACATTCTTAGTGTATAGGCAATACAGATTACTCCCGTTATAAGCATACCCTAAATGAGCATATTTTCAATATCAGCATAGATTTGGCAGCCCCAGTATCGTATTATTCTGCAAAATTACCTCTCGTTGTAATCACAAATTCGGTATAAGCCTACAGATTCCGGTCCGGATGATCTGCTTCTAAAGGGAGTAATCTGTACTCTCAAGGGCGTTTCCTATTGTTCAAACTGAGAGACTGGTGCTCATGATTCATGCCGCAGTAATATATATGACCATAAGAAGTATCGAAAGAAATATCGCTGCGAATAATGAGCATTTTTGTTCGAAATCAGCCGGAATAACCCCGGAAACCCACAGAGAGACCGAATTTTAATTCAATATGAAGCGGCTCTAAACAGAGTAAGTTTGGCATGGTAGCTGCCGAGAAATCAATAAGGAAGGAGCACTCGTTACAAGGCCAAACGGCGTACGGCGTATTGTATTGTGGGGCGTGGGGAGTCGCTGAAATTACCACCAAAGACCATCGCATGGAAAAAACAGGTATTTTGGTGAATTCCTTCTATTTTGTAAAAATAAAGTAGCTTGGTCCACCAGATCGTCTCAACCAACTTCACTTTATGCAAGGCATACAGATATTGCAGCAAAATAACCACCTGTGGTTGGAATCACGAGACACTAAGGTTAGCCGAGTGGCTAAGTCAGTGGGCCCCTTGCCCGCTCCGCCACATATTTTTTTTTTTTTTTAGCCCTTGTGAAGACAATTGCTATCGTGTAGTGGATATAAGCAAAAGACGTTGTTGCTACCAGCCACATCGATGCAGGTTTGTAGTGATAAATAGCAAGAGATTGGTCGTCGAAGTGCTCAAGCCAGCGCCCTCAAGCTAAATTCCCATAGGTAAATCAATGAACTGCGGAACATCCTGGTACTGCTACCGCTACATAGATATGTCACTGACAACATCTATAGTACTGTCGTAATAAGGTTTCGAACATCTTGGCGCGGAACCGAAAAAACGCTCTACAGAGGTAAATTCAGGAATGCAGGCTTGCAGGCTATTACGGACCGAATTAACGCACTACAGAGGTATGGCGCGGAACCGAAAAAACGCTCTACAGAGGTAAATTCAGGAATGCAGACTATTACAGAGTAAATAAACGCACTGCAGAGGTAAATTCAGGAATGCAGGCTATTACCAACTGAATAAATGCTTGATGGATGTAAATATAAGGATATAGTCTGAATTATGTATGATTGTTAAAAAGCAAGTATTTGCAGATGTATAGGTATTAATAGAATGAAGCGTGCATAAAATATGTCCTGTCTGCGAGTTTACATATCCGTTTACCTGTATTAGGTTATAAAACTGTAATGTACAAACCGTATGTGGGTGGAAATGGAAGATATCGACTATATTCTAGAACGTTCAATGTATCTACTAACTCTACAGCCAGCTCCTTAAACATACGTCCATTATCCATTTTGGGAATAACAACTACAACTACTCCTCTGTTGTAAAACTCTTTACAATCCGTTTATAAAAAAATGGGGCGCTGCGGAAAGTGTAAAAAGCAGCTCCCAGATACAGCCTTTAATACTGCGCCAAATGGGTTATTACGGAAATGTTGTAGGGAATGTTTGGTTGTACACACCCGTATTTCCTATTGTAAACCCAAAATCTAATGGAAATAGGCAAAAGTACGAATACAAAGAAGAGAGAGGGCGAATACAAGACAAGAACAGCCTGTACCATCCAATCCTAGCGGAACAGGCCCCATTCAGCCACCTACACCCCCAGTTAATCATTTACATGATGATATTCCATCTGTATGGCCCTTATGCTAAATCTATTATTCGGAATATAACACTGATTAGTTGTACGGAGCTATAGCAGCCCATTCCAGACCTGGACCATAATATACAATACGCATTACCACTCGCTTTCACTGCAAGTAAGGATTACTGGGTAGAACAACCACTCGGAAGAATGTCTCTTGAATGTCCGGACTGTAAAGCCCTACACTGGACTGCAGAACGTGTTTCAACAACAGCACGGGCTGTATATTCATTTTCCAACTGCTGTAAACGTGGGGATGCAATAGTTCCCTTACTTGCACCGCCACCAGACTATCTACAATATCTTTTACACTCAATGGATCCAGTTGCAAAAGTCTTTCGGTCACAAATTCGAGCTTACAATTCCGCACTTGCTTTTACATCCGTGAAGTATACACCGGACACCCGTGCACACACCATTACAGGTGGCATACAATGCTTTCAGGTACATGGAGAGTTATTTCATATGCAAGGGCCATTAACGGAAGGGGAGACCACAAATGCACAATTTGCACAGTTGTACTTTTATGATCCTGAGCAAGCAACTGCATTACGGACAGCACGCAACCCCCAATCTCTTAATACTATTGTGCTTCAACGCTTAACTATGGAGTTGATGAGCGTAAACCCCTTTATATCGATTTACAAGACTGCAAAGGAACGTTTAGATGCCGCACCACCCGATGAGCAACACTTACGGCTGTTATTAAATCCGCAACTACATTTAATAATAGAATCAGGAGCAGATCGGCGTCGTGAAAACCTCCCAACAGCAAATGAGGTTGCAATCATTATCCCTGATGAATATTCAACTGCTGGAATGCGGGATATTGTTCTTGCGGATCGGAACGGACCTGGATATACCTATATCAACTGCAATAACGCTGCCTCTATGCCTTTACACTACGTTTTACTATTTCCAAGAGGTGAAAGTGGATGGCATTGGGCATTACAACTCCGTAACCTGGCTGGAAGTCGTAAACAGCTTCGCCTGTCACAACGCACATTCTATCGGTTCCGTTTACATATTCGTACGGATGAGGCAGACACCTTATTTCGCTCTCAAAGACTATTTCAGCAGTTTTTGGTTGATGCTTGGGCTGCATGTGACCAGAACAAGCTGTTTTGGCTCCGAACGAATCAACGCAACTTCCGCGCTGATTTATACAATGGCCTAACAGATGCTTTAATTGTTGCAGACGGGAATACAGATGCAATTGGACGCCGTATTATTCTTCCAAGCAGTTATACAGGTGGTAGTAGAGCCATGCAACAGCTTTACCAGGATTCCATGGCTATTGTGCGGCATTTTGGACGTCCTACACTATTCATTACATTTACAGCAAATCCAAGATGGGAGGAAATTGTACAGGAGCTTTTACCGGGTCAAACGGCTGTAGACAGGCCGGATTTGGTTGCAAGAGTATTTTACCTCAAGCAGCAACAGCTGTTGAGGGAGCTCAAGCAAGGTGCTATCTTTGGACGGTTCCTGGGCTGTGTATGGACAATTGAATATCAAAAACGGGGCTTACCTCACATGCATCTGCTCTTATTTCTCAATCCTCAGGACCGTTTTCAAACTACAGACCGAATCAACCAGATTATTTCAGCCGAAATACCTGATCCAGCTATACATAATGATGGCATACTTTACAATGTTATTACAAGTATGATGGTCCATGGTCCATGTGGTGAACATGCTCCTAATGCCCCTTGCATGGTTGCAAAATATCCAGGAGGCCCGAAAACGTGCAGTAAGAGATATCCGCGAGCATTTCAACCTGAAACTGTTGTTGAGGGTGATGGATATCCTTTATACAGGCGTCGTAACAATGGCCATACCTTTATAGTTCCGTTACGCTCAGGAACGGGCCATTCAACCTTTGAATTCAATAACAGATGGGTTGTACCTCACAATCCATACCTGTCTTGGAAGTACAAAGCGCATATCAATGTGGAGGTATGCGCATCAGTACAGGCTGTTAAGTATATCCACAAATACATCTATAAAGGGTCAGATCGGACAACTTTACAGCTCGAAACTGCTGTAGATGAAATTAAACAGTACCTACAAGGACGTTATATTGGCCCTACAGAAGCTGTATGGCATCTGTTCGAATATGCAATGCATGAGGAAACCCCGCCAGTTATTCATTTATCTCTCCATCTACCTGGGGATCAACCAGTATACTTTCCAGGGAATATCGCCCCTGAACAGTTGCGTACACGAATGGAAGCAGCCCGTACCACCTTAATGGCATTTTTTGCATATAACCATCAGCATGGTGACGGCCGCAATTACCTGTATCACGAATTTCCCGAACATTACACATATAACAAAGCCGGCGGCAGATGGCAGATCAGAAAACGGGGCAATTCAATTGGTAGAATGTATCATTGCAATCCGTTTATGGGTGAGAAATACTACTTACGGCTTCTACTAACGTCCGTAAGAGGCCCACAAGGCTTTGAACACCTCCGTACAGTCCGAAATGTGGTTTATCCCACCTTTCAGGCTGCTTGCAAGGCATTGGGGCTATTGGAAGATGATAACGAATGGGTGCAATGCTTTACAGAGGCTATTGTATTTGCAAGCGGGCGTGCTTTAAGAACACTTTTTACTACCGCACTGCTTTACGGGGCTGTATCCGATCCGCCCGCACTTTGGGACCAGTTTAAGGAGTATATTTGTGATGATTTACGACACTACCTCTTGCAACATCCGGAACAAGTCATTGTACCCACATTCAATGGGATTCACCTGGATTACGGATTGTATTTGCTTGCTACAGTCCTGGCACAACAATCAAAGACCTTGGATGACTATCAACTACCTATGTTTACAGGCCGCTGGGACCGTATCGGTGGGAACCCTTTAGTAGCAGAGGAGCTGCAATGGAACATTGAGGAGCAAGCAGAAATGGCAGCCAGATGCGTATTGCAAATGAATCCAGAGCAAAAAGCAGTGTATACACAAGTTGTAAACGCCGTAACGGACTCCAAACCAGGTGTATTCTTTCTCCAAGGTCCTGGAGGTACAGGAAAAACATTTGTATACAACGGCATTTGCAACTACTTACGATCCCAGGGCCGAATTGTCCTTTGCTGTGCATCTTCGGGGATTGCAGCCCTATTACTGCCTGGTGGGCGGACCTCACATAGCCGTTTTAAGATTCCTCTTGAGATTACAGACACTTCAGTATGTAATATCACCCGCAATAGCCAATTGGGTGAATTAATCACAAAAACGGAACTTATTATTTGGGATGAAGTGCCCATGCAGCATAAACTGTGTTTTGAAGCCGTTTCTCGGACTTTAAATGATATCAGGCAGCTGGACGATGATGTATGGTTTGGGAACATTCCTGTACTTCTTGGGGGAGATTTTGCACAGATTTTACCTGTTGTACGGCGTGCTGGCAGGACACAAACAGTTGCGGCATGTCTAAATCAGTCACCGTTATGGCAACATATAACCGTTTTACACCTTACAACCAATATGCGGGTTCAGCTTACGGAAAACAGTGCTGCATTTTCAAAGTGGCTATTAGATCTATCATACAATCCTAGATTGCATGGATTTGCGGCATTTCCCCCATATATACGCCGTGTTTACTCAATGGATCACCTTTGTGCAAGTGTATTCCCCCCGCAAATATTGCAAACTGCACATATTCAGCTGGAAACGTTCAAGTCAAGAGTCATTATTGCACCGCATAATGAAACGGTTACAGATTGCAACGATCGGGTATTACAGCTGATTCCTGGCCCTGTACAGGTTTTCAGGTCCGTAGACCAAGCCGATGTCAACCAGGAAGGAGAGGAAATAGATCACCTACCAATTGAGTACTTGCAAAGCTTGAATCCACCCGGATTACCGCCTTCAACATTAATTCTGAAGATTGGGGTTCCTGTAATTCTATTACGGAACCTGGATGCAAAACAAGGCCTCTGTAACGGCACCCGTTTGGTTATAACACGCCTTGGAAATTGGTGTATCGAAGCTCGAATCCTTACTGGACACCATGCAGGTACAGTACGGCTGATACCACGCATTAAACTCTCAACTACGGAGGGTGATTACCCGTTTATCCTCACCCGCAAGCAGTTTCCGGTCCGATTATGCTTTGCACTTACAATTAATAAGGCGCAAGGACAATCACTTGATGATATCGGTGTCGATTTGAGGAATCCTGTGTTTACACATGGTCAGTTATATGTTGCACTTTCAAGAGCAACCGATATACGGCGGTTAACCATTTTACTGGACGAAAGTCAACCGGACGGAGCTGTAAACATTGTTTATCCAGAAGCATTACTTCCCACACCTGAATTCAATTGATGTATTACAAGTAGTATGATTAATTTGATTTTACAATACGTTACATAGGATAGAATTTTAAAACAGTATATAAATTTAAGATTAACGCCCGCAAAAAGCCCCACAAACCTTAGAATCCATGTAAAATATGGTCATGGCCCGTAAATTAAAGAAATTACAATCAAGAATAAAATCCGTGCAAATACACCATATTACAATTGAGATACAAAAAAAAACATACAAAACAGTGAGAAATACAACCGCAAATATTATATCAACCCCAAAACAGCCCTGTAAACCCTATCCATCACCTGTATCCCACTACTCCTCCTCCAAGCGCCCCAATGCCTCTGCCATACTCCTAGCCAAGAGCCCCATGGCCTGCAAATGGACTGCAAAGGCCTCCATCTGCTCCCTAAGGCCCATTACAGGGACATTTACAGCCCTTATAGGCTGTCTACGGTCCGTTTCAGTTGGTATATTGTCTGTAAACATGTTAGAGTAGCCTGTAAACGATTTTAAGGGACTTACCAGGTCTAAAAGAACATCTAGCACCCTCACTACCATAGTGGCAGTTAGTGCAAGACCCTTTAAACATGTCTGCAACAATTATACAGGCTGTAAAAGGTCCTGCACCATCCTGGCAGGATCTGCATGCAGGGCTAGCAGGGGTACCCCTGGTGAAGCCAAGAACAGCATCCTGATTGGTATTTCTACCCATATGGACTGTCTTGCCCTCCCTCAGGGACACATCCCTGACCCTGTCCATAGCAACCAGATCCCTCATGTACTTAGTAGGCTTTGCTGGCAGCACTTCGGCCTGTGCTGCCAATTCAGCCCCTGAAGCATCGAGGTCCTCACCTACAGGCCGGGTGGAGGGGCCTGGAGTGGTACCAGGAGTCACGGAAGCGGAACGACTGGCAGCAGAACCACTGGCAGCAGCGGAACCACTGGCAGCGGAACCACTGGCAGCGGAACCACTGGCAGCGATGGAGCCACGGGCTGTGGTAGAGCCACGAGCAGCGGTGGAGCCAGGAGCCATAGAAGAAGAGCCATTGGTAGTGGAAGACATCTAATAATATTAACACATGCGACAGACAAAATAAATATGATTAAAACTTACGGTAGATAAATGGATTGGTAGATAAATGGATTGAAATCTGCGTGTAGATGAATTGGAAGCTGCGTGTAGATAGAGTTGAAGCTGTGTGTAGAGTACGATTGCAAGTTGTAAAGAGCAAAACTACGTACGTGTAGACCACTATTTATCCCTTTAAAATTGTAACACGGGCTGCAAAATCCAAGCCCGCTCTCCCAAGCCCGCTCCAACCAGTCAAAAGCCATATCGATATCGCGATCCGGATATACATACAGCCCGGGCCCCCAGTACGCAGCCCCCCGCGTAGCGGGGCGGCTCACAGCTAGTAGGCATGTACTCGAGTACAAAATCAACCAACGAGAGCCGTACAAGATACCATCCAAGACTCGCCCAACCACACGCAGCAGATCTGGATAAACATCCAACATGGAATTGTGTTGTATCACATGCTAGAAAATGAAATGTGGGTGAATACACAATCAGGTATTCAGCGAACGAGAATTATTGAAGTTAGACTTGGCCATCAAGATTATGGCAAGGATATATATCCTACATTCTTAACTCCCTGGATACTACCTATGGCGAGTACCATAAAATTGAGCGAAAACAAGATGTTTCTCGGGCGTCACAAGTGGAACCAGACTAAATTAGGAAACATATTCCTTTCGCGTGCATTGATAATATTTTATTAATCACCTATTTTATTAAGCAATGTTGAGTAGATACCTACGTTGGACTTTTGTATTCAGCGATTCGCATAAAGGGCGTAATATGCTGCTTCAAGTTAAAAGTTGTCATTCGAAATACTCTCAGAGCTATCAAGCGCCATAATTAATTATTGGCGGTTGGAACAAGCTACTGGCCAAGGATAATAAAGGCAGATGAAGGACCGCAAGATACCCTTCTTGCATACACATTCCTACTGATTTCTAGCTCGCGATTCACCCCGCGGGCTTTGTTGCCGGGGCTCTATTTACCCCATTGTTACCGTCATGAAGCTATTATGAAGCTTTCGATTCACGGCATACCCATAATTATCTAATTAAAAACTAATTTATGTGAATATGTGCGATTAAAAACTAATTTATGTGAATATGTGCGATTGCCTCACATAAGATACTATTCGCCGAGAGACAACAATGCTCATGCTATGAAGTAGGTAAAGCAAAGTAGTATCGAAGCGGTGATATTAACGCAAATTTTCAACTTCGCCAACTGCTAGGGACGTTGTGCAGCAAGTGCTAGTAGATTGATAGCGTGCTCGTTCATCTTCTTGAGATAAAACAGAAACGCTGATCCGTGCAGGGCCAGTATTAACACCCTTGATTGGTACACGATTCCCGGTATAACCCAAATGGCCGATATCTACTCACACGATTTATGTGCACACAGACAGACGTGCGGTTTAGTGTTTGCGTTATAGGGGACGTGTCAGTAAGTTGGACCGAACGTGCTTGCGGATGGAGGCTTTTTCGTGGGCCGAATACGTATTGTATTTGGAATAAGTGCTTTTGGTGACATGGAGAGTAGCTTTCCCGAGGACTGGTCAGTAATGCATGATTGGAATGTCCTGTGGTATTTAAATCACACCGCTTCCTTCCTGTTCGTAGGGTTCATTTTCACGGCCATGAATATTCTCAACGGGCATACTCGATAGAAGAACTTTTCTCGCTCACGACCAATGCACAAAATTATGATATTAGTGATTTTATGTCACTGGGTTGCAAGTTGCGAAATCGTGTATAGCTAACAAATAATTATGCCAGACCCCGTATACCACACCCTGTGGATCATGATGATTGATATCAAAATAAATCGTGTTCATGCGCCGATTTTGAATCTGAAAACATGTATAATCATGTAGCAATTCTTAAAAATATTCCAAGTCGCAATCAAATCCTCGTGTGGAAGTGTAAGTTTTCCCGTACAAACCACCGATCACGTTTGTGATGATTTTAGGTCCCTATTTTCTATTGAAACGCCTCGACCCCGTAGTGCATTTTGTCAAACCAATTCAAAGGATCACGGGATTTGTCAACTCCGGATCTGCTTGACTCACCTGACTCGCCATTTGCCCGCCAGCTGTGCAGAGAGAACAAGCTCGGTCCAAATCACATACCGTATAATCTGGCAAGTAAGATAGGATCGTGGAGAGGATAGTATGCATCTAAAAATTGTAACTCCATATAAGGATCAATCGACTGTGATTCACGTTTTTCGAATCACAGATGCACTGGAGTTGTGTTCCAAGCCATTCACCGGCGCTTGGACTATCTTCAAGTTTCCAACAAGAGGGTTCAATGAATTTCAATACGGGCATATTTATTCCGAGATAAGGTAGTATGATAAATTGATAGTAAAGTACATTTAGATATATGAAATAGGGAGGAACATAGGCCCGAGATCAGAGTTATACCAGGAAACAAAATTCAGGCCCCAAATGGAATTACCTCTGCTGTCTGTGTCTCCGCTGCCGTTTCAATCCTCAGCACTTTCTTCGGTAGTTGGCATGCATATTTCGTGTAAACAATGTCTGCAATCGTTAAGCCCACTGCCACCACTATAGAAAATGCTCCCCACCCCGTTTTCACTAAATATGCCCCCCAGGGATCCCCAACCATCCTCCCCAACAACGTATTTCCCAGTGCGTTCACAATTGATCCTGCATAAAAGGGGATTAACAGTTTGGCAGGCACCGATTGAGTATGTGAACTGAGCAATCTGATAACTACCATACTAATCATCGCCATGATTATGCATAGTAGAATGGCAACGGCTGACGCCCCAGGCTCAACTCCCACCTTTAGGCCCTTCCCGGAAATATTCGCGACATCAGCAATGCGAGGATACAAGGCAGCCCCAGCAATACTTTTGAGACAAAATCCGAAGCATAGTAATGGAACTGCTGGCATGTTGGAGTGTGATATATGATCGAGTCCAGCAAGAATACCCCCGAAAGCTGATAGAATGGAGCCAATTGCAAGCGAGATGGTGATCCCATCGATTACGTTAATTCCCCTAGCACCCTGGCAGTCGATGAACGTTATAATATTCTGGGAAGCGTAGGCTATGTTGATGAGGACTGAGAATAGCTCAAGGATGAACATCATAAAATGTCCCTTGCCCGTGATCTCTCTGTTCTTCCGTACATTGGCCCGCATCATGGCTGAGGAATCCATTAATACGACCGCGAACCAGTAGTAAACGCCGAATGTCCCTATTGGGACTTTAAGGCAAATGAGTACGTCGACAAACTCGTCGTGAAGAGTAGTGTAGTTCAGAGAAGTTTTGCCGACCCATTTGTACTCTGGAAGTGGTGGAGGAATCTTATGCGCAGAACGATTGAAAGCTCCGAATGTTGGGGCGGGAAAGAGAAGGAAACAGAGGGCGAGCTGAGTAACAATGATGGATGCCCCTGAGAAGATGGGTCTGAGTCCTCCTTGGGTCATCGTGAGATAAGATGTTTGTTGAATGCTATTGGCCGGCGAAAGTGTCTTGGTTTGTTGATTTTTGAAAGGTACAGCGCCGGTAGTATGTGAAGAATGTTGCTTTGGAAACTGTTCTTGGGGGTTTGCCAGCATATATATACACTCTTTCTCATATACGCAAACCATTACTGTTACTCTGAAAACACACAATTCTAATTTATCCAAGGTAGACTAACATCTCCACAGCCACAAAGAATTATTTCTACCACTTCTCATGAAGAGTTCGGCTCTCTTATCGGCATGTTCTTTCAATATGAATAACAGCCTCTTCTCAAAGTAAAAGCACTGATAGAATTATATTCCAGCGGTGACTCAATTTACATAACCCACACGGGCTGAATTTTAGGTTGCCTATCTGATTGCGCCCAAGTCCATGAGTGGACGACAGCAATGGTATCTACATATGTACTTGGAAACTAAAAGGGTGAAAGATGCGTCGAAATGGTATATTATGGGGTGGGGCTAACGGGAGTAAGACTCTCGCTCGCAGCCTCCTGATTGAGGAGGTGGCATCTTCAACACCATGTTCCACAACTACCACATTTGGTATGCCTTCATAGTAAGCCATCACATTACATCAAAAAAGCCTCGATATCAGAATAAAACATGAGATTGGCGATTATTGCAGTACGGTATCGTGAATTCACCTCAATACGACGCACAGCAGAGGCATACAGCGTTTTTCATGCAACTCTATCCGGGAGGGTAAGATGAGTAACAAAACAACGGAGTGAAGCCGCTGAGCACAAGCAATTGCTCACCGTGCCAGAGGGGAATGCGGTGGTAGACGCACGCCTGCAGATCATTGGCCACTATGGGTTTCCCTATACAGTATAAAATGCTACGCTCCATAGCCGGATATGTGCTCCTGAAGCAAGAATTACCCTCTACAGTTACCGTAGTAATTGGCATATAAGACTGCAGTCTTATACAACGGTCGGCGTCAAAAGGGTACTCACAAAATGACCCGTTTACACCGAAAAACAGTCAAATATACTGTCTTGTAATCGAGTACACTCTTGTAATATAGTACTATCTTATTAGCCAATTACTACGGTAATATAGGGGCCAATTGGCATATACGCTCAGTGGAAAGATACCCAGAAGTGACGTATAAGCATGTTCCACGCCTTGATGAGCAGGGTCCTTAATCTGTGGCAGATCTATGCACTGATTGCTCACCAAGTGCGCCTGTATCAAATTCAACCAGCACAGCTGTTCAATTGCAATGAAAAAGGAATCATGGGGCGTACAGAACATACAAAGGGGATTGTGAGTGCTGAAGGCCTCCACCGGCGCTACTATGCCCGTGGTAACAGCAAAACCGAGTCTGCAAGCGCATTGGAGACAATATCGGCAGCGGGAACAGTTTTGCCTCCATTTTTTGTTCTCAACGGCGCCCGCCATAGCGTAGGGTGGTATACTGAGCTCTCTGAAGAGGAGGCAGCTCCTTTGCACTACAAGCCAATCCTACCATGGATGTGGAGCTTAGATTGGCGTATATGGCGGAGCATTTTGATAAATACACCGCGGAGTGGTAGGGGGGGGTGGGGCTGCAGGGGGATGAGTGGTAGAGGCTAACGTATGATTATTGTATGGCCACAGTTCGCATAATCATAGCAAGCAGTACAATATTGTCTAGATAGTCATATACAACTCATAAGCCTCGCGCACTATCGGCTTGAGCAGTGACGTTGAGCTGCTTGCAAGAGCATCTATACGAGCACGGGTCTTTAAGGCTGCATACAATCAAGCTCAAGCGTCAATCCATGAGCTGCAGCATGAGCAGCATTGCAACGCACGTAAGCCAGTGCCAGTCATTAAGAAGGCTTTGTCGATGGCAAGGGTAATGACTCGGGATCGTGGACGTCAACAGCAAGCAAAACTAGCAGCAGATGCTCAAATAGCTGCTGAAAAACCTCCAAGGCTTCCAGTGAGGCAAACTAGGATCCTATTCACCACTATGGTCTGAACATTTGTTATGGTCTTTTTCGCGATATTTTAGGGTATGCCAGTAATTATAATCCGACTATATAAACTTAATGATGTGAAAATATAAATCTCGCATAAACTGATGTACTGCAAAGTGATCATGATTGTAGAAGTTAAACAGCAGCGTCGAAAAAGTGAGTAGAGATTTTGCATACATGCGATCTTGGGTCGATTGCAATATATATGTACAAATTTGTCTACTCACTTTCCGGTAAAGTGAAATTAGTCCTATAACGTTCGTGTGTATCTTGATCCAGAATCAGTCCTCAAAACAAGAGTTGCTCCAGAGCAGATATTGCAAATATTCGTGCTCCAGAGCACGAGTTATTCTCATGCGATCCTGTGCTCCAGAGCACGAAAATCACGCGATCTGCAGAAATTCTTTTCCCAGATGAACCCCAGACCCTCGATTTGTCGCTCTCAGAGCGCCTTGCCCCTGATAGTCCCCATGGGTAGCAATTGACGGTTCCAGACGTCAGTTGATTAGTCCTCTGCCCGCTGGGGGCAGTAGGCGACTATCCCAACGAACGCCATCGTCGCTACGGCGCCCATAGCGACGAAGAAACCTTCGTTAATACGTACCGAGCTCGCTCGATATACACATGCCATGTCGATATACAGAAATACCATCCAGCGGTGAAGTTGCATCCTTATAGCAAATATATTCTTTCATCGAGTTTGGCTGGGTGAAAGGACTTGGGCGGTGAGACTGTATGCACACTATTCACGAAATCATGATTATAAAGATGACTCCTGTGGGAAGAATATCCGTGGGCCAGAGCTTGCATTCTCACAGCGCATTCATGATTATAGCGAGAGCCACGTTTGCAAAATAAAATAATTGGAAACTGGGATTATCAGCTACATATATGCTTATACCGAAGTTATGCCCATGGCGAGCGAGCGTCGTCTGTATTTCATTTTCTCAGGTCCCAATTCCGCCATGATTCATCTTGTGTCGTTCGAGGAGATTTATGAAATTTCACAGAGGGTTCTATTTAGAATTCAAATTCACTTATACAATGTTTAAACAAGCCCATTTTCTCCGTACTATGCTAGATATATCGTGAAATTCGCGAGTAGGTTTTCTGTGTTTTCTTAAGGTCGGTACACTCTTGCTATTGCTGGAATCTACGGTCTTACTCTCGAGTACATATCGATTCAAATGACAATCAGAGATTCACACACTGATCATGAGGGCAATGTCACCTCGACCTTTCCTGGTGCCTGAACCCCCACAAGTGTACAATATACGTTTAATTGACTACGTGAATGCATCGGCAAAGACTGAAGAACACCAGGCATCTCGTCCGCTCTGTCATATCTAAGTTTCAGATCGCCAGGGCGAGATGGGAAGAAGTCACCCAACGTTGTATTAGCGTTGACGTATTAGCGTTCGTCAACGGGTTTACCACGGATTTATTATTGCCTTGCCATGTGGGTCCGGAAAATTTATGCTGGAACTTACCTAGTCTATTTTGATGAGTAACTGTGTAGCTATATTTAATGTCATTGCTCTAGAAGAACCATGTAGTTATAACAAGATTTTTGACGATGCCAACTGTACGTGATACAGTGAGATGAAGTTTGTGCTCGGGAGCTAATGAATTTCTAGGCATCATATCGCAAAGGTAATCATGGAACATCAGCCGCAAAACGAGGGCCTTGGAGAGCCTTCATCGGATATACTTTATGTTCTTGTGGTGGGTGGCATAGAGTAGTGCCAAGGCGGCAACGGACAAGGGGTGCATCCGAGCTCGAGTGCAAATGTACCACGATACACCAAGAATTCTTGTCCTACATGGAAAATGATCATAATTCTCACATCAACGGAGAGTGCGGAGCGGCTTCTTTCACTAAGCACTCTCCTCCCGCTGTGTGCGAATTTTGGGGGTTTGATGGTGCGGGAGTGCGTTAAAGGTGTTTTGGTGGCCGACTGCGGGCCGAAAGATATATTTTATGGCAAACCCACGCCAGTATATTCTTTATCCTTCTTCTCTAATCAACACCATGCGGCACGAGCTGTTCTCGCCCCAGTTTCGGGTCCTTCCTTCATGCCTTCCATATTGGCTCCAGCAAGTAACCGGCCATATCATGCGCCTCGAGCGTGACATCCACCCCCCTGTTGTACACTCCCGGGAGGTACTTTCCCTTCCACATATCCCACAGCCGATAGAATCTGAGTGTTCCAACCTTCAGCCCCGGAACTTCTGAAAACTCAATTCGCTTCGTCGTGGTCTTGTTCAGGCCATTAATGACAAATACATGCATTCCCTTTGAGCTGTTTCCAGACCAATATTCACCAGGCATGGTCTCGTTCCATTTCCAGCCGCGGTCTTGTCCGTTGCCGAGCTTGTAAAGCTTGGCGGGAGGGCCGACGTGGGGGTCCTGGTTGAAGTTGATAAAGTCTTTGTTTTTGAGGATGGACAGGGAAAAGGGTGATATCTTGTCGAGCTATGAATAAGGAACGCGGTAGGTCAGCGACATTTTTTCTCGAAGCGAGGGCCACCAGGCTAGGAATATTGCTTACTGGAGTTCCGATGAATAGCGGCGACTTCATGACCGCCCACATACCAAAGTGTGTCCTTTGTTCGGCCTATACAAATTATCCATGCAGATTAGCTTTGCGAGTTTTCCTCATCATCAATTATTTTGCAAGCAAAAATTGGCCCCAAACGCACTTGAGTCAAATCCCCATTCCCAATCTCCAACATATCCATGTCATTGTGCCCCCAAAAGTTACTATACTCTTGCTTGCTCTGGGTGAAGCTGATGATCGGTGCCAGCTTTTCCCACGCGGGGCCAATGTCCCCAGTCAACCTCCAGCTCATTCCCGTCGCATTTCCCCACGTTTCGACCAGAGCTTGGCCCCAATCGCAGAGACCGTAGTTGATGACCCTCTTTTGCTTGAGAAGGGCATCTCGCATGCGGTAGTATCGCTCGGCAGTAAGTGTGGCGCCCCAATCGGTGTCGAGGGGTGCATCGGAGAATGGCTGTTCCCAGTGGTAGGGGTCTGTCCAGTTTTCGGGGACATAACTAGCGTGTAACTCCGTGTCAATTAAATGTATATATATGCATTTGATGGTCTCGAGATAGATATATAAGCTACCTGGAGCCTTGGGGGGTTCCTTTACCAATTATCATATTTCAAATCTTATGCCGATACGACGGTCAGTAGGTGAAAGCGCCATCATGAGTAGGAACTGGAAGTAGCTTACAGTCAATGCCCCAGTCTGAAAACGTTGCAGCGTCGACATCCTCGTAGTAGAGAGAGCCGGGATAGCCAGCGCAAGTCTTTTCTCCCGCATCACTATAGATCCCCATCTTCAAGCCTATTTCATGAACCTTTTTTGCCGTCCCCGAGATTCCATCTGGAAATTTCTTGTAATCGGGAATGATGCGCTGGGTTTTGTTGTCCCGCCATAGTGTAAGGTCGGCCCAGCAGTCTACAGGTATGTCAGTATCTCTGGAACTCTCGGAATCCGTATGTACAGCAGGGAAGTAATTTTTGAACATACCGTCAATATTGACATAGTTATATCCCAGATCGAAGAGACCCAACTTCTTAATATTCTCTGCTGCAGTGAGGAATACCGCTTCATTGATGTCGCATTGGAAAGCTACGCAGATTGTTGAGGAGATTAAAAACACGCCCACGAGCTCAAGAATTGAAGACGGCTACAATGCATACCATTCCACGAATTGAAGCCCATTGCCGGAAGTCTTCCGGTATGTCCATCTTTTGCGACCAAAGCACTCACACCACTCAATGCGACAAGAGTAAAGGCCAATAGCCCACAAAAGTTGATATTAGCCATCGCTTGACCAGTATTCCAGAATGAAACGGGTTGTTGGCAGCTTCTTCGTTTCTTCGTTCAATCCGGAGGTGCGGTTGGATCCTAAATATTTATAAGCGCAGATATGCAATATTGCTGAACGTAGACCCCACCTGAATCTTCCAAACAATGGAGCCAGGCAACCGAGTGGTAATTAACTTTTGATGCACCGTACCCGAGTACAGCCAGAATGTTTACCCCATTATTATTACAGTCAAGTAAGCGCTGTAGATCTAACACTAGAGTACAATTCCGCGATTTCACTTACTACGAAAAAGAAAGTAAAATCTCGATCTGTGTGGTAAGCCTTGTAATACGGACATGTGGCCGCATGAACGCCTGAGATCTGTGTAAGTATATATATTAGGATACAGCAGATGCAATCTATCTTTCTTATTTGAAGATGTAATTTATTTAAATGTATGGTTGAACTTGGCCCCTTGCCCTCCCTCGTCCTTGCCCTCGCCCTCGCCCTGTTGCCCTGCCCTTGCTGCCCTCGCTGCCCGCAATATTGCCCTCTTTCTGACCTTTCGCCCTCCTAAACCACTCAAATTAGTATGTAGTTTTGCAGAGATCACGGGATTGATGGGGTGGGAAGGGGGGTAGGGGGGTCATGCCCTGGAGGCAAGCCTAAGGGCGAGGGCGAGGAGGGCGGAGTGAGGGCGTGGGTGACGTGGGAGTGGGCAAGAGGGCGCGGGAGAAGTAGCCTCGCCCCCAGCGGGGGAAGGGGGATGCGAGGGAAAGAACATACGAGGATGAGAAGGAAGAGGCCGAGGCAGGGGCTTGGCGAGGACAGGCGAAGGGAGGGCATTTCAAATCACTCAAGATATATATATTTGCAAAGGTCATGTCCAAAAAAAAAAAAAAAAAGAAAGAGAACTTGTGAACGATGAGTGTTAAATCTCAGTTAGTAGCTTAGAACAGTTGTCTACACTTTAAAATGGTGTATCTTTGTAGCTTTGCCACATATACGTTTTTCCACAGTGATATCATGTGCGGCAGTGGCAAGTAATCTAAGCCGAGAAAAAAAAATATATGGCAACTTGTCATAGGGCAAATGGTTAAAATCTTTATACCAACTTCCGAACATGGAGAGAATCATAGCTGCAATTGATGGTCGCTGTCACTTAATCTTAATTGATTTCATGAATCAATTAGAATTGGTTAGTTTTTGTTCATACTATTTCTCGGCTATACCGCTATCAAATGTTTTGGCTGGAATTTAGGAAACGAATTGGTGCAAACGAGGTTATTGCCAGTTTCGACGACGACTTTACCCCAGTCATACTTGGTACTAATTGGTTCGTTAACGTGAATGAGTGATGGCCAAAGACTAGATTCATGTAACGACGGCATGCCGATATAAACTTGACATCAAAAACAAAGCCGCTATCACAAGATTACCATGGGTAAAATAAATCAACGCACATAGTACAATATGTGCATCTTTTCTTACTTCATAAATATCATACTTTTGGGGATACTTGCAAGTCCGATAATCCCATGCCTATACAGTATGCACGTCGCGATAGGGCAGGTAAGTAACCGGGGATTTCGCGGGGTTTTCCCGATGTATATATGAGTACTTTAGATGATCTTGTCGTCGAAAGACGCAGGAACAAGATTTCAATCATGTTGCCATGATTCAATTTTTACATGGTTCAAGCCCCTGCATGCATCATTTGAATCTAAAGTATCAAAACTTATTAGATTAGATTCTACCTATATCATTAGCCTATGGGTATGTCGGCTTACGGTAGGCGACTCTACCTGGGCAGTTATGATTGATTAATTTTTGCAATGAAAATGAACAAACAACCTGGACATGTATGCGTATATGGCGCACAGTGAATTTATCATATATATTGGGGCTGTTTCCATCCCATGGAACTTGGGCTGAGTTAGTGTCGCGATCGTGTCGTGTGCATACAATTGTGGGATGGCTTGTACACAATACCCATAACTGCTGCGACGTTAGGTATTGCCATGTGGAAATAATTTGATTGCATTTGCTCTGGATCGTTGCAGACAGGGGTGGTGATATTATAATTTAGATGGACCGTTAAACAGTTGATTTTGGTTTCCCGGGTACCCAGGTGCCGTTGCAGGGCACAACACGTTTTTCGGCAATGGTGATCAATACTCGTTTGTGGGGGCCGGAAAACGCAGCGGTACCCGCATAATATATAATCTGGAAAATAAGAGGCCATGTAAATATTTGACGCCTTTCCGTTCACAGGTAAAACTACGCCCAATCGAAGATCTTTTTGGGCATGGTTTGTAGCCGTGCACAGTCCGTTGCGACGAAATTCTCGATGTCTCAGGAATTGACATGACCTCTTATTTTCCGGATCATGGGGTAAGGTAATGTGTTCTGCAATATTCTGAACGTTGTGATCTTGAATACAAGTCTAGCTAGTCTCATTCCTTCACTCTACGAAGCTCGCTCTAGGGATTACTTTAATCTTCACTAATACACTCGATTACTCTAGCCTGGTTGATACTATCCTTGGCCACACGCCAGCTATAGGTACTGGTATGTACTAAGTCGCTCAAGAGCTCTGCGGAAAGCCAATATAACAACATTGGATGAATTATGGATAAGTATGGATTGCTTTTCATATATCGCATGCTCAGACAAGGGTGGCAAACAAAAATTATTTCAAGTACCCTTGCAATCCTTCGCCATAGGCTCATACAGCGGTCGCCTTCTGCCGTGGGGGGGTGCGGGTAGCAGCAGCGGGGACCTAAAATCAATATCCCGAAAGTCCGCTCGACTGTTAATTTAGCCTGCGACTTTCCCCTTCCGAACAAGAGGTATTTTGTGATTGAATTATGCGGTTTAAGCTTTACATTACGGCCGGCCACATAGGACATCCGGTTTTCACCATAAAGAACAATAGAAAAATCAGGTTTAAAAATTGAAGTCCAAAAAATCTTTATTCAAAATAAATGCTTTTATTGGCGCCAGTGAAATACATTCTAAAGTCGTAACATGATATATGCTGTGACTGGATGAAAAGGGTCCATATACCATGCAGGTAGTTTCTACGGCCGTGTAACTCGAGTTGGAACAGCTTAAATGATAGTTTCGCTCCCATGTGCCCACACCCACTACCTACAGGAGGAAGTAGGTCATCATACGAATAATGACTGGTTTAACTCTTTCACGAATCGTAATCATGAACCAAACATGTAATGTATATGCATTCTCCTTGAGATGTTTCGCGTGTAGAATCCCGGTCCCTTTCGATTGGTCGGGTATTCAGGCAATGATATTCGAATGACCACATAACTGACAATATTTATTTTTCATAAATTCCTAGCATCTCCCCACACCAATATGCGCCATATGTCTTTTCCGAATGAAAGGTTATTTTAACGAAGGCCCGTGGTAACTTTGAACAGATGGGTATAAAAGGAACACCACAGAATGAAAACATAGTAAAAAATACTGCCATGCAGAATGCACAATTGTTCTTATTTTCCCCTACCGGATGAAGTAGGGGGATGTTAATTTGGAGCCCATGGTACCCTTTCTGAAGCACTGCTTCCTCTTTAGATTCACACAGCACACCGCCATCCCCGCTACAGATGCCAAGCCTTTTTTTTCAGACACCCCACTACCCAATCTGGACTCCCAACGAGCCGAATCAGGATCCTCCACAAGCAAAAAACCCCTATACCTAAAGGCGTGGCTTACAGTGGAAGATCACGTGGGAATCCCTAGTGTCGCAGGTATACATCTTCCTTCATGTTTTCTTTAATTCTGAATGAAATCTATCGAGAAATCATATACGGTTGTATTGCAAATCCGCAGCTATCGTTTCCCGTTTTAAGGGAAAATTCATGGAGGCAAATGAAACCGTTTTATCGCACGTTCGCCGCACGCCGTCTACTGTAAGCACACGGGAGCGAGACAGGAATGAACGTCATGATGAATAGGCTTCAGATAATGATATCTCATAATCAATGAATCTTCCGGAAATGCGGAATCGAGAAAAGGGTCCGTAAGTCTACATTCATCTGTTTCATTACATACGGCTGGGTGGGATTTGGACCATCTCCAAACAGTAGGACGATATATGCAACTTCCCCAGATCTGTAAGCAGTGCCTTTGTATATGCATGCACCTATAGAAGACTTCGAAGTTCACGAAAGGCTCAATAATGTCAAAAACCAAAGCAAAAGCAAAAGATATGGATAGTGGGCCCAATCGGGAATTGAACCCGAGACCTCTCGCACCCAAAGCGAGAATCATACGACTAGACCATTGGGCCACCAATTGGATGACGATAAATCCCAATTTGGTTCCGTGTACCCACCGCATTCACCGGCAAGCTTATCAACGACTTACCTTCCCATTCGAAGCTAGAATTAGGTAGCTTGTCGTCAACCCAGACTTCACGGTATGTATAGGCCCAAGTTCAGTAAAGCCTACAGGTTGCAAAATCAAACTTTGGATCCGGAGACACAGTAGTTATGTGGTGATTATTCCCAATATCTTCATTGATAATTAATCGTTGGTATATAAGCATTCACCAGACAGAGAAGTCGGCATAGCATTTAAGCTCACGATGATGGTAAGCCTCTTCCACGAGCACCATCACGGAGCGACGTTACGAAACATTAAGCCTACCGAATTATCTGGCGAAACCGCCCCCCCCCCCTGCCTGTCTTAAGAACTCCCACACAATTTTCTCACAGTAACAAATTCTGTGCACGGGACTCGAGCTCCCAAACAAAATATTTGGTGTGGGAATTCTTCTGAGTGACCAGGGGGGGGGCGGTTTCGCCAGATAATTCGGTAGGCCTCAGATAGGGGAACAGACTAATTTAGGGTGTCAAAAATTTTGACGGCGGAAGTTACCGTCCAAGCGACGAACAAACGCCTTTCTAGAACCTGACTTCGACGTTAATTATTCAAGACTTTCGCAGGAACGTTATTACAACGTCATTTGTCCAAAACAAATATCCGGGGTGTGCATCAGTTATTCAGTCTCGTCTATAATTTATTTTGAGTGAGTGAGTTAGTAATGAGCAAAAGATATGCATGATTAAAGAATACGCATTCATTACCAACGTCTCGAGTTACATAGCTCGTGCCGTTGCCCCCTTTAAATCCAAACAAACCGTCCAGACGACGACCATTTGGCAGGATATGCTCCTCATTATCGGTATATGCAGTACGACGAGATATCATATAGGGACCACCAAAACTACGCTTAAAACAAAATTTCTCCTTATAATGGGAGTCCTCATTCATGATCATGATTGCATACAGTTCCCAGCGTTGCCTAACCCCGATACATAGCAACACAAAGATATAATTCTCCCGAAGTGAATCACCGAGCCTCGCATCGCAGGGATCTCGGATGCAAGATGCACGCCATACCTCTCTGTACGGAGTACGTGCGTCCGTCTTGGCTAAAACAATGAAATAAGCTTATTTACCTTGAAATGCGCCTTCGGATTATCTTTGCATTAGTAATAATTCTATTTTGAGTTCAGGCCTGAACTGCATTAGAATATAGCTATGTGCACCTGTTTTTGTAGGAAAGTTAGTAACTAAACTAGTTACTTTGTACCGCACTTTTCCTCCTTCCTTCCCTCGATCCTTCCTTCCTCGCGCCTAAGCTTCCTTCCTTCCTTCCACACCACAACCCACGCACAATACATACCCTACCCGCAAAGTGAGTGAGTGAGTGAATTCTCCAGCCCTTACCAGAACTTTGCAGCCGGTATTATATTTCGTTTAAGTCTTTCGGGGATTTGAAGATAAAAATATAGAACACGAGCTTTGCAGTACACAGGCAAATCCAGGACCTACTGTTTGCCACTGAAACGGGGGGTATGGGATGGGGGCGGGGGGGGTGTTAGAAGTTTTTCAATCAATACATTGTTGCATCTGTATGGGAGTTTGTTTGTTTGTTTGCTCAACTCACTTGGACTCTGTTCTTGCGCCCTCGGACTCCATGGTTGGTGATGAATGCGTGATGAGATGTCTTTATATCTGTCCGGACACTTTCGTTGGTCTACCGCATAAACTGGCAGGATCAAGCCCTGTCGATTTCTAAGTCCGATCAACCACCCATGACGACGGTCCGGGCAACAGAACACTGAAGGTTCGGGCAACTGAGTAGCTCAATGCTCCCGATACACTCATGAGGTTTATCCCAATAGTTTCTATATTTATTCACAGCTATTGATATGTCTTTTTCAGCGATAATTCACATTAGGCCAAGTCCTAAGACCAAATAAACAGCTCTACAACCCCCCGGCCTGAGTTCTTTGAATCTGCCATCGATATTTCAAGCTACCCATGCGATCCTACAAGAGCAGGAAGAGGAGGTGTCTGAAGTGTTACCAGCTTTTGGAGAGGTGCCGAGGCAAATTATCAAAGAAATGCAAATATTCTATCCGCGGGAGTTAAAATTAAAGGCTTTAACTATGCTAAAAGGAACCCGCTTGATCTTAAAGAGTGGAAAACAAATAAATACCTGTTGGTACTTTCTCACGGGAGGCTTCGGAGAAGGAGTGGATGGCATGCAGGAGCATGCAAGATGAGGGGCTACCGCATTGGGAAGGAGGGTGGTTGGCATACTTCCGGATTGGGAAGAGAGCCGTCTGGAGGTTCTGATGTACTTAGCCCTCCCCGTGAGTAGCCTGGGGATCATCATCATCCATCTATCATCATACGCTTTGTCGATCGGCTCTGTCCTCACATACTTGCTGTAAGTTGATTTATCAGGAGGCTTCGGATGATGCATATGAAGGAGATTTCACGTGGTATTTAGGGGTTGCAAAACAATTTGATATAACCAAATCGATGCTACAGCAGTGGGAGAACGTTTATCCAGATTTCTTTCAATGAAATAACTTAGAATTGCAAACCATGAATATATTCGTATCAGTCGTTCTAGTGATCATAGTATTTGGCTTCACGTGAGTGTATTGATTGATGCATAGTGAAGCATGAAAGATTACCCCACATAGGTAGCTTCACTCACTTACCACCCGGCTACCGGTTCACCAAGAGGCAACAATCCCTTTCAATTTTCTTGGAAGCAGCGATATGTATTTTATAAATTGTTTGTACTCAAAAATTTTGGCCAGGGCACAAGTGCCTTGATATAAAAAAAAAAAGATAAAGGTTACCCCCCAAAAAAACAGCAAAGCAGTCACCAACAAATAAGTTCTTGTCTACTCCCTGGTAGGTAGCCCGCAGATTCACTCAAAAATCGTAACATCAGTATCAAGGGCATCCTCATCCTCCCCACCATCGCTGCCGCTCTCGTCACCATCTAAACGCGCAAAAAATTCGAAATGAATCGCGTTATCTTTCTCGTCCTCGTCCTCGCTATCACTCAATTCACACTCAGAACACATATCAATCCCGTATAACTGCTCAAACTTCGCGCGAAGCAAATCCCCATAAGCATCGGCACTCAGATTCGAATGCAGCGCCAACAACGTGAACTCCGTCAAGTGTCTGTCCAAATCGACCCCACCATTAGCTTGATGATCATTTACATGCTGGATGCCATGATCTTGATGATCATCTACGTGCTGGACGCCATCGGGCATCAATAGACACCCGACGGCAAGAAGGAGAATGACGATGATGAGGTTCAGGAATATGATGTAGAGGCCGATGGCGGTCGGGAGGGTGGGGGGGAATGGTAATGGGATGTTTGCGATGGGGGAGATGTGGTCGCCCCATAAGGTGAAGTTTGCAGTAGTGGTAGCATCCCAGATGGAGAAGTGGCAATAGTGCGCGGGGAGCTCGAGCGGGTTGGTGAAGCTTGCTGGAATTGCGCTTGGGATTGGGAGTAATGTGTCCATGTTGTTTTTTTTTTGGTGGTGTTTTGTTTGTGGTTAGAGAAAGGCGTGGATGTGGCGTGGTTTTTTGGGGTTTGCGGGTTGGATTGATGTCCTCCGTGTTTGCGGCTGTGATCAGTTTCTCATGGATAAGAACACAGATGGTGGAAGATATGACTTATATTTGAGTTGCGGTTGGCCGGTGGAAGGGGCATCTTGTGATGGCCGTGTGGGATGAGAGTTGGGTTGAAGAGTTGGCCGTGCTTGGTTGGTCTCGTTCCGTCTGTGGTTGTTTCAAGATTAACTAGAGTGGTTTCATTTACTTTGGAAATCAACTAGTCATAATGAGCGCTGACAATGAACCTGGGTTTCGCTTTAAGGAAAGTTATGGGGGGTGCTTGATGTATCTGTACTCGATGGTGCAAAATGTCTGTGAAGAAGCCGTGTAAAGTTCACTTTACACCGACAGGCATATGACTAGCTATTCAATATCAGTAATTGTATGATAAGTATAATGCAGGAACCGTTTATTATGCTTTCATCGAGTGTCTTCGTCATATATATCTATCAAGCCTCCCCAGTTGAATAAGGAAACGAATGGGATTAAACCAGGCGTATTCGAACTATGACTGCACTATTTGAAAGTCCTGGTTCTGGCCGAGGTGTTTACTTTGCCGCATGTAGACCTGTGCCGGCTAACAATAATATATAGAGAGGAGCAAAGGCACTTTCAGCCGCTGCTGTGAGCCGTTTGATCGTATCAAAATCAATTGGCAATACCATCGAACACAGTGATACAACTAATTTGAGCTGAAGCATGGTAGCTTACTCACGTTGCTGTTCTCCCTTCTATTTTACAGTTGCGAGAACTAGATGGGCTGCCTTTTAGACTTGAACTTCAAATGAACTAGGTACTTACCGTTGAATTTAGAGAATTAGACTGTATGGTCCAATGAGGCAGTAATGCCGTAATCGCTGGTTCACATGCCCGTATCTAATTTCAAGCCAGTATCACTCTACAAGCAAGTATCGTTTGGTGTGGGGTGATACTCTTCGGTATCTTTCCAGCCTACCTCAAATAACCCAGAAGGCTATGAGCATGCGTGCTTGTGCGCCAGCGTCTACGGAATGCTCTAGGGCAACAGGCAACATTATCTTGTGTACTTGGTCAAGTGTGGGGCAATTCGCAGGGGCAAATATCATTCAACATAGTTGACGTACTCGGCCATTTCTTAAGTTGGAATAATAACAATACATACTGCGTGTTTATGAAACGCCATGATCACAAATTATAAGTGATCCAAAAAGCAATAGAAGAATCTTCAATTCTAACGACTACATACCAAGGCAATAAGAGAAAGATCTGGGACAGGAAACTTCAAATAGGCTGAAAAGATCTTTGAACAAGATGAAAGGTTTATTGGATTTGACGATACAAAGCAGCCATAGCCCATTTAGTAAGAATATGGATGCAAATTGCAGAGATTCAGATAACAGCAAAGACAGGGAATCCCACTAATATGTTCTCTTGCAGGTTAGTTAAATGACAAAACCATATAATTATCCGTCATTTTTCAAAGTATTGTGATTCTAACACAGCCAACGTGGTTAGATAGTAAACTTGGAGAAACTAGAAACCATAGACGTGTACCGAATCTATACTGACATTGAGTATACTTATAATGGGATTTAACTGTACCTCTACATACCATTAAACAAGTGAAGGACTCACGAGGATCAATTGGAGATAATGAATCATACATCCCGTGGCTTACCCCTAGACTAGAAGTTATTATCTGGTATGGAGATACAGTTTAATTCCGTTATAAGGATACTCTTGGGCAAAACCCTTATATGCTTACATTGAATATTTTTCGATATCGAGGGGCTATTGTGGCGTAAATGAGGGCTTTGGGACTATGAGTTGTATAATCTAACGCATGAATGCTAATTCCAATATTTTTATAGCGGCAGTCAGCTGTATATGGTTCTCTTTGCTCACCAAATCTTAATGCATTTCCATAGTTCGAAATAATGTATTTCTCGAATTACTCCACAGCGGACTGCACATCTGGCCTATGTGTATCACGGATAATGGCTGGTTTTCGGTATCTACATATCGGGGTATAGAATCGCAATTGTAACCAATACAATGGAAAAATAATCAAATCACACAGCATTATAGTATGATAGGACTGCCAAATATATGCTTATCACAGATTCGTCAGTCATTGCTACAATGACAAAGATTCGAATGGCAGCCATGGGAAATTTGTTACATAACTTACATGGTTTCTTGCAGGACGGTATTATATATGCAAGCCATGTGTGATTTTAGTTATATACGCGAGTTGTCTAACACATTATTATCATCCTACATTATTCTAGGTGTATAGCCTGTTGAACTCATTGTCAAACGGTGCGTGGGCCTACGGATCCACATTTGCGGTCATGGCGTGGCGATTGAGCAAAGCCCAGTGGTTTTATCTTTACCTCCAGAATCCAGATTTCATAAAGCAGTATAAATCAATGTGAAGTCCCAGAAGACGAACCTATCCTTCACCACTGCACATTCAATTCCCAAGTATCCGGAGGTCTCTCGGTTGTTCTGCACAGGGACCCTTCTTCAACAATTTTCGCAATTGCCACGTCGAACCAAAATAGCGTCCATCATGGAAAGAACCACAATGGAAAGAACCACAATCGACGTGATTACCGAGACGTGTATTGCAACAATCGTCTTTGTCGACTTAATTTCTACAGAAACGGCCACCGCTGCAGCCACAGCCACAGCTAAGGCAACTGCAATTGTTGCTCAGACGGCCACACAACAAATAGTCCAATCCTCTCATGTATTCCGGACAATTATTTACCCCGGCATCGAATTATGTATCCATTTGTTTCCGGTACTCGTGGTCATTGCAAACCTCGGGCAGATTTTCCCGGAGACACTCTCCGCGTTAAGGCCAATCGCAACTGCAACGAGATATATGTTTTTTTCGTTGTTGTTGGGATTTTTACAGGTATGTATAAGCTTTCTTGCTCCCCCCTCCTCTTTCCCCAATATGAGTATAGCATGCTGATACTTATATGGGATTATTGGTGTATACAAGATGATTTGATCCCATCTACGGCTTTGTGCCACAATGTCCACGCCTTCCAGGAGAAGGGTTGTTCGACTTCAGCGCCGATCTGAGCTTCCTCTTTCACCATTATTCTTTCCTTTTTTTTTGAGTTATTTGCCATCCATCCATGCTTTGCTTGCAAATATTTATAGGATTGGACATCTTCTATTACTTCAGTGTGTTTTTTTTTTTTCAATTGCTTCAACACTTCGAACGGCGGTTATGAGATTTCTTTTTGATCTCCTTTTACTCTGTAGTTAGTTGAGTTAGTTGGCAGTATACGACGCCATCTGTGCTTATGCCTTTTATGTCGTTTTTCTGTCGTTGTTTTGTTACAATGCAAGTTGTGCGATTTGCCTTTTGACCACGAATTCAATCTTCCCTGAATTTCAATTGTTCCCACGCAGTCCTGTTTCCTCCATGGAGTTGTATTTGTTTCCACACGGTTGCCTTGGCGGCGTGGGAGTGAATCCCTGATGTGGAGTATTGGGGTGCGCTGATTATATCTTGACCTCAAAGCACTGAGATTCGCGCCCACTTGCTACGCTCGAATCACTGGGGGAACAACTCAATTCATATTTTCTTGAGAGCCTGCTTTCCTCTCCCTAGGAGCCTCCTTGATGCAGTATAGAGTGGTGAGTACTTTGACTTCGCTTTGATTTGGTGCTTTCAACGCATTTTCTGGTCTATCTTTGACGCCAAGGTATCAGAGAGTGCACCCCAATACCTGAGGTGCTTCATGTCACAGGATTCATTCTCACGCCGCCGCCCGCTCTGCTGGCACGCAAACCTCAAGGCGACTGCGTGGGAACCTTTGAGATCCATGAAGAGTGAATCCATGGTGAGAAGAGAAATCGCACTACTTGCACCCCAGTTTTTTGAATCTTATGATATCAAAAGTCAAGAGTGGTGAGTGCTTTGATTGTGCTTTGACTGTGCTCTGACTTCAAGATCTCAGCTATCAATAGTATTAATCGGTACACAGAGTACCTATGGCTAGGGAGTAACCAGCGGGTTCTTGAGAAACCATCGATTAAAGTGATCATCGATTCAGTGGTTCCCCCAGTATTTCAAGCAAAGCGAGTGGGTCATTTCTCGTTATCGGTACTTGAGATCTTGAGGCCAGAGCACAGTCAAAGCACAATCAAGGCACTCACCACTCTTTACTACTATAGAAGGAATACGTTACTCAGGTGCAACTACCTCGGTAAGGACCAAGTCGTTCAGCATATACATATACCTTGGCTGACTCGTTGGAGCATGTTGGTTGTTGAAGAATTGATCCACGCTAAGTCATGTATTTACAAGATACGAATACAATTGCTCTAATTTATTATTTTCGTAGAAAGTCTGTGTATAAAGATAGATACGGTCAGTCCAATGTTTTCCTGAAGTGAGTTCATTGAGTTTGTGGACAAATCGTCGGAGGCTCGGGTAAAAGGAAACCCTGATATGCAAACGAACTAAGACCTGTGCTGCCTTCTAATAGTATTCAATGTCCAAAGGCCATTTGCCGTACACATTTACACATTGCCGTGGAAAGAAAGAGCCACCCGAATGACCGAAGCTCAAGAATTTGGTATCAATTTCAAAGATTATTTTTAAATACATCAACTCATTGTCCCGTCGCTTATATTGCTTGGACTAGTCACATTTGGTGCATATCTCTATTTAAAAACTAGTGCCATTGATTTAATTTGGAAGTAATATAATAATGCGTTCGAATTATATTTTGGGCATTTCTTCGGACAATAGAGCAGAAACAAAATTTAAACGTCAACGACGGTTGCTTGGTAATATAAAGATCAGAATAACACGGATACCCTCTTGCAAACTGCTACGTGTACTGCCTTTTGCTAGTATCGTGAAATCATGGAATGTGAAAAAAAAAAGGACATCAGTATGCGTACGAATACACGCACTGGCTCCAAGAGAAAAGTTGAGGGCAGAATTGAAACGTAAACTAGGAAAATTGGTAAACAGCACATAAAGTGCATACATCCAGCTATCAACTAAATCGATGATTGATCCCCCTTTAACATAATGCTTGCTGCTAAGTACGATTCCAAACGCCAAGCATCCTGACTTAGTTTGACCTTAGTCCCTGCTTGCCTGTGCCAGGGGCTCGTGAGGTTCCTCTTGTCTGAATCAGTACTCAACATTTGTTCAGTGATCGGGCATATTTCACTTACCATCTAGGTTGTTTTCCAGGTCTATCATTTCTTCCCCGGCATGGTCTTCCGGGGTACGCAATGTGTGGGCCAAATACGCAACAAACAATTCGACACAGAACGCGGCAATTTTGAAGCTGTAGTCCCAAGGCAGAAGACCGAGCGCGTGCATTCTATAGCCTTTCGGTATGGTAGCGATGTCAATGGGGGGCATTGTCGAAACAGAGATGGTGGAACAAGTGGTGCAAGATGCGATTTCGGCCTGCACCTCGAAAACTGTAGGGGTATCAATCGACTTGGAATGGGAAATCGTTCTCGATTGTTTAATTCGGATTTGGTAGATTGTGTTTGCGAGGCTGTAGTGGTCATATCGTCTCCTACGGGGATGGCACTATATTTATAGAGACTATATCTTCAAGACTCTCATCATGTACGATAAAAATCATTGGAAAAAACTGTGAAATCAAATCATCATTGTTGGAAAATGATCTTGCAGGGGTATTCTATTCGACCTCGCTGCAATCATTGATAGTCTTGGACTATAATGATGAAATAGAAACGAAAGTGGACTAAGAGATATGATTTGACTCGTCGGAAAAGTGATTATGCCTTGTTCATCTACGGAGCAGATACACATGAATACGTGCAGTAAGCTACAATCAGTAGTGTAGGAGAGCCCTCGGGGAATTCCGATGGATTCATCAATTGCAATGAACGCCGGTGCGAACCACACGCGATACAAGTAACTCCCATCCTCAGAATAGTCGATGTAAGCTTCACTCCTTCACAAGAATACGTCCAGGAACCTAGAAAAAGATCTACACCTATCTCAACATGTATTTTGAAAACGAGAGTCAGTTGTATATACGACACCAACGATCCCGTTTCTGCCAAGTGCACCATGAGGGTTTCTGTGGACTAGATCAGGATAGCTTGCGAGGATGTACCGCTCAAACACTATGATACTAGCTAATTGGTGATTGTATTATTTGCCGATCTGAGGATGTACCGCTCAAACGCTATGATACTAGCTAATTGGTGATTGTATTATTTGCCGATCTGAAATGAATGGTATGATGCGTTAAAATATATTGGTAAGATACTAGGATATCCTGAAACCAGTACCAATTACCATTGGAAGTCTTTAATAACTGAGTTCGTAAGTACAAGATCTAGCTAATCTGTGTAAATAGATAGAAGCATTGTTCGAGTCAATACGGCTACGCAAGGAAGAAAATACCAGGCTCACGATGTTTGCAGGCGTCAACGGATATAAATTCAAAACTCGAGCCGCATTTCAGCATTCGTATAGGTATGTAGACGCCGCACAGAGCAAAGGTAAAGTCAGTTACTACCAGAAAAATCCACAGAGTAAACCACACGCTTCAACTGCTCGTGATATATTGTCTTTCAACTCTGACCCGACGACATACACATGGGCACCTTTGACCTTCCTAAATGAGCTTGCGCTGATTTGGTAGATTAATTCATCGTCGTCTTGATCTAACAGAAGTCAACCCCAGATTCACAACAAGAAGGTGTTTTCTTGTAAACAAGTATACACTAATACAATGAACCATCGTTGCAATGTAGGCTGCATCTGAAATGTTGGCGTGGAACCAATAGTGCTCGCCGGCCTAGAAGGTATACATATGGCGTAGCATAGAGGGCCAGTCCAAATGAACACTGTTAACAGAACTAGAACTTTGGATTGCACTCCGAATATGGTTGAAGCTCGCAGTCCCATTCTCATTGCCCGTGCCTTGAACACTTCTGCCCCATTCTCCTATACAGACTTGTTTGGTTGCGTCAAGTAAATGGATGATCGCAACCAAGTTTACTTACAGTTCAACCGCCAAATTAGACTAAGCTGTATTTCATTTACATCCCATCCTAGTCCTCGTGCTTGTCCTGAAGGTTTTCCAAATTTTCGAAGTTTGCAGGGTTTCGCATCATTGCTCTCCCACTATCAAAGAGTGCTGCAACAAGCAAAACGAGCCAGTAGGTGGAACAGACTTGGATAGTCAACCAAAATCATTCTCAAGGAATGTGATAGGCGGCTTCGGAGGAAGATAGTGCTCTTGCTGCCATTCAAATGGCACGTTGGCAAGTGTGGTCGTGACGTCCATTGTGGAATCTTTGCGGAAATTGCTTTGTTATTATCGTTGAACGGATTTGAGGGGAGTAGTAATTTCTCATGTTGGTACGCTTCTGCCAAAACAGTTTGTGATGCCGATGGTGAGGTTCTCCCTGGGATGGGGTGCATGTATAACAGTATACTTTCCCAGGTGCTTGCCTAGGTCGTACTTATCGTGAATATTGTCAATCACGGAAGCCATTTAGTTTCGGGCCTCAGGAGAACTCAGATGCAAAAGTTTTCTAAATTGAGTTTCTATGACGGAAGAGATACAACAGTTGAGAGCATAGGTCAAGTATAACTGTTTAAGGGAATGGGGAAATGTGAATTGAGCAAAAGGCAAATGTGGAGAACCATTCTCGTGCAGATGCACGGATAGCCATGATGTGATGTAGGAGGACATTTAACGATTCCCAAAGTTATATTATTGTAGAAAGCGTTGTGGAGATCACCACATACTGTGGTTGATTTACTTAGTGTTTACCCAGGCGCACTTCGAACACCCTCAAGTACATCCTGGCTCGGCTCTTGTGATTGTACAGCTGGTGTAGAGGAACATATCCCCATATGCGGAGGCTCGGAGCTAATCGTGAATGCATTTGTCACTCCTATACAGAAACGTATTGTGTCATTTATTATATGCTTTATATCGTTGTATGTTCCATACTTGGGCGACTGGGGATATATAAAACTAAATAACACCTTGTGAGTACGTGAAGCTGCAAAATCAATCAACTTAGTGCAAATTAAGTTTGGGTACGAAAGCAACAAAGCCATGTAAAGGGGTATATCGTAAGATAATTTCTATACACTACATGAACTCTCTCCTACGTAGGGCCGTTTGCAGTAGCCTTTGGTGATTACGCACCTACAAACAGTGTTGTGGGGTTTCACAGTAAGTATCGTGTTTCGGAACAGATGTGAAGCTGCAAAGTTAAGTTTAGTTGAACCCTGAAAGCAGTGGGAAGTTGATGTTGTTTACGCATTTTCCTTCCATATCTTGTGTCAATGGTATCTTCTTCGACTTTATCCTATTAAGAAGTATCCTTAATGCATAACTCAGTAGCTTCAGGGCCGGGAATACTGCAGTTATATGACAGCAAGATAATTTGGCAAAGATAATGCATACCGACAAAGGCCGCCTTAGGGGCGGCTGTCTCAATCCCCCATGGATATAGATGACACTTACGGATTCATTAATCTTTCAGATACGCCATTTCTTACGGCGACTAAAATGTAAGGGCATGTGCAATGGCCCAATCTACCTTAAGTCATTTATGTTCCTTGAAATGAATGCTCTTCGGATGCAGGTTATCTAAGTATGAACGTCAAAAAGTACAAAAGGAATTTCCTAGGGCCCAATCGGGAATTGAACCCGAGACCTCTCGCACCCAAAGCGAGAATCATACGACTAGACCATTGGGCCAATATGCATGAAGTTCTGTGTTCAACTGTATACTTCAGTGGTGGCGAATCTAAAATAGGAATCGCGCTCGCACAGCTTCTTTGACGTGTGCGGTCATCTATTCCGATGGGGCGGAGCCGTTTCGCAGTGAGGACCCCTCAAGCGGTGCTGTTGCCATTCCACGGCCCAAGATGGAATAACGCCTAATCTGTCTTTGTGTACATCATCACTTACCGTTAGACCAAAACAGTGAATAAGGGGCGCTATCGGACATCAATGAATATAAACGTTGGACGTTTGGATATATGTTACATGGGGTTCAGGACGAGAAGGCATAGCTTATTGGCCATATTTCCTATCATTCCTAACGTATTATAATGTTGTTAATTAAAAAGCAAATTTGATGTCTATAGATATCAAGATGCATGCACATGGAGTGACAGGCCGCGTGAGCCATTCCTATGCGATATCCCTCCCTTTATGCCTTGAGCTCGTCTATACTCCTAATCCATTCATCGGCCTGCCATCATAACAGTCTTGATATGGGTAAGACCCTCATAAATTTCCAGTCTCCACAGCAATCGTTGATCTTCTCCTTTGGTCGGCTGTTACTGTCACAACGGGATTTGTTGGTTTCCCTGCCATCAATAATAGCTCTCGTTATCATTGGCTATAGCGTCCACAATGGTTTGGCTACGTCGCCGTTCATTTCCATTGTACAGGGCTTGCTGTGGATCTGCTATATTCTACATAGGTATCCTTTCTGTTCGGTTCTCCCTCGCTCCTTGTTACCTCTATGTGCCTCGCCGCGAGGGCCTTTTTCAATACATCTCCAATTGATTGATGATGGAAGACATCTCAATATCACACTATTAGCCGTCAGACTTTGTAATCAGGTCATCCTAATTTCGTATAGACAGACGCACATCATATCAACCTCATTTATATCCCAATAGAAAAGCATGTAATAGCAATCTATCAACTTTGATTAACACAAAGAGATCTCACCGAGAAGACATGCTCTCAAGGTAAATTCTCAATTATGCCCTGAATGTTGAGTGATATTGATGGTGTTATCGTAGATCTGGATCGTGCATCATGCACTACAAAGGTTTCGGCAAAATGACAATGGACCGTGCGTTAGTTCAAAGAGGTTCACGCCGTTACCCACGGCACAGACACTGCAAATCTGTAATAGAAAGTCCTCAATAAATATGAGAATCTTAGTTTAATAGAAAATGCTTCCCCCAAAGCATGTACGTCGAAATATTTATCGGTGAATGAACACAAAGGGCGTGCGGAGTGATATCTATTTCCAAGGAATCAGGAAGTTTACAATGGGATACTTTTGAAACCTTCAAAAAGGCCATTTCAGATTGACGAATGCACGCACGGTAACCATTTTGGTTGGGCACAAAATTCAATACCGTTATTGGTGAAGATCAGAATGAAAGAGTGATAAGCAACATCGAATATCAGAGGTACAAGGGCAGCAGAACACAAAAGGATGTTCAAAAGAATTTTCAACCTACGACACCAGGGATTCCCACGTGGTCACCCACCGTAGTACTAACCTGGCGATCTGAAGCTTAGATATGGCAGAGCGGACGGGATGCCTCGTTGTCTTCAGTCTATGGTCGTAGATGAATTCGAAGGTATTATTAGGGTTCACGAAGCATTCAACACTGGATTATGGCTAACAATGCAGCGAGTACAGGGTACGCTTGTTGTATGCATATCATTCGGCGGTGAGGGTGTATTCAAAAACCATGTTCCATGGCGAGGAAAAAGGAAATAACTTATCGAAACCCCGAATGCCTCGTCGAATTCCCGGGTTCATTGCAACCTCGTATTGTTTTTGTATGGCGCACCCTCGTACACATTTCGCTGCTCCCACAAATCCTTTACTTCAATAATTATGCGAACATCATCAATCTAGATCAACATACTCTTACTCTCACTAACGAGTTTACGGCGGGAATAAATAATTAAAACAAACAGCATTATCATGATAGAATTATAAATCGTGATGATCGGAAGCAAGATGATGGAAGCATCAGAGGGGGCCCCCAAAGAATTGCTGGGCTCTATGGAGAGCATTCGAAGTGTTTCGTTGGCCATTCGCTTTGGTAGAGTACAGAGTTCTTGATTGAGAAATCGATCCGGTTTCGGTGTCATTTTGACCGTGTGAGTTGGTGTTGATGGTTTGGCAAGGTGGTGATTGAGGATTTGGATCTTACTCAGAGTGGGTGGGGTTTAAGTGGCTTAAGTATCATCCGTTCGGCGATATTTCCGCGGTACTCCAGTATTCCGTTAATGCTTACTTTAGCAAGACCATTAGAACAACAATTGGGAACGGGGCCAAGAATTAGAGGTAAGACGGTTCTATCCCCAGAATCATTCCGTCACATCGACGCCCTTTGTTAGTGACTTCTTATTCCGTTTATGATAACCTTACTTTGTTTCAATGTGTATAAACTAACAGTCATGAACTGCACTACCTGTCGTCGCCTTCTTAATTTTAACTTGTCAATTGCGTTTTATAGAATATACTTTTTGTTACTGAATTAACATTTTGTGAATTTTGTTGTAAATCACTCATTCCGAGACGCTTATCACGAGAGCAGGATTTCAGATCCGTATTCCGGCATTCATACCATCTGGATATACAACATACTTTTGATGCTCCATGAAGATATCAATTCTAATTTTCTAATACCATGATCAAGGCTGTTCTCGTTCCTATAGTTATGGTATACATTTCCGGGAATCAGGATGCAGCACATGGTATATCAAAAATGAAATCGGTTCAACTTGTGAAAGTTCGATTTCAAAGCAAAAATATATACCTGCGACACCAGGGATTCCCACGTGGTCACCCACCGTAGTACTAGCCTGGCGATCTGAAGCTTAGATATGGCAGAGCGGACGGGATGCCTCGTGTTCTTCAGTCTATGGTCGTAGATGCAAGTAATGATGTCTTCATGGTTATATACCCCCACCCCCTCCCATGGCGTTCAACTATCTTGCAACATTCGAGAATCCAGAGCAGATGCAGGTTGCCCTGTTGCCAACCTTATATATGCCATTTAGCGTTCATAATTTGGCGAAAAGCTAGAGCATTGGAATATATTATTACCTAGTTGATGCTGGTAAGAGCTTTTTTTGGTTCGCCGATGTATATTTTTTGCAAGGCGATAGTTAAAAAGGCTATAAGCCTGCGAAGAAACGTTCAAAAACTACCTCCTTCCGGACTTGTTTGGGCAGCATCATTCAGCCACGCATACGCAAAGGTCGATGCTGCAAGCCGACTTACATTCTCGTATGCAATTGACTATCCAAAGCTAGCTGTTAGGCTTATCCCTTTAGGAGCACGAAACTGTGTAAAATTCAATGCCAGTGGAGACAAGGGATTATTGCATAAAACCGGGATTAAAGTGGTCTGTGATTCTTCGAGACATTGCTCTCTAAACCAAATCGATCAAGAGAGACAAGAAGCTAAACTCAAAAGTGCAAAGAACTACATAATTTCCACTGGCATTGAATTTTACACGGTTTCGTGCTCCTAAGGGATGTATACCCCCTGCGGGACATTCTCGACGGCTTCTGTTTGTCCAAGCGCCTGTTCAAATGTGTGGCCCACGCACAAGGATCTATAAAATTTTCCGGGTAACGGGGCCTTTCTTGGGGGCACTAACAATATCACCTAGCGATGGATCCGCATGCTTGTGCACATGACGAGAGATAAGCTTGTATTGCGGGGTGTTTGGGGGTGGGAATTGCATTGTAGCGGATTGTGGTCATGCCTCTATCAAATATACGTTACGATCGTTTGTTGATATCGAGGGACCGCTGCATCTTAGCTCCTTGCTATATATGACATACCTATTGTAGAACAGCAAAGTGCTGGCCAGTCGTCAAAAGTGAGCTCACGGATGATCTAGGTTGCATAACCTGGATCTCCAACACCTATTCCCCTCAAACATATAATTCTGTAGTCATCCCATCGAATTGGGTGGGGTCTTGAAACATGGCCATCCCAAGACACGTTCTATACCTCCTATACCTATACTCTTTCGCGGATTGAGCGTGCAGAACGAGGGACATCTAATCTTCTTTGCGCGACTCTTCGGAACCTTTTCCCGTTTCCAGCTCGAGCAATACATGATATTCATCATGGTGTGTGTATCAATCAGAGGGTGAAACTGGCAAAAAAAGAAATTGGAGGTGTGTGTTATCATCAATGGCCCGGTTGGCTCAGTCGGTAGAGCGTGTGACTCTTACTTTGTGACTGGTCACAGTCACAGATAAGTTATCTCAAGGTCGCGAGTTCGAGCCTCGCATTGGGCTTAGTCTTTTTGCAGGTTTTGACTTTGCCGTTTTGAGGTGTATAATATATTTCCGGGATAACTGGCCATGAAGGGCTCAAGAAAAGTTAATAAGCTTGTTTTCTCTTGACCGAGCAACGGGTTTGATAATTTTAAACCGTTATGTACAGCGATACCTAGGTAGCACCCTGCCTGATGTGGCCTTAATTGGGAACTCGACCAGTCATCAATGTCTGCCTTTAGAATAATCATATGTATATTTCTGCGTTGGAGCACACCCTCAGTACATGCGGCGATCTATAACACACATGTATAGAAGTACACCGTCCCCACCGAGTCGATTCGATAATCAAATAAACAAAACAAAACCCACGAGATGGTCTCAGGTCTCACGAAGGAAATGTCGTAGATATTTGATTCGCCCTTGATCCTAGTCATCACACTATTTCAATTTCTGCCCCGTTGAGAATAAAACACAAACATGGTTTTGCTAAAGCGCACAATCGCACTTGTATAGAAACAGGTACACACATACTTGATAGATACATACATATATATCGCGCCCGTATCTACTTTCTCTGACGCCACAAAGTTCGGCTACATTCATCGAGAGAAAAAACATGGAAAAAGATGCAAAAAAGAATTTAAAGGGCAAACGGGAAAGAGCCAAAAAGAAATCATTGGCTGTGAACGGAATCGAACCGCTATTGTATCCGCCACAAGGATAAGTGCTGCCATTACACCACACAACCTATTGATGTCTGTTTTTCAATCCAAAATAATATGATCCGCTCATACATAACATTTACACAAAGTCCAGGCTGGACGCTTGAAGTGTCAACTGACGTGCTCAATTATTTTTATTGGGGGGGCTCGATTTAGTAGAATTGGATGCACAGTTCCTCACACCGCCGCCTAAAGCGGACCAGGCTAATTAAAGTGTCTGGTTTGTTGGGGCGTTGATGAGGCTGAGCGGAATATGCGGCGCAAGTGGGAGGCGGAAGATGAGGAAAGTGTGCGGAGGTGGGCCGTGGAAGATGAGGCCAAAGTGACTGGGGAAAGGGAAAGCAGGTGGAGTATCCCTCCGGTGCCAGTATTCCAATAGTAATAGTGAACTGGAACCTCAATCGGCGTTCCCCATTCAAAGAAGCACGTGGATGTAGGTAGCGGTAGTGGATCCGGAATTTTCAAATGAGGCGACGTCGGGGATAGAGATACTCATTTAAATACATCATGCCAAAGCGCTCCTTTCCGGATCAAGTTTTGGCTTGCTTGCTGCTTGGGGTTCATTCAGTTTGAATGTCGTTGGGGGTGGGTTGGAGATGATTATTGTGTATTACGAGGGCAGAGTATCAGGTGGGCTGGGGTTAGAGAATTTATAGGCTCGTACACACAAGGGGAAGGGATTACATGCGCATACGCCGTCGTAGTGATTTCCGCAATAAAGGACTTTGCTACTGCTGTTTGTGCATGTGGATCATGTTTTTCGGGAGAAGGAATCATAAAGGGGAGAGACGGAAAGCGCTAGTTTGGAGTAGTCTTAGGAGACGGTCAGGCACATGGATGAGGGGGGTGGTATCGATTAAAGGCGGAGGTGAAGGAGCTTAGGCGGGAGATGATGAAGAGGGTAGAGTTGCATAGGGGACAGGATGGAATGCGCGGGGGGGTGGGCGGAGGATATATAGGAGTACTGGTTGGGGTGGATGGGACAAAGACCTGGAGACTAGGGAAGTTGATATTATAAGGCATGAAAGGACGTTCCAAAATGTGCGTGCTATAGCTACAAGCATCACATCAGGCCTCACTTATATCCCGTACAATTGCCAAACATCTCAAACCTCTGAGAACGAGGAATCCGATGCAATCCTCCGGTCCTCCGTGGCCATATCAATGCCCACAATATGTGTGCACAACATATTTTCTAGCCTTTGTATTAATCTTGCTTCTTGTGCTGCATTCACTAAAATTTATATTCGGACTTGCTCCGCAGGGGGGGTATATTATTCTTCCGACTCTGCACCCCATGCCTATTTCTGCGGAACAAGGGCGGTTTTTTTCCTTCTTTTTGCATCCTGAAATTGCCATCTGTCCTTTTCGGCTTGAGAGACCCTTTATGCTTTCTTCTGGATGTAGATGTATTGTACCCAGCATCATCCATCATCCCTTACCCACTTGTTTTGGTACTATACTTCCCAGCCTTTCTTATTCATCGGTGCGAGGGAGAACATGATCACAATTCCCCTACGTATGTTTTTATTTAATCTTAAATATCAATCAGTGCGCTCGATTTAACACCAACTCCTGTTCTCGACCCAGTGCCCCCCGCTTTCGAAACCCCGAACGTTTTTCATTCCACACAATTGTATATCATCCCTCTAAATCACACGAGTATAAAGAGAAACAATATAGGTTTTGGCCCTCTCTAGGTCTTCACTCGTCCCCGATCGGATAGTTGCTTGCAGGTACGAAAGATTATAACTACCTCCGGAGTTGGTAAACCTTAGCTTCCTTCCCGTGAGCTCAACCATGCTAACCGATTCAGGCAGTATACGCACTTGGCACAAACGTCACGAGACTAGCACAAACCCACTGTCTAAAAGCGGACGGAAATGACTCCCTTTGGGTAGCTACTTACTTAGTTTACCCAGTTCACCGTCCGTCCATGGCGATCGATATTGGACACAGCCGCGCGACTGACCATCCTCTTTATCAATTACATTATAGCTCAACGTTCTAGGAATTGTGGGAAATTTATGCATCATGCGCCGTAGTACACCAGCCTATTGCGATATAATGCTTAAACTTGCAATTGGCAGAGCAGACGGGATAACTTACGTAGTGACATGTTCTTCATTTCGTATATAGCTACCTGATCATGAGCAATTTGGAAAAGACAGAAGATATCTATATATCGTCACAGACTGGATGTGAATGCAGTAAATCGCAATATTAATACCATCAATGAAGCATTCGATGCGCGTCGGCGGGGGGGGGGGGGGGGTTTAACTATCATTAAGGTTGGTAATAGCTTTTGTTTTTCGCATGTACTGCCGTGGAAATTGGCGGGGAAGTCATTATGGTAGACTTAGAAAGTTGCAGCATTATGTTTTTGGGTAAATTGCTCCACTTCTGAACGAGGATACAAATGACTAGAGGCTAGATACAAATAGTATTGGGGAACTGGCATCATCCTCCGGACGATTATCAATCAGTCTCATCATGACCCGCGCCATCATCAGCGCTGCCAATAAGATTTCGGTAAATATGCGGGACTCAGCGCCATTGCCATTAGTAGATCCCACAATAATTGTAAGAACATACAGCGCTTGATCACTCGATGGGACAGCCTAACGTGGAAGAGTCAAGTTCCACACGAAAATCCGAGGAGATCCGTGCTTGCACGTGATGCAATAAATATGTACGAGTACAATTTTTTAGCTTGTCCCATCAAGTGATCTGTCCCATCGGGTGATCAAGCGCGGTATTTCGATTATCCGACCGTGAAATAAATATCCTGGCCTACCTACTCGTTACTCGAGTACATGTAATAAATACTTTTGGCTGCATTTTTTGCTTTTTAATGTGCCTGTACCGAGTGAGGACACATGTGTCTTGCAACCAAAATTTCCCAGAAATGAGTACCGGTAGACTGATTTGTAATCTGCGACCTACAAATTGCATATGGTGCCACATATCTCATCTAATCAGATTCCCAAACTCACCAAATAAAACACCGTAAAAAGCCCCAACAACACAAAGGGGAATGTTGAATCGGATTGCGTGCAAAGATCTTATCTTATCCGATAACCGGACCCCTGCCTAGGAAGTCCTCCGAACCCACAAAGCAAAGATTGTAGGGACATTATGAAAATTCATAACGTGGTTGCGAAAAACCAACCATGGCGGACGATGTTCTTTGCGTAAAAGTAGGATACGATAAACATTTCCCAGGTATTGTCATGTTAAAATGATTACGATAAGGTTAGAATATGGGAATAGAAAAACATGATTACAGTCTACAAGATATTCGGTAAAACCCATTTGCCGTCGGAGAATTTGGGTGTGTCTGGAATTTATATGGTATAGCTAGATGTTTAGATGTTCTATTTTATACGTCGGTCACATGTTTTAACACGTTCCGTAACGAATTAGGTAGTAGTAGGTAGTAGTTGGGCTTGGTGTAAATTGGATATGTTTGTGTAGTAACTGCTACATATCGAATTTCAACGGTACCACGTTCGCCATATGGAGGCATTTATAAGAAAAAAGTGGCCCAATAGGAGTATTCAAAGCTTCAAAAATCCGGCGGATTTTTCGGATTTCAAAATTAGTGTAGTCCGAAAAAAAATCCGAAAAATCCGGTTTTCTCCACACAACGAAAAATCCGTACTTCGACCATGGATAAGGCAGAAAAGCAGATATCTGCTTCAAAAAAATCCGTTTTATCTGCCAAGACCACCACCCATTTGGGTGATTTTATATGAAGATATCTGCTAGCCTCAAAAACCAGATATCTGCTCTAGACCTCCCTGAGAATTCCGCAAAAATCACCAGGGTACTCAAAGTTGGGCAAATTTCCGGACCGAATTAAACGAACTCAGAAAGCAAACTTTTTTGAGCTTTGAATACCCCTAATGAACATAAATTGAATCATATACTGCTCCTCGGTGCATGTTGAGGAGAGGGAGTAAGTTGTGAAAGACACGCAGTTGCAACACACGCACGAAGCAACACCCCCGGACAACACCCCCTTTTTTTCATCTGATGGTTATGGCGACTTCAACTGCGGAAAATGAAATATATATAGTTTCAAAGTGTTAAATATTAATCATAAAAATAAAAATCGGCGAGTGGTAATCTCGCGACATTGGAGAAATAAAAAACAAAGGAATATATGGAATTCGAAACATTCATCGTCAAAAAAGGAAGAAATATATGATCGGATACTGCGGAAAAATGAGGAAGTAACTACCTAAGTACTACATAGTAGAATGGTATCCACGGAGCGTATGCGTAGGTAAATATATATAAAGAGAAAATGGGAAACGTTCAATGTAAAAAAAGGAGGAAATAAAGGACTGCATCTTGCGGTAGAGATTCACATCCAGGAGGATAGAGAGAATACTGGCAGGAAGGGAAAAAAAAAAAATAGCAATAGAAAAAAAAGGCAAGGAGGCAAATAAAGTGGAGAAATGGAAAAGTAAATGAAAGAAACAGAGCAGACGCTTTCGAAGAACAGGACAATTGGGATCATGAAAAAAAAAAAATCAAAACCAAAAAAAGGAAGCAAAACAGCAATCCCCCCCGACCCCCTGGACGAGTACACCTAACTAACCCTCCCTCCCTTCCCCGCGATAAATATTTCGAACATAAAGGGAAAAAGATGCTCGATATATGATGGAAAAAACCAGATGTTGAAGGAGTATAACGAAATTTTATATTCGTTTGTTAGAATCGAAATAGCCGACCACCCAATTTTTCCGGTGGGGGTTGAGTAAAGTGGAAGATTCGACGACAGCATGTATGGTGAATTGTGAATTTTCGGGGGCCGTAAAATCGGATTTCGGTACCGAGTTGCTTCCTTCTGGCCAAGGGAGATCGGTGGGATCTCGGTGCCCAGGAGATCAGAGATGGGGGATTATTTTGACCCAAGATAATGTTGTGTATGCACTGTAAGGGTAACGACAGGATCGAACAAAGGATCGGAGCGGGTGACCTCACGTGACGAGCCGACTAACGGAAAAGCTAACGACCCGACCGACCGACGGGAGTCGGCGACAAGGACGTCGGCGAAGGGCCTAACCCTACGCCGACCGAGAACGGGTATATATAGCCGACGAAGCGGACTAGCCGCGGGGTCGAGATCTTTATCGAACGATCAATCAATACTTCTTACCAGCGTACTCGTTACATGCACCCATTGGGAGACTTCGTAGGCTTGCGAACGCTTCTGCGACAAGGTAGGCTCTAGCAAATGGGTACGTTGCAATCAATATTGTTAAAATCGCCGCAAACAAATAATATGTAGAAAGGTTAATCGCTTTGAAGGGAAATTCAGGTAGATTGAGGAAGAGGCCAAGAAAGCATCCACTGAGAGCAATAAGACATCCGCTTGCCCTCCATAAATATCTCTCAAAGTGCGTTGGAAAATGCCCGTTCCACGGCCATAGGTAAATGCCTCCATATATGGCCGTCAGAACGATCAATATGGGGATGGTCCCACCATTAATGTCCATCTCGTTTGATATTCTCCCTTCCGTTTTCCAATTTGAACTGTATGTTTGAAAAAAATCATCACTATAATAAAAAATTCGACCTGCTGCCGCGAGACTCTCGTTTTCTGGCGAAGTTGCTGGCAATTCTCTTGGGAGAGAGTCCAATAACACTTTGCAAGTTTGTCTAAAGTGTTTGAATGATGGGGCCCTCAAGTAACGGATATATTGTCCCCGTTCAGTTGTATACCTGCCACTGCGGGAAAATGAGACTTGGGTCGTGTAACCGTTTTCATTTTGTGCTCGAAACGTGATTTTGTTGTTTTTTTTGAAAGCCCGTTGTATACTTGTTTCTTCCGGAACCGAGAATGATTTCAAAGAGTCTTCTTGGAAACTCAGAATTCCCCCTTCACTCACTGTGACTGCGGGAAAAGAATCCTCCAGGGAGGTCACGCCTGTCTCAACGTACTCAGCTTGTAACAATATACCAATCACAGGATCCTCCGGGTCAAGCACCGTTGGTTGAGAGACGTTTTGTGGCTTCCTCATCCACAGTAAGTACATGCAGAGCGCGCAAACGACATGCATGACAGTATTGATCTCCAGTAGGGTGACGGGGAGTTGTTGTGCCTTGCGGGCGATGCACTGGATCAGCATCCAAATGGCCTGGAGGCAAACCAAGGTCTTTGTGAGGGCGTCCGCCTTGCTTTTATCGTTGATATCCTCAACCTTCATGACGGGTAATTTTCCGTAGCGCGCAAGCACCATAGCCCCTTGCGGAGTCACGGTCCTTGGATTTGTAAGAATGAACGCCTTTCGTGTGTCAGCTTCGATGGAAAATTGGAGATCGTCTTGGGGAATTAATAGATCAAAGCAACGCGGATAAATTTCCCTTTCTGGCAGCATAAACTTGTAACCGCCCATGACGATGTAAAACCCTTTCTCGAGTCCGGGGGGGAAATAACATTCCAAAAAGCTGTGAAATCTCTCAAGCCCAGGGCGGAATGGTGCCAAAAAGACAGTATCAAAGGACTTGCAGATGCGGTTCCGGGTCTCGAGAGGGATTTTGCAAGCGACTTGTACCTTTCGAAAGATGGCAATTCAAGGAGGAGTTTTTAAATGCGGAAAGGTCCCCCCTCGTTTCGGAGTATTCTTTCCCGTGTGGCTCTCTATAGATTCTCAAGTAAAGTTTAGCTGTGAATCATGAATTAATAAGTCAAGGAGAAACTCGGGAATAATAAATACCTCGTGATCAGTACCAAGTCGTTCCCAACTTGCAAAACCAATTGTTGACTCATTTGGTTCACTCCTGATTGCCTTTTCATGTATTCACGCTGGGGAGGACTTGCTTATCAGCTGCTTTAAGAGCGTCGATCTTATTCAACTCAATTGCAATTGCTCTTGCTTCAATAAACTGATCGAACGCAGTATATAGAACGAGCTCCGGGGCAAACAAGGCAATAAGCATCCATTTAACTCGTTTTGCCAGTGCTATCAAAGCTCTGGACTTCCGCTTCCGTCCGCTATTTACTCCGCGCTCTAATGGCGAAGGGATATTGAGGTGGACGGCGGTCCAGACACATAAAATTAGTGTAAGCACACAACTACTGACCAGGTCGGCGGTTGTTCGCTGGGGCGTGGACACCCATATTGGCTCTGTGCTATTGGATGTTGGTTCGAAACGGTGTTTGCGGTCAATCATTTTGACCAAAGACGCTGGAGGTTATCCACAAGGCAGCTCATTGCTGTGGAATTTTGCGAGTGTTCGAGGGAATTTGGGAATGTGTTCGGCAAAGGACTTCTATCGCGTGAGAGCAATCTAATAATATGTCGATCTGGTCGCTATTTTGGCAAAACCTTGGTGTCACCTTTTCTACCCCGCCGTTTGATTGAGAATTTGAGCAGAGCCGCTCGTAGCTACCAAGACAAATTTATAATTCACCAGCTTGCTGCTCATACGATTGCAGGCTAGCAAACGAGGCTGACAGCCCCATTCCTTCAGCCGACCATGTACCCAAGTTTGAGAGGATCGAGCAGAGTATCACATGTCAGCCAGCATGAATGCTCATCCAATATCGAAGTACATACTTTGATCTCATAGCCTAACCTGTGTGGGAGGTTCCCATTTTCACGCCTTTATTTTTTTAGTTACCCGCGTGGGGCTAAGATATTCCTGCAGACAGAAAATAGCAGCGACAATGGTTGGGGGGAGAGGGCGGTGGTTACTTCGCTTATCATATATATCAATCCAAACTTTCTGATGCAATATACTTGAATCATAACATCAGGGAGAGAAGACATATTCCGTTCGGAAAAAATCGATTCTTGTGCACTCACATTAAACAGTAAATTAGCTTGAGGTATCAGACCATAGCTTATCTGGCACCTAGCCCTCGCCTGGGAGCTACCCGTACAAGCTAACTTCCTCAGGTAATTTGATGTTTTACGTAATGAGGCTTAAAAAGCTAGATTCAACGACAAGCCAATCGTTGGGGGTTTTTGTTTGATTATAGATCTTCCATTAACTCGCGATATTCGGATTTGAGATTGCGATAAAATCATGATGAAATAGAATTACTTTGAATTTTACATTCGGTTCAAGGCAATAGCAACAAATGTATTGCGTTGCTGGCACTTGTGCAGTGTTATTCTTTCTTACCCCGCACTGATTGACCACTAATTTATTCAGACTTTTCAGCTCTGCGAGTTCTAAATACAACCATGACGCTCTTGTCACTAGTTGTACATGTGCGTTATTCTTTCTTTATTGGACAAGGACTTGATTCTATGGGTGCGCTCGTAGTTTGTGCAGATATCTTGCGTCTCGCTCGTATCCTGAGACATACATACATATGCACGAGGTCCATTTCGATATATTTGTACATGAACCAATCTTTGCAGATATTCGACTCTCTATCACATCGCAACCAATTCGGGTGTTCATGGCTGGTTGGGTTCACAAAAAGTCGCTCTGGAATACCAAGAAACAAGGAAAATAAGGCACTGAACTGGTTGCTCCAATGGCTTGCCGTTGAGTGGGCTGATCACCATGAAACTCTTCTTCAAACAACCCCATATTGCCCTACTTTTTACTGGTTGCAACGAATTAATTCAAGAGCAGATAACGTGTGCGTTAAACGGATTCATGAATGCTATTTCAGGTGAAGTGTGGACGGCAATAGCACCTAGCGAGAACATAAATTTACCAATAAGCCAATCAATCATAAATAATGTGATTGATATAGATATCATTCTCTTATACAATATACTTCGAGTCAACGCCGGAGGTTTGTGCCTACCTGATCATGATACAGTTTGATTCCTACTCCTGCTAATTTGGGTACGGTTCTCGAGAAATCATTTCAAGCCAATACATGTAGGGAATAAATTTGTGATGTATGCATTGTGGAATGCTTTGGGAGGTTGAGGGTATTGGTTATACAGGCGGATGCTGCGGTCGGAAGAGGTAACTCCGATAGAAGAGACGGAATCTTCCAGACATTTTCAGTTCATGATTAATTTGGTTCTTCGTTTGCTGATTGGATGACACGACTCACTCATGAGGTACCTACCTGTCCCTACAGGGTCGGTTCTGAGCAATAGTATTTGAAGATATGAACCACGAATTATTTCCGTCGGAAACAGTATTTTGATACTCATAATTAGTTAACTTAGTATCCCGATTACAAAACCACTCTTGTGACAAGCTTCAGGCGCACTTTGGTTTTGCCATAACCACTTGCAATTGCGTTAATTAAGAATAATTTTCTCATTAGCAGAGGATCATATTATATTGCAGATTCAAATGCAATGACGCCCACACACATGAGGATAAAGAAATAGGCCCCGACCTCATGTTTATAAATGCGTCATGGGTATGAATAAGGAAACCATATTATAAATGATATTCCGCTGCAGATAATTATTAGTACAGCTAGTGTACAAAAGTGATCGGACAGTGGCTTTCGAAATGACATACAAATTTGAATGTAGCGCCAAGAGAAAGTGTCCTATCACTTTCGTACAACGGCTATACACTTCCCTTGTTAATTTCTATAACCTGCCCCTGAGTCAGGGGATTGTAAGAAGTCAGGGGTGGTAAGATACCCGTATATACGATGGTGCCGTTGAATGAAGATTTCCATGACGAGCTCGGCTATAATACAGGCAGCTGCAGAAAAGCGGAGGAAAGGTTGCAATGCGACCACAATATATTCAAGAGCACAGGGTTTGTTACATAATAAGCAATTTCTACAGTTTAAATTTGATTTTAAAGAAGTCAAATATACGTTGCCTTTCTGCCTCCTTCAAATGATTACATTTCATGTGGCAAGATCCTGGCAGCATTGACGACGCTGCGTATATACAAACCCGATGCCCATATATGCCCTTATGGCGTGTCGACTAGAAGCACTTGGAGATCCAGCCGGTAATACTGCCTTTGGTCTAAATAGCTTTTGATCAAATCTGAACAACCTGAGCGCTATTAATGTTACTGTGAGGCCGTGAGGTTGTTGTAACCTGGCTACCATATCGTATCATGTAACAACCTGACATGGGGTAACAACCCCTGTTCAAACCGTTTCGAACATTACGATTAAGTGAAAATATGTGCATGAGAATTAAGATCACGCGCTTTCAAGATTTTCTATTTGTTTGTGATCACCCTACGAGGTAGAGTTTGGTTTTAAGCCTTTAGATGCAAGCTTCAATTCTCGACAATATATCCCACTCAGAGCGTTGTGTTTTAATCCGTACCCTCAGCCATGCAAGTGCAAAAAGTAATGCCACTAATTTGCATAAACAATAAGGAAGTAATTTGTCCGCAACTTAGTCTTTGCCTATCACGCCCTTCACTCACATACCTACATAGCTGATTCAAAAGCTGTCGCGAATGGATTTCGAACCTCTCTACGGACGTATAGACGTTTATGGCCTATGAAACAAATAAGAGCGGCTTTAGCTCAGTTGGGAGAGCGTCAGACTGAAGTTAAAACTTCGGTATAATTCATACATCTGAAGGTCCTGTGTTCGATCCACATAAGCCGCATATTCTTTTGCATCTTTTGCCCTGAGAATTCGTATGTAGTCTACAGATTACTCCCGTTATAAGCATACCCGTTATAAGCATATTTTTGTTATAAGCATTGGTTTGGTTGTCCCATTAGCTTACTTTGCTGCGAAGTACCTCTCGTTATAAGCATAAACTCGCTATAAGAATAACAATGTCCGGTCCCAACGATATGCTTATAACGGGAGTAATATGTAATTAGTAACGGAAACGGCAATGAGAATTTAACCGTTCCTACTTCTCCCCTTCTGCTTTGTATTCTGGGATCCGTACTTCCATGAATTCGACAGTGTATCGACCTGCCGCGTTTTACATGTTGGTAATAAATGTATTTAGCGTATATTTAGCGTATTAGTACTACTTTCCAAATATCAAAAAAACAAGGCCTCACTGTCCATAATTACTTTAGATATCATCACATGTCAGTAGGTATTCGGCCCGGCGAGGTTTTTCCATTTACAACAAATGCGAACGAACGAGATGGCCGTGGTAATGATGTCCGCGGCAGAACCCTTCATGACTATATTCACGGCCAACACTGGCCAAGGCGTTGAACGAGAGAAAGAACTAGGTCAGGAAGGAAGGGCAAACAAATTGATCAAAGCCGCCGCAAGAAGGAAAAGAGATACATACAATGAAATTCCAAGCCATGATCTCTTTGCAATTGATAGAGGATATATGGATGGCCCTCATCACCCCCGCCAGGATCTATCTACGTGGGGCGTAAGAGATGTTGACAACTTCGGTTGACAGCTAGCCATGCACAGCAAGCAGTGAGGACTCTCCATCGTCAGGTTTATCAGATCTAGACACGGCGATACAGGAACAATCGTTCACGTGCCTGGAGTGGCCTCAGGCACGTCAATCAATACCTATGGCTAACATCTAGCCTGGTCAAAACCAAGTTACGCCTTGGGATAACTAGCAACAACGTTTGTGGTCCATGCCTATGTATTTTCATTGTACTAAGCGTGGCTTACCTAGGCTGTTGAGAAATTCCATTAACAATGTACATACACATCGGATTTTTGTGGCAGATCAAGTGAATCAATGCTGTGCGAATCTCAATTTCATTTCCACATGCTCAGCTTACATAGTATGTACTTTTTCATAAAGTTCTGAGTTGGATATCACTGTAAAGACTATCAAACTCGTGATATACATAAGAATGTTGAGATTCAAAGACCAAAATGTAACCTATCGGGTAAACCGGATACCTATCTATCTCCATCCCCATGGTGTGAATATGGTGGTGTAGCATGGACGAAGATGCGGGATTCGATTAATATTGAATTCCACCGAAACGTAGGCGTCTTACCTCAATCGCTCACTTTAACATATAATAATGCACATCATCTCCAAAACCGAATTTGACGACCCTAGCGGGCAGTACGCAAGTTCACAGGGATGGTGATTCGCGCCGGGGCCAGAAAACATCTGCAGCAATCATTGGCTTTTAGCGAGTTGTTCAGCGCTATAATTGGAAGACTTAGCTACACGAGTCAAACTCTTTCCGTATTACATCATCGTTACAGGCAATATGGCCGAGTTGGTTATGGCGCCAGGTTAAGGAACACCTTAATTCACATCTCCTGGTAGGGAAACCTGCGTGGGTTCAAGTCCCACTGTTGTCACTATTCTTTTTACCCTTTTGCTTTGGCTTTTGGATCGTTTGAGCTCTGATAATTACACGGGAGTGTAAACGAGGTATAGGTTGCTTGCTTTTTGGTACTAAATGACACCTATCCGAGTTCTCTGAGTTAGTTATTTGATACTTTTTTACGCGGAAATGTAATCCTTTTGTGGATAGTTGGCGTTAAATGTTTCGCATGTGCCCTCGCTAGGAATTGTTTTACAAACGTCCAATGGAGATCACTCTCGACAAAGATATCCATTCCTGTATCATCGTAACTGATCATCTGTAGCCAGGATAGATCATCTGTAGGATTATCTGTACCCCCTTTAGATGCTATTTCAGGTTAGTCTCGTTCCCTTTCAGGTTGGAGTTGAAAGTTACCCAACTAGGAATGACATGCCTACCTGCACTACCACTGCTGGTAAGCACGCTAATGCACCTCCAATGAACCCCATACTTCCCGACTTTGCATCTGCTGACCCACCCGCAGCGCGCATGTGCCCCCTCCCCCTGCATGCGCGTGTCCCTCCTTGGATACCATGTGTTGATGTCGGACGCTCGTGACGGTCAGCTATTCAAACTTCCGGCACTTCTACGGTACCTTCAAAGTGCTCGCCGACACACACCCGCAGGCTGCATGTACCCTGGGTAGGTAGGTACCCGGTTGGACGTGCATGTGCAAACCTCACAAGTGCCTCACGAGCAGATATTGCTCACAAGTCTGAAATGGAACTGAAAACGAACTTGTCCTCCGTAGGAGGGGCTGGGCACGAGACTACTTCTTGTCGGCAGTTAGGTACCTAGATCAGGTACCTTGTACCCCAGATTTGTCGGGTGTCATATACGAGTGATGTGGTCACGAGAATAGGTGATGTGTAGCAATCCTCGCAGTAGGAGGGGCTGGGTTCGAGACTGGGGGCTGGGCACGAGACTATCCGCGCATATCCTCGCATGCGTCTTCGGCAGCTGGCAAAGGACGCAGCGACACACGTGTTAGCGCGCCACGAAGTACCGTGAACGCTGGCGATGCTAAGATAGGAAGGGAGTGAAAGCACATCGCCGCCCACCCGCTTCCCGTTAAAATAACTCACTCTGACTTGGCACACGGGTCCGAATCGCATAAATACCGCCCGTTTCCCCCACGACCCTCCCACAACCTCAACAACAACACACACACACACACACACACATCGCACCCAGTCTCGACATCACACCCATCAGTGGCAGACCCTGTCTCGACATCACACCCACCAGTGGCAGATGGAAATGCCGTTATTGAAGAGCTTCGCAAAGGAATGCGAGCGCTGCAGGCAAGCATCCAAGCGCTTCAGCAAAGCAACCAAGCGATTCGGGGTGGCATCCAAGTGTTGTAGGAGCAACAGTTGCACACCAGGCTGGAGCAGAAAGAGGGCCTGGAGGCTCTTTGTCGGGAGTATGATTGATTACATCCTGCTTATCTGAATTAGACCACTAACGATAACAAATAGGGTAAACTTGAACCCCATGAGGCGAGACTGCCCATGAGGCTCCATAACATGACGCGGACCGTCGATGCGGCATTGGAATACCAACCCAACGTACGCCATGTAGTCTCGTGCCCGCCCCATGCGCACCTTCCACGCGCCTCCACGAGGGTCTGGGCATGAGACTATCCACACACGAGAGCGCCATGCTACCGTTTGAGTTGTATGTCCGCTGACCCCATCATCCATTATCTGTTCTGCTTCTGTCGGGTTGCTGATTTCACACACATTGTCCAGTGGCGCAGTATCGAGCTGCCGCACATCAACTGCGAAGGAAGCATCGGGAGTGAGTCGGCGGGGGAGTCGCATCTTGAGTGCGGTGCTTGCCCAAGTTATCCAACCCTGTGAACCTTCCCGCCTCCCAGGTTTCCCCAATTCATCCAGTCCTCAATCTTCCCGTCTTCCAGCCTATTAAGCGCAATTTACAGCCCAATAAATCCAGAGTCCTCAATTTTCCCGCCTTCCAGCATATTGAGTCTCCACCGAAACATTTCAACAACATAAACAATCTTTCAAAATGCCAGTATCTATTTGCGCCTATATTCTCGGCTTTCTGGTTGCTGTGGGTTGCCTCGTGGTTATTTGAGTTTTTTTTCCTTTTTCATGAGCCCAAGAAAGGCAGAGAGTGTATACTAATTCATATATCTGCCCTTCCAGCAATAGCGCGGTGCGCAATCCACCGACGCAAACGAGACGCCTGCTTCCCACGCACTTGCCCGGAGATCAACAATCCCTTGGCAATGTTGCTCGGGAGGACCCCCCTGCGAGGGGTTCATCTTCTTGGAGATCACCTTCCTTTCGCAACACGAGGTCAACGACGCACACACTTGGGAGGATTTCTTGTTTGGCCGGAATGGGGTGGGGAATATGTTGGTGCGGGAGATGAGGGAGGAGTTGGCGGAGGAGCGGGCGGCGTGGGAGAAGCATCAGGCGGCGTGGAGGGAGGAATGGGGGCTGCAGAGGGAGTTGCGGGAAAAGCGGCAGTCTTCTTTTTTTGTTCATTATTGTCTACTGAAGTTCTGCCTCGCACAGCAGCAACAGGACCATTTCCCAAATTCTTTTACTCGTGATCCATATTGAGATACCGTAGACATTGACAAACACGGCACTACGGCCGCTTCAGACTGTAAATCTTGGTGTAAATGGTATTCTTTTACGTTTTTCAGAAACCCAGACATGAATGAGATAGCTGTCTTGCTCACCACTCTCTACGGTACTGTAGTTTGCATAACATGCCGAATGCTAGTTCAGAACTGTCATTGAACCCCTGCGTGATAAAGGTTGTCGTGCTCATTGCATGGCTGGAAATACCCAAGCAAGGAAGATTAATTGTTGTACACTTGACTACACCGGTTCCTGGATTGAAAACGACCCATAGCCTCAATAGTTTGACCCCTAAACCTCAGAAAAGCCCGAGTTGGCGCTATCGGCGCTACAGCCCATCGGAGCAGTCTACCGCTGCCGCGACAATCGAGGGAAGGCATGTCGCTACAGCGCCAAATCGATCGGCCGTGGAGCTACAGCGGCAAGTTGACTTCTGCTGAGATGAATGCTATGTATATGCAAGCATAATCGCCCTATAATCTCACGCATTCCTCGTCCTCCTTACCCCCACTCCCTCGCATCCCATACATTGCTCCAATTCCGCCCATCCGTAGCCTCGTCCCGCCCATCCGCACGTAATAGCCATTGATCGTTAATACTTTCCCAGATGTGTTAACATATACCATGTACGTTAGGTAGTCTCCATCCTATCCCTAATCCAATCCTCATTGAAAACGCAGCATCATCCCACCATTCTCCCACAACACATCAAAAACCCCAATTGGCGTACTCTATGTGTCATCTGAAATAAATAAATAAAACCCCAACCCAAAAAAGCAAAGAAAAGGAACGCAGCTCGAGGAAAAAAAAAATGTAGATTCCGTCACCGGGAATTGAACCCGGGTTCTCAGAGGACACATCACATGTGTGTTTTGACCACTAAGTAGGTAAGTACTTGGGGGCGGGACAAATGAATGAATGAGAGTCTGAAATGCTAGCCACTACACCATGACGGATGGGGTTATGTGTGGTTTTTAGTTGAGTGGTTTGGTTGTGGATTGTATTGAGTGGAGTGAGTGGTGGTTGCGAAGGAAAATTGTTCCACGTGCTTGAGCTTAAGCTCCAACACCCACCCTGGGCCATGCATGATTCACGTCTGCCCCTGGAAGTATGGGAATACTATTACAATGATACCGGTCAAGGTATGTAGAGTGGAAACCATATACATGACAGCGTGCCCGGCCAATCCGTTTCCTTAGGTACTCTCACGACTGAGTGGTGAGGGGGACACTGGTGCATGCGGGGACGGTGGTAGAGTAGAGGGTTGTAGTGACGGTTGTAGGTAGTAGGGAATAGGCTTGTGGCTACATATGGTACAGCGGTTTGGACAATTGTCGTGATGGTTAGTTACTACACAACCAACAACGGACGCTTGATGATCCACGCAGGACTTGATCCCAACCATACCCTGGGATCGGCACTTGATCCTATGATCTAGTTTTAGTAGATCAAGACATCTACGACCATAGACTGAAGACAACGAGGCATCCCGTCCGCTCTGCCATATCTAAGCTTCAGATCGCCAGGTTAGTACTACGGTGGGTGACCACGTGGGAATCCCTGGTGTCGTAGGTTAGCTTTTCTTTTTTTTTCGTCTTCTTTGTTTTGCCATTTTAGGGGAATATATAGAGCAGGTCGATCATGATTGCTACATGTATGTATTAGATGACTCGGTTCACGGAATTCATCAGAGTCTGGAACCATGGGCGGCGGGCGAAGGGCCGTGGATTTGGTTGGTTGCTATCGTAGTCGCGAGTGTTATCCTTTATCCTCAATACTGCTCTCCGAGTCCCATTTTCTTCCATACATACCTATGTATGTACTCACACATCCATGTAACTGAATGCCCTTCCTCGTCTGATTCATCTACCTTCTGTTATCCTCATCTCCCTGGTGGCTTTTACTAGCATACACAACGAGACCACTTTCAATTGTCAGGTTTATCTCGTCTACATATACACACAAGTTCCCGTTTTAAACATACCCGATTCTCTCTAATTTCGTTATCATGATACAATTTCAACCCGTGAAACCACATGGGCTTCTTAGCCTATATTCAATTGTGAAAAGAATACTTGTGCTGTGCCGCGTAGTATTGTGCCGCTGTGCCGCCCGTGGCGGCACAAGCCCTGTGCCTGTCACTTTCAAAGGCACTTGCACTCCATAGAATGCACTAGCATGTTCTTGCCCTGCAACTACAATGCCAAACACCACTTCAACTTCAACTTCAACCAACTCCTGCAAAAGCTATACAGTTTCAGAACACAGAGCAAGAATTGGGTCTTATTGAAACATGTCTCCACTTTCATTTGGTACCTCTCCCGTTGCGATTGCAGTCGATTTGATGGAGCTATCGCAAATAAAATATATAGGTACCTTATAAAGTAGCCAATATCAATACATATATCGATTTCACCTCCCGCGGTAGCCACACAATTTCAGATCATTGAGCGAGCGTCAAGTCTTACCAATAGAACCGTGTTTTTTTATCTTTCATTTGGTACCATTCTTGCTACATTTGGAGTTAATCTGGTAGGGTTATGGCCATTTGGTGTACAAAGATGGCTAAGCAATGTACCTGTACCTGTCTAACTGCATTTAAGAGTATACGTTCGAATACTATATTGGCGCTCTATACTTCGAATTCTATTCTCCCCACTTTTTTTATTTCTTGCCCTCTCTTGTGTTCTTTTCATTTACAACAACAGGGCTGCACCATTTCGGCAGAATCACAAATCTGATTAGACTTTATTATCGTATCTGATATTCCATCTTATCTTATCTTATCTTATCTGGCGATCCGGAGGGGCTGGGCACGAGACTAGCGACATATGACCAAGCGAAAGAGCGCATTTAGGGCCCATCCAGACTCGCAGCAAGCATGAAATTGCCACGACTGCCGCTCCCCCCTCTATCATCTCCACTCTCCTCCTCCATCGCCTCCACCGTCACCACCACCATCACGACGGCCACGCCGCCACCACCACCACCACCACCACCACCACCAGCACCACTTCTGCTCAGCAACCACACTCAATTGCAACAGCCTCCCGACAAGAACAGTCGCCACGACAGCACTGTCCACACTCCTTGCCATCGCCTTCCCTGCCATGGCCTCCGCGTACGCGAGCCCCCGCGATCCCGTGCTGCGGATGACTCTCGTGACTATAGTTGCTGACAAAGTGCGGCGCGGCTGATTCACCAGTCAGGGCGCTTGCTGCCAGACGCCTGCCCCCTGCCGCCATCATGGGATGCACGCCAGCCATGGCTGTCGCGCCGGCAAACGTGGCTGCGGAACCCATCGCATTGTTGTGGCCGAGGGTTTTCGAGCTTCGGGCCCTTCTGGGATCGTTTGAGAATAAAATGGACGATCGCATGACTGGGCTTGAGAATAGCTATAGCATGGAAACATTCCCGCAAAGGATGGAGGCCACGCTGTCCCCTCCATTCAAAATTTCATCAAAAAGGCCCAAGTGGAATTCACCGTTGTTGGGAAGGATAAACATGTTGGGTTGCCGTCTGATGTTCTGAAAGGAGGTTTCTACGCTTCTCTGGTACGTTGTTGTGGCGGGAAGGAATGCTATGGCATCGACCTAGGCGTTGAAACGTTGGCCTCCGCTGTTGTAGACAATGTCATTCCGGGGAAAGAGGAGGTGGCGTTGAACTGCAGGCACAGGTGAAACAGTGCCACTGGGATTAAGGATGCGGCGGACTTGCGAAGATCCGAGGATAGACATGTAATCACCACAACATCCCTCATCAATATCCCCCCGCCCGGATCTCCTCAATCCCCCCCCCGAATTTCCTCAATCACTCAATCCCAAAAAAACCATTCCCACAAAATGAAGTTCTCCACACAATTCCTCATCCTCATTGGGTACGCAGCCCCAGACGAGCTCGCAGCCCACAAAGTGGTCAAGGAAGGTGAACTCGCGACCATAATGGAACTACTCCACAGCATCAGTTCCGCGGTTCTAAAGCAGTGATCGCATGCTGCCTTTTTCTCCTTCTTGTTTTTTTTCTCGTGCATTTCTCATTCTCTTTTTCTCTACTTCTTTCCTTTGCTTTTTCTTATTCTTTTCCATACGTTGTATTATTTTATTTCTTTTTTCTCTCTTCTTTTCCTTTTCTCATCTGTTCTTTTCTATTCGTTATTTTCTTGTTTTTTTTTTGCAAAGGAGTGATCGCACATGAGCTACCTTTCTATCCTCTTGTCCTAATTTCCTCGTGCATTTCCCACCCCCCCTTTCCATTCCTTGCTTCCTTTTTTTTTTCCTTCTTCTTTTATTCTTCAAATATAAATCTTCTCTCCTTCATTCTCTTCGCTTTTCCCTTCCCTTCCATCTTTGTTTTCTCTGTATCTTTTACTATCGTGAGCAGAGCGTGGGCTCTCGTCTCTGCCTATGGGCCGAGGCAAAATTTCTACCGCTGTGTCACAGACGCAATATCAGATTGATAGACTAATAGTGTATCCTTGGACTACCAACGTCGGACTTTTAGGTTCAATGTTTTCGAGATACACCACCGCGAACGTAATGCATACTGTTCTGAAACATAACCCAAATTCCTCCCCCTAATCGCCAGCACATGTGGGGCCAGGTTTGTCCATGGGCCATGTCATCCCACTAAACAAAGAAAGGAAAGTGAAACCCACAATGGCCACGGCCACTTCCAGGGCCACTCACTAGGCGCACGCCCTCCTAAGCCCTATATCTACTCGCTCGGCCGCGTAAACATCCACTCACCCACCAAACTACTCTCCATCACCATTCAACGCACCCATCCATTTATCTGCCCAAGAAAACCCATAACTTACCCCAGAACAAAACTCCACTACTATACGAAGAATATGCCTTCACCATCTAAACCCACCCCTACCCCCTCTCCCAAGGACGAACCTAAATGGCTTCCTCTCACCACCGCACTCACTTCCCCCCCACCCCCTCCTCCCCCTCCATCCCCTACCTCTCCACCCTCAAAGCCAACCCACCACCTACCCCTCCCCCAACTCTCCCTCGAAATGATCCTTCCCTATGCATCATACCCATCCCCTCGTGCATCAATCACATTCCCGCCCGCAAAAACACTATCCCCTACTTTCCTTGCCCCTCCGAGGGCGGATGAGAGTGTATTCACGGCATTACCGCCGCCAGCAATGGAGCTGCCGAATCATGAGGGAGGAAAGAGAAAAGGGAAGGAGGTGGTTTCGCCGGGGAAGTGGATTACGCTGACGGCGAAGCCGCCCGTTGGTATTTGAGGAGGATGAGGTGAAGAAGGAGAAAGAGAAAAAGAAAGAGAAGAAGTAGATGAGAATTAAATTAGTTGGGGATGAGGAGGAGAAGGAGGCGGTTTTTCCTACCTTTTTATTTATATATTTAATATTCATCGAACGCTAAATAAATGTCTTTGAATCATGATTATTGTTTTGTGTTTGGGCGTTTTGAGAAAATCCTGAGAATATAGGATAGATACCTTGCCGTGACGAGACCTAATTATATACTTGGATTTTGATTTTTTTCGATAATGTATGACATATTCATGCCCGCGCGCGCACACGTACACATGAATGTTGTACTGCGTTGCACTATTTGGCAAGTGAGATAGCTTTATACCTAATGGGAACTTGAACTTTACAAAAAGGTGGGTCCCGGATCAAGAAATCGGTTTAGGCAAAGAACGGCCAATATTCTGAGCCGTTCAGCAAGATTTGAACATTGCGGAATGGTTCGAAACCGTGGAGCACCATTGTCGAATGGTTAGTCTTGCTCAATGGCTCAAACTGCTCATCAATGCTCACTCACATGCCCAGCCCAACCAGCAATGCGAGTACATAACAGGAATACGACGTGGGGTACGTAGTTCTGTGGTAGACAACAGCTTATAACCTCGGATGGGCATGTTGTATGTATATTTGCGCTGTAAATATGTATAGAGCTTTGGGGTTATAACATCCCAAATGAGGATCAAGTATCACACCACGCGCTGCCAGCTCCCAGAGAATGTTGTCATTGATGTAAGGAACGTAATTGTGGAAGCGAACATAGAGATTGAATTTGGTAATATTTTATAGCGCTGGTCCACCACGGCACTCATAGATCGGCATTGAGGTATATAGACTTGGATGATGAGCAATGCTTCATATTGAAAATGAAAGCTTTGAATTCCACAAGGGGGGGTAGGTAGCTTGTTAACATTGCAACAATCACGTGCGTTGACCGGCACAGATACGGAACTAATCAGTGCACGGCGGCTGGACGACGCGAATAGCTGTAGAATAGTGATTTGCAAAGGGAGGCGAAAGTTGATTTCATGGGAAGGAAATAAAAAAAGATTTGATACCCTGCGACACCAGAGATTGCATGTTATCTATCTATCACCCACCGTAGACTTCCTCTTCAGGGATAGATAGCGTGGGATCAAGTTCAGGCAGGGGGGGGGTGTCAAATGTTGGTCGGGGAAGACGCAAAAATATTATCACCTACGACACCAGGGATTCCCACGTGGTCACCCACCGTAGTACTAACCTGGCGATCTGAAGCTTAGATATGGCAGAGCGGACGGGATGCCTCGTTGTCTTCAGTCTATGGTCGTAGATGTTCATTACACCATTTTGGCCTTCATATAGCGCACGCACTGGACGCCCTAGAATTGTGTTCGGACGCCCACATACCTACCAGACTGGCAGCGCACTAGGGAGGTTTAGAGGACTCACGTCCACGGACTAGCAGTAGTTGGATTTTGTTCCCATGCCACAGCAAATTTAAAATTGCAAAGGAGGGCGGCAGCAATTTTACTCACAACCACTGGCGGGGTGTTTGCTGGTAGATTTGGTGAATGGGGTTGAAAGCCCTACAATTCACAGGCGGGTTTACTCACGGACGGTTGCTTAGGAGGAGGGGTTAGGATAAGGTTTGTTACTATATACATATTGGACAGGGTAGCCCATTTAAGTAAGTACATCTTGGCAAAGGTAGGTAGATGTTTGTAAAGTCCCTTCTACAAAGGGCACACAAACGAATTAGGTATCCATCTACACCTTACCTTTCTTCATCTGCCTTTTTTTTTTTTTGAACAAAACTACATACATATATATCTTAGTTATCACCGTTGGAAGCTATAGTGGTTTTTAGCGCATCGGTCAACGGCGCATTGAGGGATACATTTGTCGCACAATAGAGCTATTACATAGGGGCTTTCTGTTTTAAAAGTATGTATGTGCATTACCCCCATGGCCAATTCTGAATTTCTCAACTCCGAATCCACAACATCCATCATGTGCTATTGTCGTACCTATCTCGTGCTCAAACTCCACTTTCATATATTATCCTGTATTGTACAATGTATAATGCCAGTGATCAAAGTGTACAAGTGTCAACTTAATGATCTACAAATGTAAATCGCGCAGGAACAAACTAATTTTTTGCAAAGTAAATTGTAAAAGTAAAACAATCGAATAGTATAGCGGCCTTGAACAGGTTTATAAGTAGACAATGTGTATATGTATATATGCGATCGACCCAACCCAAGATCGCATATAATACAATTATTCACTCAACTTTTTAGTAAAGTAAATGATAACCTATGATTATATATATGTCTTGATCCAGATTCAGTCCTTTCAAACAAGAATTGCTCCAGAGCAAATTCTTTGAATAATAGTGTGTTCCTGAGCAGATGTTGCAAATGTTTGTGCTCCTTGCATCACCAAGAATTGAGTGCACTCCGTTGCAACGGAACGCATCACAACGCCGTGCGCCCCAGATTTCCCTCGCCTTTCCTTACAACGCTACAACGAACGCAATCATGACCTCGAATCCGCACACGAAATCACTCGCGAATCCACCGTTATATCCACATACGAGTTCACTCGCGAGTCCAGCCTCAAATTGACCTCCGAATTCACTCCCAATTCAACTCCCAAATTCACATACGAATCCACCCCCGCATTCACGGCCAAATCGACCGCCAAATCCACACACCCGCGAATCCACTTACGCATCCACTCGCGAAGAAACTCGCTCATCTCATGCCTTTGTCAGTCCGGGTCTACGTTCAATACGCGGCTCGCTTACGTACTGCACGATGCATACATCAAATGTCGCCATCGGGAATGAAGACACTTGGCCTGTATGAGAATGACGGTATATAACACGCGAGCATGCGCACGTACCTAAGTACCTACATCTAAAATCATATCCATGTGCAATGCAATATCGACATCTCGTTTCAGTCCGCCGCCATTCATGAAACTCCCAGCCACAGATTGCAATACAGCTTGCCGACGCGGCAGGGAGAAGGGAAAGTGCTGGAATTGGAAGGGGATGGGCAACGTTTGTCCGGCTTCGGTGGACACGGGGCCGGGGGAGCACGTGAGCCGGCACTGCAGGCAGAGATACCTTTTCAGGTAGGTACCCGCTCCGGGATATGTGCGCACGCAGGCAAGCACGCAGCCAAGCCCCAACGGTCGGGATCGATTCTCTTCCCTCCTCCATCCTCCATCCCCACGCCCATCTCCGCCCCCATTCCCACCCCCGACCGGCCCCTGCCATCCCCAGCACGCGGCATCACATCAGCAAAATTAACGGCGATGAGGTACAGGCATCTGGTCGTCGTCGTCTTCGGCGCAGCCATGATCTTTCAACTGGCCGTGCGCGCTTCGGGCGGTGTCGAGGCCACGCCGTATGTTCCCCTGGCGGGCCCGATGACCGGATCGCCCACGAGGGCACCCGAAGCGCCGGCGGGACGTCAATGTGGTGCGTAAGGCCTTCATCTGCTCTTGAATGTTATCTCTGTGCTAATCTACCGTGGTCGAGCGAGTAGGAACAATTACCACGATCGTCCAAACTGTGATCGCAACCTCCCCCCCAACCACCACCACCATAACCGAAACCCCCCCCCAGGCCACAATCACCATCACCGCATATGAAGCCCCACCGCCCAGTACTGATGGTAGGGGGACGGATTGGTCCGGTACGTTGTTTAGTGGTTTCCACTCCACCGTGTTTGGAATCACCGTCATCATCTCCTCATACCTCTGGGGTGGGGGGAAGGAGAGGGCGGACAAGAAAGAGAAGAGAAGGGAGCAGAAAAAAAGCGAGAGGGAGAGGGTGAGGGAGGAGAGGGCGGACAACAGGGAGCGGGAGAAGGAGAAGGAGGCGGAGGCGGAGAGGGAGAGGGTGACGGAGGAGAAGGCGGAGAAGGAGAAGGAATAGTGTGAGGGAAGAGATGGAGAAGGGGAAGCAGAGAGTGAGGGATGAGAAGGAGAAGGAGGCGGAGAAGGAGGCGGAGAGGGAGAGGGTGAGGGAGGAGAAGGCGGAGAGGGAGAGGGAAAGGGATGAGAGGGAGAAGGAGGCGGAGAAGGAGGCGGAGAGGGAGAGGGTGAGGGAGAGAAAGGAGAGGCAAGAGTTGGCCAAACAGCTCCAGGATGCTCTGAAACGGGCTGCGTTCCTGGCGGGTTTGCTCCACGCCCGAGGCTATAGCGTAGTCTCGTGCCCACTATAGCGGGATGGACCGGGTGGCCAGACGCGGACCGTGGCCCTAGGTTTGGGAACATGGGCACGGCAAAGAGGGGGGCCGGGGCGGGGTTGTTTTTGTAGCCTGAATGTAACATGAGTATAAATGAATGTTATTTTCGAATCACTTTCCGCGGATCCGAACATTGCTTCAGCCATTTGTACAGCAGATTCAAGAGTGCTAGCTACGTATACAGTGATGGTATATGGTTTACCATCCCATGCCGCAGTCGCATAGATGTATGTGTGTTCCGGAGCATCTTCCGCCCTGGTACGCAGCAGGGCACACTCCTCCACGCAGCCACGACGGAAGTGCTGCACAGAGGCATTTCCTGCACCACCAAAACCCGGCAGCGCGCTCTTCCTCCTCCTGCGCGCGTGCGCTCGCCCCAACGCCGCACGTCACCCAGTCTCGAGCCCACTTCACCCACCCCATCGAAAGCTGAGCACGCACCGATAGACCTTGCAGCTCGTGCATCCCAGAGTTTCCAGGCCAAGACGCCGCGGCCCTGAACGCCGCGACCGACGCGCTGAGCACTCCCAGCGCTCGGGAACAGCAAGATTTTGACAAAGAAAAGAGGACGTAGAAGAAGAAACACTAAAAACGAGGCTTACTTCCCCGAGAAAAACATTACAAGCGTCCTCCCTCCACCGTGCCGGCCGGAGGTAGAATTTGCAAAGACTTGGGGAAGATAAGCAACGCCCACCACAGACATTACCAACAAGCCCGGTTGGCTCAGTCGGTAGAGCGTGTGACTCTTACTTTGTGCCTGGCCACAGTCAGTCACAGATAAGTTATCTCAAGGTCGCGAGTTCGAGCCTCGCATTGGGCTTACGTTTTCATCTTTTTGCAGGTTTCGATGTGTCGTTTTGAGGTGGTCATGGTTATGGTTTACGCAACAAAGCAGGGGTCGCCATCTACTTGAATCATATCGCGTGATTCAGGGTGGGTGGGTCAGTCACCAGAGTACCTAAGGATGGGGGTCTCTGGCCGAATGAAATACTCAGAAGTAAAACAAAGCTTTCGCCATGGGCGGCAAAAAAGTACGCGCGCGACCTTGCTCTATAGGGATCGAAACCTAGAATCTCTTGATTCGTATGTAGTCAAGCGCCTTGCCATTCATTGGGCCACAAGGTCGATCGATTTCATATCATATCAAATTGGACATGAAAGAATTCGAACAGGCTCCATCGGAAATTTGAAATATGACCCCCGCGACCGTTATATGGGTGCAGAGATTTAGCCCAAGTCATAGATAGTAAGGTACGTAGAAACGTTATATGGTTTCGGATGTATGGCGGTAAATACATACCTGATACCTATGCACCAAGATATGTACAAGATATGCACAGCGCAAAACGAATTAGCCGCCGTCCTCACTCCCTCACTCAACGAGTAAATCTCGAGCACCCGGATACTGTTCTCCCCAGATACCATACCTACCTAATGCAACTCACCCAAACTGCACGCACGAAAAAGAAAAAACCCCCTTCCTTCACACCGCAAACAAAAACTCAAAAAGTGCACGTGTTCAATCAAGGTCAGTCGCGCGCGCGGGTCAACACGGAGAGTATACGTACACAAGCAGTAGCGAAATAGGTACCGAAATACGTAAAGTCTGGGAACGAGAAGACTCGCGGGGCGGGGGCCCGAGGATGTGTGAATGCATACCATAGACCATATATATTATCTCAATGGCAATGTTAATAATGGGTGGGTGGACTAGGTATTGTCTGGGGATGGAGATGGAGTGGAGATGGAACCGGAGATAGAGACGGGCAGACAATAGCGCGCAGGAAGGGCGTGTGAAGGTCCTTGGGGAGGGGGGAAGGCGCGCGCGCCCGCGCAGCGTGACCCAGTTGTAGTCCTCGTCCGGGACTGCTAGGCAGGTATATTTCGAGACTGGGTATGTTTATGTACATCAAGTTTTTTTTTTTTCTGTGCAGGCACGAAGTAGTCTCTCGTGCAGGTGTGTTGGTTTTGGGCACGGAGGCTAGGTTTTAGGGAACTTGAAGCGAATTAACGAAGATGGCGATATGTATGTGAAAAATAATTGAAGCTGGTTGTCTTGTATTCTTGTTTGTAACTGCTACGCCTAAAAAAGTGCGTGGGTAGGTACTCAGGGTTATAACCCTTTGGGTGTGAGGCGATACGATGAAGTCTACCATACGATATGGGGCGCGTGATCGCTTCAGCACCACCACCAGACTACATATGTACTTACCTCTTCACCACCACACCACGCGCCTGCTCCTCGCAGCGACAAATCTCCATCGCTGCCCCCGCCCTGGTAGACTGAACCCACGCCAGAAAGACACTTCGACTACTCGATTGAGTAAGTCGCCTTAGCGTCCTGCCCTTTCAAGTTAGACACGAGATTGTTTAGGTCGCCAGTCCTGCAAGGGCCCCCGCTGCGTGTACCTGGCAGGATTCGGGAATTTCGTTTGCAACCAGAACCTAGGGAATAGTCTTGGCCTGGGGAAGGTTACCGAGCGTGGGGCGCGTAGGAGGGTGTTGTGCCAAGACTAGGCTTGGCGGTGCTGTCGCCCTCCCCCGCTTTAAAATCTCTCTCCCTTTCCCTCTCCCTCTCCCTCTCCCTCTTCACCTCCACATCCGCCTCCATCCCCACCACCGCCGGCCCCTTCATCACCACAACACAACCACCTCAACCACCCACGATGAGTGATGAGTGGCCTTTTCACATTCATGATCCTTCTGGTCGCCTGGGGAATTCTCGCGGGCACGTTGGACACCCACCAGCTAACATCCGTTCAACAGGCATGATGAGCCCAGCCCTGCCCTTCCACCCACGGCAGGTTGTGTATGTAATGGAGAATTAATGATAGTAGCTCGCTCGGTGGTCACGTACTGCATCGCTCCGACCGTGCCTCGCATAGTCATTTTCGGTACTGGTCAGCACCAGTGCCAGACATGCACTATCCTCCCTCGCCCGTGCCCCGCGGTCAGCGCCACCAGTACCAGAAGCGCACTATTCCAGAAGCGCACTATTCTTCCCCAGCCCCCCCGCGCTCCCACATTGTGAATACCTCTGTCATCAGATGAAGCAAGTTGAAATGAAAGAGAATATAGCTATAGCTATCAAAAGTACCTATGGTTACCGCGGCCAGAGGAGCGGCGGAGCCTGCACTGTTAGCCCTTTGTCGATGGAAGTGTGAATGTATCGATGGCATATATAGCTATAGCTACAAGGCCTGGCAGCTCCATGGAATTGATGGAAGGAAGGATGGAATGAGGGATGTAATGTTTCAATTTTGAAAGAGATTGGGTAGAGGGGGGCGAGGGGCCGAGGAAGTTCAAGGGGATTAAGGCTGCGGAGTCTGAGGGGGAGTGACTGGGGCTGGGGGTGGTAATGGTGGCTCGGACGGGTAGCGGGGGAGGTTCATTGCTACGGGGACTATTACGTTGTTGTGTTGTTATTACCTATCGCTTCTTGTCTTGTGTTATTTTTTATTTCATGCATTATTTGCTCATTCCATTCATTCCGAATTGTGCCGATTTCCCCCGTGGTGTGGTGTGATATATCTACGAGTTTAAATGAACGATGGTATACACTCAGTGATGTGCTAGTCTAGTCCAAAATGCTTCTTTCGACGACAGTCCTGTGGGTAAGGTTTGAAAAATGTTGTTCTCGTGAAAAATGTGTGTGTGTGTAGTAGCCTCGTCCCTGGGTTTGTGCGGATTTGTGGGTGGGCTGCAGACAGGGATGTGGCTCAAGGGATCGACACTAGGCTTTCTTGAATGCACTGCTCCGCTCCATATCTCATAAACCATCACCCTTCAGTCTCGAATCAACCTTCACTTCACACGCCCTCGCCAACAATATCCTCCCACCCGCCCACAAACCTCCTACTCCTCCCCGCTGAGCTCCACGCCCTCCTCTTCACCCACCTCCCCACCGCCGTCCTCTCCCACGCCTCCCGCACCAGCCTCACCCTCCGCGCCGAAGCAAAAGACCACCTCTACAGAGACATCACCGTCACCACCACCCGCCCTCCGAGCAGGGCAAGGCCCAGGCATATAGAACTTCACGCTGCCGCGCGTTCCGCTGTGCACGCCTCAGAAGATCGCGGTGATCAACGCGCTAGTCGCCGCCCTGCCGCGCCCGCTCGCGGAGTACGACATCCCCAGCCCCAGTCCGCACGTCGCACGCTGGGACGCTGAGGGCATGTTTCTCGCAGCCCTCCTGCTCTACCTCATTTCGCGCAGCTGCCGCAGCGTGCTCCGAGCGCTCTGCGTCATGCACGTGTACGACGGCCCCTGGGATACGCCCCTTGCAGAGCACCCGGGCGTGCGCACATTCTGGCGGGTCATGGTGGCGCTGCGAATGGAGCTGCTGGGGTGTTTTGCGCGGCTGCACGCCGTCCACTACCTAGGTACCTTGTTGACTTCACGTGCACGCGCCCAATGCAGTGGTACGAGACGCCGCCCTGGAACAACTTTTACGCCCCGTGTCTCCGCTGGGGGGCCAGGGCCACCTTGCCCTGCGTGGGTGGGGCAGCCCGCTTATCCCCCCAGGGCGGCATCTGCACGGCGACGGCACCATCACCTCCTCCGCACCACTGTGGCAGGCCCTGCAGACCCTCAACCTCACCATTCACCCCACACAGCTTTGCACCCTCTCCTACATACTCGCCCACGCGCTCGCCCTCCACACGCTTGCCCTCACGCCAACCGTCAACACCTCCTACCCACTGGCCCTCCACTTTGTCGCGCGCACCAACCACAGACACAAGTACGCGCTCTGGACCATCAACCCCACCATCCTTGCCCTCCCCCTCCTCCCCGCAAAACCCACCCTTGGGCATCAACAGGTAGTGCGGCATTCATTCAGATAACTTACCCATGAAACCAGAGTAAACAAAAGTCTCCTTCATTCATACCAACAGTTCCTCGGATGAGCTGTTCAATTTCAACTCCTAATTTCGAAAATGATGTAAACAAACAGGAAAGGCCAAATTAAAATCTATCTGTAACAGAAAAAACAAAAGAATTTTTCCGTCACCGGGAATTGAACCCGGGTTCTCAGAGTTCACGTTCGATGAGAGTCTGAAATGCTAGCCACTACACCATGACGGATATGGATGAAATACTGCCTGCCCCTCCCATCGTGAGCTAACCTGTTTCGATGAATACAGACGGCTCCAGTTATACTTCTATCGAATTTCATCTGTATAGCGTGAGAAACTTGCTAAATAGTATCCTTCGTCAATACCATGTGTATGGCTATGAATGGTCATGGGTACATCACTTATATATACCATCTTCAACGGTAATCACCTACAGATGAAATATCGAGTTATAGTCAGTCATAACTTGCATAACTTCATCAAAGAGCCCCTTGATGTTACGGATATTGCGCTCCAGATCGCATACTACCCGTTGCACCAACAGGTGGATCAACCGACATGCTGTTCGTTGCCTGGAATAGCATATAAGGGTAATGAACGTCTACGGCGCAGATCGGCCGCCCGCGCGGTGGCTACGCAGATCTACCGCTTACTGTGAGCTCACGCTGCAAGCATGCGGATCCGCTCGCACCTGCAAATGTCACGTGCGCTTCAATCAAACCCATGACACTTGAGCATGCGATTGCCTCTCGCAGATCAATCCTACACTGTAAATCTGATACAGGTCACTCCCGCTATAAGCTTACGCTTGGGGCATGGTCTGCATGTTTATGACAAGAGCAAGCTTAAATCAAGAGCAGAAACTAGTTTGGGAACTCATTTGGGGGTCCAAATCGTGTGCTTATGAATTTATGCTTATTTCGGGAATGTTTGAATCAAGAGTTATTTGCAGAAAGCTCTCATCTTAGAATCATACGTATGTTGTTCGTTATTATTCCTAGCATAAATGGCTGTCCAAGACGAGTATGTTACAATTTACTTCCATTCATAGCCCACTGCTCGCATATGCTCGTGCAATTCAGCCTTAATTCCCTATGACTTATTATATTGTTAGGGAATCAAGAAGCCGAATACCGTTCTTACCTACAGCAGGAAATGGCAGCAATATGAGGGTGCTGATTTATCTATAGAAAGCTTTGGTAATCCAATATACATAAAATCCCAGTGGTAACAAACATGTATACAAAATAAGAATCGCCGCCGATACTGGCATCGTTAAAGTATTGCATCTAAATTTCGGTGCACAATGATGGCTTGACCTGTTCCCCGTGCCCTAATGCAAGTCACGTATATACGCCCAACATAGAAAGATATATTGGTATCCACATGATTACGACTTTGGGGTATCAATAACACACTGATCGGCAAATTGAATGGCCTACTGTACATGCGATAACGTTGTGGATCACGATCCCACGCATGCAGATGCATTAAAGTCTGACAGTTCGGCACAAGCAACATCAAATAAGGCTAGATAGCCGAGTTTGTGCTGGCGCCAGGTTAAGGAACATCCTAATTACGCCACCTGGTAGAGAACCCTGAATGGTGTAATGGGTACGAAGATGATATTGATAATCGATAAGGATTGCTCGACTTTGGGGCTTTCCGTGCATGCCGAGGCCAACGTCAATTTAAAAGCCGTCGATTAGGGATTATATGAAGCCGAATTATTTAATGTTGATGCGTTATTCTGCTTGCTTTGCCGCCTTACGCCGCAGCACCTCAGCAAAGCTCGACTTGTCGCTGTACTTCCCGATTGTCGCTATCGGCGCTGGCATGGCGCTGCAGCGGCACGGGCCTCAGGGTATTGGCGCTATTGCGACAATCTGCGCCGGGATGGCGCTGTAGTGACAATTCGCGGCGAGCAGGGTTATCCGAGGCTTTTATAAGCTTCGATGGCGATCGATTTGTCGCTGCAGCGACACCGGTTTACCCTAATGTCGCTGCAGCGCCATGTCCGCCCAGATTGTTGCTGCAGCGATAGACTACTCCGATCGGCGCTATTTGCCCTATTGGCATGTATTGTGGTTATTGAGAACCGATGAAAATTAAAAGAAATATGGAACCCCTCACAGTGAGATACGACATTCCAGGTCAACACAATTTGCTGATTGTCCTAGATCTCGTCTGTCATAATAGCAGAAGCACGCCCCCAATCCTACTGATCCCCCACAATGCTATAGGTACTTTGATGACGAACAGAATTTGCTACTAACTGTCGACCTGTAGATCTATAGCTAGCATCCATGTTAACAAGAACAACAAACCCCCTCTTGTGGTGCCATAAACTGAACTAATTTGGCCGCCTTGAATGTTAGTTAGATATAAAAGACTTTACACAAAAACCAAATCAACTACTCATTTAGTCAACTGGCCGACGAGCACTTATTTTTATATTTTAATATTGAATCAACTGAAGGAGAGGATTCTCTACCTAATGGGGGGACCACAAAAGAGAAGAGGGAACAAAGGAGAAAAAACGGTCATGCGAAGACTTAAGCTTCAAACCTCCCAATTAACAGTCGGGGGCGATGACTAATTGAATTATTCTCCGCTGAAACCAGCCCTAAGGACCGCTGAATCCTTTGATCTTAATTGAAACTTTAACTGTGTTCTACGTTCAACGACATACATAGTGATTGTGCTCGCCGTTTTTGAGTTTCACATTGTGTAGCTGTGACACGACATATAATGTACCGTTGTTGGCTACACCCCACCCAGAAATTACCATTCATGTAGTGTCTTCTCGTGGTCAGACCAAAAACCGATATCCGCTGTCTACGGTAATAGTGAAAACTGGCTTAGGTTGTAGGTTGTACAAGAAGACTTTGAAGATATAGATAAACTTTTAGCCAACGTCTTTTAACATTCAATGTGCATTCCATGAATTTGCTTCTCAAGCCTGGTCGCAAATACATTAGCTAATATGTCATAATGTAAGTACTTACATAAGTAAAGTTTATGTTGCTTCCCTTCTATACGTACGTGTTAGAATAACCTACCATAAAGAAATCTATGTAACGTTGCTTCCCCCATTGAAGATAAACAGCAAAATGAATAATGCCGAAGGTTGGCGTCAAGGTTATGAAAAATCCATATTCCATGACTTTCCCATGACGAACCCAAAACACATACAACACAAACATTAAGCGATCAAAAGATTAATAAACACATGCATGCATGTCCGATTTTGATGAAAAGAATCCAAGATCCCATGACTATTCAATATCATAGAAGGTGGCATGCCAACGCACAATATTTCTATGTGCGTGCGTCTATAAAATAGATTACGCCTGTATCCATGTGTACGGGGCACCGCTGCAAAGGATTTCAATTGAATGCCCTCGCAATGTTACACCACACACATGAGGAGAGGGATACACCAAGGAACGGCGATCTATGGGATGACCAAGCTGCATAACGAAATGAATATTGATTGCAATACTTAGAAAGAATGCACCCTCAAATACTACATAAAAGGCCCACCATGCTCCCCACATGTGCATCTCATCTCGACATATCCTCATACACAAGTAAGCAAAGGTGCATCGAACTAAAATTTCTTGAACGTTCAATTCGCTTTAAATTACTTCCACACCTAACATAACATCACCATATCCACACATCACGATACTATGACTGCCCTGCTCACAATGGTTAAATACGAGCAAGGGGAGAGGACCGAAGGTACTCAAGCATCCAGCATAAACAGTGTTTATGGCAAGGATATGTGCGGACCACTGGATGACGAAATTGACACTGAAGACGAGGAGACCGCGAAGGTTGGTAAGGGAACTCCGGGGGAGGTGAAGAAGTGAGTCCCTATGCATGCCCTCACTCAAAGGGTTCTGAAGTCTGAACATTACGTTGTTCCTGAAATGAGTTGGGGGAGCCGAGGAGGGTTTGTACGGGAACTGGGTGTTTATCGTTGGAACTGGAGCTAGTTTAATGATTCTTTTACTTTTCGTCTTTTCTTGAATCTCTAGGATTCACGACGAGCAGATAAATTTCAAGCACGTAGAAGTTCTAGAAGTTCAATGAAAGTTATATGTTCAAATATTTGATGCTGCGATGCGTCACATGTGTGGGTCACGTTTGTTATGCTTAGTGTGTAAGAAAGTTGATATGATTGATCAATCATTGCGTAAGGAAAATTTCCAACTTCCAATCCACCATTTCCTCCTACCAGACTCTGTTTCCCAAACCGCCACCCATCGACGATCCTCCTGTCACTCCTCTTTGTCCTCCCCACCGGCACACCAATCCCCCAATCCAAATCCCGGATAAAGATATAATCCCATCACCAAACAAAGTTGCGTATCAACTCAAAAATAACATCAAATATATAAAAAGTGGTGTTGAACCACGAATATAAAAAAATGAACAAAATATATTCCACTCCCGATCTCAGACCATGTCCACCTTTCGCGCAAGTAGACCGCTAAACTCCGATTCAGGATCCACCAAGTCCACTAGTCGTTGAGGAACGACTAGTAATAACCTCCGCAGCACCCACAATCCCCCCCACAGCCGCATGAGCAGCCATAGCCAAAATTGAAGGAGTAGGGTGGCGAATTATCCTATTAGGCGCTCGCATTGTTGTAGTAGGTGGGGGCCCATGAAGAGTTGCAAGAGCAGTATGCAGACCCACAATAATGGCAAGACATGCTATCTATTTTGGTGGAGAAGCTTTTTTTTGTTTCGAAGAAATAGGTTGCCGCTTTGGAGGCCGATCTTTAAGAACTTTGCTGAGTATAGGAGGCAGCTGTTGGAATATGTTTGTGGGAGTTATCGATGTTGAAAGAAGTGATCTGTGTGTGCAAGAGTGAAGTGGATGATGAGGAGAGAGAGCAAGAGAGGAAGAATCCTGGAGGTATATATACTGATTTCTTGCACGCTCCGTTATGTACTCCAACTTGAAGGGACCGATAATACACAATGAACACGTACCGCAACGCAGCTGCAGGGCTACACCAACTCACAACCAACATTAAATTGAAATCACATTGCAATACACTGAGATCGTCAAAATATGCACAGAAACCGCCCATGGACCCTCCCTCCAACATACTATCCTCATCCGCCCGATAAGGTTCTGATGATCAACTGCCTTTAAAGCAATCCCAGTCACCGTATACTATGACAAAACCCAACATCGGCCCATGAGTCACAAATCTTCTTAATAACCCCGGAAGCAGTGAATATTCCGTCACCCTTGAATGGACCTCTCTTTTTTCACATTCTGAAAATGGTATGCGTTGAAAACCCTCAAATACCTGTTTCATTCAATGAACAAGGCAGTATCATGACGGGTTCAAAAACCTCAGGTGCGTCATCTAAACTTATATTCTGTCCTTGTGTCAGAGGAGCTCGAGGATACAGTACAGGTGACCCATAATGTGGTGGCATCAGTCAGTTCAGTACATTTTATTTAATTTTATACTATTCTATCAAATTCACTTGCACGGGAACCATACATAAAATATATACAATGACAAAACCGAAACGAAATTAAATTAAATTACAAAAACTAGGAACGCTCAATCTCGAAAATTCTTATGCGTGCATCGTAGGCAGTATTTACCAGTTTGTCCTCATATCTTTTCGAGACCCTGATGAGCATGTCCCTACCCTGCTGCGTGGTTTCCAGGTCAATGTATATGCCGTAGCGGTGCATGTATGTGACCAGGCGGTGGAAGTCCTCCATGCGTGCAGTGTACCATACTGGCATTGTTGATATTATAGTTGGTGTAGATTACGTTTGATTTAATTTGTATCTTGATAACAGGGCAAGTCTCGAGGAGAAACGCGGAGATGAGTAGATAATATGGGAAAAATGAAAATATCGGTGGAGGAGGGGGCGTATTTATATTCACTTCTTCAAACACTTTGAATTTGTTTAAGGCTATTTCGAGTTGGCTATGGCTATGTCTTTTGTGTTTCAGCATCTGAAGCCAGCAACGTGATGTGAAAGGAGGATAAAGATTTCACAGAATAGACAGGCCATCCACCCGAGCCCTGGCCAGCACTGGCCAACCTACCTTACATGGGTAAGTATACGGCTTCTCTTTTAAACAATATGCCACCTCCTTGATGGGACAATATTCACCAATGTCTCTCTCGCTATGGCCGCGGCTAAGTGGAGGATCATTAATCTGTGTATGGGTGCGCCGTGAAAGCCACAGTCGCAGAAAGTTGCTAAAACAAACCATGTTAAAGGCAGAAGACGCTGGTTTCAATAGTTTATAGGAACGTCATCTGTACGTAGTAGACGCCCTAGTCTGGTAACTAGGACGCCACGCCGTTGGTGATTCCCGATGCTGCTTATTCCCTGAGCTTAAACAGACTCTTGAGCGTGTGGGTGACCACATGATGGCAAAGACTACCAACGGCAGTATCGGCGCCAACTTTGCTTTTCACATGCAGACCTCATCGACTACTGACACGTTCACACCATAAAACCCCCCCACTCCAACATGTAATTATACACCTGTGCACAAACAGCAACTCATACAGTGGCCTTCCATCAGCATCTCCCAGCCGGACTATTGATTCAATTGCACATATCAGTCTACTGATAGTCATATCACATAAGGCGGCGAATTGAAATAACTGCGTAGGCCTCAAAATGGATCCAAATTCAGCCCAACCTTGATTCGCAAGATATCTAGAGCTCGCAAATCCCGTGTTTCTTTTGAACGGATGGTGGGTTCACCAGCCATGGATGCGACAAAGGGGTGGGGTGGAATACTTCCGCTGTGGGATGCCAGAAGAGGCCGAGTTCGAGGGATTGTCGTTGAAGGAGGTCATGTGTTGTTGAGAGATATTGCGTGTTTGAGGCGGAAGAGTCAGTCAGCATCATACCCCCCCATGCTATCAGGGCCCCCCGTCCATAGCCTTGCTTCTTACAACCGATAACTTGACAAACGAAATGATTCTCAAATCGACATACCTCTAAAATTTAAATTCTCGTTCTGCAAGGTAGCCAGCCACCCCCGTGTCATCTTCCCTTATATATGAACCTACTTACCCAAAAAAAGTTCAAAAGGTTTTGCTACCCTATTTCCAATTTAAAAGATCTGCCAACCAGGTTGCTACAATACCTACTGCCAAACATAGACCAATCATTTGTAGGAGTTGTCCTATCCCATATGAGACAATAGGGAAGCGTGTTCTAAGCGGTCAGGTGGACGAATCGATCATATAAATTTTAAACAAGCCTCATTCACCCCAAAAAGGCTAAGAATAACCCCCCAAAACGGACAATTATTCAATTAGAACAGTACGTGCAAGGGCACGTTCTCAACAATATCATTGAATTGGTAGGTATACATCTCGTATCCATTATTAGTACAATCAATAGGTACCAGACTAACTAGCACAACGCCCGTGATACCACTTCCTGCTGTAATTCCTGTTTGGATTGTTCTGTGTGATAATGCATAGTATGTCTCCCCGATCTATTTTCATTGTACAAATTCCAAATTACAGAGCGTGACACAGACGTATTCTTTTGGCGGGCGGGCAGGTTGCTCGGCTGTTTTGAGGGCCATCCCCTTGTGAGATATGATCATGCTAGCAGCGGATGGACTAGGCTTAAAATTTCAATGGATGCCCTTTGAAAAATCTTATAAATATCTCTTACCACCCCCGCTTTCCAAACAAAGACCTCCACCAAGTCCGGAACTACTACTCTAACTATCCCTGCAACGAAAAAAAAAAAAAAAAAAAAGAAAAAACCTAAATCTGCAGAAAAAAAAGAACCTGTAGCAACCTAACCTAACTAACTACCCAATTAGAGAAACCCCACCTCAAAGTGTATCCATCCATCCACAACAGAACGCGGAATTTTAAATTTTTACCTTCAACGTTCAACGTCTCACCACAGGAATTTTTAACAACAACAAACGCTAGAATGGACGGCTGCAGTCATCAATGCGGACAGATTGAGTGGTTCAGGCAAAGGAATGGTCTGGGAACCTGTTGTGAGTGTTTCCATGAGCAGGCTGGTGCGTGCACAGAAGAAGAAGATAAAAGCCACCCCGCCGCCGCGGCCCAGGCGCCACGGGAAAGATCTCGACATCCGCGGGCGTGGACAGTGGGTGAGGCGCTTGTAGGAATATCCGCTGCGGTGGGTACTGCTGCTGCACTCCCACCACAGAGATTATTACAATCTCAACTACCAGTGCTGTTAGCACCACGAGCAGCTGGGGGTGTGAGGATACTGGCGGGAGAGATGGTGGATCGATTTCCAGCGGCCACGAATGCAAGGGCAGCTACAATTGCTGCAGTAGCTATGGCCGCCCCACCACCACCACCACCACAATCCACGCATAATGGAGGGGCGGCAGGGGCAAGGACTCCGAGTCAAGAAGCGGATAGACACCCAGCGGCCCCGCTCCACCCATCCACCTCTCGAGCGAACGCAAACACAAGCACCAGAGCGCGATCGACCAACTCCAACTTCACAATAAACCAAAACAACACCACCACAACCCAGACCGGCACCACCACCACCACCACCACAACCCAGGCCAGCACCACCACCACCACCACCACCACCACCACCACCACCACCACGATCTGCACAACATCTAGCCGCAGCACAAGTGTCATCGTCACTGAGCGTGTACGCACCACATCAGGAAACGGAGCCTCGCGCAACGTCCGTGAAGAGATCATGGCCCGGATCGAGAAGTTTCGACGGCAGGGGAATCACAACCAGGTCAACGCGCTTGAGCATACGCTCCTATGCTTACCTCCCAATTAGCATAGCTTTCGATTCTAGACTAGATCTTACACTCGTGTTCGCGTAATTAGTATGTATGTATGAAGGCTGAAAAAGCGGCGGCTCAATGGTAGGTAGGGTAGATTCGGCGGTATATATAAGGGGATTTTTTTCAATTTTACATTTTGTTGTTTGGTGATACAGTGTTGAGAGTAGAGTTAAAATTGATTCTTTCTTTTACACACATAAACTTATATATGTATTAGCAGGTACTTAATTAGCAATGTTTCGTGCCCCCCCCCCCCTCAGAACAAGTGGTTCTAGTTGAATTTGTATTATGTCGTCCTCGTTTTTAAGTAAGCACAAACTAAATAATAAAATATTTAATATTTTTCTAGAAGGCGACCCGGCCATGTGTCGTGAAATTTCTTGACTGAACATACCTTTCACCGCGGATCATGGGCCACTATGAAGTCATACCTAGTGTGTGAAGTGTGTGAGGTGACAAGGAAATATCCATTGAACGGGAAAAGCTTGAAAAGGGTACCGTAGAATCGGGGCGATAAGCACATGTGCTCAGAAGATTCCCGCAGAGCGAGGCAATGGAATTTGCGTGCTTCTAGACCCGAGCTAGCTTATATCCAGGACTATGCTTATAGTATTAAAAGTTTTGGTTTTTGATGTTGATTTTGATCGATACTTAAAAGTGAACCAAAAACTCAAAATTTATAGTCGTTCTTCCTTCCCTTTTTTTTTTAACTCCCGACATGCCCTATTACTTGATTGAAATTATTCGTCACATCTAATTAGTGCTAATATCCTGGCACAAATCAATTTAGAGCCAAGGTGCAGTTTTTCCGTGCTTATAGGTCAGTATGTGCTGATAGGAGTGTATGTGCTTATCGCCCAGATTCTACGGTAGTTAGCCCCAGGGAAACTAACCATGTAGATTTTCATTTCCGCCGAGATTCTTACACAATGCAAGAAGTACATCCAGTCCTTCATCTGATATATACTTTAGTTCGTGCAAACGCGTGTATTTCATGAGAGTAATTACTGTAACCTTCAACCAAAAACATCTATCCAATTTACATATTTATTAACGACGAGCGTGGCAAGGGTGGGGGGGGGGGGGGGAGTACGCTCAACATCAGTAATCTCATTACACCTCACCTCACTTCACCTCACCTCTATATATATATATATATATATATGCTTTTGCGACCCGTCCTTCGCGTTCCTTGAGGATAAAAAAGTCGGTTCATTCACCGGCAATGCTAGCTAGCGCTTTTCAATTCCGGAGCGTTGCCAGAGAGGTATGGCATGGCATGGCATGATGAGGGGAAAATTGGGATCACATTTCTCTGCCGCACCACGGCGTGCGTCCAGGCTTCTTGAGCGAGCGAGCCACCAAGCACAAATAGTTTCTTATTAAGAGTCGACAAGAGCATTAGGACTGGCCATGGGAAATGGATGGATATGAAAACCCCCGAGTGGCAATGAATGTGATACTGATTTGTTCCGGATCCTGAAGATTGTAGACATAAGTTAACGTCTAGTTTACTTTTACTTTTACCGCCGTTGTCCTTGCAAGGGAATGCAGCGCTAGCTTGAAGCATACTCTCTAGATTCCGTAAAAAACACACATACTTTCCTTGGGAAGTGGGGGGAATTATTGTACATTCACATCACATGCTAGCCATCACAAATTCGCATTCCTTCGAAATACTACCTTTCACGTCATGGAATTTTTTTTTATATCGATCTTTTTTGTAGATAAATAAGATAGTACGTACATACATGAGAAATATTGAAATTTCAAGCAATATATAATTCTCTACGCTATATATATATATATATATACACTCATCGAAAAAAAAAAACAGAAATCTTTTAGTAAAGCTTCATATATTATATATTCTTTGAGTTTGCCGACGTGAGAGGCCGACATATATATGCATATTAACCTCTATCTATCTTTTGACGTGATGAATCAATCGATTAACCCCCCCCTTTTTTTTTTAAAAAAAAAAAAAAAAGTTGAACCATAGTAATCCGCCACGCACGAATGGAGTGAGTCTGCTTTCTGGGGGGATTCCTCCATGTGTCCCGTTTTTCCCTAGATCTAGAGATATATACCGATGACACAACATAACATGTTTGAGCGAGGCTGGCCATGGTTTGTTTGGAAGAGAAAAGATTATAGAAAAAAAAAAAATTCGGATAAATTAATCAATCAGATGGTAAATTTAAATAAACCACGAGGAGACCTGCTGGAATATAGAGGTAACAAACGACAAAAATGAATGGAAGTCTTGAGAATAACAATAGCAATGAAGGCATATAATGGGTGGAATTATTAATTGCACGGATCGGATCGGACCCCTAGAAAGGATTCGATCGCACGATATGTTATTTCATTTGTATAGATGATGTACGAGGGCACGATAACGAAGAAACCCTTTCCAATTATACCTGAGCGTGCAGAATAAGGAAAAGTGACAGAGCATGGATTGGCAACCGCGCAGCAGACGGGAGATTGAGTCCAATCGGACCTGTTGGCTACCTCTTTCAAACTAAAATATCTGTAATTAACAAAAACAACAATCTAAATTTCATCCATGTATACAATCACACCCATCGCTTCCGGGGGGCCACCTTGGGCTTGGCTGCCTTGGGCGCGGCTGCAAGTTTCTTGGGTTCAGGGAGACACTTGGCCTGTGCAAGGGACTCTGGGACGAACCGAGTGGGCTTCTTCACGGCAGCAACCACCGCCTGGTTCTTCTTCGCTGCCGCCTCCCCATTCTTGGTCCGCTTGGCCAACCTTCTGCGAGTAGGTTTCTTCCGAGGGGGGGTGACATCGTTCAACTTCTTTTGGGCACCGCTAAACCTGTGTCCCACCTCGCACGTCGCTTCGAAGCCTGCCAAGCTGAGCCACTCCTCGCAGCCCCACGGGCTCCATATCCCCTTCTTGTCGTCGTTCCGGGATTTACATGGGTCCGCCACCTCGATGGTGTAGACCTCCGGTATGGCATTCGGGGTTGCCTTATTCGCGACGTAGTTCACCGTGACGATTCTCTTCTTTCCCTTGTATTCCTCCCCGCTCAGCAGCGTGTTCAGGGCGCTGAGGGTCTTGTATTTGGCCTGGTCTTTGCGGGCATACAGCCAAGCGTTCACCGCCAGCACCTCTGCGCACGCAGCGCTGTTGCCATGCTCGCTGTAATTCTTGATGGTTCCTTTTGGCTTTCCTGCGGCCTGAGCACTTGCCTTTGCCTGCGCCTTCTTCTTGCCCCGGACCACCTCCCAGTCGCCCTCCGCGGGCGGCGCGCCGGCCGCACTCGCGCCAGCTGCGGGGGCCGGCGCCACGCCGTCGCGGGCCTTGGCCTCCTCCACGCACTGGTTGAAGGTCGACTCGAGGGCGGGGTGGAGGGGCTGCTCGATCGCGTAGGTGCCGCCCGTGACGCCCTTGAGCGAGGACTGCACGTAGACGGGCTCGGCGGGGTCGTAGATGTTCATGCACAGCGCGGCCACCATCTTTGGCCGGCTCGGCTTGTCGGGATGCAGGCCAACCATTTCCTCCAGGCCCAGGGCGGCGTGGCGTGCCAGCGCGAGGATCTGTTCGGTGGTGTCTTTGCCGGCAGCCGCGAGGCCTGCGACCGCACCTTGCGGCCCCTTTCCGTTGTATTGGGTGGCAGCTCTTCCGTCGGTCTTTCTGGTGATGGACCTGTCGAGGGAAACGATGGTGGCCGCGATGGGGTTGAGAAGGAGGATGGCGAGCGCCGATAGGTACAGAAGTGCAAGGTTGGAACGCATGTTGAGGAGGGGATTGGAAGTGGGTGGTCAAAAAGGGCGAAAGGAAATATAAAATTCCGAGCAGTACCAGTACCGCAGGGGAGGAGGAAGGTAGTAAGGAGAGAGGCGGGAAAGATGGTACAAGCCTGTTGCACCGCGGTCGTGATGATGTTGAGGATGATGAACGGAAATACATGGAGATCAAGCAGCCGTCTTATACAGCATCTCCATTGCGAACCCTTGACCTGGAGGGCGCCGATATCTGCGTTGTTTCCTATGATAGCCCTTGGGCTGGCAAGACACTTGACCGCCTTTCGTACAATTGACCGCCTTTCGCAGACCGCCTTTCGTCCAATTCACCGCCTTTCGTCCAACTCACCGCCTTTCGTCCAATTCACCGCCTTTCGTGCATATGCGTATGTTTACGGGAAATGCAGAGACAGTGCACAGGCCTTTCCTCACTTAAGTGTCTGAAAATACTCCATACTCTAGTCGCGCCGCTGTGTTTTTTCTATTTTTTTTTTTTTTTTTTAATTTCAATTTCCCGCACATATCCCTTGAGTGGCTACGGAGGCACAGTTTCTTGCACGAGATCCAAACGACCGTGCACCTTACCAGATTAGTTAGAGAATTCCTGTGAACGGTTAGAAAATGACGGCCATTCCTTGAAAAGAAGCTTCACTATTCATATGCAAGAAACTGTGCCTCCGTAGCCACTCAAGGGATACGTCCACAAGACATGGCGTCGCGTAGGTACCTAGAGTAGGTAGCAGGGATCAGACATACTCTACTCTAATTTTAACCGAAAAGGTTTAACAAATGCCATGGAGCAGCGACTACCTAGGTAGTCTCATGCCAAGATGATTCTGCATCCCCCCCCCCTCCTCCGGTTCGTCTGAGCATTTCCCACACCAAGTTTTCTTTATATATACATGTGGATTGAACGTATCGTCGATGAATAAATACAAAGCTACATACTAAATTTTTGGTGTGCGACGTAAGTACTCGTAGTCGCCAGATAACCCGGTACTACGAGTAGCTGTAGGTACTAATAGTCACGGGGGATCGATCTACGAGCTCGCGAGTAGTTTAACGCTATAAATTGACCAGTATATACGTAGGTAGGTAGTTTGTACTCTGTAGAGTAGTTACCAGGGAATTTGTATTTTTTTTTTTTTTGCACTCGCATATATCCGTACTTGACTTATCAACACCTTTTCAAATATTTCTTTTTTTTTTTTTTCTCGCAGCAATGGAGGAATTCCCGCGGCGCCAAATGTAAAAAAAAAAAAAAAAGGCTGGGTCTGGGTCTGGGTCTGCTCACGAGACTGCTCTAGGTCTGCTCTTGAAGATAGAGTACCTAGCGTAGGTATGTACATACATACGTTCTAAAATTACATATTATTAAGATGAAATGCGGCGGTACTCGTAGGTATTTTAATCCATCCATCGCTAGGTAGGTGAGAAGCGGTGACTTGAGTTGTTAGCCTGGTTGTGCAACGCCGCCCTCGTTACACTCAAGTAGGTAGAGTACATACAACATACGGGATCTCGTCCTCGCTTAGCAAAGAATGGGTGGGGGGGGGGGGGGCTAGCCGGCGCCCGAAAAGCTACCTAATTTGATCCACACGCCCACACACCACCAAGCGCGAGGCACGAGAACTGCACTAGAACTGCACTAGAAGTACTGTACCTACCTTCAAAAAGTGGCATTTGTAAATATTAATTCCTTATCCGTGATATGAATCATGGGCGGTGTGGTGGTGAATAATATAGCTATAGCTATAGCGTTGCACACCAGGCTACCAGGCTATACTCGAGTACTCTACTCTGTACGAGTACCTACCTAGGTAGGCTTTTTCTATTCCACCTATTCAATTCTATTCTATATATATCTACGTCACGGACTACCTACTACCTGCACAACGTATGTACATATGTACTCTAGAAGGCAAGCACACCGCCTTTCCCAACAACCAACAACCACAACCACAACACGGAAACGGAAACGGAAACGGAAAGGAAAATAGGCGGGTTGCGCTTATTTTCTGTTGATATCGCGATCGGTCGGTTGGCATGATGACTACCTAACTAATATCTCGAATCCAACTTCAACTACGGGGTATTGTAGAGTAGAGTAGGTGTATTCTATTTTCGAGTGGGGCCCCTACGAGTAGGAAGAGGGTGGGGGCCAGGGGGCCAGTCTTTAAATTATATATAATCACCTACCTACTTTGGTAGCTATGGATTTACATGTATGTAGTCTCGGGGCCATTGAGCGCATGGAAAAAAGAAACCGATTTGGTCGCCATATATACTTAGGTAGTTACCGTAAAGGTGAATGCGAATATTGATTGAATTTCTCTTTTTTTTTTTTATATCTAAGAAAAAAAAAAAAAAAAAAAGAAAAAAAAAGAAAACAAGAAAGAAATTAGCCATAGGAACTGATTTTGTAGATTTGTAGATTTGTGATTTGATTGAATCAAATCAAATCAAACAAACAAAACAAAAAAAAAAAAAACCACATGTATCACATGCTCAATGCATGCATGCACCACCGTACGGCGCGCATTGCATTGAGTGCCACATCAATATTCTTCTCGTACCATGGATTTGAACGAGATCGATATCGATCCGGGATCGATCGAGAAAGCTAGCTATGCTAGAGCCTGTTGATCCCCCCAGTCATACATACTTAGGTAGCTCGCTCACATTTTCGCCGAGACTGTGGACTCTAGGTAGAGTGGAGTATACATACATAACTATGTAACTAAATCAAGCAAGAACTGTCGGGTACCTAAAGTGGCTGCCGAAAATGTTGGGTTTCGTTACTACATTATAAGTACATACATACATACTAGTACATACCTAGGCGACGGCCAACTGGGTACCTACCTCCTACTAGGTAGGTACTCTACCTAATGTATCCGACCAAACACTAAGTAGCTTGGCACTCACTTACTCACTCACTCACTCACTCCACCGTCGGTAAGATTTTCATTTTCGGTGAGTTTCCGCATAGTTATGACGTTTTAAATGCTTGGTTTTGGAAGTATATTAAAGTTAAAGTTAACGGTAACGTATACGTACATATGTAAGCTTCAAAACTTAATTTCAACGTCGGTTTGGTTTTTTTTTTTTTTGGGATTGTGACGACGGATGGTTGATGTTTATGGGCATAATGGTACCGGTTTGTGGCGCATGTATGTACGAGGCTAGCGTCAAAAGTCGTAGGTCAACGGAGTTTTTCAAAATCAATATTGAAGCCGAAGAAAACTTTTGAAAAGCCTTTGAAACCAAGTAGGATCCCCAGAGGTATGAACACGGTTGTATTGAAGGCAATGAGGAATTATTTGAGGGCAGTAAAGAGCTGTAATGTCCTATTGTGCTGTTTCCGGAATTTCATATTGACCCATGACTTTTGACGCTAGCCTCGTACATACAGTACGGATCGATTTGGTTATTCCTTTTCTCCATGCCCAGAGTTGGCTCGTTGGAAGCGGCGCTAAGAAGCAAACAGAGAAATGAGGATGGGTGCCGGTACGCCAAAAGTCAATTGACAGTGGGTCTCGGTCCATTACCTCTATCACTCACATCACAAACAGGGGGTTTGGCTGTGTCATGTGACCCACCCCCCTTAAATCTTATCTGATGGAGGCAAAATTATCAGATTCTTCTCTTTGCCGAGAGCTCGCCATATTCTCGGCTCGCCATTGATTTTTCAGTTTCCCCCTCCCCTCACTTTCTCGCTCTCTCGCTTTTCTCAAGCTGGTCCGTCCACCTTTTTATGTAGCTGGCCATGTAGAGGGATTAAACAATCAATGACGATGCTTGACTTTCTCTCTCCTTTCGGTTTTGCTTTTTGTTTTCTGGTTCCTGGTCTGGTGTGCAATCTGATTCCTGTTTGTTTGGCGATTGCAAGAGGTAGGCACTAAAGAGACAGTACGTACCGTATCGGTCCGCCATTAATTACTTGAAACCATTTTGCTCGATAACATCCTGGAGCTACCGTCCTGGAGGTGGTCCTTGAGCGACATTGTAGCAGTAACTTGGGATGATATTGTATGATAAAAACATATCCTACAAGATTGAAGTATACATCTCGCCGTCGCATTGCGCTCTTGATCGGTTTCCCACTACGTACAGCTTCATACTACTCGAGTACATACATACCTCTTCGAAGGGCTGGGCACGAGACGAAGCACAGTACATGGGGACTTACTGATCGCACAAGAATTCTTTACCCACTGAAAAAAATAATAGGATTGGTCGTGGGATTGATATCCAGTTCGGAATGGGGGTCTTGCAAGAGAGTTTACTAAGTGGGAAGCGGGGTGTTGGAATTTAATCAAGTAAGTATCATGAGGTAGGTATGGCGGGGTAGTAGGTCTGGGAACCATGTGTAAAGATGGCCCCAGCCGTATCCTGAAGGAGTTTACAACGAAAAAATATTAATGAGAACCCCGACATTATGATTATAAAATATGTTTCCTTTTTAGGTTTTATTTATTTTTAAACCGTTTACATACGGGTTCCATGATTCTTCCACAGATCACGGGCTCGCGCTAGTACCGCGCTATCTGGCAAGTTACAGCCCTTGTCAATTCTCAATTCAAGACTGACGCTTTGCCTCAAGTGAGTAGATTTCGGCCGTGCCCTGACTGTGCTCTGCCCTTTGCAGAGGACTCTTTGACTGCCTTCAAAAACGACAAGGGCTGTACTCGTAACTGACAGAAAGTCCTGCACAAACGACAGGGGGTTCGAAGGACGTGCGGAGGCCTAAGCTGTAGAAATCATGTACAGTGTGTGTCCGAGTGTCTACTATGGTCAAAACAAGTATGGTGAGAAAGTGAGTCTGAGTGTTCAGTTGGCAGAGGTGGATTTTCGTGGAAGAAAGGGGGAATTTGTGAGTTATGGAGCACGATATAAGGGATAAAATTTCGAAGAAAATAGACATTTTTGAATTGTATACCCACGTGTACCAATTCCACTGCTCTTGTTCTCATATTTCTCGTGTCTTTTATCTCTGCAACAAAAGCCTATAAGTCAAAATCCTACAATGGCATATGTCTCAACAACTAAACGGATATCGATGCATGCTCTCCATCATATTGGAGGTTGGTCGTTCGATAGACTTGCAGCCCATTTCAAAGTACACCGTACCACAGCAACCCGAATCTGCGAGATGAATATTGAGGCCATGGAACCCAAGAAGAAAACTGGCAGACCACGAAAGCTCTCAGAAGCAGAAGTACACCGACTGATCTATTATGCCACCTTGGATGCAGAACATCGACGAAAACCTCTTGCGGAAATTGCCCAACTTGCAGACATCAATGCTTGTGTACGTGTCCTTCGTCAGGCTATGGATCGCGTTGGTTATCACAAACGGGTTGCACGGCGGAAACCTTTCCTTGATGCCAGGAAGAAACAATTACGGCTTGCTTGGGCATATGCCCACGCTCATTGGACTGTTGAGGACTGGAGGAGGGTAATTTGGACTGATGAGTCCTATATTTGGCTGGGAGGGCGTACTGGAAGGGTATGGGTTACCCGTCGGGCTGATGAAAAGTTTCATGAAGACTGCTTAGTCCCTAAATTTCCTAAAAAGACTTCCTTGATGATATGGGGGGCAATTTGTGGAATTAAACAGGGTGTTAAGTCCCAACTCGTCATGTGGAATAAGAAAGACTGGGGCACGATTACCTTGTCCTCTTATATTGAGCATATCCTGACCCCAGTTTTGTATCCATTTTGGTATGACGAGAGCCAGGAAGAAGGTATATTGTAAACTACTACCAACTTGGAAGCCAAGACTGTGAGACACAGACCTGACCTCTAGGTGGTAGGAGGTGTTGTGAGAGGCTTCTGTAACGGTTCTAAAGGTCCTGGAAAGGCTTTAAAATCGCCCTAGATGCCTCTGGGTGTAGTGTAAAGTGTCTGGGTGTCTGGGGTGGTTTCTGGGGGTTCTGGGAATTTACTGGAGGGCCTGTTAGGGCCAAAGTGAACAGAGAATTACCAGTGTAGCTAGTATATTGTTTCTGGTGCTATCTAGTCGGTTGGGCTTGTGTTGTCTGCCCTTCCAAAGTCTCTGGACCACAGCTCTTTAATAGAGACTGAATGGTTAGAGTATGAGTCCAAATGGCTCATATACATGAATCAGAATGACAACAGTATGAGTAGAGATAATAAAGAAATGATACATGATGATGAAGAGTAGAAGCATGACGCTTCAAAGGCTCTTGTGACAGGAGATGAATCATACAAGACTCATAGTGATAAATAAGGAAAATAAGTAACAGGAAATGATGTCATGGCTGTGTGATGATGTCACAAGCCAGGGGACAAACAGGAGGCTCTTCTAGAAGCATGTGGACGCTTGTAGAGTAGCTGAGGCGACAGGAATAACAGGTAATGACTAAAGAAATAACTGGGAAAAAACTGGATAGGAAAAGGACTAACAGAAAGGGAAATACATGAGGGCAGTCCTAAAAGGGAAGTGACTGCCTAACTGGGAAGTATGAGTAAGAAAAGAGATGTAAGGACAATTTCCTTACATTATTCAACCTTAGAAAGAAACCCTATCCTTAAAAAACAAGTAACAAGTAAAAAAATGAAATAAATCTTAAAAATCAAAGAAAAAACCGAAAAATTCAAAGGAAAATTATACTGAGACCTTAACCTATCCTACCCAAGCCTATTGCCTCTTCTTGCCCTTTCTGCCACGCTTTCCTGCTGCTTTTTTGTTGTGGAAATTGAAGTAGGGGTATTTGCTCTCAAACTCCTCCACAGCTTCAGTGTCAATATCCTCCCTGGGAACCCAATGGTTGATGTCCAAAGGATATCCAACATACTTGATCATGTATAGGGGCTTCTGTCATGAACCGAGTTTCCAGCCTTACCCAAGACTACCCCGCACCTAGCCACCGCTGGCATCAGCCTTGCTATCAGCCACAGTGGATCCATGTTCACCTGATCCTGACCCCAGCCGAGTTCAACTTACTACTAGCAATACTCCAACTCGCCATGTACCTAGTCCATGTCCTAGCCCGTTCCTAGTAACCGTTGCAACACGACAGCCCGCATCCCTGTCACTGCTCGACTTCCTAGTTCGGAATCCAGAAGAAACCACCAGAAGGTTCTAGCATCACGAACCTTCACTGCGCAATAGGTCTCCATATGTTTCCGTCAGTTTCTATTAGGTTCTAGTTGTTTCTATTGCGCAGTTGATATGTAATTCTCTTTGACTCATGTACCTTGCGCAGCCACCGCGCAGCCACTGCGCAGCCGCGGCGCTGCAATTCTATTCATGTCTTTCTAGTTCCATAGCTCAAGAAGAATCTCTATATAAGGAGTCCTTTCTCCCTCTCGTCTTGTCTTCTTTTCCTTTCCTCTTCACGCAATAACTTGTCTCTTTTCCTCAGTTGTATCTTAACAAGTTGTTATTCGAATATACTTTATACTCTCCTCTTCCGTGGCCTAGACAGCCCCTCTTGATCCTGCCTTGACCAAGTCCCATGCCCAGTACCTTGACCACTCGCCGTTCAGTCATCCTTCCCGGCGGTGCCCCAGAACCTGCTCCCGTGCACCCTCTGGACCAAGTCAATACCTACACTCTCGCCATCCTCAATCGCCGCTACCCCTCTCTGATCCACGCCTATCGTCCCCCTTGGCACGGACACAACGGTACCTTCTTCGGCCGTCGAGATGCTGTCACTGGGACCTGGTCATCACACTTTGTTGCGTCGACATAACTGTCTCCGCCACCTCCTGTAAGGGTAACGACAGGACCGAACAAAGGATTGGAGCGGGTGACCTCACGTGACAAGCCGACTAACGGACAAGCTAACAACCCGACCGACCGACACAAGCTAACAACCCGACCGACCGACCGACGGCAGTCGGCGACAAGGACGTTGGCGAAGGGCCTAACCCTACGCCGACCAAGGACGGGTATATATAGCCGACGAAGCGGACTAGCCGCGGGGTCGAGATCATTATCGAACTATCAATCAATCAATACTTCTTACCAACGTACTCGTTACATTGGTAGCAACACCGCTCTTTTTTTCTGTCCTCTCAGTGACAGGAGAAGTGCGATCGAGGAGGAACAAGCACCCACGGGAGCTTAGGATACGGGCCTACGGGTAAGTAAGTACAATCGATGGAACAAACTCACAAAGCAGCCCAAGGGCACATGGCCGAGGGCCACGGGGTACCACAGGAACCGGTACCGACGGGAACCGACGGCACGGCGACATTCCCGACGGGAGCCAACAGCGGAGGAGCAACCCCCGAGGAAAGGGCCGCGTACCGCGACGTAAACAGGACCCTGCGGGACCCGGTCATTCCGGAGTTCCGCGGCGAGGACGATGCACTCATCGTCAAGGCATGGATAGCACGACTCGAGCTGGAGTTGCTGTTGCATGAGGTACCAACGACCAGATGGACCTTGGCGGTCCTTCGGCGACTGGCGTTGGGATCGGTGGCTCAGCAGTGGGCAAGCCACATGTTCGGCACGGGCGCCGACACGACGGCGCCGGACTGGCAGATATTCCGACGGCTATTTTTGGAGCGGTTCGGGAACCCGACGGAGCGGCTCGACGCGGAGGCAGCGTGGACGAACCTACACAAGGTCTGGACGACGGACCCAGTCAAGAACGCTGTCACGTTCCAGAACGCAATGGAGCAACTCCAGAGGGCGCGATCGGAGGACGAGGCGGCGCAGGAGTCGGAGGAGTCCTTGATGTGGGCTTACAGGTCGAGGTTAGGGGGGAACCTGGCGATCCACATCGGGAAGCTCGTGCAGGACAGGATGACACTCCGTCGCATGATCGCACCCGCCGACTCCACCACCGGCGTGGTAACGATCAAGGAACTATTGCAGGCGACGATCATATGGGCCCGCCAAACGACCAGGAAGATCCACCCCCCGCTGGCTCAGATGGCTGCGCTCCAGGCGCAAGCACCGGTTCCCTCGGCGTCATTACCGACGCCCATGGACCTGGACGCCATTGTGTTAGCGGTCATCAAGGCACAGCGACAGGGCTTGGGGGAAAAGCCACGCAACGACCGTCGGGAGGAACGGAACCGGCCGCGACGACCACCACGTTGTTACGTGTGTGACAAGGAAGGGCACTTCGCTAGGGAATTTCCACAGGGACAGCGGTCGGGAAAAGCCTAGACCACCCAAATAGCTACGATTTGGGTGCGGAGGGTGCGCAGCACATGGACAAGGGAGAAGGAAGTAAGACAAAGGAGGAGATACATGTATATAGTTTCTCACACAATGCACTTCTCATTCTACCTACACTAGTCCACGTGGGACGCACCACAGTAGCATTGAAAGCACTAGTAGACTTGGGAGCCTCGGCGAACTTCATTACGCCCCAGCTAGCCGAGAAAGTAGTGCAATTGAGCGGATCGACGGGGAGGGTCGAGGTACACTCGGAGGGGACGATGAAGGTAGTGACCGCAGGAGGCGAGGTCACGACGGAGAGAAAATGGTTGCGACTGAAAGTGGCGATATCCACGTACACCACAACCCTAGACTTCGTCCTCTTCTCGGGAGTCCAAGACACCGGTTATGACTTAATCTTGGGAAAAGCGTGGCACGTAGACATCAACCATCGTCACACCATTGACCACACCAGGAACGTGATGATCATCTGGGACGAGACGGGACGACACACCTTGCGGGGTTGCACGACAGGCAGGATCAGCCGAGCGGGGCGAAGGACCCGAGGGGCGATTCGGGAGAAGGAAGGGCCCCGAGGCGAGGCATCGGCCGCAAGGGCAGACCCTGACAAAAAAAACAACCCTGTCGACCCATACGACTTTTCGGACGACCAGTGGCACAACGGGGAATGGGACGTAGTAGAGGAGGGGTCCCTCCTCCACATGATGGCAATCCAGGACGCGGTAGGAGAGGCGATGGCAAAAAAACCACCCAACGCCTTGGAACGAGAAATGAGACGGCGCTTCGCGAGGGCGTTCACGGAACCGACGGGAGTTCCCCAGGAACGACCGACGGACATGAAGCTTCGGCTCGAACCGGGGGCACCCCCACCGGCATCTCGACCTTACCGATTGTCACCACCGGAGCGGGAGGAAATGCAGACACAGCTCAAGGAACTATATGACAAGGGATGGGTACAGGACTCCGTGTCTCCATACGCAGCACCGATCATTTTTGTGAAAAAGGCAAACGGCACGCTCAGACTCTGCGTCGACTACCGACGTCTGAACGGGATAACGATTACCCTCTGCCCCACATGGAGGACCTCCTTGACAGACTCCACGGCGCGACGTTGTTTACCAAGCTCGATCTAAAATCCGGATACCATCAACAACGACTGGCGACGGAGGACCGGGAGAAAACGGCATTTGTGACCGAGCAGGGACTCCACGAATGGACGGTCACGCCCTTCGGACTCGAGAATGTACCAAGCTCCTTCATGCGAACGATGACGCAGGTCCTGAAAGACCACGCCGCGGCCACCCTAGTGTTCATGGACGACATCCTCATCTATACGAAGGGGGGATCGCAGGCACACAGGACGGCAGTCACGGGAGTAGTGGAGACACTCCACAAGGGTGGATGGCACCTGAACCCGAAGAAGTGCGAATGGGCGGTACCGGAGGTGGCATTCCTGGGTCACATAGTAAACGCAAAGGGCATCAGAGCAGCGACGGACAAGGTGGTGGCAGTCAGGAACCACAAGAGACCAACGAAAGTTAAGGACGTCCGACAATTCCTTGGGATGACCGGATGGTACAGCCGTTTTATCGACAACTACACAGAACTTGCCGCTCCACTCCACGAGCTGACGGGTGGAAAGGCGAGCCGGATGCCCATACAATGGGACGCTCGACTCGACAAATCCTTCCGATCGCTCAAAGAGGCACTGACAACGGCGCCGATCTTAGCACTACCCGAGAGGGGCAACCGCAAGTTCAGCATCCACTGCGACGCATCGAAAGTAGCAGTGGGGGCTGTGCTAACCCAAGTCCAGAAGGGGGAGGTGCGCACAATTGCGTACGACTCCCACAAACTGTCGGACCCCCAAACACGATACGCGGCATACGACCGGGAACTCCTAGCGATCCACAGAGCACTCACGCATTGGGTACCCATCATTCTGGGGAGCCTCATCACGGTCCACACGGACCACCGCACACTGACCCACATCATGCAACAACGAACGATGAGCTCAAGACAATTCAACAAAATGCTGGACCTATCGCACTTCGACATCGACATCAAGCAAATCGCAGGGACAAAGAACGTGATCGCGGACTGCCTGAGTAGACCACCGGACGGGGGAAAGGTCGACGCGACGGGGGAAGTCGTATTCTCAGCGGTGGTGACCTCGGCGGAGGACGCTTCCTTGGGACAATGGAAGGAAGCGGCCCGGAAGAACTATGAGGGGGACGAATGGTTCGGACCGGTCATTCGCATTCTCAGAGGGGAAGGGGAAACGGAGGGGGCGCACCCAGTCTCGGCACGGGACCAAGCCAGAGCAGCTCGGTTCAAGCTCACCAGCGACGGACTCTTGATCACCACGAAGGACGACCGCTTAGCCATACCGGACAAGAAAACCCAGAATGCGATTTGCGCATTGCTGCACGACAGCCCGGTGGCAGGACACTTCGGGAGAACCAAGACGCTGGCGGCAGTACAGCGCCGATTCTACTGGCCCAGGATGGACCGGACGATCCGACAATGGGTGACGGGTTGCGACATCTGCGCGCGGGTGAAGATAGACACCAGAACGGCCATGGGGTTGGCCCAACCGGTGGAAATTCCGAAGGAACGATGGGAGAAAATCGGCATCGACTTTATCACCAAGATTCCGAAGTCGACCTCGGGGAACGACTGTATCGTCACGATAATCGACCTGTTGACGAAACGGACGCACTTCATAGCAACGACGGAGGCGGACCTGTCAGCAGAGAAGCTGGCGAAACTGTTGATCTCCCACTACGTCCGCCTGCACGGTGTACCCAAGACCATCATTAAGGACCGAGGACCGCAATTCGTTGCAGCCCTCTTCCAAGCCCTGACACGCACGATGGGAATCAGACTAGCGATGACCACAGCGTACCACCCACAAGCCGACGGACAGACGGAAAAGGCGAACCAAGTGATCTCCACGTGGCTTCGGGCCTTCGCCAGGACGGACCCGCACGACTGGGACAACCTATTACCCCTCGGGGAGTTTGCGTACAATTCAGCCATCCACGAAGCGACGGGGAAGACACCGTTTGAGCTGGACATCGGGTTCACACCACGGATGCCGTTAGACCACAACCTGGCACAGTTAGCGGACTCCCAGGACTCACCAGCGGCTCTACGAGGGGCAGCCATGGCTGAGCATCTCCAGAACACACTACGGGAGGCCCGCGACAATCTCAAAGAAGCCCAAGACACCATGGCTGCGACAATGAACGCAAAACGACGCACATCCACGTTGGCGGTAGGGCAGCTGGTGTGGCTCAAAACGGACCACTTACCGCTGACCCACGCCAACAACAGCGAGGAGAACAGCAAGAAGCTCCGTGACCGCTGGATAGGCCCGTTCAAGCTGACCAAACTAGCAGCATCGAGGAACGCCTGGTTCCTGGACTTACCCAGTACGTGGCGCATTCACCAACCCATCAACGTGGGGTCACTCAAGGTGGACAATACGGATCCGACACGGCGGAGACACCCGCCGGCGATGCGGCGGACGACGGAAGGCGCGGAGTTTGCCATCGACGCGGTTGTGGGACACCGACGGAAGGCCAACGGGACGGACGAGTACAGGATTAAATGGGAGGGCTGGGGAGCAGCGGATAACACATGGGAGTCAGGGACAGCTCTGAAAGGAGCGGAGGAGGCAATAGCTGAATTTCATCTATCTAAGAGCAAGCTGAGGCGCTCACCGCGAGGAGGGACCGCAGCCGAGAAATGAAAAAAAAAAAAAAAAAAAAGAGATGGGGGGAGAAGGAGAACGGAGCAGAGGAAGGACAGGGACGAGGCAACAACAGGAACAAGTAGGACGACAAAAAAAAAAAAAAAAAAAAAACAAAAAGGGGGGGACGTCAAGGGAGAGGGAGCACAACGGCCACGGAGGACCAAGGGAGGGGAAGGGATGACTGGAGGAACCAACCAACCATTAGAGGACGTCGACAAAGTCTTCCTCCTCCTCTCCGCCCTCCTCCTCCTCCTCTCCCTCTTCCCCCTCGTCATCGCCGTCGGCATCATCATCATCCTCATCCTCGTCTTCGGTTTCGCTCTCTTCGACCTCAACGATGGGAGGGGGACGATCCAGGAGTGTGACCATCGCAGGGAACAGGTAGTTCCGAGCGAGGGAGGAGGTCAGACCAGGGAGGAGATGACACAAATGCCGACCGCGGACCAACCACAAAGCATGTTGGCGGAGGAGGTTGGGTAGCGACTGACGCAGGTGCTCCGGGAACCCAGCGGACAGATCACCAAGAGTGACGGCGCCGACGACCTCATCCTCAAGCTAAGACAAACCCAGGAGGTCAGCGGGGGACAAGCAGGGGGGCAGGGAGTGGACGGGGGGAGGAGTGCGTACCGCAACAAACTCCGGATTGACATGCACGGCGGCGGCAGGAGCGGGGCCGACGGGGTAGCCACGAGGGAACTCTCCATTCGCACCACGAGCGAGGGGAGGGGGAGCAGCGGCGGGGAGTGGCGCGAGGGGGCGCGCAACAACACCCGGCGCGGGAGAGCCAAGGGCAGTGACGCGAGTTCCACCACGGGCAAGGGCAGGCCGAGGAGGGGGGTCACCCAGAGCGGCCGCAGCCGCCCCCCGCTTAAGAGGGCGGGCAGGACTAGCCGGGGCGGGGAAGCGACCCCACGAGAAGAGCCGGTGACAGGACGAGTGACGGGGGCGGCAGGAGCAGCGCGAGCGACGGGGGCGGCAGGAGCAGCACGAGCAACGGGGGCGGCAGGGGCAGCGGGAGCAACGGAGGCGGCGGGAGCAGCGGGAGTGACGGGGGCGGCGGGAGCGACGGGGGCGGCGGGAGCAGCGGGAGCGACGGGAGCGGTGGCGCACCACGACCAGCACCACCGACGGGACACGGCGAGCGAGGGACACGACCACCGGGCGGAGCAGCAGGAGGGGCAGTGGCTGCGAGAAAAGCAGCGACAGCGGGGGAAACGGCAGCGCCAGCGCCACGACCCCGACCGCCTCTCCCGGCTCCAGCTCCACCTGCAGCGGCTCCACCGGCAGCAGCGCGAGCGGCGAGAGAAGCGGCGAAGGCGACACCATCACCGATGCCGTCGGGGGGACCAGCCTGAACCCCGTCGGGACGGACGGCGGCCAGCCACTCTTCGAGGGCATCGGAGTACTCGGTGATGTACTCCTGAGTGAGGAGGTCACGATGGGCTACCGTCTCCTTAGCTTCACCGACAACACCAACGTACTCGTACAACGGGACCGATGCGACACCAGGGGGACGGACGTCGTAATACTCCCACGGGACGTGGCCACCATGTCGGGCGATGAAGGCTTGACGGGCGGTGGCGCAGGCGACGAGGGAAGGTTGGGAGACACCAGTCCACTTGCTATTCGGAGCCTGGGAGGCCCGGTAACCAGCGTGGAAGACATGGACAAAGTCAAGGAAGGAATGGAAGCTATGGAAAAAGGGCATGAGGCTGGTGTAGATCGTCCGGAGACGTTCATCGGAGATCTGCCCATTCGCGTAGGTGAGACCCTTGACCAGCAGGTTCCACCCTACCCCCCATAGCTGCGTCAGCTGGGGGAGATAGACGGTCTGAGGGGTGGAGACGACGACCCTGGGAGGCATGACAGGGGAGGGAGAAGGGGACAAGGGGAAGAAGAGGTAAGAGGAGGATTACCGGGGGACGGGTGTATGAGAGGCGAGGAAAAGGAAGGAGACGGAAAGAGGAAGGGGAGAGAGGAGGATTTATGGGGAAATGGGGAGGGGAGAGGCTCACCTCGGGAGGACAACGCAAGAGTGCACCGGCATCGCGGACAAAGGACAAGGAAAACCGCGATGAAAGGAGGAAGCGGAGGGGGAGTCAAAGAGGAGGGAGGACGAACAAGCAAACATGGGGACAGGACCGCGAGACAAAGGATCGCGAGGGTGGTGACCCGGGGTGGGGTGGTAATGTAAGGGTAACGAGAGGACCGAACAAAGGATCGGAGCGGGTGACCTTACGTGACGAGCCGACTAACGGACAAGCTAACGACCCGACCGACCGACACAAGCTAACGACCCGACCAACCGACCGACGGGAGTTGGCGACAAGGACGTCGGTGAAGGGCCCAACCCTACGCCGACCGAGGACGGGTATATATAGCCGACAAAGCGGACTAGCCGCGGGGTCGAGATCATTATCGAACTATCAATCAATCAATACTTCTTACCAACGTACTCGTTACACACCCAAGCAACATTGAGATGTCTTGTTCTCAAACTCCTCTCCCCCCACTGGCAACCCCCTGGACCGACTACCTTGCCCTCCTCTCAACCACACAGTTCGTCGCTAGCGACAACCCAAGCCTCCCCAATAACCTCCGTCCTGACATCAGGACAAGCCTCACCAATGCGCACCTTCAAGGTGTTATGTGTGGCACCACCGGAACCTGGCAATCGCCAGTGATCCCCAACCTCACTGATGTTGACGAACTGAGCGCTGCTACCCAGTCACTCTATGCCCACTTCCAATCCGGATTCCACGCCGGTGTACAGACCAGACTCCAAGCCCTAGCACCACCACCACCCGCGCCACGAAACCTGGCCCCAAAGATTGCAGACCCTACTGCCTTTGATGGTACCAGGGACAAATATCGCCAGTTCATCACCCAACTTCAACTGGTTTTCTCTTCCGACCCCACCTGTTATGCCTCCGACGCAGCTAGGATTGCCTATGCTGCCTCTCACCTCTCTGGAGGTGCCCAAGCGTGGTTCAACCCACACATGGACCCAGTCACTGGCCAAGTCCAGTTCCAATCCTACGAGGGATTTATTCATGCCCTCCAAGCAGCCTTTGACGACCCTGACGCTGAAGCTACAGCTAGGGAGAAACTTGACAAGCTCCGGCAGGGTAAAAGGGATTGTTCCACCTACCATGCTGAGTTTGTCACCATCGCCACCAAGCTTTCCATGAACCAGAAGGAACAAATTGCTTGCTTCCGTTCTGGCCTTAACAAGGATACCGCAACAGCGCTGTCCTACCAACTCAATGTCCCTGTGACTCTCGCAGCTGTTGCACAAATGTGTATTCAGCTTGACAATAACATTAGACGTGTCCAAAGCCAACACCACACGTCTTCCCAACACCACAACACTACTACTCCCCGAACACCAGCCTCCACCAGTAACTCTACCGCTACTGGTTCACACGCTGGACCAATGGACCTCTCTGCAGTCGAAGTCAAAAGGAAACGAGGCCCTCTTACCCAAGCCAACAAGGACTACCGCCGTGCCAATGGACTCTGCCTCTATTGCGGCACAAAGGGACACTTTGCAAGTGTCTGCCCCAATAAGAGCCAGAAGGTCAACGCTACCTCCGACGCCTCTGCCCCAGCTGGACCACCAGCAACTGTGCTCTACAGCACCACCGAGACCGCCGATCAGGCAAAAAACTGACTGCCTCTTTGAAGAATGAAGACCCTTCAAGGAGTGCCAGGATGCAACCTGGTGTCTTCTCTCTAGACCCCTCATGTGTTTGTTTTTCTTCTTCTTGTTCGAAATGTTCGTCTGTTTTATCTGTCAATTCGTTTTCTCTTTTACCTCCTGTTGTTTTGCCTGGTACAGGCTTTGTTGTACCTATCGAATCGCCTGCTGCTCGCAAGAGTCGATTGCGAAGATACCGAGTGTTTGCTGCTTTGCGTTTGTCTTCTGTTTCTCTTTCAGGTGATCTCGGTTCCGAGTCACCTATGACTTTCAATGCTACTATCAATGATTCTTTGCCTGGAACCTGCATGGTAGACTGTGGAGCTACTTCTCAATTCATCGACCTTGACTTTGCCTTGTCCTTGAACCTTGTCCTTGATCTGAAACTAAAACCAGAAGACCTCATCGTTGTTGATGGGAGACGCTCGGTTGCTGGCCAGATAACCCACTCTTGTACTTTGAAACTCACCGTCGACCAACATGAGGAAGTTCTTACATTCCAAGTGACAAAATTGGCCGGATGGAACTTAATCCTTGGACGGACCTGGCTTTGCCGCCATAATCCCATGATTGATTGGCAAAAGAACACCATTACCTTTGCGTCTGGTTACTGCCAGGCCCACTGCCTTCCTGTTCGACAAAATACAATCTCCAGCAACCCTCCCAGTACAGTGAATCACAAAATTGCAGTTATCTCCCGCGCTGCCATGAGAGTCGCTGTTAAACAACCCGGTTTAATGATTTGTGTACTCGCCTCCCTTCCAGAAACACCCAGCACTCCCGAACCAGCCTCAGCTCTTGTCCCTCCAGAATATCACGACTTCTTGCCCTTGTTCTCTAAGAAGGAAGCATCATCACTTCCTCCCCACCGATATGTCGATCATGAAATTCCTCTTCTTCCAGGCGCAAAACCTCCTCTTGGACGCATGTACTCAATGTCCGATTCAGAACTCAAGGAGGTCCGAGAATGGCTTGATGAGAACCTTGCTAACGCATTCACTTGCCCTAGCTCCTCATCCAGCGCCTCGCCAATCCTCTTCGTCAAGAAAAAAGATGGTTCCCTAAGACTTTGTGCGGATTATCGTGCCCTTAACGACATCACCCACAAAGACCGCTACCCACTCCCAAGGATTGAGGAAATATTGAACCAGATTCGAGGCTCAAAGTACTTTACTTGTCTTGATCTCCGAGCTGCCTTCAACCTCATTAGAATCAAGGAAGGCGATGAGTGGAAAACTGCATTCCGCACCCGATATGGCCTCTTCAAGTTTCTTGTCATGCCTTTGGGACTTACCAATGCCCCTGCCACCTGTCAAAGATTTGTGAACGACACCCTCCGGGAATTCCTTGATGTCTTTTGTGTTGTCTACCTGGATGACATATTGATATACTCCAAAACCCGAGCCGAACACAAAGACCAAGTCAGGAAAGTTCTTGCAAAGCTCTTGGAAGCTGGTCTCTACGTCAAACCAGAGAAATGCGAATTCAGTGTAACAAGGACCACCTTTCTTGGTTTTGTTATCTCCTTAGAAGGTATCAAAATGGACCCAGAAAAAGTTAAAGCAGTAGTGGAATGGGAAACGGCAAAATCGGTCAAAGATATCCAATGCTTCCTAGGTTTTGCCAACTTCTATCGCCGCTTCATTGAAGGTTATTCCCGGATCTGTCAACCCTTCTTCCGACTATTGCAAAAGGATACCCCCTTTGCGTGGTCTTCAGAATGCGATGCAGTATTCTCTCGCTTGAAAACTGCCTTCACCTCCGCTCCAATCCTCCGGCACTTTGACCCAAACCTTGAAACAATCCTTGAGACTGACGCCTCCGACTATGTGGTCTCCGGCATCCTCTCTCAAAAGGTTCCTGAGAATGGCAAATCTGTCCTCCACCCTGTTGCCTTCCTGTCCGAGAAAATATCACCAGCCGAATGCAACTACGGAATTGGTGATAAGGAACTCCTCGCAATTGTGGTTTGTTTGGAAAAATGGCACATGTACCTTTACGCACTCCCCAAGCCATTTACCATCCTCACAGATCACCACAACCTCGAATCCTTTAAAACCAAAACACTCCTGAATCGACGGCAAGCATGGTGGGCTGATGAATTAGCGCAATATGACTTTACTATTGTGTTCCAACCTGGCGAAAAGAACGGAAAAGCCGATGCATTGACACGAAGGTCTGGAGACCTCCCTGAAGAGGGGGATGAACGTGCACGACCTGAACGCGCACTAATCCCGTCCTCCAAATTTTCTGATTACTCCTTGTCAGCAGCCTCAATTGGATTCAACAATGAGATCCGCAACCTCCTTGGAACCGACGCCTTAGGAAAATCAATCCTTCTTGCCCTTGAAAACTTTGAAACCAAGCACCCAACAGTCCCCCTCGGAGAATGTACTTACAATGATGGCCTCCTCTATGTCAACAAACTCTTGTACATCCCTGATAACGAAGAACTTCAAGCAAAAGTCCTTAGCTCGTGCCACGAACACCCCGCCGCTGGCCACCCAGGCCGAGCTGCTACATATGAACTTGTCTCCCGGAACTACTGGTGGCCCAAGATGCGCAAGACCATTGCACGTTACATTCAGAACTGCGATACTTGCATGAGGATCAAGCCCGTACGACACGCCCCCTATGGACTCCTGAAACCCTTGGAAATCCCAGTCCGCAGATGGAGTTCAGTTTCAATGGACTTTATCACTGGCTTACCTTTGTCTAATGGCTTCGACGCAGTACTGGTAGTAGTTGACCGACTTTCCAAGATGGCTCATTATATTGCAACTACAACCGAGTGCAACTCAGAGACCCTTGCCAGACTCTTCATGGACAACATCTTCTGCCTTCACGGCCTTCCTGACTCTATTGTTACCGACCGTAGTACCCAGTTTACATCTGAGTTCTCCAGGTTCCTCTGCAAGCTCCTTGGAATTCAACAGAAGCTTTCCACCAGCTTCCATCCCCAGACTGACGGCCAAACCGAAAGAGTTAATGCAATCCTTGAACAATACCTTCGCGCCTACTGCAACTACCAACAGGACAACTGGTCAGAACTCTTGACTATGGCCGAGTTTGCATACAACAACACCCTTTCGGCAACCACCGGAATTACGCCCTTCTTTGCCGTCTACGGACAACAACCCCAATACGAAATCCTTGCCAACCCTGCAGTTCCATTGCCAACCCCGGAAACACTCAAGGATTATGCCGCCAAACTCAGCCTGTTGGACAAGCATCTGCAGGCTGAAATATCCTGATCCCAGGCGATTCATGCAGAATAAGCCGATTGACATCGCCTTCCCCCACCAGCATACCAAGTCGGCGATGAAGTGTGGTTACTCAGACGACACATCCACACCACTTGCCCATCAACCAAGTTGGACTTTAAGCGCCTGGGAAAATTTTGAATCCTCCAGAAAATCTCCAGCCACGCATATAAGCTCGAGGTTCCTGCATCTATGAAAGTACACCCAGTCTTCCACGTCTCCCTCCTGGAACGTGTCGCAACAGACCCCCTCGCCGGCCAAGTTCAACCTCCTCCTCCTCCTGTTATTGTTAACGAAGACCTAGAGTGGGAAGTTGAAGATATTCTTGACTCCAAACTTGTCCGTTGTCAACTCAAGTACCTTGTCTGTTGGGTTGGATACGATCATCCTACCTGGGAACCAGCAAGCGACCTGGAAAACGCCCCAGCAATTGTTAGGCGCTTCCACACAGCTTACCCACGAAAACCCAGACCAGAAAACCTTCCTGCACCATGAGTGGATCTTGGTACAACCCGGTCATAATCGACGACGACCTTGAACCAATCCAAGAAAGATCGCTGGAGCTCTCCTCTAGAAGGGGGGCTACTGTCATGAACTGAGTTTCCAGCCTTACCCAAGACTACCCCGCACCTAGCCACCGCTGGCACCAGCCTCGCTATCAGCCACAGTAGATCCATGTTCACCTGATCCTGACCCCAGCCGAGTTCAGCTTACTACTAGCAATACTCCAACTCGCCATGTACCTAGTCCACGTCCTAGCCCGTTCCTAGTAACCGTTGCAACACGACAGCCCGCATCCCTGTCACTGCTCGACTTCCTAGTTCGGAATCCAGAAGAAACCACCAGAAGGTTCTAGCATCACGAACCTTCACTGCGCAATAGGTCTCCATATGTTTCCGTCAGTTTCTATTAGGTTTTAGTTGTTTCTATTGCGCAGTTGATTTGTAATTCTCTTTGACTCATGTACCTTGCGCAGCCACCGCGCAGCCACTGCGCAGCCGCGGCGCTGCAATTCTATTCATGTCTTTCTAGTTCCATAGCTCAAGAAGAATCTCTATATAAGGAGTCCTATCTCCCTCTCATCTTGTCTTCTTTTCCTTTCCTCTTCACGCAACAACTTGTCTCTTTTCCTCAGTTGTATCTTAACAAGTTGTTATTCGAATATACTTTATACTCTCCTCTTCCGTGGCCTAGACAGCCCCTCTTGATCCTGCCATGACCAAGTCCCATGCCCAGTTCCTTGACCACTCGCCGTTCAGTCATCCTTCCCGGCGGTGCCCCAGAACCTGCTCCCGTGCACCCTCTGGACCAAGTCAATACCTACACTCTTGCCATCCTCAACCGCCGCTACCCCTCTCTGATCCACGCCTATCGTCCCCCTTGGCACGGACACAACGGTACCTTCTTCGGCCGTCGAGATCCTGTCACTGGGACCTGGTCATCACAGCTTCCCTTTGAATATCCTGGCCTCTACTATCCTCTCTATCTCGTACCTAGGCCCTAATTCATCCTCAGAGACTGGTGGTGGAAGAGTGTCTTCTCTGGAGCGGAATTTCTGGGCATCATTGCTGAGATATGGCTTGAGGTGAGAGACATGGACAGAGACATCTTTCTGGTATCCTGAGGGGTTGCTGAGGATGTATGTGTCGAATTCAGGCTTGGTTTTGATGATGGTATAAGGTCCAGTCCAGGTGGGCTCCAATTTGGGGTATGGGGAGCTCCTTTTGGGGTTTCTGTCTTTGAACACCATCACCAAATCTCCAACCTTGAACTTGGGGGCTGGTCTCCTTCTTTTGTTGTACTGAATCTCCTGCTGCTGTCGGTTCTGCAGTATCTTTTCCCTGACAGAAGTATGGAGAGCTTCAGTCCAACTGTGGTGGGGTGGAAGGTTGTTTGGTGGGTGTTGAGGGGAGGTGACATCATGGATCCTTCTGGGCCTGAATGAGAAGATAATAGACTCTGGTGACGCTTCTCTGACCTTGTCTGTGCTGGTGTTGATGGCCTGCTTGATCCAGTGCAGGTTGGTGTACCAATCTGCTCCATCTTCATCCAGGAGGGCTTTTGCCTTAGTGAGAATATCCTTATTGGCTATCTCAGTTTGGCCATCAGTCTGGGGGTGGTAAGGTGATGACATGGCTTGTCTGACTCCATTTCCATCGCACCAGCCCTGCCAGGCAGCACTCCTAAACTTGGGGTCTGCATCTGTGACAATTTCCAAAGGAAGACCAAAAATAGGGTAGATTTGTTCCATATACAAGTTGACCAATTCTTCAGATGTGATATCATTCCAAACCGGTAACATGAGTGTGTACTTGCTGAATCTGTCGACAATAACCCACAAATGATCAAGGACTTCTCCAGTCTTTGGGTCTTTGATGGGTGGCATGTAAAGGAAGTCCATACTCATGCTTTGCCAGGGGCCTTTGGGAACCTGGAGGGGGTTCAGAAGTCCAAAGGGTTTAGAGGTCCTGAACTTCACTTTCTGGCAGGTTAGGCACGTCTTGCAGTACTCCTCAACATCAGAAGAAAGTCCTGGCCAAACATAAATAGCTGACAGAAGTTGCATAGTCTTGAATTTGCTGCCATTGCCAACAGCTCTGTGGGCATTGTGAATGAGCAGCTCCTTCAAGTTGGTGTCTTCCTGGTATGCTCCTTGTGGAATACAGAGCCTGATGCGTCCATTGATGCACTGATAGAGCAGTCCTTCAAGTTTGGTGTACCCAAGTCCAGCCAATGTATCCAAATCCTCATAAAATGACTTATATCTGGGGTCTTTGGTGTAGGCTTGCTGGAGGATTGGGATCCATTCCTGGTGTTGTAGGACAATAACAGGAGCTTCTTCTTCGTCTGGGCTGTCCTGTAGTTGTCTGGCATAATGGGAACTAATCCTCTGAAGGTAGGCAAGGCTGGGGTTGTGTTCTTCCTCTCCCAAGTTGAGGTCAATGTTGGGCAATTTTGTCCATGAGGCCTGGGAGATGAAAGGATCAACAAGATTGTTGAAGGTGAGTTGCTCTGTCTGGGCAAAGGGTTCCTTGGAGATATTGTAGCTGAGGTGGATCTGGGATGGACGCTTTTTTGACTTGATTGCTGGCTGTGATTTGGGACTGGTTGCTTGGCTGCTATATGCTGATGTTTGGTTGCTAAGTGGTGAGGAGAAGGGGATGTCTGCTGGTTCTGCTGATGTTTGGTAGGCATGCTGGATGGTAATGCCACGCTTCTGGGGGCTGCTGAAAGTGGTAACAACCTCAGAGGGAAGTTGTGTTTGTGGTGGTGGTGTGGTGGGGAGAGGAGAGGATATAGGAGGGGTTTTTTGGGCTACTTGTGGGGGGGGAGACAAGGGGTTTTCAACCATGACTGTATCCTCCATTCCTTCATCAATCTGTCCTTCTTCTATCTTGTTTGAGGGGTTAAAATCAATGGGAGTAACAGATCTGCTCATGACAGGAGAAGTGGGGGAATAAACTTGGGATACAGGAGGTGAATCATGTGGGTTTTCTTGGGAATTTTGGGCAGGGGAGTCTTGGGAGTCTATTTGTGCTTCTTTCTGCCTGTTAAACTCGTCTTCAACAGCCCATTTGGCCTGCTCTTTCAATTTGCAAAGTCTTTGCTCATGTCCCTCTTTTCCACACCAAGCACAGATGGTGTGTCTGCCTTTATATTCAAAAGCCCTATTTTTGTAAGTAAAGCAAGAGGGATCCTTGCAACCAGACCAGTGAAGTCCTCCATAGTGGAATCTATACTTAAGTGCTTCCATTCTTTCTTCAGTGTCATCCAAGTACTTCTCATAGTCTGGCCTGACAAAATTATGCTTAGGATTGGTGTGGATGTACTGCTTGATGATTTGCTAAAGGGTGAGGCCAGTGGAGGTATTCATGGTGCTGGTGGTGGTAGGAGCTTGGGGAATTTCGTTTGGGGGGTTTGATTTGACTGGGGATGGTGCTGGAAGCTGGGAGGCTTTGAATTGGGACCTGGTGGTAGCTGCTGAAGTGATTTGGGGGGGAGAAGTTATTGGAGAGGGAAATGGGGGTCCTAAATACTTATTAAATAGGATTTCTGCTGCTAGGTGGCCTTGTGATTTCGTTTGGGGGGTTCTGTGTTTGCTTGGTGATTGCTGGAGTTGCTTGCTGGTTGGGGGATCTGTTGATGCTGGTATGAGGTCTCCAGAAAGAGGGGAAAGGTCTGGGTTCTTATAGACTCTTGACAAGCTATCTGCTATGGTGTTATGCTCGCCTGGAAGGTACTGGATGGTGCAATCAAACTGGGATATGATGTGCTGCCATCTCACATGTTTGTCATCTACCAAGTCATGCTGCTTCAGGAAGGTGACAAGGGGCTTATGGTCTGTTAGTATGGTGAATGTGGTGCCACTTAGGACGCTTCTAAAGTGCTCTAGAGCATCCACAATTGCCAGGAGCTCCTTGTCTGTGGTGTGGTATGACTGCTGATAAGGATTGAACTTCCTAGAATGGAAAGCTGCAGGGAGAAGGTGTGACAACTCTGATCCTTGACCTATCCATGCTCCTGTGCCAATGGTGTGGCATCAGTAATCAAATAGATGGGTAAATGCGAATTATAATCTAGTGGTTTGAGGACAGCGGATTGTCTGACAAGATCCTTGACTTGTTGGAAGGCTGTGCTGTGCAAGGGGGTCCAATCCCAGGTGAATTGGGCTCCACACATCTTGGTTAGAGGGGCTGATTTGGTTGCTAAATGTGGCAGGAACTGGCTCAAGTAATTTACCAGACCCATGAAGCTTTGCAGCTCCTTCCTATTTCTAGGCCTAGGAAAGTCTTGGACTCCTGCCACCTTTTTAGGCTCAGGTGAGATGCCTTCCTTGGTGATTATGTGGCCTAGAATGTGCAATTTCTCTGGCATAAACTCGCTTTTATCCTTAGATGCATAGAAAGAGTGTTGCCTAAGAATTTTCAGCACTTCTCTGATGTGTTGTAGGTGATCCTTGAGGGTGGCACTATAGATGAAGATATCATCAATGTAAATGAATACACTGACGCCTAATTGCTTGCTGAATATGCTGGTTATTACATTCATGAAGGTTGCAGGTGCATTGCAATCTCCTTGCTGCATAACTCTGGATCTGTAGACTCCTTTGGGTGTGCTGAAGGCTGTAAATTGCTCATGTGGTGGGTAGATCCTAATTTGGTGATACCCATCACTAAGGTCTATTTTAGACCTATAGGGGTGCCTTGCAATCGTGTTTAGGATGCTCTTTTGGTTAGGAATGTTGGGTATAGTCCGGTGAGTGTTTTTGTTCCTCTCTACAAGGTCATGCAAGAGCCTTGCTTCATGTGGCTTGTCTATTTTAGGAATCATAAACATAGCACATGCTGACCTATCCTGGCTTCTGTAGACTTGTCCTGAGGCCTCCTCTTTGCCTAATTTGTCATAGAGTTGCTGCAGGAACTTCTCCTTTGGCTTAATGGGTCTAGGCTTCTGAACCAGGGTAGGGTCTTTTAGTAGGATTTTGTGCTGGAGCTCCTCAGATCTTAGTGGGGGTAATTTGTGCACCTTCTGGGCTGGAAATACATCTGGGAACTTGTTGAAGGGGTTCAATTCAGGCTGCAAATTTGTGGCTGCTGATGTGATAATTTTGTTGGGTGGCTGTAATCCAAGTGGGTCCTGGGAAATGTGGTGACCTTCCAACAAATCTGGAAGGGGCTGTGCTTGCCTGTGGGTCCTCTGGGATGGTGTGTGGGTCCATGGCCTCATTCTGAATCTTGGTTGGCCTGTTGGTTGCAGGCTAGTACTCATGTCCTGCAAGGTGATAATTGCATTGTGAGATTTTAGTGCAGGATGGCCTAAAACCACATCCCAGTAGTTAAGTGATACTACATAGAATGATCTAGTCTCTTTGTAGCCATTGTAGTCGATTTCAGCTGTCACAAAGTGGTGTGCCACACCCTTTGATCCCTTAATGGTTAAATTGACTGTAATGGGCTCAGGGAGGGGTGTCAGGGGGAGGTTGTTGGTGGCACAAAACTTGTTTGAAATTAGATCTCCACCTGTGGTCTGATGATCTACCAGGGTTTTAGCAAGGTGTCCATTGATCCTAGTAGACACTAGTAGGTGGTCTGATGAGCTGTCCTTTGATTCCAATTTAGTTTGGGGGGTTGATTTGGAATCAGCTTTGTGGGTAAATTGCTTAGTTTTCAGGGTTTGTGCTGCTGAGATCACATGTGGGGCTGGGGCCACAGGGGTGCTGGGGTTGGCTGGGGTGATGCTGGTGGCTGCAGAGGTGATGTGTGACGCTCTTTGAGGACAATCCTTTGCCATATGACCAGGCTTTCTGCATTTGAAGCAGTGGCCTGATTTCTTGAGTTTATCCTTTTCATCAGGGGTTAATTTGTTAAACTTGGGGGTACCCCTGTTGAATTTGTGGGGCTTGTTGGATCTTTGTTGGTGACTGGGGTTGCTGTAGGTCTTCTGTGGTGTGTTGTGGCTGTTGCTATCTTGCTTGTAGCCCTTGTTTTGTGACTTGTGGGACTTGTTGGAATTTCCTCCTGATTTGGCAACTTTAGCCTCATGCATGGAAGAGTCATACAGCTCACAAATCTTAACAAGTTGATCCCAGTCCATATCCTCCTTTAGATGTGGGTTTACTCTCGCTTTCAGCTCTGGATCCATGGCCTCTTTGAGCTTGTAGTATAGTTGGATGTCTGTAACATGTGGTAGCCTAAGTTGCATGGTTTTGAGTTTTGTTGCTAGGATGTGAATGGGCATACTCCTTCCTCCTGTGGTCTGTCTGATTGCCTGGAATTTGTCCCAGAGCTTCTGTTTGTTGACTGATGATATGCAGTATTTCCTCAGGGCTGGAATAAACTTGGCTAGGCCTAAATTCTGTGTTTTGGGGTCTTTTCTCCAGTTGGTGTGCAAGTCTTTTGCATCACCTGCTAGATTGAATCCAAGCCAAATCATGGCCTCAAACGAGTTCTCATCTATGCCACTGATGCCCAGGTAGTCCCTGCAACTTTGTATCCAGTTGTCAAACTCAGCTGCCTGCCTCCACTTTCCTTTTCCATCTAACTTCTCAATTTTGCCTAGTTTGATACCTGAGGAGTTTAGGAGGTTGCTGGGGGCAGGAGTGAAGCTGTTATCTCGCTTGAAGGGTGCTGGGGTGCCTTTTTTCCATTTCCAATCATCCCTATTATCATCTGACTCAGTATCTGATAATGATGAATCAGAGGGAGGGGGGCTGGATTTCTGCCTATTTTTGGCTTTTCTGGATTTGTGTTGGTGGGTGCTGGGGTTTGGTGGTGGCTTAGACTGTAATTGAGGTGCATAACCACGCTTAAAGGAAGTCTGTGGTTGATGTAGAAAGCTGCTGAAGATGCTGGGGTTGGGTGGGGCTCTTGGTGTGGGATTTGCAGTAACAGGGGTGAAATTAAGGGCTCCACTCATGACAGGGGGCTGAGATGAGGATCTGTGGTGATGATGTAGGGGTCTAGGGGTCTCATCTGGGTCTGCAAACGAATTTGATCTTCTCCTTCTAGCATGCAAAGGAATCCTGGACAGGTAATAGCTAGGGTCCTGCTTATTGGTATTTTGGGGGTCCATTAGTGCATGTTGGATATAGTAATCTATTTGTTGTTCTTGGAGGTTACTGGGGTTCAATCCAGCAACTTCATGCACGTTTCTGAGCCATTCTCTGGTGCAGTAAAAGGCTCTTATGTTACTTGGAGCTTTGTCTAGAAAGCCTTGTTGTAAAATTACTTTTTTCAGGGTGTCATAGGGCATTCCTATGAAAATAGATTGCTGAGGGGTGGCAGTTCTGGAGGGGACTTCTTCTGTAGTCAACAGGATAGTTGCATTGCCTGTAAAGGTCTCTGGGTGCTCAGGTTTGATGTCTGGAATGTTTCTAAGGCTGGCCCTGCTGGGGCCTCTGCTAAGAATATCTTGCTAGCTCATAGGGGGGTCAAAATGAAGTGACTCCATAGTGGTGTTATCTGGGTAAGTCTGTGGTGATTTGAACTCGTCTCTAGAGGGAGATTGATCCCTACAAGAATGCTGGGAGGGGTTTCTGGATGGGTGCCTGCTTGACTGCTTTGAGGATGGTTTGGTGGGCCTTGCTGACTGCATTTTGACTGGGGTTCTTGGTGTGAGTGACAGGGTTTGAATATAGCAGTGGTATACTGGTTAATTGGTGCTTAGAGGCGTGCTAAATGTGCTGTTGTTGCTTCTGGGTGCCTAGTAAGCTGCAGGGAGAACAGGTTCTACTATGTCACAGGCCTGCAAAGAGCTCTTGGTGCTATTTCTGACTATTTCTGGGTGGGAATTCCTAACTGAGGTATCTGGGGGGTTTTCTGGTGTGCTGGTGTGTATTAATCACGTCTCCTAGGGGTGATCAAGCCCTAGTTGTTTGGGTTAAGAGGTACTGAGAATACTCAGCTTATTGTAGGTAAAAAAAATGTAAACTACTACCAACTTAGAAGCCAAGACTGTGAGACACAGACCTGACCTCTAGGTGGTAGGAGGTGTTGTGAGAGGCTTTTGTGACGGTTCTAAAGGTCCTGGAAAGGCTTTAAAATCGCCCTAGATGCCTCTGGGTGTAGTGTAAAGTGTCTGGGTGTCTGGGGTGGTTTCTGGGGGTTCTGGGAATTTACTGGAGGGCCTGTTAGGGCCAAAGTGAACAGAGAATTACCAGTGTAGCTAGTATATTGTTTCTGGTGCTATCTAGTCGGTTGGGCTTGTGTTGTCTGCCCTTCCAAAGTCTTTGGACCACAGCTCTTTAATAGAGACTGAATGGTTAGAGTATGAGTCCAAATGGCTCATATACATGAATCAGAATGACAACAGTATGAGTAGAGATGATAAAGAAATGATACATGATGATGAAGAGTAGAAGCATGACGCTTCAAAGGCTCTTGTGACAGGAGATGAATCATACAAGACTCATAGTGATAAATAAGGAAAATAGGTAACAGGAAATGATGTCATGGCTGTGTGATAATGTCACAAGCCAGGGGACAAACAGGAGGCTCTTCTAGAAGCATGTGGACGCTTGTAGAGTAGCTGAGGCAACAGAAATAACAGGTAATGACTAAAGAAATAACTGGGAAAAAACTGGATAGGAAAAGGACTAACAGAAAGGGAAATACATGAGGGCAGTCCTAAAAGGGACGTGACTGCCTAACTGGGAAGTATGAGTAAGAAAAGAGATGTAAAGACAATTTCCTTACATATATGGCTATATGTCATGGAGGACGGTGCTTCAGCTCATACAGCCAAACAAACCAAATGGTTTCGGGAAATGTATGACATTGTGACATTAGTTTGGGTTCCCTCGTCTCCTGATCTCAATCCTATTGAGGCGATATGGGGGAAATTGAAAAAGCGTCTCAATCAGAGAAGTCCTCGGCCTACCACACTACCCGATGTCCAACAAGCAATTCAGGAGGAATGGGACATGATTTCTGGCGAAGAAATCCTTGATTTGATAGACAGTATGCCCCTACAAGTGCAAGCGGTTATTGCAGCCAACGGAGGGCATACAAAATATTAGCTATCCTCTCATTTCTTGTTTTTAGATATAGTCCGTCATGTATAGAATTTACGTTTTCCCTACAGAAATCACATTCCGTGTCCTTCAATTCCCTGGCTACATCTAGCCCGAGATTGGCTAGCTTCCTGTTATATTTCACCCTGTGCCCGGACACACAATGTACATGATTTCTACAGCTTAGGCCTCCGCACGTCCTTCGAACCCCCTGTCGTTTGTGCAGGACTTTCTGTCAGTTACGAGTAACTCACCAGTTAGGTAAGGCGGTATTGCTTTTGGGCAGGATGCTAAAAATATCTCCTTGGGACTACGGGCCGAGCCGTGGCAACCAAAAAAGATCCCTGGCCGCTAGTCTGGTGTGCAACGCCCTGGCCGCAAGCCCAGCGCCTTTGCTCACTCGGCCATTTGCATAGGTTTGAGAATCTGATAAGATCGACTTTATCAATCGATGAGCCAGCCCATGACCAACCACCTAGATCTTGGATTAAACAAACTATTGTTTTATCCTCTTTACAATTGTGTATAAATCCCCGCGATTGGCAAACGTCCGTTCCCCTAAGTAAGTAAGGGAATACGTAAGTCAGTGATGAAAATCAAATGGATCTCAGCGACCCGCCCAACTTGCATCGCAAGTAAATTAAATTTATCGTCCCGTGGATTTTGGTCATTAATATTAATCATGTATCGGCCCCCACCCCGCCGATGTTCAATTTCGTTTGCGATCAGTAAAAATTATGTAGATACTTAAGTAGCTAGCATTCGCATCAACCTCTCCCACGTACGGATCCGATCCACCCACCCGCGGCCACCCATACCTAACTTGCCGAGTAACTAGTACTACCTGGAGTATTTCTATTTACCCTTGAGTGATTCCATAAAGTAAAAATAAAAATATAGAACTTACCAGCCGAGCTTTGCCACCCATGGGCCGCTGCTTGTTGGCCCAATCTATGCATTTGACCTTTCAGTACGTATGCGGTAGCAATCAATACTCAAGATAGCTTAAGGCTGTTTGAGCTTGGGCTCAGTGGATTTTGTGAACCTTTTTTTTTTTTCGGGCTTGAGATTTTTGGAGAGCTATGGCCTGAATATGTATCAGAGTTCATGCGTGCGCTCAATGGCCGAGTTATCGAGCTCGGTGCTGTTGGAATGGAATGCAAGATTTCCTCGGGAATAGTTGGTGCTGGGAAGATGTGCAGGAGGTTTCGGGTTGGATACAATTGTGGGCAAGTTTTTTCCAAAGAGGGCAATCTTTTTAGCCGTACGGTTACTCCACCATGCATTTCGGCTTTCCGATTTCAGTCCATACGAGCTTGATGGGCCTGGGGGCACGATCACCATAAGCTCTCCACCATCCATCCCATGTTAGGACCTGATTGACCAATCGCCAGCTTTTTATCCTTCTTCTTCCTTCTCTCAAGAATGAAAATCAAAAAACTCGCGATCATGCAAGTAGTTTGAAAATCCAAGGAAATGGATCCCGTTTTTGCTTATATAATATACCTTTTTTTTTTTTTTTGCAAGTACTTTCAACTACGAAGCGTTATCGTATAAATATGCATCTGTACGTACGTTATTATTTTAATCTTTTTATCGAATCACGAGGGCATGGGTCGCCTTTTTCCTAGGAATGAATCTACGGAATTTATGGGAGTGGGGAGTGGTAGGAGGTAATAGGGTTAAATTGGGCTAGGTATCTACCTATACCACTCATGAACTCATTGGTTGTCTGGGTGATTTTCATCTTACCTTAATTTCTCTATTGACTGTAGAGGTGCGTGGGTGCGTGCGGGGGAGGGGGGGGAGTAAAGCCCCATCCAACCATCATCAGAGTTAAATATAAGAAGAACTGACCGCACAATCGATATCAATAAACAGAAACCCGGGTATTTATTCAGTCCCACCAAGCGCCGCACCACCACAATCATCACACCTTCTCACCCCTCACCCCTCATCCCCATCACCTCCTCTCTCAAAGGGACCAACAATCTCCACAATCAGCTCGCTAAGGATCTCCGAGGCTGGGAGACGTACAATTCTACATTTACCCAATCTTTGGCCGCGCAAGGAGATACCTGACCTGACCATCTCTGCTTGTTCGTTTGCGACCGCATATGCCAGCCCAGCGGAACCCGCTGTAGGAGAGGTCTGTTGTCGCCCCAGAGAGTTGACCTCGAGCTTGAAATTGGGTTTTGGGTTTTAGGGGTGGGGTTTCGTGGGTGTGGGTGTGTGCATCCCCTCCAGCAACTCCACGCTTCCGCTACTAGCGACATCACATAACGCCTGAGCCAGATTTCGTGGGCGGTCGCGGGACTCGAGAACGGTTGTACTTCTGGGTGTGGAGACTGTGTTTAATAGGCCCCGGAAGGTGGATTCTGTCGTGCAGCGACGCAGAACTCCTCGGAGGTTTATTGGGGAGTGGGATGGTGGTGGTGGTGGTCCACTGCAGTTTTTCTCACGCGTTTCAGAATTGGGATTTGACCTCGAAGTGGCGAGGCCAAATGAATGTCTCACACGCTGCTTGTAGGATCTCGTGTTAAGACGCGGGAAACCACGGGGTCTGCATACACTGGAGTATTTTTATCACGGTCTGTTCATGGCCGTTGACAGCTGCCTGGGCGATGCATGCACTCGTGCAGGTCCCAGTGGAGGTACATCTCCCGTGGTATCCCTCCCTGTTCTTGAGTCCTCGCCAAATTCGGTGAGTGTGAGTGCTGCGTCGCTTGTGTGGAGGGTGTGGATCTGATTGGTGGCCCCCTTGGTATGCGAGGGTGGAGATTTGGCCGAGGAATTCTAGGCGGGAGGGATGGACGGAGTTGCAGGTTATATTTTCGAGAGGTGTGTGTGTGAGAGCGCGATAGTGAGTGTGCGTTTATATCTCTGATGTGGCGGAGGTTCGCGCTGCGGATCTGCAGGGTGGAGAGGTCGTGCGCGGTGTATTTGTGGCAGGATTTCACGTAGGCGAGGAGGTGGAGCGTGAGAGTTGGGGTTGTCGCCGAGGGAGGAGAAATGGAGAAGGGCGTCCAGGAGGTTTTGGGAGGTGGTGAGGTCGGTGAATGTGTCATGTAGTGGAGATGTTGGAGTTGGAGCGGGGAGAAAGGAAACCAGTCTGCTGATGAGGGTTGGCGTTTGGTATGGGGTTTCCTGGTGGGGGTGGATGTAGGGAGAGAAAGTGGTTTTAATTGAGTGTGTGGGGTTTTCGATTCGTGGTCGTTGATTTAAAGTATTGATAGTTCTGCCGAGAAATTGAGTTTGTTGACTTTCGGTTCTGGGTAGGGGCTAGTAAGTATAGGGGCCCTAGACTAGCGATGATTGTTGATTATCCGAAAAAACTAAGAATGGAGCTTACTTTATGCGCATCTTCAAGTAGTACCTACCCGTCTACCTACAGTGATCTGTGCCTACCCGCCTGATTACAACAAGGCTAGTGCGCACCCCCTGCCGTGTTGTTCGATTTGACTTTTTCACAAAAATACAAGGAGACAATAACACTTGGCGGTGTATTATATAAGCGTTGGGTAGGCCTCGTCGTGTCATTGGTTGGTTATATGCAAACGTGGCCCAACAAAGTACCGTCCAATCAAATGTTCTTTTTAACTTGAAGTTACTCCGTGTGATCGCAAATAAAGAAACCCGTGAACTGCAGCACAGGACAGGATACACTCGATACGCGAAGTTATTTGCCGTTAATGTGGAGGGTGCGCGCCGTCCAAAGCCACAGACATACGGGGTACAGGAACAAGGAATCCAACAGCAACGAACATATCTGTTGTCTATGTAACTTCCATAGATGTGGGTGAGCGTTCTCTGTTTATGCGACGAGAACGAGGCGACACACTGTAGGGTAAGTACATATGCACCTCCCGTGGTGGAGTAATATAGCGCATGCGCTTGAAACGTCCTGCTTTGGGGTCTATACGGATGACTTCCACATGTACATCTGGTCGGGATAGAAATGGCGTATAAGCTTCCAATAGTTATGTCACGGAAATATTTTTACAACGGGGGCCCATCTTAGATGCTGTGGTAAATTCTATCGGAACCTCAACACGTATGGTTATTTCATATTCTGGCTCCCGTTATATATAAGCATATCCAGCATTCCGCTCGATATACGTATAACCCGCTCTCGCTGGACGGTAACTACGTATGCTTACTACATACCTAATATCGACCATTCTCCGTATCCCCCCCCCCAAAGCCTCGAAAATGGCTGGCTTTCACATGATGTCTCTTCCCGCGATATACCTACATGCATGTAAGTATATAATTTCGCTACAAGCGTGCGAACCTTGGCATTGCAACGAGGGTATGCGATATCTACGAGCAGACAGACAGACAGACACAGCAGGGGATAAAAGAATAGTCGTTCAACTGGCAGGGACCGATAATAGTATATATGTATGTACATATGGCGCCCGCTATGAGAATGTCGGATGTAAGAAAATATGCGCTAAAATGATTGATCAGGGGTTGGAATATTGTATGGTGATGCAGGTTGCAAACAAGAATATGCTTGATATAGGAATGAGCAAGGACCGCCGTGCGATATTCTTATAGCACCGCTATCAAGGGATGTAGCACTTTGAACCTGTAGGCCTGGTGTGTAGATCACAAAGTGCGACTATACATGCTATCGATGTCGGGGATCTTCTCTTCCCTATCCCTAAGAGATAGATACTTATGGTATACCATACATACTAAAGCGGACTCTCGCCATAGGCATATAATGTCAGCTCAGAGCGGGGATGCTTATAACGAGGGAGAAAAGTTACTCTACCTATGTATGTACGTAACTACATTTTATTTTAGGGCTGCAGAGTGTATGCTTGTACCGAAATGCATGCTTATTACGAAAGGCAGTGCTGAAGCATACCTGACACATGGGTTGGCGAACAAGATAGCTAGCTACCTTATGGACATCTCGACGTTATCAGAGGGTCCCCTATCACCAAATTTATAACAGATAACGAACGGCCCAAATACCTTCTTATATAGTAATATAGTCTATAAGGCGTGGTATCATCTTCACCAATTAATACGGTATGGCTATAACTAGTACATGCTTGTAATGGGAGTCATCTGTACAGTACACTCAAACCCTTGTGTCTAAGCTACATACATACGTCGATCCAACCCCCAAGACAAAATTCACGTGCAGACCAATCAAGAATCAATACCTAACAATCCCTTCCACCAACAACAACGAATGAAAGCCATTGTCAACGTATGTCTCTCTCTTTCTATTCCTAGCATCGCCACCGCACAAAAAAAGAAAAAAGAAATAATGATGAAACCAACCAACGATTTCGCCGTCACTTTCACATGTACTGTACTGGAGTACATACCATATACATACCACCCCCCCCCCGGGGAAAGAGGGGAATAAACTCGATACATACCCATGCTATGCTATTCAGAAGCTAACTTAGTTGCCTCTTATGTACTCGTGTCTCGAAATGTGTGAACTGGACATACATCAGCTAACAACACACTTCACACTTGACACTTGGGGTACTGACCGCCATCAGTGAACGAACGAGCTTGCCTTTCATTATTACCATGCGATGCGATGCGATGCGATGGGATACGATGCGTTATCAATGCCGGGGAATTCCTCCGACAGTCTCTCTCTCTCTTTCTTGTTTGTCCTCCACCCCATCTCTCAACCCCCTTTTCTTTCTTATCCCACAATAAAGAAGAAGAAGAGGAGAGTGGAATGAACTACCTAGGTACCTACGCTACCCTGTGTACGACTACAATCACAATCACAATCAAATCAATAAACCAAAAAATCAAAACCCAACTCGAATCGGTGATACAAAATACATACACGTTTTCATCAACCCAACCCAAGCCGGATACCCTATAGAGCGCTTGGCGACATCTCTCGATGGCAGCACTCTTTGATGATCCCAAGATGAAGGGGGAGGCGGAGGAGGAGGAGGGCGGTGGTACAACTACAACTACACTATTGGGAGGCAAGGACAAAGAATGTGGTGATGCCACTCAGGCTGGTGATGAGGGCTCGTGTGAGAGGGAAGGTGCTGCGTGTGGGGTTTATGAGGCGGTGGATGGGAATGAGCGTGGGCATGAACATGAACTTGGAGGGAATGAGAGTGAGGTTACGACGTGTGGTGCAGCAGGCGGTGAGATGCATATACCTCTCCATTCCGAGGAAGCGCAGGGTTTCGGGGACGGGGATAAGAACGAGGAATGCGATGGGGACCAGCAGGAGGAACAAGATCGGGATCGAGATCAACAGATATCGGTCCTTCTACTTGAAAGTAGAGCGGATGAAGATGGTTGGATGAATAAGGATAGCCAGCCTGAGGAGGAAACTGGCGGAGTGGATGATGAATCTGGTGGTATGGTGGAGGTGGAATTCGGACTCGCTATTGAAGCATCGGGAAGGGACGTGGAAGGAGATGGTTTCAGGAGAGATGAAGGTGGGAAGGAGGAGGACGAAGAAGGTGGTGAGCGACTGGAGCTGTTTCTTCAAGTTGCGGGTGGTGAAGAGGAAAAAGATGCGGATCTGCGGGAGGAAGTCGTAGGGGGGGATATCGAGCCTGAGGCGGAAACTGGCGGAGAGGGGTCCAAATTTGAGGATGCTACGTTGGATATCAAACTCCCTATTGCGACGACAACCTTTAATCGAGAGCGTGGAAGAGGAAGAGAAGAAGAAGAAGATGAAGATGAAGCAGAAGAAGGAGAAGAAGAAGAAGAAGAAGAAGATGAAGAAGAAGAAGAAACAGACGGTTTGAAGGGACACCATCGCGATATGGGCTCGCAAGCAAATGATTTTACCTCGCATTCCCAACTCACCTGCGCGGCATCTCCTCTACCTCTGGAGCATCCAAAAAAAGAAGAAAAATTCAAGCATCACGAAAGAGACGACACCGATGATGGCCAACAGCAGAACGCTCTCCACGAAGGAAGAGCGGAGGAAGAGTACCCGCAGCAGAATGACAAAAGTGGTATCGAGGCTCAGGAACCGAGTCCAGTACTTACCAAGCCCAATGATCCATTAGATTTCTACGTCGACTACGTCGGTGTCACAGCGACGCCCTTTGACGAAGTATTCGACTATGACGAGCAATCTCAGAATCGTCAGCAGCAACAGTACTTCGGGCGGAAGGATAGCGGGGTAGGGATGGATCGAGAGCCTGGGAATTCTGGATCTGGCTGGACTGGTAGTAGTATGTTGGTTCTTGATGTCAGAAGTGCTATATCAACGATGACTACACTACCTCGGGAGGATCTAGATGGGGCTAGGTCCACGGGACACGAGCATGCGAGGGAGGAGGAGAAGGTTGTGCAGGGTAATGAGCGGCAGGACATGCTTCCATTTGAAGGCGAATCTATATTTGGGAATTATCAGATGCGGAACAAACATGAATCGACAGATATTGAGGTCCTGGAAATGAGTGGAGGGGATCCAAAACCGGGTGTCACTTTGCATGTTGAACATGCTATCGCGAGGACGGCCATTCCTCCACTAGAATATCCAGAAGTAGAAGAAGGGAAAAGTTTCAAGGAGCATGAACATGGGGAATGCGAGTCCGAACAAAGAGAGGAACATAAGAAACTGCTGCTCAGTGAGTGTAAAGCAGATGAGAACAATCTGAAGCCGGAAGACGCCGAACCCGATTCAAATGATTCGTTGGATGCACAAAACGCTCTCGCGACATATCCTCAAGAACCACAAGATGATGGTTTCAAAGAACACGATGTGGGCAAGGAAGGCGAGGAGCGAGGGGAGCCTCTACCAGCGGACGGAGTTGAGGGAAAATATGTTGTTTTGCAGCAGGAAGATGGTGGGAAGGATGTCACGGTGAAGGAAATGGACCGAGAGCCTGAGGATTCAGAACCTGGACGTACTAGCGCAGTGGATCTCGATATCGAACTCGCTATTGCAACGCCTCCTTCTCCAGCAAATTCGGAAGATAGGTTCAGGGAACACGGATATGCAAGGAACAAGACCGGGGATGGTGAACCTCAGCATGACTGCCTCCGCACTGAAGCCGAAGCCAATGTGGAAGAAAATCTGCAGCAAAACTGCGAAACCAAGGTTATCGAGGTAGAAGCTGGTGGGGAGGATTCCAAACCCGATATAACGTTAAATTCAGATTTCGATCCCGCTATCGTGACCACGCAACTTCAGGCTCTAGAATATCTGTACAACGATGATAATTTCAAGGAAGGCGGATATGGGGAGGGCGAGGTTGGGCTAGGTGATCAGCGGCCGGAGTTGCTTCTTGAGTATAGCGCAAAAATGGACTTGAATCATATCCAGCAGAACGACGGAACAGAGGACATTGCGGTCCAGGCCCTTGATACGGCTCGTGAGGAATGCGGGCCTCAACGTGCTGATGGTACGTGGGGCTTTGATTTCTCTCTTTCTGGTGTGGCGCGGGTGCCAATTCCCCCTGTGAAAGATTCAGAGCAAGGCGAAGAGGACGAGGAAGAGAATGAAGACGAAGAGGAGGGGGAAGTCGAAAAAGACGACGTAGGTGAAGAGGAGGAGAGCGACGAAGACGAGGAAGAGGATGAAGAGGATGAAGACGAAGAAGACAAAAAACCTGTTGAGTGGGATGAGTGGAATGCAACAATAAATGCAACAAACGCGTGGTTGGATCACACTGAGATCCCAGAAAATCTTCACGAGGACCCCAACGCACACTGTAGTAAGTATCATTCCAAAATCCTAAATCCCGGGCAAACAGATAGCCACAGTCCCCTCTTTTCTCAAAAACAGAAAAAGTTTCACACAACCTAGGACGGAGCTGACGAGTCTAGTACTAGAGGGTGAACATCATCCCGACTCTTTTCGTCTGGAAGAACACGATGAAGGTACGTACGAGAGTCGATATGGATCAATATATCATCTGAATGAATGAGAGTAGTGCTAATTAATAATAATGATCCGCGTTCTTCGATCCAGACTCCAACTCCAATACCAGCCCTGAGGTTTCTTTTGATCTGGGAGAAGAAATCTATCTTGTGTCAAAGTTCGGAAAACTGGAGCTGGAGCCGATGCAGTCTCATCATGAGGGTACGTAGGAGACTCGATGTGGATAAATATATCATCTCGAATGAATGAGAGTAGTGCTAATTAATAATGATGATCCGCGTCCTTCGATACAGATTCCGACTCCAATACCATCCCTGCCTGCTCTGTGGATATCGACCGCAAGGAACTTGTCGATTGTTCTGACATTTTTGCCGAAACTTGGAGAATCCTGTACGCTGATAGGAGTAGCGATTTGGGTGAAGACGAAGAAGAGGAGGTTGAGTCAACTTCGCCTGAGGAAGAAGTTCTGCCAACTTCTCTTGAGGAAGAAGAAGTTTTCTCGCCTGCGCTTGAGGAACAAGAAGCCCAGCCTCCTCTACCTGACGAAAGAGAGGCCCAGTCTCCCCCGCTTGAAGAAGGAGGGGAAGTTGAGTCACCTCCTCTGGAAGAACAAGATGAAATCCAATCACAATCACCGTCATATCTCTCCGCACTGCTCCACCCCTGGGACACACTGACCTCTACAATCAGCTGGATAACGACATGGCGCTTCCTGCTTCTCGAAACGTATAGATGGTTACCAAGGTGGGCCATATTGCTCTTATCATATCACTTTGTGCGTTTCCTCAATTTGGACATTTCGAAATATAAACCCAGCTGGTTACCAATGTGGGTAATATGGCTGTTGTTATATTTTTTCCCATGGGAAACTATGCTCCGCAAAGTAAGTCCCATGCATTTGATATTGAGCTGGATAGCAACGTGGGCAGCATGGTTCATATCATGTCTCCTCGAATTCATCCCCTCCTGGAACACTTTGAAATCTACACTCAGCTGGATCACGACGTTGGCGACATGGCGCTTCTTGCTTCTCGAAACGTATAAATGGATCATCGCGGATTTGAAATATATATCCAGCTGCATACCAACGTGGGCAATATGGCTCTCATCATATTACTTTAGAAATTACCTCCCTTTGGACACTTTGAAACGGGAATTATCATATAACTTCAGATATTACCTCCCTTTGGACACTTTGGAATGGAGATTAGCATATGGCTTCACATATTACCGCCATTTGGACACTTTGGAATGGAGATTATCAAATGGCTTCACATATTACCTCCCTCTGGACACTTTGAGATTGAAATTCAGATCGTTACCAACGTGGGTAATATGGCTCATGTTATATTTCATCCCTTGGGGAACTTTGAAATCCGCATTCATCAGCCGGCGGCCAACGTGGGCAACATGTCGCTTCTGGCTCCTCGAATTCCCAATTCTTTGCACGCCTCACAACATCGAATGTTTTGTTTTCGTTGTATTTATGGAGTGCTTTTTCAGACATGTCGTCCACCCACCTCCGATTGAAGAAGAAGAAGAAGAAGAAGAAGAAGTTCAGTCCCCGCCTCTTGGAGATGACCAAGTCCAGTCTCCTCCTCCGGAAGATATTATCCAACTCCCCTCATGGGACACTTTAAAGTCTAGAATCGCCTGGATGACAACGAGGGAAGCATGGAGCACCCTTCTTCTCTTAGCCTACAACTGGATCAGAACGTTGGAAACATGGCACTTCTTGCTTCTCGAGTTACCATTCATCCTCATGCCCCACAACATACTCAGTTTCGTGTTTGTGATGGTGATGGAACATTATTTCGGGTATACAGAGCTGGAAGAAGAGGTTGATGAATATATGTTTGACCCTCACGCATGTTTCCTGCCACACTACTCTGAAACCAGGCATGAACGAACATGGTTTGAGCGTGTGGTGAGATCGCCGTACGTGTTTTTGCGGTACATGTGCTGGTATGGATGGCGGTTATTAAGCTGCTTTGTTTGAGGTTGGGGTGGTGGGGTAGTTGGTGGGGCGGGTGTTTAAGAGGATTGGTTGAGGTCTTTGGATTGGTTGGTGGACTTTTATATTTCTGTTTTTTTCATTGAAATTTCGAGCGGTATTGGTGTATTATATCTCCGATTGTACAGTGTTAGTAACAATAAGGAATAAACGGGAATAAAATCGTAATTTCATACGGATTATTTTGTTCATTCCCTGAAAGGAGAAATAAAAGCAAGGAAAAGAAAAGTCTCAATTGATCGAAAGGAGATCGATCGCTAGCCCAGTTAGTTACAACTTCTGTGTAGCACGTATTTATTGGAATGTGTATACGTAACTTTGCGAAAAAGATATTTCTTGCCTGGAGTGGAACAGCGGTGCGTCTAGTGATTCCACAACACTGCCAATCACTCACGGTAACCCATCATACGGAATGGGAAATCTATGACCTGCTTCAGTGCTTGTAGAAATACTGTATAACAATTCTAGCATTTGGTGATTGGGCAGATGGTAAAACCTGTGTTATCAGTAATATGGCATGAAGTGCCTTCCTTCAAAAGATACTTTGAATCCTTTCCCCATTAATTGAGGGACGCTCAAAAGGTTTGCATTGCCTTCAAGATCGGGGGTCCACAGGACATCTTTCAACAGCCTATCACCTTCCTTCGTGCGTAGAATAACATCTCCTTTGGCCTTAGCCTCAATCAATCCTTTACCTGTAAGAATCGGAACAGTCCAGTTATTCCGGCGAACCAAACACCTCTCAATGGGGAAAACAATTCCTGTGCCTATTTTTCATGATACTATAGATGTTGGCGAATAAGGGCAGCTCGCTTGATTAGATTAACGGTTAAATAATATTATCATTAAATCATACGTCTTGCATGTAGAAGCCGTCCCACCGGTACCCTATACAGGTATTTGGTCTTCCACGCAGGTGATTACACTACTCAACCGGTGGCTACTTACTCCCCAAAAAGAGATTGACACAAAATCGAGCATTCTATATTATACGAATGAATATTCCCGTGATAAGAATGTGAATTCTGGCCCCCAATGGCATCTTCATAACGGGGTGTTATCTGTATGTATACATTTTAACCTCACACTTGCGTGCTACTTCAAGCCTACTCTCATTCATTCGTGCAGTGCCCTCCGGGTGACGTCCGCCCACTAATTGGCGCACATGAAGACTGCAACATTACATATGTATCAGGATTCCAATCGTCAGCCGAGCCACGTATTCCCCCATGCTCTTATCGTCTCCCCTAGGTAACCAATCTACATTCAGAAACACCCACTTCTCGCGAAACAACACAACACAACACAAACCGTCAAACATGGTCTCACGAATGATCTAGGTATTATACCATACGTAACCGCAATCCGACAATTCGAAATGATATCTCAACGCGTGCCCTAGAGCACACTAATGCCATCATCAACATCAAATTGGGGACGTGGTTTAGTGGTATAATACTTCCTTAGCATGGAAGGGGTCCGGGGTTCGATTCCCCGCGTCTCCAATCCTTTTTTTTGTTTTTTTTTTGCATTCCACACTTTGTGTGTGTGTGTGTGTGTGTGTGTCGATCGATATCCATGGTATTCCTTTTTTTTTTTTTTACGAAACCGAGTTCTGAAGTCTGTCTGGCTGGAGCCCTGCTCTGCTAAGCATATGTGGAGGAAATGGAGGTTGCTGATGGTACTGTACTGTACTTTACAACACAATGCCGAGATTCCGCGTAATTTGTCATGTTCAACTTGCATCAGGGGAAATAAACTTTTTCTTTTTGTGGATCGAGAAAAACGGGGGCTAGGGGGGTAGGGTAGGGTAGGTGCTGGATCGCCAAGCTACAAGCTAGCCAGCTGTGCATCATCCCCATATGATCCCTTCCCCCAGAATTTTGGGAATTCGATTCGGATCTTACATACATACATACATACGCACATACACTAAGTAGTACATACATACCTAGGTACCTACCTAACCTATCAGTTTATGTTTTTTTATTAAAGCACACACACACTAGCCTCGTCCCCAGGGGTTTCTAACACACACACACACATGATGTGCTTCTACGTAAGAAGAAAGAATCGATTCTGGGGTAACTTAGGTAGGTAAGTACTACTCTACCAAGGTGGGTCGACCGCGCACCAGGCGTCCCCCCCGCCCCACTCTATTCCACATTCGGTCGCGCGCGAGCAGGGTTTAAATGGACCGCAGAATATTGGGTTGGGTTTGGCATGGCATCGTATGGCATGACATACAAGCACGTGTATGTATGTGGTGCTCAGAAAAGTGCACCGGGGAACGCCTAGAATAGTTATGTGTATTTGCGCCTTCAGTGCCGGTTTCGATGCCTACGAGAAGAGTGGGGGCGGGGCGTGACTTCTTTGGGTGTGGGATGCATGCATGCATGGTATGGTATTTGGAACTGGAACTGGGACTGGTTGGGCGGGGAAGAATATTAATGGAATTGATGGGAATGTAATGGAACGAACGGTGTATTGCCTTATCGGGGAAAACTCGGCGGGTAAGGAATTTAGGCCCACAAATAAACAAGAACAAACACACTTGCAGGAATATTCTAATTGGTAAAAGGTCTTGGCTGCACAAAAAGATTTCTTGTATAAACGAATAGAATAGGTACTGTCCTGTCCTATGCTGGAGTACCTTTCCTACCCGGGCCCGTGGGTGGCTATATATGGTATTGGTCCGGTTGGTCTTGGAGCACACACATGATGTGCTACTGCGCAAGAACCTGGGGTAGATTGAGCACTCGAAGTTGGGCGAGGTTTATCCATGCAAGAACTTTGCGTACGCTTTTGGCGTGGGATGCAGCATATGAGGGGTGTATTGTTCGGAGCTGATGGGGGTATGGAAGTGATGGTAATGGAAAGGTGGGTTTGTGTCGTGAATGAGAAATTGGTCCAGAGAGTTCGGCTGGAGCTCTAAGAAGATAACCTGTTTCTGGGGGTTTTCTGTAGATGTGCACGAATGCGGATGGGGAGCATGTCCTCGTGGGTCATCACTGGCATGATTGTTTGCCTCGTAAGCTCTCCAGATGTCCATAAATAAGGAAGCCGTCCGCCAAACTCTCATTAGATTCCACATTCAATCATCGTCTTTGCCGAACCCGATCAGCAATGGCAGCAAGCATCACCGACCTCCCACCAGAGTTGGTACTCATTATCATCTCCTACCTCGACACTATCGAGGATGCCCTCTCCCTCTCGCGCACCTGCCATAGGCTGCGCGATATCATCAGCAATACCGCTGGCTTGGAGATGGCCCAGCTTTTCCGCCGCCCAGGCGCCTTTCCAGGGCACGCCGACGCATTGCTCGCCGCGCGAGCCCGCTCTTATCCCGCCTCGCAGTTGAAAGCAATGGTCACTGCTGACGAGGCCTCCGGGACGTTTGAAAACGCGCCAACCCTGGACTTTATCCTCACTGGGCTCGGCAAAGGGCCGCCAACAATTCAAGAATACGAGCACGTCTCGCATCTCCGCGCAATCGTGCTGTGCTGGGTCCACGTGCTGCAGGCGATGCCCCGCGAGGGAGACGCCTTCTGGGAGGTGCATCGCGAGGAATACGGCGCCGGCCCGGCGCACTGGTGGGACCCGCTTTTGGGGCCCATTGGGAACGACCAAGTGACGCCATACGCGGACCCCGCTGTCCTCCACGGCAGCGCATACCGATACATGCTCTTCTCGGCGCTCTTCTCTGCCGCGGCGTTCCCGCAAATGCCCGCAGGCCCGCCCCTGCCCGACAACCTGCCAGCCGACGCCATCCGCGGCGGCTTCTGCTCGCTCCTCTCCGGCAACGCCGCCGCGCGGGCTTGCCTCAAGGGCCTCTACGGCGGCTTCGTGGAGTACCTCCTCGCGGCGCAGCCGAGCGAAGCGACCCTCGGCGACTTTGACCCCGCACACCCCGACGCCGTGATCCCGCGGGGTCTGGCCGGGGAGATGGGGCCCCTGCGCAACCTCCTGACACTGTGGACGAGCGTGGAGGGCTTTCTGCGCAAGCTGCCGGACGTGGTGGCCGCGCGTCGCGGCATCCCGTTCGCCTCCGAGAGGCAGTACCTTGCCGCGCCTACCGCGCCGAGCGCGGACGGGATTCACCTGGCCGTGACGCTTGCCGACCCATACGGCGGGGCGCCAATAGCGTACGTCGTCACGCTGGGCAACCCCCCCCACGCCTCCGCATACCCGCCCCCGCCGTCTGCGCCGCCGCCCGTCGACACGCGCCCGCTCCTCCGCCGCGAGCACCGCCTCCCGGCGCGAGTACCGCCGGCGTTCCGCCTAGCGGAGACCCACATGCGCCCGCGCACCCGTAGCCCGATCGAGCTGTGGCTGAAGGACGACCTGGGGTACGTCACGTATTTTATGGAGGCGGATTGGGATGGCTGGCAATTCTACTGGTACTTGTTCCCCATGAGCATGATGAGGATCGCTGAGTCGTGGGACTTTCGGCACGACGGGGATGGGGACGCAGCGGTGGAGGCGGTCGAGGGGGTTGAAGTGGTACAGTGGGGGGAGCATGACTCTGATTGGGAGCCGGCCGATGGGGACATATTGGATCTTTTGGGGCCCGTCTGGTGGTTGATGATGTTTAGGTAGGAGATGGAGTAGTGCTGGTAGAGTTTGAATCCGTTCAGCTCCATTAGCTATACCTACACAGTCTCGTGCCACCGACGTCTTGGCGTCACATGACTCGTTCCTCGTGTGCGGCTATTTTCCATGTAGTCCAATTTTCATAGTTTGTTTGTCTCAGCTGCTGCACATCCAGCCCAATTTTCATAGGTGTCTACGTAGTTTTGTTTTAGTTTAGTTTTGAATGCAACTTTATATCACCCCTTCTTCGAATCCCGAAACGTGCTCGACTCGGAAATGTATCTATCCGAGAAAGATGCAATGGTATGCGGTCAACGGTCGAGGCTAGCGGTCCACTAGCCTGGTTGGCGGTCCACGGCAATACCAATGCATCTACGGCCTGTTTTCGTGTACGGCCATGGCCTGAATTATAACGATGAATCACGTCCACTCTCCTATACCTAAGCCTTATAAAGGGTTTTGTTCATTTTTACTAAAATATGTGAAAAGTACACTAATAGAACATCTGGAAGTGTTCTTTTGTGTGTATTGGACTGCAGTCCTACACACGAGTTATTACGTGGTTACGAGCTTGATGACCCTTACCTGGGGGTACACACGTACGCGAATATACCCCGATTAGCTGCCCTCGAGGTGCAAACATTACGTTGTTAACCATCAATCGACCTTGTGGCCCAATGGCAAGGCGCTTGACTACGAATCAAGAGATTCTAGGTTCGATCCCTAGCAAGGTCGCTTCTTTTTGCTCATATCAGCACCAACCGACAGAGGGGCAATTTTATGACTATTCTTCAGCATTATGTCAATAGCGGATAATGGATGGTTTAAACCCATGCGTGGCGGTTGCGCGTGATGATGATGGTGGTGGTGTTTTGAGTATTGGTGATGAATATTCGGGTTGGGCGTTTGTTGGAGGCGCCGTAGCCTGGGTTCAACGTTTATGATTCAGCTGTCTGTCCATTGACCGAACGGCGTTGTGGTGGAGTCAGGCACGAGTACAAGTCAGACATACATATACTTTGTGCGAAATCTTTTTTTCTTCAGTGCTAGCAGGCAAAAATGACTCAAGGCTATAGCTAGGAAATTAAAAGGCAAAGGTAGTTTTTATTTCTTGGAGCTGAAGAAGTGAACGACGCTCATGACACGACGTAAGCCGATGGTACAACCCAAATTATTTCAAATTGCCCTGTATGTACATGTAGTCTAGATCTGCAAGTCATTGATTTTACCTGGATTAGTGTAGTGTCTAGAGGTAGCTAGCGTGGACGCAGGTGTTTAAATTTTTGAATCATCTGGGGGAATTTTAGTTTCGGCAGATCGCGTGATTTTCGTGCTCTGGGGCACAAATTTAAATATTTGCAAGGCGAGTCCTGGATCTGCTCAGGAGGACACGTTTACTCATGACTATATTGCCCTGGAGTACACGTTTATTCACAATCATTGTAGCCAGGTATTTTTTCACGACTCGATATGCCGCGTTATTTGGATGGTTTACGCGGGGTCAATTAATTATAAGATGGAATTTTTGAAACGTCGATCAGCCGTCAGCCATTTAAATCTTGCCGAAGAAAAAAAAAGGCATAAAGCTCATACCCCCCGGGTTCAATAAGCGGAGACATCCCTTCCAGATCTAGATCCAGGACCGCAATACAAGAAGGATTATTGCCACTCGAGTATAAGTGGAGTTCTACCAGGCGTGGAAATCCTGTCAATATATTTCACCATCAGGGGAAATAGTTTAACGTGTTTTCTTTAATCGAGTGCTCCAGAGCAGGAGTTTCTTTTTTTTGTGATCGGGGAACTTTTTTGCTAACAAAATATTCGGAAACATTTTTTTACTTTGGAGATATTCAAAACTACACTCCGGCCTAAACATAATTTTTCATGGGTTTCTAAAATTATTTTCAGCAAATATTCGCACATACAATTCGAGAAAGAACTGCTGTGAGACATGCTGCGATCACCCAGAGCACCCAGAGCACCCGATCACAGGATCACAGGATCACAGGATCACGACAAACTCGCTCCCCTGATGGAAGGGGAACTAAAAGAGAACTACCTACGACACCAGGGATTCCCACGTGGTCACCCACCGTAGTACTAACCTGGCGATCTGAAGCTTAGATATGGCAGAGCGGACGGGATGCCTCGTTGTCTTCAGTCTATGGTCGTAGATGTAAGATTGCTCAAACGATGCTTTACATTTACCATTGTTCTTCGACAAGGCAAGTTTTGCACCAAACATTTTTGAGTGCATTGACGATGTACACAAAAAAACAAATCCGTCCTTCCGCTTCCTTGATTTATTTGTTGGTTGTGAAGGTTTTATCGACAACGCGCTGCCGTCGTGTCGTGATCGGTCGTGTCTGCGATGAAGCGATTGTTCGGCAGCTGTACATAACGAAGGCATGATGACGTCCATTTCTAGCTTCTGAACATCAGGGGAAATAATTTTTGTGGATCGAGAAAACAAAGGGTAGGTGCCAGATGGGTGTGATTCTTGTGCTCATGGACAATTTTATTGCCTTTTAGAGATAATAAATTCATAGATTGAGTGGATCCTAGAGGGATGGAATATTCTTTCATGGATCAAGTAGATCATATATATAATATATAGGGACAAAACATTTCTTTTATGGTTGCTTTCCTTCTAATTGTGCTCCCGCACGGCCATAAGAACACTCCCTCATAGACATAAGCTCTAAGCACTAGCGTTGATGGGTTTTCAAGTCAGCGTTGTGGGCTCCAACTACTCATTGATGTCTAAAGTCTTAGTTTCAGCAGTTTCCTCAGTCTATTCCTCATTCTCTGCAGTCTCTTCCGCAGTATCCTCGTTTGCCATACACCCAGGTGCCTGCAGAACCTCCAGCTCTTCAGTCTCGGTTGTGTTTCCTCGGCAGGGGGTACGAAAGATGGTGTGATGTGAGTCTCCGCTTCCTTCTGGATGGCCAATTCCGCGGGAGTCTCTTGATCCTTCTCTCCTTCCTTGTCCGCTAGAAGCCCTCTCGCCTTGCTTACTCAAGCCAAACTTTGGATCCCAAATTCTCCTGACCTCAATTATTGCTTTAGAATAGTATACTAAAGAAGTCTTTGTTGGGCCTAATGCCGAGCACGTCGCCGCGCCTGAATCTTGACCGGTGGCCCTTCAGCGCCTACACGAAGGCCACCGCGTCGGCCACTCGGCCCGCTGCTTCGCGCTTGCCCATGTAGTCGTGCACGCTATGCGAAGAACTTACAGCGACCGTAGGGCTTGGGCTTGCAGTACTGGGCAATCATGCTTCCTTCTTGGCTTCCGCAGCCTCCTCCATTGCCCATATCCAGGCTCGCACCGGGAAATGGAGCGAATAGCCCATGTCGGCGGCGTTGCAGGTGAGCAAGTATGTGGGCCACACCACAATAATCCACCAAATGATGTTCACCTAGCCTCGTCTTTGAACAGAATCGGCAGCCCGCGGAGCTTCACCTGCTCTTTCCCATCGCTCGCCCATCGTGGTTTCCACCCCATCTTTGTCTTTTGAAGCAACTTGATGCCTGGATCGTATTAAGGGCTGTTTCAATGGCCCTCATATTCTCCTTCATTTCTTCAATACCTTTCTCCACCACCGCCAATCTCCCCGCCATATTTCCCTCAACTTTCTCCATAGCTGGATCCAGTCGAAGCAAGACCACATCGTCCAGTCTTCGCGCCAAGGTACTCTCTAAGGAGTCCATGGCTTCAGGGCAGGGCAAGTCGGACAATCAGAATGACCGATGAAGGCTATAGCTATCGGTCTACACCACCGCCAATCTCCCCGCCATATTTCCCTCACCTTTCTCCATAGCTGGATCCAGTCGAAGCAAGACCACATCGTCCAGTCTTCGCGCCAAGGTACTCTCTAAGGAGTCCATTGCTTCGGGGCAAGTCGGACAATCAGAATGACCGATGAAGGCTATAGCTATCGGTGCAACGGATTGGACCCTGGCTGCCATAAACTGGGCCACTATAGCGACCACCGACAACCAGGTGGGACAGGCAGGCCAGATAAAAGGGCGACAATTATGCCAAAGTAGGCAGGCCATGGCGGTGATGATCGTGTCGCGGCTCGGAGCTGATGTGCTGCGGAATGATGGGGGTAAGTGGGACAAGTGGGAAGTGTGGGAAGGGGGCGGGAAGGGGCGACAGGTAAAGCACTATCCGCCAGGCTCCTTGCCCATCGGGTGCTTGTGCCAGCCGCATGATGTGCTGTGTCGATAAATGAAAGATGAAAGTCGTAGGTGGAGTGTGTTATGGTGGTGTGGTGTTTGTGTTCTCGTTAATGAGACTATGGTGTGGGTAATTATGTGGACGGACAGACGCGCAGCCTGGAAGGGGCAGTGAGCCGCATTTGCCAAGCAACGCACGTGGGTGCCTACGCCTGCCCCGCTGCGATTTCTCCCCCCCAACGTGATATTAGTCTCGTGCCCAGCCCCTACTACGGAGGCGTGATATCGTCGCGCCTCTCTTTCAAGGAAGGGAGAATTAGGCCCAAGAAAAAATCTGCGGTAGTAACGCGTGCTAGTTTTGGAGATCTACAAGACCGCTAATCACAAAAAGGCTAATTTATTGGTTTTTTTATGTAAGATTGCATGCAGCGGTGGATTTGGGAGTGGATTCGTGCGCAGATTTGAGGGTGGATTCGGGAGTGCATCTGACGGTAAATTCGTGTTAGTCTTGGAATTCGTGTATGGATTTGAGGGTAGCTTTGGGAGTGGATTTGAGGTGGATTCGGCAGTAAATTCGGCGATGGAGTCGGAGCTATAATATGAGGTAAGTCTTGGCACGAGAACAAGTATGAGGTGGGTTTGTCAAAAGCATTATAAGGATAACCACAAATATTCTGCATAGATGAAAGGTGGTAAAGTAGCTATAGATGCAAGCGGTCAACGTGCTGGCGTTATAATACGTATATATACACACAACGCCATTACGGAGCAGGATCTTCCCTGTATGTATAATAAATCATCAATTCTGGTATTTGCATACCTATATGCATGGGGTAGTACTATCATGATCAGTATCTCAATGTGAGGGTCAAAGGTATTTTGTTCTCGGAGGATTGTGAAGCATGCATCATGTCAGTTCTCGGAGATTATTCACAATTCATGTTTTCGAGATAGTATTTGCGTTTTGAGGCAGCAGATGGATCGATCCATGGATAGTTTTGCACTCATATAACCCTCCCAAACCTTCGTCCTACAAAAAGGCAATAATAGACGATTCGATGGTACTTGCGACACCAAGATTATATTCCCGTATGGTCACCGGTCCCTACAGTACTACCTACCTTAACCGGGAGATCTGAAGCTTAGAAAGGGTAGAGCAGACGGGATGCCTGGTGGTCTTCAGTCCATGGCCGCCGACGATGGCACTGGGCTCTTATCAAATACATGTTTGAATTATATGCACTCGATAGAAAGATATATATGCTGAATATTTTCGGACGTATTTAACGCCGGAAAACGAACAGAACATGATTTTCGAAGGATAAACAAAAACAACCTTTCCCATTGAGGTGCTACACCGTAAATCACGCTATCCGGTCAACTCCTCACGTGGCCGCACCATTTTACTACCTCAGTAGAAATATTCAACGATGAACTAGATCGCTAACATGATAATTACAAAACAAATAGGAAAAAAATATATCTGCCGGTCATGCGAAGACTTGAACTTCGAACCTCCCGATTAACAGTCGGACGCGCTAACCAATTGCGCCACAAGACCCTTTGATGATGAAATAACTTGACATTACGGATTCGAAGATCATGCAGCGGGTGCGGGTATAAAGAATAGGCACCGGTTGCATTCGGTAGCCAAATCATTATTGCAATCTGATATGCGTCTCAACATGCTTAATATAGTTTTCGCTCAACTCATATGAATTGAGAGCTTACCACTGGATCCAGATTGCTTGTGCATGGGAAATGATGGCAAGAGATCAGAAATGATAGCTACTTACCGTACATGTACAACGAGTGGATAGAGTGCTCTGGGGTGCCGTGAAACTCGGCGCATAGAATCTAAGTATATTCCATTCGATGCTACTTCACAAGTGGAGGCCTATGCTAATGGATAAGGAACATTTTTTGTCAGCATGTCCAATCGGCTATACGAACATAAATTACGGTAAAATGAATGATACATCTCCCTAATTATTTGACGAAGTTGCGGTGTACATTTTCAATTGTAAGGTTTCGCCGCGGAGTAGGGGCTAACATATATATGATCACTGGGGAAGGATAAATCGACTGAAACAGCGAACATGTGAAATACCCTCGTACTGCCACTTCCGCTGGGATCGGATGTGTCCGACCGGCGTTTACAGTTTCAAACGAGGCAGTAGTGGACTTGAAAAGCGCCTCCCAACTGGATCAGTGGCAGCGCTGCTTCAGTTTAAACTCACAGCTTGGGAAAGGATACTTCCAGGCTGGGGCACGAGACTAGGCTGGGGTCGAGGCTACTTCCAGGTATGCTTATCCGACATGCATGTGCTCGGGGGATGTAGTCTCGTGCCGGGGGATGCCTGGTTGTCGGGGGATGTAAGGCCCAAAGGTTCCCGATCGGGTAGTAACTTTGCTCACCTGACCGCCCGATTGCCAAATCCGACAGGAGAAAGCCCCACGCGCACGCCATATTCTGCGCACCAAATAGTCTATCTGCCGGAAATAGCAACATCTCGTAACCCACTGATACCTATGTCTACTACATCGAGGAGCTGCGTCGGAGGAGGAGAGCATGAAACCCTTGCCCTAAAGTCCGCCGCTTCACCGCCGACGGACATGTGAATTTGGAGGATATAGTGAGGCCGGCGCCCACCCTCAACGGTCTCTTTCTCTCCACGCTCCACATCAGACAGTATCCCTCCATATCCCCCCCTCAGAACGCCGCAACCTTTCCAAGCACTCTCACACATCGGCGCACGCAACACATTTCCTATTCTGTAAGTGCATGAAGTAGATATACACATGTTATGCTAATGAAACCGCCCTTCCCTACACCATGCTAACCAGTGATATCCATGAACAAGCGAAATGGCTATGCCGGATTTCCACTTAATTTCCCAATGCTTTCGCCAAATACTGGACGAGCTGCCCAAATTCTTTCCTTATATCCAAAACATCGGCGCTGCAACTCAAGGAATCAATCAACAATTCGACCACATGGAGCGTGTGATTGATGAATTAAGAAACAAAGCTGAGCGCTTTGAATCTGAGGCCGCGATGTTGAAGATTGAAGTTGCTCAACTGCACGCAGTAAAAACACTAGTGGAGAGAGGGTAAGTTTCCACATCCCAATCACTGACCCCAAAAATCTTGTTCATCACAATGTTGCAGGCAAGCCGGTCTTGCGATGGCTTCCGCTGCATCGAGCAACAATACCCAACCCGTCCAACACCCAGTGGGGAGTGATTCGGGATCCAACGTTGGCGCTGAATCTGAATCAGACGAGTGAATCGAGCGGTAAGATCACATGTTCTCCTCTCTCGACTTCATGGATATTTACTGACATGGCATCTGCATTTCAGAGTCAACGACTGTCAAAAGGGTGCGGCAGTCTTGATGCCTCCCCCTTCTTTAAGCTTTTACGCTTATGGTTCAGTGATCGGGGTGGCCAAGCACATACCCAGGGGTGAATTCCGACTAAATAGGGTTTTTTTTTCTTGTTTCCATCTCCTTTTCACACTTTGAATTTTTTCGCCTGGAGTTTTTCTTTTTAGCATATTGTATATACGTAGTTGAAATTCGACGTTAGCTTTGCAACGTGTTCGGCGATAACAGCGTACACAAAAAAGGAACTTGAAAGGCAGTGAGTTCTAGTCTCGTCTGGATTAAACTAGTGTAACAATATGCATGGAAGGGAGCAATATCAACATTTGGACCAATTAATGCGTGGGAGCTCACGGCGATGCTATCGACATGTATACAGCATTTTGGCGGGGATCACTTTGCCTATATCAAAGCCTCATTCTCTCTTGGTGTTTCCATAGTGCCTGTAGAGGTTGATGAGACTTTATTGTAGAAACAAAAAAAAATGATATGCATGGATTGTTGAGAGGTTGGATCCGAAAAATTTACATTCTCACATGTTTTATCTGCCTCAATTCCGGCATAATCTATCCATGAACATATGGCCAATCACCAGGCTCAATAGAAATCGACGCGGTCTACACAGGTTGAATTGAGTTCATAACTGTAGATCATCTATTTCAAAACTACCTATATTTATCACTTGACCACTATCAAAGGCAACCAACCTCCAGGGAAGTATATATGCCGGCATGCTTTCTGCTGGTGATAGGGGCAGAGCTTTCTGCCAATTTTCATTTTCTCCATTTTGCGCTGTCTCCGTCATTCCAGCGACCAAGGCTTAAGATCGCCGGGGGATTTGAAAGTGTAAGGCGGACCTTACGAATTTACCGAGCTTGGAATTCCTCCCGGCAGTTGAATTACCATCAATTCAGGCCCAATGGTCTAGTCGTATGATTCTCGCTTTGGGTGCGAGAGGTCTCGGGTTCAATTCCCGATTGGGCCCTCTTAAATCTACTTTTGCTTTTGTAGTGTTCGTTCATCCTCCTCATCCACAGCAGTCATAAACTCGTTTGTGACGCAGTCCGTTTCCAATTCTGTATTATATTTCATGGGCCGTGGTCGGCGTGTGGTGTGGCGGGGATTTTCTGAATGTTGGAGAGGTGATGCATGCGCGACGTAGTATGCTTCTCGGGTGATTGGTCAAAAGGTAGGTAACCAGCCAGCCACTCGACCATGTTCTACTTACGCTCTTGAGAATATTTTAGACTGGATGATGGATGGTGAATGATTGATGACCAGAGAAAATCAAGGGTTGACGTTTAATCGCTGAACCGATCACTTTGGGGTTATATCATGGGGGACTGGTATTATTAAATACTCAGGGGCTACAAGAGCGGAGGTTCGCACTATCCATACATTCGGATGTGGGATGATCAGATGGCTACTAGTATTATAATATCAGCCACAAAATGCATTATATGATTATGATCAGTCGTCCCGCTCAGTGGGAACTATAACGAACGGTTTCTCGGTGAAGTACGTATGTATCTGTTACTTCTTCGGGACCATGACATGACATGACTTTTTCCTTCACGGCAAGTTGATTGGCAGATGGTGATCTTCATTGAACTTTTTCTGGCCCAGACGGAGAGAGGCGAGGCGTTATACGGAATTTCAACCATCGATCTAGTCTGATCCATCAATGCCATCTCCCTTTCGGGGGATCTTGGAAGTAGAATTAAGCGCTTAGTACATAAATTTGAAGGCACAAAGAATGCGTCACGACCTCCACGGCACCGGGGCGCTCATATTGAGACTGGTGGGCTAAAAGGTCATGTGCCTTCATGGCTTAATGGTAAAGCGCATCACTAGTAATGATGAGATTCTGTGTTCGATTCACAGTGAAGGCAACTTTTTTTGCGATTGCGAGTGATGTCTGTGAATGAATGTAATGTAAATGTTTACCCGGCGGTGAGATTTGAGATTATTTCTTTTGCAGATATGATATACGATATTGTCGTGGCGGTTTTGTACACGTTTTCGTGGGCATGCCTCTCGCAGGAATAATGAGATTGCGCAGAGGGGGCGGGGTGCCTCCGAAGCCACGTGAGGGAAGAACGAAGGGAGCAAGACTGATTCTGAGATGTCGTGGTGCAAGGAGAAGGAAATTGGTAGAATATACTGTTGAATCGAAGAATTGTCACGTCCAAACTTGACCGCCCTATTTAGCTTCAGATGAGAATTTATGGTGCCACGGTTAGCGACGAGGCCCCAATCCAGTACCCAGACTGGGTATTGGCTGCTAGTATCACGGTCAATCAGCGAAGGGCTCCGATTGCCCGATACCTATTGTGTACTTTGTGCATGCCCAATATTCATATGGTAGGATGAGATGGTGGGGGGTTGCTTTCGTTCATTGATGCGGGAATGATTTAAATGGAATTCCGTAATAATGATCCAGTCATGTGAAGTATTGAGTTGCCAATGATCTCGACGTCAAAACTCAGAAGGAACCTCGAGACAGAGGCAGTCTTGAAGACAGGGGTATCTACTTCCATGGGACATGCTCCAGGTGCGTCATATTTGTCGCCTTTACTGTCAAATTTACGTTTAATCCGCTCTTGGGCACCAATGTACAACCATGAACATCCAAGGTCGCGTGGCTCAATCGGCAGAGCATCGTGCTAATAGATATGTTAGCTTACATTGTAACGCGAGGGTTGTGGGTTCAAGTCCCATCGCGACCATCTCTTTTGCCATTTTTTTTGGAAAGAGTTCGGGTAATACCTTTTCTTTCGGAATATCAACGTTATGCACCTAAGATCATGCTGCATCTCGCCTTATCATGTTTCTTAGCTGGTCAGCATGAGCAATGAAGGATACGACGCCGCAACACTTCGGGTGATGACTCTGACTATGACTGACAACTATTTAAACTCCCGTACCCGAGGCAAGATCGACCCCATTAATTGTTTTTCCTTTTGTTTTCGTTATACACATGTATGAACCAAAGGTCCTTGTTGTACAATACCTGGAAATCAATAATGCTTTAGTTATGATGGAGGCCATTTATCGACCGTGTGGTGTCACGATAATTCTGAAATCATATGGTGTTAATATTCGCGTACAAGAAAAGCGCAACACAAACATTGATTCCTGGCACTTTATCGACCCTTCTGCCTTCCTTGAGTACCCAACATACAAACGTTGCCATGACCATAGTGCCCATCTTAAACTACGGTATGTACGGAATACAAGAAAAGAGAGCAAACGAAAACCAAATTGAGCTACCTACAGCACCAGTGATATCCACGAGATCTCTAGCCGTGATCCTCCATTTTCGGCGTATGAGGGAGCTATTTGCGGCAGGTTAAGGTTCTGTTTGTGGAATGCGAGGGATCCAAAAGTGGATCCTTATGAGGGCGCCAGTTTCGTTTCCTCGGGGCACAGGCTTGAGTGGTAGTTGTATCGTATCGTCCATGGATCACATGACAATGATAGTTGCCCACTGTATCTCTACCTCGTTTGTAGTCACAGCATAATATAGAATGAAAAAGAAAGAATCCACTGTCATTCAATACTCTACTAATTACTACGAGAAGTAATATTTAAAGAAATCATTCGCTGTGCTACCTGCTTTTTTTGCTCTGCAAACAAACAAGAGTGGTGTATGTGCAGTCCACGACAAAAAAGTCTGTGGCCGATTTGCTACTGGTGTGCACGCAAATCGTCAATAGACATTTTTGCCCGCAACTGTACAGGGTCATCGCACACTATTATGAATCGCATGAGAGAAATTTGGAGAGCATGCATGCATGTTATGGCATTAGAAAGCGTGCGCGATTTGGAGGCATTAGTGTTGGAGATGTAGGGAGTGGATACTCCTCCTGCCCCCCCCCAAAAAAATGGTTTAAAATCCAAACCAAATTCAATGCGGGGTCCGTTACCGCTGGGAATGTTCCCCATGGTATTGTGACTCTTTTGGAACTGTGTAGGTGCTTGTAGGGTATGTGCGTTACTAGGATTACGTTTCCACCCACCGTCTCTTTGATTGGAGGAGATATACACGACGCACGTACCAGAAAATACTACTGATGTGTGCAACGGAGAAGCCACATATCATCGAATACTGTAAATAGAGTTGAGGGCAAAGAAGGAGTAGCTACCAACGGAAGAAGCGACCAGTCACACTATTATGGCTGATCTGCCTCTCTGATGCCATGTGGTAAAATTGTATTATGTGTAGGGAACTGTAGCGGTTGTCCTTCTTGGTATGGACAGGAATATTATGAGTAGATTGGCTAAATCTCAAGAGAGAGAGGTTCCAAGTTACCGTTTGAAGTGTGCCAATGAATACCGTCTGGATGAGCTAAAGGGTCGATTAGCTGTACAGATTAAAACCTTATCCTTGTTTCCCCTTCTGGGGCATTTTCCATTCCGAGCCTTCCGTGGTGTGGAGAAAAGAAGGGTATGTTAGGCGGACAGGGAGAAGATTGAGCTGCACTCGCTTGCAGAGTACTCATCTCCACACCCCTTTTTGCACGAGATATGCACATTGAATGAAATACGGCTTCTCTGCTGTCTCGCTTTCCCATTCCCTCCCCACCGCCCCTCCGTCTCTCAACTCCCCCCAGGATTTGCATCGTAGCATCACACAATAGCTTCCATTTCCGGCGGACATTAGGAAACCAAAAAACTTGCTTCCCATCTGGGCAAGGCAGCGTAAAATGAACTTTAAAATTCCAAGAAAGCCAAAAGTCAAGCACCCGTTCATTCAATGGGAAACAACTTCTTCTTCATGCATGCGAACTTGCTGCCGGAATCTGGGTGATCTGTAGGTAAACCACATGATGCAATGTTCATTGAAGGAATAGATAGTTGTCTGTGCGTCACTCTATCCAATCTTACACAAGCAGCTTCATCCCAACCTGCGGAATCTAATGGTATACGTGCTGCCCAGTGACTTGAAGGATTATTTGATTCTCTTCCAATTATCTGACCGTGATGGCAAATACTTGTATTTGATAAAATTGAAAATTTTGAGTTTTGTACACCGTAAATAGTGAACCAAGGATACAAAATGATTACTCACATCCAGGATCTCTCTGTGTTGATGGGATGTGGACGTGTATCTGTTGGCCTCCTTCCTGGAGAAAAGATGTTTAAAACCCCCGCCTTGCACCGCCACCGTTTCCTCTCTCCCATTCTCTCCCATACCTTGTGACAACCACCACCTGAGTGCTCAAACACCTCCTCCTCATCCTTCCTTCTCATTCAAACATCCACCTTTCCTCTCAGTCTCCGCCAAAACCAAGAGACTATACCTTCACTCTCGTCTCTTCATCATCCACCCCACACAAACCAACTACTCCAGTCAAAACAACTCCCACCCAACCAAACAAAAATGCCTTGCTTCTTGTGCGGATCCTATTTCTGCACTTGCAATTCCCTGTTTGCACGCACCGCAATTGCCGCCTACAACAATTTCTTCTGCGGGCAGTATGGCTTCCTCGGACAATGTGGTGCCTTCTCGGCAGCCTTCAACAGCAAGCAAAATTTTGGATGTGCTTGTGGGAATTATGGGTGTGGCGGAAACTGCAAGGGGTACTACTAGCTAGTCACCCATTTGGGGCAGAGGTAACTCTATACCTCTGAGGTTGAGGAGGAAAGGGTTTGCTGTCAAGCATTGAGGTAATGCAGGGAGTAACGGGTTGCGTGGAATTTTATATATATTTTACCACTGGGGATTTTGAAAACTTTTTTTCTTGTTTTTGGATTTTGCACGGCTCGGACTTTTGGTCACTTGTGATGGATGGCTGCATGGAGTGATAATTGCCTGGAACAATGAAGCTTGGTTATGGAGATCGGGAAATGAATCCTAATGTAAGGCGATAATGGTCGATTTCGAAGACTGGATTGTTTTTGTGATGTTTTGTCTGGTGAAGAGTGGCTATGGTGGGCAAGACAAATCTTTCCGTTTCATTTAGTTCGAGTATGATTTAGGTACGTGTACTGAAGTAGTACTCCGATAATTTAATCTTCTCATGAAAAGCCATGGGAATTCCAGAATTGAGAGAGGGATTTTGTGACACTGGTCCATAAAAATATGGTCTATATGGTTACAGCCTTTATCCAACTGATCTCGTTGCTGAGATATAGCCCCTGCAAGGGCGGCAAGAGCATCGGGAGACGTTAGAAACTGGGCCATCGTATCGAACCTTCCAAGTTGATCATTCGTCTGCAAAACATGTGCGGAATATACAAACAAGACAATCAAGGAGTGACTACACGTTTTACATTCTACATTCAACTTCCAGTATTAGAAAATTTACTAATACTCTTAGTGTGGCCCTATCTTAGGTAATTGCCGTATCAATAATATGGAAAAACGGTGTCTCACATTGAAACTGAATATAGACTATAAAAGGCGATCGATTTTAAGAAAGTATACTTGATATCACCATGGGCGCGAGACTTTTAAATGACGCTCGAAAGTGTCCAGGAACTGGGCGCAGGGACGAATCTGGCAACGTATTGGTGAATTGATGCCAAAACACTCCCACCGCGACGTTGAAGAGAGTTACAATTTTTCGGTTCGCGAACCCAAGGGTGGGTCCTAGCAAACATAAAACATACCGCTGTGAGGGATATAAAAACACTCATGGGTCAAAACACAAAAAGAAACAAGATGCTAAAAAAGAGAACTACCTACGACACCAGGGATTCCCACGTGGTCACCCACCGTAGTACTAACCTGGCGATCTGAAGCTTAGATATGGCAGAGCGGACGGGATGCCTCGTTATCTTCAGTCTATGGTCGTAGATGGAAGTTTAATGCTTGCAAGAATAATAATATGCCGGAGATAATGATCAGTGATTCTACTGTGCTTATACGTCGATACTCGCAGAAACATTTCAGCATTGCAGTAATGTGTTTCCATAATCATGGATATTCTTATAATTCTATGGAGAGGAGAATAGGGAGGTCAAAATCTAGTAAAAAGGCTGCTGTAGGTTTGGGGTTGTGTGTGGATAATATAATATCAGAGAAAGAGTGTGGTGACGTCTGCATGGCGATGTTGTTTTAAGCGATGAGTAGAGTAGTCCTACGTTGCGATGGATCTTGTGGCCGACTATGTAGTGCATTTTCATTTGAAGTTAATCGCTTGCCGTTACTAGTTTCAATGATGCGACAAAACCCATGTAACATTTTTCATCACTTTGTGCCTGTATGTACCAAGTTTTCGTCAACTCAAGAGGTAGAAATACAAGACATTTTTTGGCAGGGAATAGCTGCATGGAGTACTCATGAACGCCGAAAGAGTTGTGCGCTGGCGCATCAAGTCCCCCTTGTATATCTTGTATACAAATGTCGTAGGTTGACGAGTATATTTCCGAGATTTTTGCGGCGTATTAACAAGTATTTCGATCTTGTTGCATGATACCGTATTCGGATTGTGGTTGTGCAACCAACAGCCTCTTCAGGCCTACGGTCAACCGTGTCGCAGTTAATTTCATTGTGTTGGATTCATGGATCAAGTGGATCAGAGAGGGATGTTATATTCCATGGTTGCTTGCTTTCCAATCGTGCCCGCGCGCAAGTAAGGTCCAGGCACTGACGTTCTGGAGCGCAATTAGCTTACTCGATCGCTCATCTCATCAAGCATGCCTGCCAGAGAACTTTGTCGTGGCCAGCGAGGTAAGTAGGGACGTACTATATATCGCACTTGTCTATATTGGATATCTACGACCATAGACTGAAGACAACGAGGCATCCCGTCCGCTCTGCCATATCTAAGCTTCAGATCGCCAGGTTAGTACTACGGTGGGTGACCACGTGGGAATCCCTGGTGTCGTAGGTATTCTTTTTTATATTTCTAGTCACTAACCCAACTAGCTTTCCTCTTAACTATGGCCTATTACGGCAAAGCTTCAAGAAGGGTACCCTTGAATCGTTCATAACCTCCAGACTCATGGAGGTCTGGGGGCGGATTTTTTTGTGATAAGATCATAAGAGTTGTTCATTGTTTGCAACGTTGATGTGTTCTCGTCGTTTGATACATTCGTAGTTAATCGATCTGATGAAAAAATAAAGGTACCTCGAATGTAACTTCAGTAAGCTTCGACGTACACCGTGGTGTCCTGGAAGTAATATGATCAGTTGAACGATTTGTTGAATGATACATACCCGTCTCTACTCACTCATTCTCGCCTTGGACATATTTATCCAAGTCCCGTTTTTGAAAGTTAGGTATTTAAACCTCTTCTCATGCCTCATATCGCTTGAATTCTTATGGCTGGGTCATATCTCCGCTGAATATGACCTTCAATACCCATGTCACCTTTCGTAATTAAATACAAAAGTGACTCTGACGTAATCTAAGAAGGAAGCGAGCTATCCGTCTGGTAAGCGAAACTGTCGTTCTTGTTCTAACTCTATGCAAGTTATTCTGGTTAATGGTCGCCTGGAAAAAGATGTGTGCAATTAGCCTTGCCGCAATCAGGTGCCCTATGAAATGATTAAATAGTGAGTTCAAGGTCGGACTCTCACGTCAGCCGGTTTGAATAACCAATGCTTATCCCCCAGTCGAGGTGTCCGAGTGGTTAAGGAGTGTGACTTGAATTGCAACTTGTTGTATGGTAATCACATGGCATTTGCCGCGTAGGTTCAAACCCTGCCCTCGACGTTATATTTTCTTTTTCTTTATCATGAGTATCTCGATTTTTTGCATTTGATTGGGCGTGATTTCAAGTTATCTTCTTAACGGTGATCGCTTCGGAGCAAACTTTTTCTCGGGGTAATTGTTGTTTATTCATACGTTACGAGCTGTTACATGCCCCAAAAAAATATCGACGTTTATCCTGAGAGTTCTGCCCCAAATCCTGATACTTGAGTCATTTATCGTCTGGGGTTCAAGTTGGATCACTGCGTTTGATACGCTTCAAATGTTTCTTCCTCCGAATGATCCTTCGGCTGCAATTGCAAGCTTATACTCTTGGTCAAGCAAGTAAAAAAAACTATTTGAAGAAGACGTGGGCAACAGAAACATCAAAAAGGAATCGTATCTTCTGCGTCCAGCGGGAATCGAACCCGCGGCTGCCGCATGGCAAGCGGCAATTTTACCACTAAACCATGAACGCTTATTTATTTGATGAGTCACCAGTAGTCTTCAATTCGTTCCCAGTCTGATTGGTTATAGTTATTTAGGACCTGAACTTGATGTACTTGGGAGTCAATTAAAACCCGTAAACGCCTGATAAACCAAGAAAGGACCCGTCGTTATTTAGGAGCCACCAGATGGTGAGCTCTGATGTGGGAATCCCGGTTGGCTCTCTCTGAGTTCTGGCTGGCGGAGATTTTGTGTGAATTTTTTTCAGATATAATTCAAGTTACATATTGGAAGATAATTCCTTGAGATGTCTAGAAACGTTTCCGCTGTCGTGGCATATACCTCTCGTCATGGGACGATTGTTAGAGATGGCATATGTAACAAATGTCCTTGACGTTGAAACGATCATGAGTGGAGTCAAATGTATGTATCCCATAATATCCGTGTTGGATATCACTGAGGTCCCTCAACGTGCTTACCATTTATATTTCATCTTTCAATTTTGCCACTTGTCTACAAAAATCCATAGGGAACACTGCGCCTCACGGGTGAGATTGTCCGTGCGTGCGTGATGGCTACAGCTGGGAAGCAAACGAGAGCGGAGCCCTTTGTGCAGTGTATGAGCTAGCAAGCACGGCCAAGTCGTAATAAACATGAAATTAACAATACAAATAATTATACGGCCAAGTTCAAGGAGAGGCCTTTGACAATCACAGCACAGGCCAGTGGATAATGATGATGGCTAGGCTCGAGGTCGGAGATGGCCACGGTTAGGGAGTCTATGTATAAATATGGTAAGTCACTCCATCCCTTGCTTTTTTTATGTTGGGAGATGCTTTACTAGTGCAATTCATGATTAATTCAGATCTACAAACATCTCGGAAACAAAACACTTCCCTTCTCACAATTCATTAATTCAGATCTAAAAACATCTCGGCAATAAAAGCAGAACTGCAGCCCCAAAAAGCATCACAGAGGCACTCACCATGGCTGATCTTGGCGTTCCCGACAGCCCAACATACACCGGTTTATGCTTCGCCTCTCGCATGGCAAAGGAATTCGATGCATACGAGGCGATGCGGGGCGTGGTGGGCAGGAAGTGGGACGAGACCTTTTTTTCGGCGGTGGCGGAAAAGGGCACTGTCAGGCACGCGGAGTTGGAGCAGCTGAGAACACAGCGGCTGGAGGATCTGGAAGACCTGGCGGGGAAGCTGCGGGAGCACATAGAGGGGATGCTCACCCAGCCGAGATTGGCGCGGCTGAAGGAGTGGGCGCAGGAGATGGACGAGGAGGTGAGCCTAGCGAAGGAGGAGATGCAGAGGCGGATGGAGGTGATTAGGGCAGAACTTGCGGCGGCAGCGGCGGGCATGATTACCCATACAGAGGCCACTCAGCCTATGAATGAGGAGAAGTGGGCGTGGGCCCAGTGCACGTGGCGCGAGCTGTACCTGGCGGAGTGGAAGGTGCTGGAGAAGAAGGTGGCGTGGGCCCAGAAGTTGCAGGAGACGCTGGGCCAGGTGAAGGTGGCACGGCTGGAGGAGTGGACCTACGAAAACTGGCATCAGTCGCGACCCATGTGGGTGTTGCTGAGGCAGGCGGAGGCAAAGAGGGGAGTGTGGGGGGTCCGGATGGGGTGGATTAGGCAAGCGCGTTCGGCATTAGCAGCGCGTGTGATGGGTACACAGCCCGTTCAGGCTTGAGCGGCCACAGTGACTAGCCAGGCTAACAGTGGCAGAGAGAAATTCTAGCTCCACTAGGTGAGCCCGCCTTCGATCCGTTGTCCTGTACCCTGACATGATATGCTTGGGGTTTAAATCCGATTCTCCTCTTTCCTATTTCCTCTTTCCTTTCCATTCTGCTTGTTATTTCTGCGTGTACTTTTCATTATCATCTACCATCAGCCACCTAGAAACGATCCATGTTTTAAGAGAAAAGCATTTGTACAAGAATCAGCTCCAAGTGAACCAACATGTTATCAATAGTACATTGTGATTCATTTGCTATATATATACGAAAACTGACACTGCTTAATGCTGCAAGTACAGATTTAATTCAGGCACAGTTTACATACTAAACCCCCGCCGATGATTTGATGTTTACTGTTGAAAGTAATCGATGATATTTCGTGTAATTCATTGGGTACAAAGAGAGAGAGAGAGAGATAGCACTCGAGGGCATATCGAGCTTATGCAAAGAGCGGAACAAACCCTTCGTGGGAACAAGCAAATATGTAGAGGGTGCCCGCAAAGCCAGACACATGCAAGGTTGCAAGAACAAAGGTTGTCAACATTTACTAACCGCCTACTTCCTACTTCTATCGATCCTCTTACCATTACCTCCAACACAAGTCTAACTTCATCAACTTGAATAATATCCTGTACAAGACGGACAATTGGCTCCAATCAACCTTGTATGGGCCTCTTAGGTGTGGATTCTGGAGTTGTGGAGGGGTTTCGTACGGTGAGTCACGAGACTACAGCTACGATTGGCTGCACGATAACCCGACGAACCGGATTTCGGGCCGTTACGGCCAGATTTTAAGATTTTTTGTTGCAGACTGCGTTTTCAACCAAATGTATCTCACTTGCCCTAATTGCATATCTACGACCATAGACTGAAGACAACGAGGCATCCCGTCCGCTCTGCCATATCTAAGCTTCAGATCGCCAGGTTAGTACTACGGTGGGTGACCACGTGGGAATCCCTGGTGTCGTAGGTAGTTCTCTTTTTTAGTTAGTATCTTTTTTCTTTTTGCGGCATAAGATTTTAAATGGGCCGACCACACTTGGCGGTCAAAGTTCTATGATGGCTTGGCGGTCTACAATGGGCCTACAAGCTTTGGGAATAAACCACCAAAAGAACGAACCATTGCAACGTATTGCAAGTCAAGTCTGGGTACAAGAACACAGGACAATGCGATGGGAAAGCAATACAGAATACGGATGACTCGAGGCTAGATACGGATTAGTCTCATGCCCCCAGCCCCTCCTCAGGATACGGATCTACATCTTGGGACTGGGGCTTGGTATTGAAGCATTCCTCATAGTTCATTGTTCGTTTGTTTAGTATACGTACCCGTTTTGAGGTTTCAAATTTCGGATTGGTAATTTTTTGTTTTTTTACATAATGCACATGACAAGCTTGAGAGGGGGAACCTCCACTCGCAACATCGGTACATCATCATCATGTCAAGAGATGATCAAATCAGGATCCTGATATAATTCGCCTCACTATTTCTCTTGTTTCAGCATAAAATGTTTAGTTTGGGATATTACTTTAAATTTGTGGCAGTTTCTTTCTGAGTCTGGTACGAGGGGACTGGTGTTTAAGCATGTTGTAGAAAGAGAAGGGGGTTAACTACCTACCTAATGTAATTGTGTGGGTGTATTATAACTAAAGTTTAAACGTCGGCCCTACCTCCGGGTAAATCACCCCGTAAGCACCAAGAGTGTTGGCATGGAGTGTAGATCCCGGCAAGGGGGGATTTATGCCTTTCGGCTATATTGATCAGAATATGAAATGCAGGTAGTCTGACGGTGAAGAAGGACATGAGATTGTATTCATTTATACATGTAGATATAGATAGAGAGATAAATGTTTCCACGGCAGCCCTCTTCATCGCCTTTCTTCGCCAGCAACCCAGATTTCGCTTTCTCCCCCTCCTCCATTCACCCAATCCTCAATCCAATGATCTCGCTCACCCCGCTGCTTGCCGTGGCCGCCGTGGCTCTGGCCGGCTGGCCAGGTGTACTTGCCGCCCCGTCCAACCAGCTCTCTCCCCGCTCCGGCACGCCCTCGGCCTCAGGTACCAACGACGGCTTCTACTACAAGTGGTGGACCGACGGCGGCGCCAACGCCACCTACACGAACGGGGACGGGGGCCAGTACTCGCTCACGTGGTCCAGCGGCGGCGAGCTTGTGGGCGGCAAGGGCTGGAATCCCGGCACCAACACGAGGTACTTGCCCAGCCAGTAGCTACCCAGTCACGTCCAACAAACAAATATACTTAAATAACGTGCCTGCAGAAACATCTCATACTCGGGCACATACCGGCCAAGCGGCAACTCCATCCTGGGCGTCTACGGCTGGACGCTCGACCCGCCCGTCGAATACCACATCATCGACAACTGGGGATCGCTCATGCCCTCTGCCGGCACCACGCTCAAGGGGGCCTTCACCAGCGACGGCGGCACGTACAACTTATCCTCGACGACCCGCCGGTCCAGGCTCGACGGCACGGTCGTGCTCCAGCAGTTCTGGGCCGTGCGCCAGCAGAAGCGCAGCGCCGGCGGCTGCATCACCTTTGGGAACTTTATGGAGGCGTGGCGCAACGTCGGCCTGGACCTCGGCGGCGTGCACGGCTACCAGATCGTGGCCACGGATGCCTACGACAGCTCGGGGTCGTCCGAGATCACCGTCGCCGAGGGGTGCAGCTGATGAATGGGTTCTAGTGTGATGAAATTAACGGTGGGTATCATACCTAGTACATACATTATAAATTATATTATATTATATTCCGGAATGTTGGGCTCGCCGTCTTGAGTGTACATGTGCTTGGCCCCCACATATACCGAAAAGCCAAGTATATGTATAATTTTGGAAATAGTATATTCAGGGATTTAGCCAAGCCATGATTAAACGGAGGTTTATGTATAATACTTTTCCAACAATCCCATCGATCTCGGCCGTGGCCAGATCTTCCGGATCTCGGATTCCAGCACAGCCCTAAATAATTACAATTTCTGCGGATAAAACAATGGCTGGTTCATTATATAAGATGTACCGAATTCCTATATTTATCGATAATAGAGTGCGCTGAAAAAGTAATATTTTATTGCATATAGGTATTGATTATACACGAAACACTATAGCTGCATGTACCTAGTTATATATTCAAGGTAAGCAGTGATATATACTTAAGCAGTAGCATATAATATATCCAGTCGGTAACCGTAATTTATTAATGATATATGTGTAAAATATTTTTTTATATATTTATATGAGCTCGGCAACGGCAAAAACACTATAGCTTAGCTACACGTTGACATTAAAAGAGAAGAAGGTAATTATAGAGGTAGATCATTTATGCAGGTATTTTTCTAAAATTAGCTATAAAGGGAAATCCGGTTCCAGTGGACCGACGGCCTTTACCACAATCCCGGAAAAAAGGTCCCAGAAAAAGAAACGCTGCATCGGCTTTGGATTTTTGGGTGTCATTTCATTTCGCAGAGGTCTTTGGAGTCTTGAGTCGGACAAAAACTTCATCCCGTCGGGTGGACAATCGGCACATGTAATATATATCATGGTTTTGATCGAGATTTATATGACCTGTCCATTGAGGAATGTCAATAATATTATGACATGATATACCTATCTGGAAGGTATTTAGCACTTCGCCAAAGAGCCAAAGAGCCTCGTCACACAAACCAGCCGATTATCATACCCGTTGGGAGATATATACCCCGGAACATATAACGGCGTGCATGGGTATTTAGAAATATTAATGCTTCCCCCTCCCCACCTGCCCAATAAATCCTCGGGTACGGTGAACCACGCGTCGCAACCGAGTTCAAACCGTTCGGGAACGGAAATTTTTCCGATTCCTACCCCGGGGGTACATATAGTATATACGAGTAAATATATGCCGAGAAAACAACATTAAACATGGGGAGCCCACGGGCCGCGTGGCTGTTTACGCAACATGATCTGCCTATAAGGAAATTGGATTTCGGGGTTTATAAATTCCTGAAATCATCGCTGGATTATTTATTCGAATATTTCGTTTGGTCGTTTCTTCTTCTCACACAAAACTTACGTTACCAGGACAGCAAACGAGGAGAAAGGAATTCGAACCAGCATGTCATCCAAATCGCCATTCGGACGGTATCTAGGTTTCCTCTCGGCTTGTCTATGTCTCGGGATTGCGCTGCAATGCGTGGTCGTATCTACGACTCCAATCACGTCTGCTAGCGCCAGTAAGCCCCCTCAACATTGCACAGAGACACATGTTCAGCGAAAAGCATGGTATGTAGCTAACTATCCCCTGATCCATTTGATGGAAAAAATAAAATAAAATCGGAACACAGCTAATTATTAAGGGCAACAGGCACACCCTATCGGATACTGAAAAGAAGGCGTACATCGATGCGGAACTATGTCTCATGTGGCAGAAGCCTGCGAGGACTGACCACCCGGAAGCGGTGAGTCTGTTTGACGACCTACAGGGATTGCATCAGACGCAGGCTCTAAGGGTCCATAATACTGTGAGTACCTACTCCCTTGCTACTTTCTCGGCATCAAGAACTGGCCATAAGGAAGTTACTGACGCATGATGGATGATACCTAGGGATGGTTCCTGGCATGGCACCGGTACATGATCTGGGCCCACGAGAAGCTTTTGAAGGAGGAATGCGGTTACGAGGGTGCACAGCCGTTAGTATCTCCATCTCCATCTCCATCTCCACACATCACCCAATACTAACACCCCCGCTCACCAGCTACTGGGACGAGCCCTTCGAAACCGGAAACTTCACGTCCTCCCCCCTCTTCTCCAACTCCACCACCACCGGCTTCGGCGACATCGGCATCGGCCCCGGCGAGGTCCGCTGGAAACTGGACTTCCCCTTCCCCGCAGGAATCCCCCTACCCGAAGGCATCCCCCCGCCCATGGAGGTCGTCGGGAGATGCATCGCCACGGGCCCCTTCGCAAACTACACCCTCCGCATCGGCCCCAGCTGGGACAACACCGCGCACTGCATCTCGCGCGCCGTCAACGACTACGCCTCCGCAAACTCGAACCAAAAGCACGTCGACGAGTGTCTCGCCCTCCCCACGTTTGCGAAAGCATGGCCGTGCATCGAGGCCAGCCCGCACGGTGGCGGCCATGGGGGTGTGGGCGGGGAGATGACGAACCCGGTGTCGAGCCCCGGGGACCCGCTCTTCTACCTGCACCACACGTGGCTCGACAAGGTGTGGTGGGATTGGCAGATGCTTGATGTCCCCGCGCGGAGGCTGGACATCGCGGGGAACACGAGTATTCTTCCGGTTGAGCTGGCTGACGGGTCTGGGGCGATGGGGTACGAGTTGGCGAATTTGGGGAATGTGTTGACGATGGGGGGTTTGGTGCAGGAGATTACGCTTGGGCATGCGGTAGATTTGGAGGAGGGGTTGTTGGCGTGTGTGGAGTATGTGTAAGCATATCCGGGGGGTTGTGGTTGTGTAGATGTGGCTTTTCAGGACTGAATATAGACGTTGGATTTGGCTCTGGATTGTTTCTTTTTTATTCATGAGGTCGATATAAGCGTGTAGTGAGTGGGTAGTTTTGGGGGCTAGAAAACTAGGGTCTCACGTCAAAGCGCCTTTGTGTTAAACTCGGAATAGAGCTGAAAACTAGCGTAACGGCTCTACTTAACTTCAAATTCTGCCGGACGATCATTAATATCCTGGGTGTGGACGCCGCGGCAACACCCGGCGAAGCAAAAGCAACTGCCAGGAGCAATATCGCACTACCAGATTGCTACTCAACACACACATGCAGGCACTATGATTTTTTGTAGACGGCTGGCTAAGTATCCCTGCACGCGCACTGCACATTTAATATAGGCATCGATCTCCTGAAGGAGATGGGCAGCGGAAGTCTCCATGCTTATTGCACATGTCCATCCTAGAGGCATAGATCCCGCCCATCTATAAATCGATTTCATTCCGAGAGGTAGACTCTAAACTATTTAGGTACATGTTCATATTCTCATTTGTCACAGTCATACTTCCACATACCCATGACTTCCTTTTTCAAAGAACACCCTTTGGGCCATGGATGTTGATTATGTTTCCAGCGAAAATGTCTTTATTTATGTAGAGTATTACAACATTTGCGAATTATGCTTTGGCATTTCAAATTATGCTTATTTTCATGAGGTGGTTCACATTTCTAATATTCGCGTAACGAGTGTTACTAGCATGTGCAGGTAAAATTATTTCTCATATAAAACCAATCACTGAGCGTAAAAGTGCTGCGGTGTGACAAGGCAGAGTTAAGAAAGGCGAATATTACATGAAAGAAATCTTCCTTTGTATCGAATTTGGTTGAAGAAGGTAATTATTTTTGATGATATGTTAAATAATCCGAAAATTTCCCTCGATGAGCCCAACACCACAAGCTAAGGCGGTAACAACGTTTGGTTCATGTAAGACCTGCGTAATAATTACCCGTGGATATTCCAACTCACTTCGAGTTTACTGTCGAGATGCCTCTATGCGCCCACCCACGAACTCACCCCCGCCCCCACCCCCAACCCACCACCCCCAAAACAGCTACACGAATTCCCGAACATATCCACGATTCGTGCTATTGCAGCATCACAGAGCCAAAGTAATATTCATGCCGAACATAGTGCCTGCCCATTCAACACCTACATCGAGATGGTTGTGTGGTGTAATGGCAGCACTTATCCTTGTGGCGGATACAATAGCGGTTCGATTCCGTTCACAGCCAAACACAAGTTTCAAATTCTTTTTGACCTTTTTTTGTATTTGTTTTTTTGTGCTATTAGAGGTGCTCGTTTTGCGAATCTAAATAGTGCAGTAGGCAGACCTGTTCTTCTAACTACAATGTTGATGCGCATGTGCGTTCTCACCTCGATCCTTATTTCCGGTCTTGAAGGGGTTCACACTAGGCTGGTCTAACTAACTACGTGCCTCTGTGCGCTAGTATTACATCGTATACATTCGCGTCGTCCCGTATGATGCGAATGCAGTGGAAATACTCAACAGTGCCTCATATAAAATTCGAAGGAGTTCGATGAAAAAGAATTTAATTTAGCCTTGCCAGTGTGTACGTAGTATCCAGTACTCCCCGGAACTTGGGCTTTCTAGATAAAATTGCAATTACGAGTTCAATTCCACGTTCTCATATAAGTCAAGTGATTGAACACGGAGGCCTTGGACGGAATTTACCAGAAATATATAATATCTCAGAAACCAATTCCCCGCCCTCGGCGACGACAAATCAGCATATGTACCCAAGATTCCGGCTTTGCTGTTCTCGATAGGTAGTAGCAGTGATGCTCTTTTCACACGCGGCAGTATGCAACATTACGTGATGAGTAAGACTTGGTAAATACAATACTCGTCATAAAAGAAAGTGCGTTGATGAATTCGTGGAGGTGCTGTCCAGTAGGGTCTGGTAACTGACCAAGTCCGTTGTGTTTGTCAAAGCTGTATGAAAAGGCCGGCATAAGTATTGCGCCATACCGTTCCATGTTAACATCTTCGAGCATTGACTGAAGAACACGAGGCTTTAGATAGCCATTCTAGGACTATATTGGTTCGCCATGTATATAATTCCCATGCAGTGGGCATGGTCGTCCGGAAACGGTTCCATTAGTCAATTTTAAATCTTATCCAGTGCCTCGCGGAGGCCTCCCAACACCTCCTGGTGCGTTCCCTTCACTTCACAGTCTTCTATAAGCGTCACTGTGGCCCCCGTGATGAGAAAACCTTCTGGAACCGCCTTGGCATGCCGAGCCAAACTGGCAGCAAAAGAAACGGCAAAAGATAATGACAACAGTGGGACTTGAACCCACGCAGGTTTCCCTACCAGGAGATGTAATTAAGGTGTTCCTTAACCTGGCGCCATAACCAACTCGGCCATATTGCCTTAATTTTATAACAGGATCTGGGTATGTCTTCCTAGATTTAGCTGCGGCCTACGCAATGAACGTCAATACAATCATCCATCAGATTTCTTCAACTTTATGAGGTTGAAGGGTCTTGATCGTTCTACGGACGCCTATCGTGTTCGGCACGTCCTCGGGGCAAAGATCTGCATGCTTAATGACGAGTTTATGTGTATTTTGGAAGCTGGTTCTAGTGAAAAAGCTACTTCCGTAGCCTGCAATTAATTGAATCATATTGGGTATACATATGTATAACGAGATTTATCTGTGAGTATCTGGTATCCACTAATGAGTGTCTCGTCCCTGATCCCCATACTTACTTACACGACTTGTCTATACCTTACATGTTGTAGATGTGTCAAGCATTTCATGTTTGATGCAGGATGAAACCAAGACACGTAAACCTAAATGACCACCCATCCCGTTCAATGGAATCTCTTGTCAAATGAAGTGAAAACTCCCTGGTACAGACGACTCCCGTTATAAGCATGCCCGATACAAGCATAAATCCGGTACAATCATACGTCTTGCCACAGGAAGTCATATTGCTGCAAAACTGCCCCCAGTCATAAGCATATATTCAGTAGAAGCATACAGTGACTGACACCAAGAGGTATGCTTATAACAGGAGTTATATGTAGGCCGTTGTCTTACACTTACGCAGAGTGGCACGTATCTTCCAATCAGCACATATCAAGAAAGGTGAAGGTAAGCTAAAACTTAAACCCGATGTCCCACAAGCTTACAGTGAGTATTGTGACATCAAATCCAGCCAATATTACCCAGCGGGGGCAAGCTTGTTTCTATTTAACGCTAATCGACCGTTGGGCACGGTCGAAAGGATAGCAGAGGGGCGTGCGTGGCCAATACTCTGAACGAAAAGTAATTCACGGCACAGATTCTAAAAAGAGTTTGCCGTTGAACGCCAAGAATGAAAATATTTCTCCTGATCCCGAAAAAGAGGCTAATCGTTCACACTAGAAACCGCTTGTGTCCGTCCTAGAATAGTAAAATTTAGCCACGCAGGATTTTGCGTTAACTCAGATCGTTACAAAAGTGACGAGAAAACAATTCATGAAGCGCAAAGCTTATCAATGAACGTCCAAAGGTCGCGTGGCTCAATCGGCAGAGCATCGTGCTAATAGATATGTTAGCTTACATTGTAACGCGAGGGTTGTGGGTTCAAGTCCCATCGCGACCATCTTCTTTTTGCCGTTTTGCATAACACCATAATATCATATCGAAAGATCAAGTTGAAGGAGAGATTGGTTTCCACGTTCTGTTTATCACTTGCGGTATCAATTCTTTACGAAATATGGTGCGTTTTGGAAACACAGGGCACTATTCTGTGACATGTAAAAACATAGGCGATGAGAGCCCATCTGGGGAAATAATTTCGGCAGATCAGGTGATTTTCGTGCTCTGGAGCACAGGATCGCATGAGAATAACTCGTGCTCTGGAGCACGAATATTTGCAAGACCCGCTCAGGAGCACAAATATTTGCAGGATCTGCTCAGGAGCATACATTTATTCAGAGCTATTGCTCTGGAGCAACTCTTGTTTTAAGGACTGTATCTGGATCAAGACACGTATAATTATAGGATTCACTTTCCAATACCGCTGTATTATTCTATTGTTTTACTTCTACAATCACTTTGTAGTACATCGATTTAAGTATTCGAGATTTACATTTTAAATTATTACGTTTATACACGAGCTTGAGGATCACTGGCATATTTTCACAATACAGGACTACTACAAGAAATTGGAGTTTGGGCACCAGATCAAGTAATTGGATGTTTTCACAGTGACAATAGCGATATGGTGTTTTGGGGGGGAATGCGTTGGCTTTTAACTCCCAATATGAAATCTCTTACCAGCCCCTTCATGTAGTTAGGGCTCACAACGCTCACACGGACACTCGGACACTCGGGGCTACTCCTACCCACCTAAAGTGATCAACAAAACTGATTGAACACAATAGCCCGGATGTCTGTGTGGGAGCCTTGTGCCCGTGCGGGAGCACAATTAGAAGGAAAGTAACCATAGAAAAATATTCTACACCCTTGCCTCCACTGGCACTCAAATTGGCACTGATTCGTGCTGCAAAGGGATTCCTATGTGATCTACTTAATCCATGAAAGAATATTCCGTCCCTCCAGGATCCACTCGATCTATGAACTTATTCCTAAAAGACAATAACATTGTCCGTGAGCACAACAATCACACCGATCTGGCACTTACCCTTCGTTTTCTCGATCCACAAAAATTATTTCCCCTGATGCCAGAGCTCGGCGTATATTGTCACAAGCTCTGGATGATGGTTAGCCCATAACTACAGCTTTATAATATCGACACTTATTATATTTTACTCCCTGGGTTTATGGTTATATATATAATGAAGGACAACATTGCTGCACATATTCCCCACGTTGATGCTGCAACATGTATTTTCTATATCGAACTCACACTTTTCTGGGCAATGCTAGTAATAGCGGGAGTAATATGTAGCCGTAGCAATTCTACCTTTCGATGATAATCTGGATCTGGGATCAGAAAATGGGGGTATGCGGGAGTTGTTATATCGGGGGGCTGATTGGGGTTTTAATTCCTGTCCAAATTAATTGAAAATGTAATCTTATCCGTTGATATTCTTGTTGTACAAATCGCGGTATTCACATACATCCTTGAGCATAATAAACAGAAAGTCAACTACAGTGGACAGAATTGATATTATACGCTCATGATCAGGCAACACTGCCGAGACCAAACGGCCTTCAGTGCTTCTGGGTAAGGTAAGGGCACACACCTTGATATGCAGCATCATTAGAGAACCGGAGTCAAGAAATAATGTACTAGATTCTGGCAGATCAAAGACTCGTGGTATAGGTCTGTGATATGTAGTACTAGTTGAATCCAACTTAAACGGTCCACATGTACTGGAGTACGTGGCATAGAGGAATTCTGTCTTGTAGCCATTATATCATTACATATCAAGTGACCATGATAACCCTACGTAGGGGTTGGTGCAACTGGCCCATGCCGTATGAGGCCCTCGGCGATAATATATAAACTGCCAGCCCCCTAACAAAGGACCAATGATATATTAGGGATACCCTATATGTACCTGGCGATTATTTCTACGGTATCATTCAGTACAAAGTAAGGGATAGACCCCTCCCCAGTAGGGGCGAGATAGCAAGGAGGTATGTAACGTAAGTATTGTCGAGAATTCCCTCGCAAAACAAGATCAACATTAATATTTGCCGCAGAGAAACCAAAACATGGAATGCGCATATCTTCGCCGTGACCAAATCGAATTGTAAAACAAAAAAAGTACCGCTAATTGCTTCCCAATTGGTGTATGCGCAACCTGCAAAATTGACATCTCGCAGTGAACGAACGATAGGATGGTGGGAACATACCTAAGTTCAACGGGTCAAGCAAACGCTTGCCACATTACGTTCGGCCTTGGCATGCATGCGGCGTAAGGATTACTAAGAACTCAAAAATCCCTCGCCGACTAGTCTCTCACAGCCGCAAGGCGACAGCACAGCATCCTGTCAGATGGCACGAGACTTTATCAGATTGCAACGAAGGCCGACTAGAACAATTGAAGTTGAGCACAGCCCCACACATTTATTGTCGCGCGTTTTCAGTCTGGGTACGAAAACAGAGTCTTGGGGGTACAACGAAGGAGTGTTCAACACAACGCCGAAGGAAAAATATAAATTCAAAGAGTTTGTGTTACACAAAGAATCTGATAAAAACCGTGTCGAGTCACGTGACTCAAATACCTACTTATCAGATTCTATAATTTACCTCTTGGAGGTGGGAGCGTGTTGTGGGTGGGTTGGGGGGGGGTGTGTCAACCAGGTTTGAGGTTGTTTGCGGGAGGGCTATCGCGAGCTTATATGGTGGGGAAAATGATTGGGAGGCGTGGTGGTGGGGTTGGTGGGTTCGACGTTCCTGTTCTAGCAGCGTACGCAAACGGCGGTGGACGTGTTTACTCAAGTACTCGGCGTATCCGGACAAGACATTTTGGAATTTACTGGTGGGCTAACCCGATTTAAAAATGTCTTGTCCGGAAACGCAATGAGACGACGAGTATGTGGGGCGGGGCGGGGCCGGAAAGGAGTGAGGCTGTTCTCGTGCCCAGTCTAGAGGTGAGGCTATATCTGAGTGCTCTGGGCAAGGATTTTATCTAGCCTTGTGACATTTTCTGATTGGAGATCACCAGCCATACGAACCTGTAGCGAGTGGCCTCCACAGGCGTGGTTCAAAGAATTCATAGAGTCATATCGCTCGGTAGGTTTTCGCGATACCCTACCCATTGCACTTGGAAACATCTTGTCCCCATATGGATCGAGGCTATCCCCATATGGACGGATAATTCCCAGCTGAACCGTCTCCCAAATCAAAAATATACATTTTCTGAGAGTCATACGTAAGCAACTCCTGTTTAATCTCGCACCCAGCAAATAGTCTCATGACAGCAATGTTGTGCCCATACTGGAATCGCACATCCCGTAAATAAACACTTGACCACGATCATCCTCCCACTCATAAATCGAGACTAGATCACGTCCCGTTTGCATGTCCTCCTCAAACACACTGGCCAAAATTCCCGAAACCTGGCATTGCAACCAACTAACCAACACCCACTCAGTAGGGCAAGAGTTCCCGTGGGGGCGCGACAACAACGTTAACGGAGAGAGTGAGGAACGCAAATAAACAAACACACAACCTCCGGAATGATTCGTCACACGCCAGTAGGTTGCACCCACCCAGACCAGGCTCAGCTGTCCACTCCACGCCAAGAGATAACATTCCGTGGATATCACGTGATGTATTTCTCGGCTTATCAGATTCTTGAATTTATCACAACACAACCAGCTGTTGTTTTGAAGTCCTTTTCTCGGAGAAGGTGTCAGGATTTTCCCCGCTTTGGCGACATCGCTGATAGTGGGATGGATATTGGCGGAGCAGATTGTTGGAATCGATCGTGCGAGATGGGGAGATGGACAAGATGGATGCGCAAGTTGCCGTCGCCTTCGTCTTGTGTTTTGCGTAGGGAGGGGTAGGTAGGTAGGAGTATGGGGGCCAGGATGTGGAGTGGTCGAGGGTAAAATGGTACTCTGAGGATAAGCCGCGACCCCACCCCCAGACACCAGTTCAAACGGCGGCAACATTGGCAACAGGTTATTGTTGCGATGGGTACAGGTTCTTTACTGTTCGTTAGCCTCGCTCGTCCCCAGACTGTTCGTATAGGGAGGAGGGGATAAGGAGCGTAGCAACGCTTTCCCCGCGCACAGCAGTTATCCACATCTTCCAATCATGTGAAAATTTTTCCCTTTCCCTCCCCAGTGTCGCCTTCCGATGTGCACAATTCGCCTATTGACGGGAAGCTGCATCTCGATGAAAAAACGTTTGGCGGAACAGGTAGGCGTACTCTAGCTCGCCTACTCGAGTATGCCAATGTTTATCTTCTTTGCTCATCGCTCTTTTTGCAGCTCCCCTCGTGTGTCTATTGGCGACGTGAGCCTGTCCACCTTTGCAGCGGTATAAACTGGCACCCCCCCCCCCCGCGAACCTTTTCGAAAATTTACGACAATCACGATTGCATTTAGGCGTGTGTGTGCGACATGGTGCCTGCCATCCATGGCAATACCACCGCTGGCCCCATCTCATCGTCTTTCTACGGTATCCTACATCCCGATAAATTCCATACCCACCAGCTGCTGCCACAACCTGTGTTGCAAGCAACCGAAATCCACAAAACAATCGACTCGCGGCAGCCATTCACGTCACCCCCCCCAAAGATAAGATCCGATCTCAATCACGTGACGCTAAATACAAGCTTATCAGATTCTTCAATTTACCACAATAAATTATGTGCGCATTTGGGAGAGGGGGGGGGGTGGGGTCTGCTGCCTACCTTAGTTTTTGGTGGCATGATTTCGATGCGGGGTAGTGATGGTGCGGAGATGAGGAGGGATACTGTGGGAGGTGAGTTTAGAGTTAGTCCCCGCTGGCTCAGCAACTGTTCAGGGGTAGGTGGTGTTCTGGTAGGTGGGTCCAGGCTACTGGTGGTAGGTGTAGCCTCAAGGTGGGGAGGTTGACACATTTGGATTCATAGGGTGGGGGATACGGATCCGCCGGATATGGTCGGGGGTGGATTGAGGGGCACGAGACTGGGATTGAGGTGTCTGTGTCAACGAATAGTGTTGGTTGCAACGCTACTTCTTTATGCTTCTTTGCCAACTACGGGAGCAACAGTGTGCGCGCAGCAGCCACAGGCAGGCAGCGTAGGGCTGTAAGTAGGTAGGCACAGTCACATCGACCCACTAATATAATTAATAATTATAATGTCCGATTATGATTATTTAAATTTATTGGAGTCGCAAACATATGTATTGTGCCGTGGGAATCGCCCCCCCCAGGCCAAACACTGTCTGTCATGTCATGCTGGATTATATGGTGTGTTTGTGAGTCGGGGGGAGGGGGGGGTGCTACTGGCTCCATACCTACCTAACGCATCTGTTCTCGTCCTACCAAAACGCAGAAGAGCAAAATTATTACCGTATGTACCTAGGTAGGTAGGTGGGTACGTACTTGATGTTCCTGCCCCCCCCTGCCTCAGTTTCGAAAACCTAGCTGGGCATGTGCGCCTTCAACGGGTAGTTGCAGCAAGCGAAGGTACAGACGGTAGGAATAAGTGATCGGACAGTGGCGTCGCCAAGCACAACATTTTGTATACACTGAGGTGTATGGGATTCTCACCGCTTTGACCGTACACAAAAACCTGAGCTTGGCGACGCCACTGTCCGATCACTTATTCCTACCGTCTGTACCTACCCTAACAAGAAAAGATATTGCGGGGGAGGGGGGTGGGGGGGGGAGGTTATTATCCGGGGAAATATTGATGAGTCTACAAGAGTGCCCTGCGTTTTCGTTTGCGATTGCGATTGCGATTGCGACCCCCCCCCGCGCTCCACCCCACCCTTCCCCCCATTTCAAGTATCCCCCGGTGACCGGATCAACGATCAAACTCCCTCCATCCATCCGCGGTAGATATCGCCCAGCCCCACTTCCCGTGTGACGGAAACGTTCCACAATGTTTACTTACGGAAAAAAAAAAAAAAAAAAAAAAAAAAACTAACCCTAAGCGCGATCCACAACGAGCGCTTCATAAACACACACCCACACCACACGAGTCTGATCCCAATACTACTTACATACCTAGGTACCTACCTAGGTAGGTAGGTAGTTATTATATTGGCAAGGATCACGTATATATACATACCGCGAGCTGGATTCTAAGGTTTGTATATATAAAAGGACACTTCAATATTAATGTTGGAGAGATGGCACCCAAGTAACTTTCTCGTGAGCATGGTACCGTAATAACTCGCGTATAAGAAGGTACGTAAGGCAAGACAGTATCTGTGAATAAGAAGGTAATATATGCCAAAAGTATTATCTTGATAAGGATGCTTATGAATAAGACATTCACAGCGAACACCAAAGTAAGCCCAAAATAGTGCAACATTAATTGATTTGTTAACCCGCCAATAAGACAGTATCTCTGAGTAAGACAGTACTGTTTGATATATTTTGTGTTTGTCTTTATCATAAGACAGCATTCTTATCCGCGAGTTTCTACGGTATGTAGGTACTAAGTATGTTGCTCGACATGTATATATCTGAACAGAAAAAGAGGGGAAAAAAAAATAAAAATGAGAAAGAAAGAGTGAAGGAGGGACAGTACGTATACATACGGTAAAGCAGAGGGCGTGGGATTCTGCGAATGAATGAATGAATGACGGGGGGGGGGCAAGGATAAAAATATACCTACGTAGTAATGGACAGAAAAAAAAAAAAAAAAACATCGGCTCGGTCGTGGGTAAATAAAGACAGCAATGAGGGAATTCACAGAAATCGCATCAGATAAAACGACGCTAACCTCATTCTTCCTCCTCGTCCTCGTCCTCGCCCTCCTCATCGTCCGCCTGCTCGTCCTCCTCCTCGTCATCCTCAGGTTTCTTCCATCCCTCCCTATACATCTTCCTTGGAGTAGCATACACAGACTCCAGCACCACCTTCCCCAGCGCCCAATCCGCGTCCTGCCGCGCCCCAAACCGGCCATCATCCACCGCCCCAGCCGCCGCCTCCTCCACCAGCAAACACCCAAACAAGATCCTCATCACCGTGTCCTTGAGCACTGCCCGCACCGCGGCCATCTCCGCCGCATTCGCCGCGATCTCCTGATACGCGCGCAGAGGCCCCACGATCGCAGCCCTCAAGCCCGCCCTCCGCCGATCCTGCGCGTCGCTGTCTTGCACGACGCGGATCACCTGCTGCAGCGCCTCGATGACCCTGCGCGCCTCCTGCCGCGGGCTATCGGTCGTGTCGTCGTCGGCATCCCCGCCAGCGTGGAGCCTGTCCGGCCGCACTTGGAGCGTGCGCTGCAGAACCTGCAGGACCACCTCGTCAATGCGCTGGCGGTCCCGGGGGTCGTCGTCGTCGTGCAACCGAATCGGCGGGAGTGCGTCGGCGAGAGACAGTGGCGGCTCCAAACACTGGACGACGAGATTGATGACGTCGTCGCCCCCGCCCTCCCGCATCTGCTCCTTCAGATGCTTCCGTAGCACCATCTTGACCTGCTGCGTCGCCAGCGCGCCCATCGGCATGCCGAACCCGAGATGCACCACGGCCATGATCAGCCCCGCCTTGAAGAACGCCTCCTTCAGCCACTGGGGATTCTCTCCGGGCCGCGCAGCCTGCACCGCGGCCCAGTCCCTCGCGCCAAACAGCTCCTGCACCTCCGCCCAGAACGACACCAGGTTGTACCACGGGCGGCGCTCGCGCGCGTGCGCAAACGCGCCGTGGGTTGCGTGGAAGAACACGCTCGCGCCGATGAAGCTCGTGGACGCGTTGCCGAAGCCCAGCCCCGGGATGGCCTGGAGGAGGCACCCGCGGCGCTGCGCGGGGTCGAACGCGCACAGCCGGCCCGCGCGGCACTCGCCGTCGCCGCACCGCAGCAGCTCGAACGCCTCCTCCACGCACGCACTCAGGTCCGCCGTCCCCGTGACGGTGACCTCCGTCTCGTGCTCGTCGGCGCGCTTGACCTTGTACTCGTACCCGCGCGGGAAGCACGGGTCGGCGAGCCGGTTGTCGTGGGTGGGGGGCTGCTGCCTGACGCGGGCCTCGTGCGCGCGCAGCACGGCGTCGAAGCCAAGGTGCAGCCAGGACCGCGTAAACACGTCGTACGTGGCGCCGCCCAGCGCGATCTGCGTGAGCGCGCCGTCGTAGGCACGCCTGTCGGCCGGGGCGGGCACGAAGGCGATCTGCATGCTCTGGCCGCCCATCTCCATGAACCCGCGGGGGACCACGGCCTCGTCGGCGGCGGCGTGGAACGTCTCGGCGACGTAGTTTGCGGCCACCCAGCCGAGGATGCCCTCGGCCTCGCCGCTGATGGTGTCGTAGAGCGGCTCGCAGTAGGGCGTGAGGTTGAGGTACCGCGTCACCTCGCCGCGCAGCACGGTGTACCGCTCGAGCGAGTCCTGCTTGAGCTTGCGCATGCCGGCGGTGGCGAGCATGTAGAGCCGGGTGGAGGCGACGACCCCGCGGCGCTCGTCGGTGTTGAAGAACGCGTGGGCTCCGGCGAAGCACGGGGCGAGGTGGGCCGCCACGCGCGCGGCGATGACTACCCTGTCGCTGGTGGGGGCGCCGTTGTCGCCGGTGGCGAGGTGGCCGAGTCCTATCGCAATCAGGCGAGACGTCAATAAATATCTTCAATGGGGGTTGAGGCTGGGGGGAATACCCTTCAAATTCAAACGGGCGCCACCGCCCAATACAAGCTCCTGGGCGGCACTCTGCCAGCCCGGGTCAGGCTTGCGGATGTTTGCCGCCAGCAGCGGCGCCCCATCCGCGCCAAACTGCTGGTCCCACTCAAACACATACATCCTCGTCCCACTGGACCCCGCGTCCAGGACCAGCATATCTGCGTACAACGCGGGCAACATTAGCCTGCATTCGCACGAGGGGCAATGGGGTTACCTAGGTAAGTATACGTACACTTCTTCCTCTGTGACAGTGCCCGCCGGGCGATCTCCGTCCTCGCCGCCGCCCCGGCGACGTCCTCTGCCGCGTAGGCCACCTCCCGCACGTGGAAACCCTCCGCGCCATTGACTGCATCCACGCTCGCATGCCCCGCGGGGAGAAATACCGTGATCTCGCTGCCCTCGCCGCCGCACGCCGCCCGGATCGCGGCGAGCGGAAGCCCGTCTGCATCAAACACCTCCTGCACGCCCGCAAACAGCCGCTTCTCGGACGCCCTGGGGACGTACTGGTACCTGTACACATGTGCCCGCGGGTGCGCGCCCAGCGTCGAGACGACTCCATCTGCAGCATCCCGCCGTCAGTTTTGTGGATCCACCTAGAGGAGGTGGTGGATACTTCAAGGAGATGGATACACACAAGTCGTCTTGACGGCGAAATACTCCGCCGCCGCCCTCCCCATCAACCCGCTCGCAACTTCCCCCTCGTCCACGCGAAACCTCGTCCCATTCACAAAATACATCGAATCGATCCTCTCCTTCACCCCCTCCCACGCGTCCGGCCTCGCGCCGAGAAACAGCACCGGCACGAGGCCCTGGCCTGCGGGGATCTTTGCGTGCGCGGCGGCGAGCATGAAGCGCACGTGGTCGATGAACGTGCGGCCTTCCCCTGCGTACATCTTGAAGTGCGCCATGCCGGAGTATGTGGTTGTCTTGAGGGTGGGCGCGATGAGGCTCTGGCCGGAGGAGACGGTGAGCTCGTTGGTGGCGGCGGCGCGGGTGATGGTGACGCGGCGGACGTCGAGGGTGGGGGTGCCATGTCTGTTGTTGAAGATGACGATGTCTGGCGGTGGGGGGGATTGTTAGTTGTGGGGGTGATTGATCAAATTGCGAGTGGGTAGGGGAGGGACTAACACTGGAACGTGGACTCGTCTGCCATCTTTTCTTCTAATTATCGTAAGGTAAATAAGCTGGAATCTCGATATACCTTTCCTTGATCTTGTAGTTGGATAGGTAGGTAGGTAGGTAGGTAACTCCCCCACACCTCCACCCCCCCCCCCCCGCGACGTTCCACCTTACGCTTTTTTTTTTTTTTTTTTTTTTTTTTTTTTTCTCCGAAATATATCCTGCTCATCGTATACAGTATCCATCGTCATTACCTACAGAATGTAAATCTCCGTTTCACCTCTTTTTTTTTTTTTTCCTTTTCGACTTTTTTTTTTTTTTTTTTTCCTTTTTCTTCTTCTATATTTTTCTTTTTTTTTTTCCGATTCTCCACCTCGTATTCCAAGACAGGGGAGGGAGGAGGGAGGGGAGAGCACAATCCTTGCCACACCCCGGTCGGTGCATATGCATGCATGCATGCATGCATGCACCCCACCTGCAGCAGCAGCAGCAGCGGGGTAGGCGTACCGTATCGGCTGGGGCTGGCTGTATCGCTTTTCTGAAGCTTGTTTTTTTACTTTACAAGCTTTCCTTCAAAAAGAGGCAAAAGATCTGTCGAATATCCTCAGCAAGATCCCGAGACAAGCGCTAGCGAATACGGACGGGTACGGTACGAGTAGGTCTGTACATGTACATACTATACAATAGGTAGGTATGTCGATCATACAGCGGCCCGCAGTGTGTGCGTGTAACGTACGAATATACCGGTTATTCTTTAGCAATCGTGCTTTTTTCTTTTGTTTTGGTGAGTGAGCGGCGAGTCTGTGCTTGCCTGCCCACAGACCTTAGGTAGACCTTTTTGCCGTTCTGATTGTTTGGGAGTATACAGAGAAGAGTAGTGTAGGTAGTGTATATTACCATACCCACCCACCCACCCACCTACCTACAGTGAACTGACTGGTCGATTAGGACAAATGGGTCGCTGGGGACAACGCCAACTTTCACTGCTGAAAGAATCCCTACCTAGCGCCCTGATCTTCATGAAATTTCTTTTCATGTGGGAAAAAAAAGCAGGTTAGTTCGACGTCCCCCCTCGAGCAGCCCAAGTCACGGTACCTCGTATTCATGTTATGTGCTGTACATTGCAGCGCAGCGCATGAATCCGCTTGCATGGCTCAAACCCAAACTAATAAATCTAATCTACTCTAGGAGAGGGGGAAGTCGGGGATGGGATGGATGGATGGATGGATGGATGGATGATCGGGCTCCCTTAGTCTACGAGTACTTCATCTCGGACAGGTTTTATCGTATCGAGCCGCCGCTCTTGCATTAGTATTGTGTGTGAGTGAGTACATATGTACCTATGGTATTATGCGTGTGCGGAGGTGCTTGGTACTACCTACCTACTCTAAGGGAACTTGCCGTCGGTGCTGGTGGTTGTTCCCGTGGGTATGTATGGGGAAACGTCTCAGCTTGGACGGGTCAGTCACTGGCCCGTACTCCCGTACTGTGAGATCCAATACCTAAGTAGGTATACGAAATACATCCATCCCTCCATCCATCCATCCTAGCTTTCGAAGAAAAAAACCAGAGTACCTTCATACCTGTCTACCTTGTATAAATATAAATGTACTCGTATACGTACATACACGTGTGTCAATGTCGCGGGGGGGGGCATGCAAGAGGATTGGCTGTTTTTCTTTTCCGAAAAAAAAAAAAAAAAAAGAAAAAAAAAAAAGAAAAGGGAAAAGAAAATAAACGGAAAAAGTAAAAAGTGTCTCATCCCGTGGCAAGTCTCATGGATAGGGTGGTACGAGTACGAGTACGAGTACTCAGGCAGGGAGATCCCCCCCCTCACCCCCACCGCTGGCGCCGATCCCGTTGATCGTTCGTTCGTTTTACGGACCCCGCGGAAAGATCGACGGGACGGGATGGGTAGGGTCGTGTTTTAGAGTATTGGGCGGGGTAGGTATTCGCACACCAACCGTCAATTCATCGCGTTTACGGACGAACACGCTAAACGTACAGGGGGGGGGGTGCCGGATAGTGCCATATTACAAGAGTGTACTCGATTACAAGACAGTATATCTGGCTGTTTTTTTGGTGTAAACGGGTCATTATTTGAGTACCCTTTTGACGCCGACCGTTGTATAAGACTGAAGTCTTATCTACCAATTATTACGGTAGTGTACACGAGGTCGAGGGTACATGTACATGTACCTAACGAGTACTTTGTTCGGCGAACTGCAGGGGAGTATTCCATGTCGTTCTATAACGCACATTATTCACAATGTAGTTACTCGAGTAGGTATTCGGGTACTGAATTCGATAATGATCACGGACGGCAGACGTGAGCTCTAAGTTCATTCTTCCATCATCAATTCATCAACCAATCGGATTTTGGCTAGTTCTGGTAGTTGGTAAGTGACGTGCTATACTGCGCCCCGAGTATAGATAGGTAGGTAGCCTTCAGTTCAGGGACTATTGCTAGGCGGCTGAAACTTAGTGGACAGACAGACACACATTTTTCACAGCAATTCATTCAAACTGGATAAGGTAGGTAGGTAATCGAGAACCCCCCCCCCCGTCCCCCGGGGTACAGTACGTTGAATACATCTATTATGTTATTCTATGTTGATACCATTTTGGAAATATTCTCCAGACGTTTCTTTTTTTCCCTTCTCATAGGTATGTATGTATGTATGTATGTACAAATGAGCAGCATTGCAACGAACGCCAAGGCACATGTAAAAAAACTCTAATGGATTCCGCTAGACGTTTTTTGTCTACCCGGGGGTACGGTGTGTCTGGGAGACTTTCATCGGGAGGGGGGGGGGGGGGGGGGCAGGCGAAATGCAAACAGAAAAGTGTCACTGAGTGTGGTGAGTCAACCTAGAGGGCCAGCAATACTGGCTCTAATCTCGTTGAGAGAACAACATGGGATGGAATGAATAGCGTAAGTACATACCTCATGATCAGTCTTGCTTTCCGATTTCCAATCAAAATAATCCTCAATATGGTACGGAGGCCCGTGAGAACGGGATTTCCATCTTCATCTCTGCATCCATCTCCAATCCGTCTCCATCTCCACCTACAGTCAGAGTTCACGTGGAGGAACCTAACTCGAACCACGTTCACGCGGTACCTGCCTCCCCCTCTCTCTCTTTCTTGCTTTCTTGCTTTCTTGCTTTCTTGCTTTCTTTCTTCGTTTCTTTCTTTCTTTCTTTCTCTCTTCTTGACTTAAACCCGTAGTTACGCTACATAGGGTTTAGCTGTAGGCAGGGAAGTTGGTCGACACATGGGTAGGGGGATCCGCCGGATATGGCCAGGGCTTAGCTGTCAACATTAGCGTTGCAACGCTAGCCTCGGGACCTGACCTTGTTGGCGACGGGTAGGGACTGTGGAATGCGCTGCGCTGCCGAGAGCGGGGCTAGAGTAGAGTACCAAGGCAGCAGTGAGGATTACGTTCAGCCACAGTAGATGCATGCATGCACATCAACCCATAACATGGAAATATTGATCATGGCTGTTTATTGGCGGCGCCGCTAAGCTGTATTGTGCATCCAAAACCACGTATCTCCGATCCCCTGGACAGGCGGTATGATGCTGGATGGGGTATGCACGGCGTAAGTGGGTGGGCTACTGGTTTTCAGGCAACATGCCCTAGATCAACGTGGATACATTCTAGCCTACCAATCGCATACGGAAAAATCAATATATACCTACCTACCTCCATTCTCCTGAAACCTGGGCATGTGCACTTCAACGGGTAGTTGCATCTATACCTCACAAAGACGATATCTGCCATGGTGTGTTGTGGTCCGAAGAGATAAATCTCGGGCTACTCGGTCTACATACAAAAGGCCTACCTACACCACTCGTTTACGTTTGCGATTGCGACTGCGTTAATCTATATACTTCACCCGACCCTACCCTATTTTGAGCCTACGCTGGCGATCGTCGCCATTACCTTATCCTCTCACTCTCAACCCCCCCCACCCGCGGTATCACCGACTCCCACTCCAATAGCCAACGCCCACAACCGGCCACGCGGGCAACTAAAGCGTGTTCTGCTCCCGTGCACAGAGGCTTGGTCTCGCCATTATGTAGTGCGGAAACCCGATGTTGATGTCACCGAGATTTAGAGTTTCGATCAAGTGTAACTCCGTGATGTGGCACCTGAAGCCATGTGACACATCACATGGCAATGGCAAAGGTAATGGCCAAGTTATCTTTCGATTAACAAACCTCCATAGCTTGGGTCGTCGTGGGCATTTATAGTCAGCTCCGAAAACAGCGGGCTCGAGTGGTTCAAACAAAAACCTTCGTGATCGATATTCGCCTCTTGAAGATGAAAATTGCATCTGAACATGATTCTGCATTGCAAATAACTACTTGAGCTCATTAGATCCACGTATGGCAACCATGAATTTCAATCAATCTTTTATAGGTTGGCAGGGATGTTCATGTATGACGAGTCAACGATCGTGGCCTTGGAACTCATAGCCTAAATACTGGGTAGACTTGCAGGGAGATGGATACTTTTTAGGATTCCGAATCGGGTGGACTCTACATCTGTACTTGCCGTCACTCCATTGTTGACCGACAAGGGTCCGACTGGAAACGAAAGGATATGAATTGAGGACATTACAAAGAGAATTGAGATCAGACATCGGTTGGAATACCTAAGGACGAGTGGGTGAGTAAATTAATTTAGTGACTTCAGCTAGAAACACACATTAGTACATGAGGCATTCACTCGCAGTCCATGCATGTATCTCTCACCAGACCTAGGTAAACGGATAATTTTGAAATGGCAGCTAGAAAATCGAGTCTCAATCTTCCAGTCATTGTGGTGATGAGAAATACATGCCTATACGGTACCCATAACGGCCCCCCATGTGCGATCCATGTATGAAGTAAACTCATTTCCCAATTCTTTCAATATATCTTTCCCGCCTCAGCCTCGTAAGATATTTGGATTTGAAATTTATCATGTAGATAGTCATGAATCAGTGTAGCTTAAGTACCTATGGAGCGAGTGCCTTGTAATCGAGTGCTCCAGAGCAGGAGTTTCTTTTTCTGTGATCGGGGAACTTTGTGCTAACAAAATCTTTAGAAAACTTTTTAGTTTTGAGAAATCCAATGCTGCACCCCTAAACATGATTTTTCATGAATTTCTAAAATTATTTTCAGCAAGTGTTCGCATGTAAAATTCAAGAGAGAACGGCTGTGAGACATGCTGCAATCACCCAGCGCACCCGATCATAGGATCACGAAAAACTAGTTCCCCTGATGTAGAATCACCTCCCGATATAAGTATATTCTCGTTATAAGGACGCGAACCTTGGCCCCAAGGGTACGCTTTGCATGTAGAGTCATCTCTATGCTATGGCTCTTCGATTTCTCTATGACAAGCTTTGTCACGGGATGCATGCGTACATCAGTGGAAGTATTTTTGTGATCGGGTGCTCTGAGTGATTACAGGCTATCTCAGAGGTGATTTCTCCCGATCTTTGCATGAAGAAGAGAAAAGTGAAAATCTTATTTCGAAATCCAAGAAATTTATATTTACAAGACTCCATCTTTAGACTCTTGAAAAGAGAGAGATAGTGTGAAAGGTTTGTTTGCAAAAGATCTCTCGATCACAATTAGAGAAAACTCGTGCTCTGGAGTACAGGATCCGCTCGATAAGTGACAATTTCCCCCCCCCGATGGTATACCGCTCATTTGCACCTTTTCTGCTTTTGTATATTCTGGATAAGCATGCATAGGATCTTCTGCCCATCGGCATGTTTGATGACAAAACTTGTATATCGTCTTGTTCTGCACTCGGGATACACATGAACAGTCATCCCCAACCCACGGACTCCTTCTATCCATCGCAGTTGTAAAGGGTACATATGGAATGGTTTCTGCGTAATACGTATTGACAAATGAATAAACTCGTCATAAGCTTCAGCACCAGAGTCCAGAGGGTATCAAGTACCCTCATCTTCTATCCATACCGCGGAGGATAACGTCTCTATGCTTAATGTGGGTCCATGTTTGATATGTCTTCTGTCCACACTGCATCCTACAGCAAACTCCTGTAATAAGTATATCGTCAGCGCTCATGCCTCTACGCTTATAACGGAAGCCAACCTTACTTGGTATACCTGTGACAAGTCTCATGTGTATGTATGCATACAACATACCATCTCACTTGGGCATGTGCATCAATTACACGTACATTCCGTTACCATAAAATCGACACAAGTGGTCAACCGTTTCTAAATCTTCGGAAACAGCCCTAAACGGGATACATGGTGATAACAACAATTGAATACGGAAAATGAACGAATAATATCTTCAGGTGTAAATATTCAAGAAGACCTGCCCTCACAAAATGACTTTCTAGCACTCATGCTTAGCTCGCTCGTAGAAGCCACCAATCTTGGGATGAGAGGATTTTATGGATAGCGACAGGGAGACCACTGCGAAATATCTTAGCCTCAGGAGTTACCGCCACTTTGTGTTTGCTGACATTTAGAGCCACGCTTTGAAAAGATCACGGTATATATTGATGCTAGGGTTGATATCTGATTCAACCTCGCCTGCATAGGTAGGTATGTAGACATTGTGCTTGTATTTTATTTACCTGGTGTTCAACAGGTAGGGTTTTTGTCGGAACAGGCCGCTCAAGAGCCTTGGGTGAAGACAGCCCTTGTCCCTCCAAGAATTGTTTTCAATATCAGAAGTCAATTCTTGGTAACCACCCAGGCGTAAAGAAGCCACGGATGCACCCTCAAGCACCTAGATAAAGTCTGCGGCACTAGCAACGGTTATGAATAAAGAAAATTGTAAACTCATCAATGGCCTGGCAGACCAGACGTAATAGAGGATGCGAGCAATGAGGGTCACATACCGTAGAAACTGGTGGGTAGGAATGCAGTCTTATACACAAGGCACACATTAAATCTTGTTTTTTTAGCGTACTTTGAAATATCTCACATAGTAAATCTACACAAAATCGTTTCTTATGCACACATCCTTTCCCACACTTGGGTACTTTCTTACCCGTGAGTAGCTACGATATAGGGACTGATGAGGTTAATACGTAGGCTCGTCGGTACATAATGGTGCTTAGTAATACTAATATCAATATCTTGGCTTGTTGCTTTTTCTGTTCCCAACTGTAATGTAACAAGCGAAAGCCTCCGCGACCTACATATGTACTGCATATACACAATTCATGGAGACACACGGAACCATCAGAGAGAGGAAAAGCCGGTGAGTTGCAAACATATATAGTATTAAGAGACTGGGTGAGGGAGGATTGAATCTTCATGATGTTGAACAGCTGCACATTTGTATCACGTTCTACGTCACGAGAATTGTGAATGGATGTTCTGAATCTAGGGGGATTTTTCCTCGGTACGGGCAACTCGCGGGGCTCATACGGTATATATTTGCTCAAGCATGCCCAATTACTTGCCTCAATCTTTGGCTACAAATAATTCTGAATCGGTTTCAACACTATTAGTGGACAAACGCCGTATTCTCTTCAATTGGACACATCCCTAGTGCCAACCAATGGAAAGTGCAAAAACAAGTGGAGACAGTGGGAATCGAACCCACGACCGTCTCAATTTTCAAAGACTAATTGGTCATTGCAAATGAGAAATTATACCACTAAACCATATCCCCAATTCGATGACAGTAAATGAGTTCACGATCCACAATGGCCGCTATCCTAACGCAAGAATATCTCTCCACCAGATATCTTTCGGGGACCGCGCGCTATTTCATTCATAAGGCGCCTTCCCTTAACTTCCGATATTGTGTAAACATCAATCCCATGGGTGCACCGCTGATGGGGCCTAGAACATTATTCAATCTATGGGAGACTACATAAATATCCATTCCTGTGCCCCATAAGTCGTTACCTTCCAAATAGTAGTAGTGCATTGTTATGAACAAAATAATTCAGAATAGTCACACATCACAGATAGGCAGTTCGCACTGCTGCAAAACCCTACAATTCCGTTGCCTTGGTCTAGGGACGCCGCAATGCTCAAAACTAAAAATACAACTAGGCAGGCAATCGGCTTTATGCCAAGTCATAAATTGGTGATAGCCATTGGTGATTTAAGATGGTTGAAGATACTTGGGTGGGTAGGTGGGTAGGTATATACCCGTCACTGTCGGGGTGAGTGATAGTTGGTGCAGCAAGCACATGTACTGGAGTTGGCAGTGCAGGAACAGATTGATCAAAGACTGGAGGTGTGGAATCATAAAGATTCAAATGGAATCAACAACCTAAGGCTGAGTCGGGGGCTTGGATTTAATCATGATGGGATTCCTTTTTCAGGCCAAGTCAGGGCAGGGCACGGGGATTTAAATTCCAAATAATTCATTTCAGAAAACGCCCATATTTCCAAGGAAACTAAAACAAAAAAATATTACATCTACAAAAAGACGCAATCCCAATCCCCTCCCCCAAAATTAAACATCTACCCCTGCAATATTAATGATCTACTCCCTTCTACTAATCAATGAACCACAAAAACTACCCCCCTTCCTCCTCCTCCTCCTTATAATAACTAACCCATTACCTAATGCCTAATAAACAGTCACCTCCACAATTGATATTCCCGCATCTCTCGCAACATCCTCAAACTCATCAGTATCCCTTCCCGCAACGGTAATCAGCATGTGCCGGCTCGAACGAGGCTGCGTGGTGACCATATCATCAAAGTAGATGTTATTGCGGTGCATGTATGTAACTAGTCTGTGGTAATCGCCCATGGAGGCGGAGAATGTTACTGCCATTGATTTAGTATAATTGATGGTGGGTTATATTTGTGTGTTTGTTTTAAGTGTGTGTATAGTGAGTGGAGCTATTGGGCTAATGTTAATGATTATGATGGCTGTTGAGAATTTGAACATATCGACAGAAGGATTGCAAGGGGTAGGGTATTTATAACATTTTTTTTTAGATAGATGGACAATACAAGAATTCAAATTCCTCTGTGTGGCCTGGGTGGCATCTGGCTGGCTGGCCATTTGAGTTGGCCGTTCATGGTTTGGCATCTACATGTGCGGTGGGAATGCCCTACCTAAAATGAAATGGCCTATACAAGTCAAGTCAAGTCCTGGCTGGCCAAGCAGGCTGCATTAGCCCCCCCTGCGTTGACCACCATCATTATGGCTGACAGGTGGAGATGAGGTTGTCAGTGACGATGGACAAAATGGGGCTGTGCTACCTCAGGCATCAGCAAAGGTCGAGTTAAAGATATCGGCGCCACGGCGACGACAGCGCCGATGGGAGTAGTCTACCGCCACAGCGACACGAGCTCGTCGGCATGGCGCTGCAGCGTCATGCCAGCGCCGGTAGCGACGATTGGGGGGTGTCGCCACAGTGCCAAATCGACTTTTGCTGATTAAAATCCCTCAACATCTTCGGTTATTTAATTAAATAAATTAATCCCCGCCACGATATATCCTTGTACTCTAACCATCATGTTAACGGGAGGTTACAGTTAAGTATGTTTGCATGATCTGGCAATATCATCTGAAAATCGATTCTTTAGCCAACAGCCAACCATAAAGCGGGGGGAGGGGGGGGGGGGGCAAGATAAGTATAGGTGTTTTTAGTTTAGAACCACATTGTCACTTTAGTTTGATTCAGGTTGTTATGTATGGACAGGCGCAAATTGAAATGCAATGTGGCAGGAGAGCAGTCTGGATAGCCGACGAATTATCCCGCTCCAAGGGCAGTTAGGTTCGGTGTGAACACCGGGGGTCGAGGAGGCATGCAACATGACTTACTCAATTAACGCCAGTGGGTAACTATTCATATGAAATCCCGTACTCTAGCTTTTGCGTGGAAGGTGCTGATTGGGTAAAATCACTACCTGATTTAAACTACAAGAACTTGTTCAAACACATGTTGATTGTTCGTTCAAATATTCCCATCCACCACGGTTGCATCAATCTTTTCATGGCGAGCAGCCAGTGTCTCATTGTGAATTAAATTAAGAAAAAGTTAGATGGCAGGAATATCATTCAGATTATTACTTCGAGTCGTTGTCTCGACACCACTATGGTTTAGCTTGTTGCCGATATGCACGAATTTGCGCAAGTGCTTAATTGGATCATGTACCCATTGGTGTGGGTCACCCCTGCTTATGTTCACACTTACATTGCCTCAGCCCCCCACCAACTACGCCTAACAAAACAGTCCCCCGGAATACCTTTGTTGCTTGAATTTAAGTTAAAGATAGACTGTATTGCGTACCGTAGCGTAAACAGGCTTTAATTTGACAGTTCAGGGCTAGCTGTGACACAGGGCTAGTCTAAAGCTTTAATTGAACAACATCCTGCTCCTTTTCTTGTGCTTATGTAAACTTGACACGGTGGATCTAATACGTCAATTGATCAAGAGTTAAATTCACCCCAGGCCGTCCCGAGAGTATCGCTTCACCCATGATGTCCCCACCCCTTAAAAGGTAAATCGCCTTTTCTTCCGCAACTAGTGGTTGCTAGTATCAATACTGGGATAGATTGCAGAAAGACATTTACTTCACAACGACGATGGGAATAGTGCGAAAGAGTTGAAGGAGAGGTTTGAATTACATTTCTTGCCTCGGAATCTATGGTAAGTGCAAGCTTTGAATACCGTGACTATTGGCGAATGAGATGGTGAGGTGACGCTATGGAGATATGAAATTGGCAAACATACGCTGGATATAATTACTCCAGCAGCAGAAACAACGCCAGCAGCGGCAGCCAGCACAAGCCTCCCGGTATAGCGTTTTCAATTGCTTTCATGGGTATAAGTGGCGGTGTGGGAAAGAGCTCGAGTACGGTTCGTTTTTAGTAGCTCAAAAATTGAGGGAATTTTTTTGGTTGTGTTAGTTAATTCGCCGAATTTCGATATATATTTCCTTTGCCATCTGTTCTGCTGCTGCTGTAAATTTCTATAAATTTTATTTAATCTAGGTACTATATCGTGTGTAAACGTGCAAAATCGAAAAAAAGAAAACGAAGGCCGGACGCCCGTGGTTACTGGTAGGCGTAATTAGGTAAATATATTCACTTTACTCAAAAACCCTAATAGTCTCTGGCGCCACGGATTATGTGAGCTATTTAAATGTAAAATTGCTCGTGTCTATACTTATATATTATGCACATGCATATGTTCACATAGCCTCACAATTGAAATACGCCGGCGCTACCCATCCATTACAGATACACCACGGCCGATAATTATTATTCTTTCATGCATACGATATATGGGGGGCAACCCTGTGCGCATTTTGTCACGATTTTATGCACTTATACTCATTTTACCTCGAGTAGGTATTTATCTAGTTGCTTTTTTTCATAGCCAATTATATCTAGTCTTGTAATTTCCATGCTATTAATGGCAAGGGGGGTAATAAAGCTTGGATCTCGTTAACGTTGGTGTGAATATCGTTAAGACTTGGACATGAAGTTAAAAAAGAAACGAAATTTTAAAGAGTTGAGAAGTTACGCTCTTGCAATCAAAACACTGTTGGTACAGGGCCCTGCTTGCCACCATATGGACTTGAGAAATGCCCGTAAAAGGTTTGGCTTACCGGGTTTTCCTTCATTCGTTTGCCTCACCAAAATACATTCATATGTGAATAGCTAGATGAGCAATGAAATTTTAGTTGCTTAATACCATAATAACTCGCAAAAAAAGAAGGTTCGTTAGGTAGGACGGTAACTGCGAATAAGACGGTACTTCCAGCCTAATGGATCATCCTGGGTGAGGTGCTTGGAAATAGGACAATATTCACACGCACCATTGAAGCAGCATTATTAGTGATTAAAACGTTGAATCTTAACCTTCGCCTTTTTATTTAACATCGGCCTGTTCCTCGCCAATATGACAATATTCTGGTTTGAGACAGTAGTTTCTTCAAATTCTTATGTTTCATTGTATCCATTCTTATCCGCGAGATATTGCGGTAATGCTGATGTATATAGTATCTTTATAACGGAAGTTATCTGCATAAAATGCTGTACATATCTGTTGTCGGCGGCAGCATATTGACCTTGTAATAAGTTCTGCCTGGAGTGTCAGGCCTTACCGTAAGCCATCAAGCAATAGATTACGTCAATATCACCCTTCTGAAATACATGCTCGCAAATGTGTCTTACTTTATTCAAACAAGCTTCGAATAAATGATATGACGTTGAAATTAAGTTGGGGCACATCATGAACATGACGGAGTTATCCATTCCATTATTCGACTTTTTGCCTTGGCGCAAGTAAGCCGCTTTAAAGACAACATTCAGCTCGGCTAATTAAAGATGTGCCATTAGATGTCGTCCAACGAAATTCTTGTGCTTGGAGACAGGCCATATTAGTGCGCATCAAGAAGAAATGACAAGCCCGTGAAGGAAAGAGAGCTGTTGGTAGACAAACAATAAGCGGAAAATACCTCTCGGGCAGCTCAACCGACCACACTTTATTTCAGTGAGAACATTGCATGACAAGACACCTGCAATGATTTGTTTGTTGCGGGGACTATCAAAGAATTTATGACTATGACTGCCTTCATATCTTAAAAATATATTGCATTCATGTATTTCGTGAGATTTTATTGCCTCAATTTATAAGGCTGGGGTTGCTACCCTGTCCTCCGGCAATGTTGCACAATGCTAGAAAACAAACCCCCCCCCCCCCGGATGTGCAACGACATCAAAATCCCCTCCTTGAAAAGAGCTACATTTCAGAGGGGCAAAATCACGTAAAGGGAGAAATATAAGAATTTGTTTAAGAAATACCAAATAAGTAAATTATCCATTTGCACGTAATGATAATCTTTCGGTTCTGGCCATCATGGGAGTCGGACGTCTCCGGGTTAGAAAAAGAGGGGTATCACCAAACACCACCTTTTCCGATATCAGCCATGGGAATTTTAAATGCTGGCGTCAAATTTTTTGATATATTTTTGACCGAGTGCGCCAACCCCTGGAATGTTTCCTACATGGTATGATGCACAAGGAACAGTATGACGTCGTTGAGAGACCGAAATCGTATTTTTCCATAGAAATCTGCCTTGGCGAAGTCTGTGTACATGTCTTTGAAAAGTTTCACCTGTCATGCCTGGCCACGAGTTGAAGGCGACGTTGGTCTCCGATCAGAACTGTGTTTATCCCTCGTTAACTGTGTTGCAGGAAGGATCAGAATTCCATACCGTTAAAAGCGTTATAGAGCTATACGTAACTAATTTGAGTACGTTCACGGGTCTCGCTTCTTGATATGTATATGATATTGCAGTAGCCATCAGAGTATTTTGGTCATGTCTAAGCGGACAATCTTCAATTTGAACGCAGTGGGGGATCAATTCGAAATTGTATTTTGAATTAAGATGGTTATGTGTCACACACCAGGCTTAACTTAAAACAGTTGATCTTGCATGCGATGACGATGTTTGCACGACATTAATCCTCTTGTACAACGCCTATGGTGGTTGAGCTCCTGCATACTGGGGATTGATTTCATTAGTCTCATGATTCTATTGGAACTTACTTGCATTGAATGTAGTATTTTTGTGATTTGAATCATACGAGATATGTCCCACAAAACCAGAATATTCCTCACCTTATATATTCCCCCTAATCTCTTCCTTGGGACCACTCACATAATATTCTTTCCCAATGGACTGTGCGGCAAACATCACTCCGCAACCAACAAACAAGAATTCAGCAAAATCCACAAAATACACTTTTCCGAAACGCAAAATCAAAATGTGCACATACAACGAAAACAAATGCCTCCGTGCGGGCTGTACCTGGAAAGAATACACCGTGACCAGATGCAAAAGCTACGATTACGAGACAAAAATCTGTAGCGCTTTTACAACGTTCGCATTCAAAAAAAAGAAGGTCGTCTGCCCAAGTTGCAATTGGGAGATCGAGGATTGAATATGTGTTGCTGCACGTGGACCCTTATGGTGCAGAGCCCAAAGGATTGAAGTGTTGGCGGGGATGGCAAGGGGTGTTCATTGGCGTGTTGAGTCCATTTGTTATTTCTGTACTCGCGATTACCCTAGTAAATGGCATATAAGATCTAGACCACGGTCTTATCTAAATGTCAGCTTCAATAGGTCTCTAAAAAACATACCTTTTACGTACACCAAAGGATACTGTCTTGTAACTGTCTTATAATCTACTACTGTCTTCTATGCCAATAAATACGGTACTGTTGTTTCTTCTGTTTTTGAATTACATCTTGCTGGCAGAATCAAGTTGGCGATCCAATGCACAAAACACATGACACCCATTCCCAACCCAGAGTACGAGGGTCTTACTTTGATCTAAATCTGACATAGTAGTGAGTATGGATTAATCAGCAAACAAATGTATACAAAAGAATTATTTGCGACAAGCGTGAATGCATTTTTTTTTTTGTTTCGTTTCCTATTTTCCCCGTCGGTAGCGACGTAGCCGACGGCGCGGTAACAGGATACAGATCACGCTAGATATAAGATTGTCATCCGGATCCGGCGGCCAAGGTACATTTTGATAAATAATATATTCTCAAAAGGCCATCCACCAGCAGCCCTCTACCCCAGCCCAGAATCACCCCGATTTCCCGTCCGCGTTCAAAAAAACTCTGAAGAGGGCGAACTTGGATTTGTTAGAGTACTTTCTTTGAGTGAAAGGATTCTATGAGGGATTTCTCACCACTGCGGGGTGCGTGGTCGGCTATTTGGGTGTGTTCATATACATTGCAATGAGTTTTCATGGGCTGTCGCGGATGCCGAAGGAGGGCGTTTGCAGAAAAGGTGATCTACTGGCAGTATCGTAGAATGTAATTTATAGATAACTTGTGGGTACATGGAGATACACACAATTCGTCTGTGTGGGCGCGTACTTGTGTAGGGCTTTGTAGGGGAGGGGGCAAGTCAGTCGCGCCAAGAGGTAAAGTTTAGCTTTGCAACGTTGAATCAAGGTTTTTTGGGGTGGTCGCCAGGTCGCCCATAGGTAACGGCTCAGTATGATGTCGCTAGACATGGGTTGCATTAAACGCCTGGCCTCGCAACAGGGGAGGCAGCAGCTAAGAAGAACAGTGCGATTGGAAAGCCAATATAGATCATGTTTAGTGGTTGACCATGTCCGAAGTCTCCCTCCCAGAAAAATGCTTACGGACTGCGTGCTCCATCAGGGGATTAATTTAGCGAGTTTTTGTGATCGAGCGCTCCAGAGCAGGAGTTTCGTTTTTTGTGATCGGGCGACTTTTTGCTTACAAAATCTTCAGAAAAATTTTGTCTTCTGAGAAATCCAAAGCTACACCCCCCTAAATATAATTTTTCGGCAAGTATTCGCATATAAAATCCAAGAGGAAACCGCTGTGAGATATAGGCGATCACCCAGAGCACCCGATACGGTGACAGGATCACGAAAAACTCGTTCCCCTGATGGCAAACTTGGTGCAAGATCTCAGCACTTTTATATTTCTGTAACCTGTAGGCGATGGAGCCAATGGAGGAGAAGAAGATTTCCACCTTTGATTACTAGCCGCACCAACTTCTTTCTTGTTGCTGGAATGGGCACCCACCTGATGATGGGTCTCTGACGGATGGGTGCCTTAATTGGCGATTCTTTTTGTGGTCTGGCAACCCGAATTAAACGAGATCGTGATAAGTGGGCCCTTACTTGTTTATGAATACTCGAAACCCGCCAAAACCCCATCATAATCGGTTTTCATTTCTACCCTTGGGAATTGTAATGATGCAATGTAACGGAGAGCCAGCCCGCGACCTACATACCCCTTATTCCACCATTCCCCGTGGGCGTTAACTTCTGATATTTAAAGCTATATGTGTCTTGTTGGTGCTACTGAAAACAGCTGTCGTAAGCACATGCTCGAGGTCAGGACCTTCGTGCTTACAATGCGATTCTGCCCATATTGGGAGCAGAAGAAGATAATTTGCCCTCTGAATCAAAAGCATACATATCGTTGCATCGGGGATTTCCCGGAAGTATCAAAATTACCTCCCGATATGAAAACTTCCTTGTCCATCACTAAAACAAAACAAAAGAAAAATTGGCCTGCCACAACTGACAACATAGAGATACAGGTCGAATAGGGAGTCGAAACCCTGGTTTTGAGAATCAGACTATCGTGTGATACATCAGGGGAAAGGCTAAATCTGGATCCGCGGCTCAGGTGGATCTGGAGCTCGCGATCCACTCAAACGAAACTGGGGATCCAGAGCGGCCAGAGCTGAGCGATCTGGCTCCCGTGGATCCTGAGCCGGATTGCTCAAATCACTGGATCCTGAGCCGGATCGCTCAGATCAGACAGCTCAGGAGCGGGATCACTCAGATCAGCCCCCTCGCAAGCGCAACCTCTGGCAACCACGGATTAACTCTGTGGGGCCTAGTATGGCTCAGATTGCACCGGATTCACATTCACGTTTGGACGCAGAGCATTCCGAAATTGATAAGTTGTGGAATTGTATTCTAAATGAAGCCTCGCAAATCCACCGACCAATCTACTCGCAAATCCACTTGTAAATCTACTCACGCATCCACCATCAGATCTACCGTCAGATCCACCCTTGAGGCTGCTGCTGGGCTCCACTGGAGGCAATGAGATTCTGTAGAGAGCGATAGTTAGCACAATTCAAATTGGAGGCATGGAGTCTGCTGTAGAGGGGGGAGTGGGTAGTTTGATGGAGGGAGAGCATAAAGGCTGTGAGCAGCCTGGGGACGAGGCAAGTGAGCAGCGGGCTTGGTAGTAGTGCGCTTGGCAGCAGCGGGGTTCGTAGCAGCAGGTGAGAGCGAAAGGTAGAAAGTGGCTTGGCAAGAGCCTAACGGAGCAAGGTCCCAGGCTAGCCTCAACTCCGTACAGGTTGGTGCAAGTCCGTATTTATTACCCAAAGTAGTAGATGTGGCTATGGATTCGGAGGTACAGTAGTGTTGTGCCCTGTTGGTCTTGCGTAATAAGAACTTGCACGGACAGGTGAACGTAACAAATACCAGGAGATACCGGCTGCTCACTTTATGCATAATGAAAACTTGCATGCACCTAAGACTATTGAATACAGAAAAAAAAAAAATGCACCCAGGAAAGCGTGATGGATGAAGCCTCCAAAGGGAGGTTATGGAAACGAGACTAGTCCATGAGGGATGAAAAAGCACATGTGGGTACCTAATGAATAACTCAGGTCAACAGATGGCTGCAATCCTTCCGTGTGAGGTTGGTGACTAAATGATTTAATTCTCGGTCATCAACTGGCCAAACTGGTTGGCCTGGTAGTAGGTGGTTTCTCTGAGTGATCTATTATCTCCGTTGCTTTAGCTGAGTTTTATTGTCTGCCTCGCTTTAGCTCAGTTTTATTGTCTGCCTCGCTTTAGCTGAGTCGGGAGTGAGTTAGGAGAGTTCAAGTTGGGAGGGTCTATCCAGGGTGATGATATGTTTGCATCTCGTTCCGAAAAGGAAACTTCCCTTTCTGTCATGCGCATTCTTCCGCCACATAGCCACATATGCAATTCAAAGCTGTTTAAATGTGAAGGATATATGTAAAGGACTTCCCCATCCATTTCTATCATGTTCAGCTCAGTGCGCAGGTCGCTTAATATAGCGAGTCTAAGCCAATACATGATAGTGATCTTCATACAGGTGTTCAGCCCAATGTCACGGTTAGCTATGCTATGTAGATAGCGGAATGGTGGACTATATACTTGACTCCCTGACAGTATTCAACTAAACCATGAGGTTATTGTTGTACGCTGGGTTGAAGAATTTTGGGGCAAACTCGTCATTATGAACTAGCAATTACACGGTTATAAAGGCACAACAAATTACCTTCTCTACGCAAATTCAACTACAGATTTTACATCTAGGCCTGGAATTGCGTTATACAAATATATCTTTCACCAATACCTGATCGCCTATCACTTGAGAAGCTTAAGCCATTGCAATGGGAAAAATCAAAAGGGCAGTAATGGTGTTTATCAATAGAATCCTAGATATAATGTTGACTGGATTCCCCGAGTTCACTGGATCACTCTTCACAGACAACAACTTTTGCCTCGACATGCAAGGAGTAGGTCTGCTTTTCCTTGAGCTTCAAATGTAAGCTAAACAAATGCCTTTCATCCAGAAAACAACAGATGGGAAATATAATCTCCAGATACAGATTATATCCCAATCAACAATCTCAACGTTAAAAGAAATAGTTGTGTTTCATTAGAACTGCCTTCAAGGAAATGATTTTGGGTTATTAAGTGTATGCGTTTGAGAGCAGCACTGGTGACACGGATTAATTGAAACTCATACTAGTATGCACTGTGTAATCGAAGTGGATGGATTGTTCATGTATAAGGCACGAGAAATAATGGAGAACTGAGCAGGAATCAGCAGGTCGAAGTCCACAGGTGTTATTAACGCTGGGATGCTTATGTATAATAGAGCGAGGAAAGTGATCGGACAGCTGTGTTTAAAATCACATACAAATTTAAAAACAAATTCGACTTCTGCTCACTTGGTGCACAGCTTATTTTTCTTTAGTCTGGTATCTTTCTTATCCGCTACACCCCTTCTCCACATTGCTGCCACTGTTGTCTGATCGGATCGCCCTTATGACGGTGCTGGCGCGGATTTCCGATATTCGCTCACGGATTGTAGGTAGGGAGGTGAGCTTGTGGATCTTGTGTGTCCAGGAATGTTCCTTGTTCTTCTGGCGTGGACACCTTTTGTCCACATTAGATCAATAATACTCGCCGCGATCCCCCGGTTCCATGTCACTTCCCTTATTGAATCCATAATCAATTGTAGGTCATGTATTTGGGATTGATCCCTCAGGGCCTTGCCCTTTAAATTTGAGGTCTGTCTTTCTATCACCTAATCTAGGGATGGGCATTGAAGTCCTCTATTATCACGACTTTTTCTGCTGAAATCGCGCACCATGTCACGACCTCTTTGAGTTCTTCCGCGTTGCGGGCCGCAAGTACGTAGCGCACATGGACTCCCGTGCGAGTGTTACAGACCCCTATAATGTCCGTCCTTCCGTTTTTCTTTGATTATGCAGTATGCTTGTAACTTCGATGGTCGCCAGCCAGGGTTGGGGGGCTTGCCACATGCTTTTCGGTGTGCGGGCGAGTGGTCATTTGAGAAGGAAGTGGGGGAGGGGAAAAAAGAAGAAGAAAAAGAAAAAAGAATGCAGGCGGAAATTGAAGCAAAACACAACAACAACCACGCTACCGTCCCAATTGCAACTCAAACAATCAAATTCTGTGAAAAACGAAAATTGCAAATGCACTCAACTCACTGGGTGTGAAAACAATGTCCTGCCCAGCCACATGTGGAGCATCAAAGATACTCAAATAAGGAAGTGTCAGTGGGGTAGACGATGGTACGACGTGGCCATCTTGGCTGATATCGAAGATTTGGGTCGACGCAGGAACGCTTGTTCTTCCCTGCCGGGTTTGGCGCCCAGTATATGGGGTCATCTCCCATCGCTCTATGCGTAGTGCAAAAGGGTCTCTTTTCAGGTTGAAGATCAGAACAAGCTTTGTCTGACCCCCAGAGTTTAATAGCCACCACTTAGCATCAATCCTACGTGCGCTTAGGCCTTCCGCATACCCAACCTGCGGTAATGGATCAACTACACCACTTGGTAACAGAAGAAATAAGAGTATACCTACTTCAAGGACAATAGACGGGAAGCTATTACGGGTTCGAGAAGATGGGCCCAATGCCGCATCTGCTTCTTTAGAACGAATACCGGGGACTGTAAAGCGTGTTGAATTGAGACCACAGATGGATTGGGACGAATGGCCAGGAAGGGAGGTGATTCGACAGATCAGTTCGATGAAAAATTGACTACACACAACTTCATGGCCCAAGCTTGGCATCAAGCGGACTATGAGACTGCTGATTTCCTCCTCATAGGTGAAACGGACATGCCTACGAATTGCAAGATGCTTCAGTTTCTGGTCCAAGATGTCCAGGCATTCCGGTGGAACATCCTCAAAAAGGATGCGCAATTCCTTTGCATTGCTTTCGTAGAGTTGCAGGAGGTATCGCCCCATGGCGCTAGGTGATGAGTAGACAAGCCGGCGGAAAGATGGGACGATGGCCGCAAGTTGTGAGAATGGATCCATATGCGTTTGGATAGTAGTGGACTGGTTAAGAACAGGGCCATTAGTTCACAGCTCCATGCAGTTGATCGGGTGGCACCTCTGCAAGGATGCGTGGATAAGGTGGATGACGATGCTCGTCTAAGTACTCATGTTGCCGCAAACTTGGACTGTCCTCGTATCCAGACGTGGCCCCGCTACTAGCGTCTTGGCGCAAGGCCTCAGTGCGTGAGCAGGAACACCCTAACCCCCATAGCGCTTGCGCGCGTCTAATCCTTCCCCTTTGAGGAGACTATCCTTCCCCCGGAACGAGAACACCTTCCCCCAACATGTGGGTAGTCTACATTTGGGTAGCCTCGTCCCCAGGCACTTTTCACGTGATATTTCGGTAACGAGGCCAACTTCGGTAGGCATGGGAGGATGGGAGGAGAATCTCCACGCGGAACGAGACTGCTCGACGCATACCCGTGTTTATGAGAATTGAAGGCCGTCACATGACCCGGCCGATCGATCAGTCTGAGCTCTGCCCACTATCTGCCCACCCCATGTTAACCATCAGTTGCTGACCTCTGAGTCCAACGTGACCTCCTCCCACGCCGAACGAGGAGGTCTGGCCGTTGGTGGCTGAGAGGACGAGATGTGGCGGGCGGGGGGAGGCGTTGAGGATGAGTTGTGTTGAGGACGAATATGCGGAGGAGGAGGGGGTAGTGGAGGTGGGGACGAGGCTAGTGGAGGTGAATGTCAAGTCGTGGAAGGCGTCGTGGAAGGCGTCGTGCAAAGGCCAGAGAAAGATAAGAGCTGGATATACCATACCGTATATCCTTGATATATCCTTGGTTCTTGACGGCCGTGAACGGAATCGAACCTCTGCTGTATCTAGCGATAAAAAAAAAAAAAAAGAGACCACTGCCAAAAGACCACACAACCCAATTATGTTCGAAAGTATGCGGGAGCCCAAAGAGCTCCATCCCCCCCACACACCCCCACTCCCCCACCCGACAGTCTGCCCACCCGAGATCATGCGTGGATTATAGTCCCATCGTGGATTATTATTTTAAAAAACACTATTAGTTCCCTTGTCATATATGTGGGCGGACCGCTATACATCAGTACACCCTGCTCTCGTGCCAGTGCACCCCCCAATGTTTGCGGGCTTAGAATTTACTGAATCGAATCGGCTCAGACATCAATTGCTACATTTATATTTGCCACAAGATGGCCATGATGCAAGTGCAAAAAAAAACTCCACGCAATCACAAAGAAAGGAAAAAGGACGGTAGCTTCACTTCCACATCCACCCCACCACGCACCAGACTTGTCGATGGATATTTGGTGGCTTATATCAGCTCCTCGCAGGTTCGAGGATGCCTTTCATAAAGAAAAAGTTGATCATGGCAAGAAGTTTCAGCATGACCGCCTCAAATTCGAATCTTGGATGTGGGGTTTTGAACAGAAGAACGCAATGCTCTGCAAAATGGTTTGCCACATGGCCAATGGGCTCCGAGAAATTATGACTGTTGGAAAGGATGAGGCTGCATTGATTGCATCTTCATGCCTTTCCAAGGCAATGGACATAGAATCACCTGTCTTCCCGCTCGATGGTAGTCACATGCTGGCCAAGGGCATTGTGGCAGAAAGCCTTTTAAACCCGCCCCAGCACCTTTCCATTTGAATGTGAATTTCCTAGTGCTGTCCGATAACTTTGCTCGCTCTAGATCTATATTACAACGTTTAATACAAAAAGTTGCCCTATACTCGCTACCTCCCTGAAGTGAAGTGATGAAAAAAACAGGGGTTATGTAAACTCCAGATCTTGATCAGTGCCACAATTTTGCAGCATCACTTAAACCCCCAGAGGCAAGAGTTTGACTGATTATGGAATTGTAGAATCGTGAATAGGTCAGCAGGCCGGGCTGGCAGAAGCTGTGCGCGGCTCCGATATTAACCGAAGACGGCTGTGGCGCTTTGAGGAGGGATGCCTGAATGAACTGATGGATGCAGCTGTGGATGGGCGTGGTCATTCAATTTCAATATATAAACTTACCGGACAGATGTCAACACCACTGCGGGAATGTCGGGGAAGGGATTGCATGCACAGCCACTCGCCTCTTCTGCTCCTTATTCCTGCACTCCTCTTGCGCCTCCCCCGGAGGCGTGTTGGCGCGTGCTTGCAGGGATTTTCTATGCGCAAGCTCTCGGTGGGATCTGTGTGGCCCTGGGCGCGCCTTCGGAGAAATTCGATGGCGTGCTGGCACACTGTGTAGATCGGCTTCTGGGCCCGGCGCGGTGGCTAGTGCTGTGCCGCGGGGAGGAGTTTACGGGCGTGAGGGGAAAGGTGTGCGTCTTGGCTGGCACCGCTGGTCATGCTAGGCGTGGGGCTTGCGCGATTATGTTGTTACGTTGTCGTGTCACCTTGTTGTTGTTGTTCTGTCTTGTGGTAGTTACATATGTAGTTTGTGCAAGCTCAATGGAAGCCGAGAGGGAAGGCAAGAGACGACTCTAGTCTCATGCCAAGACGACTCGAATAAGGGACCTAGCACTATGGCGGAGTATTTGTTCCAAAGATTCCCCGTGCTTTTTCCCGCCGACCTCGTTACTTTTCCCTCCGGCCCCGTTACAATTCACCACAATTGTGTCGTGGGGATTTTTCCCCTGTGCTCGTTTTTTCCCTGCGTCTGTTTATGATATCTTGCTCAAGTCCCAATTGTAGTAATAGTTAGATGCGCGGCCAGAAGAAAACGTGCCAACACTGGCAAAATCAGGGCACAATGGCCTCGTCGCCGACTACAAAAGGTTCAAAACTACTAAAAAGGAGGCATATTACACGTGAATCCCCTCATGAGCTTAACAGACGCAGGGAAAAAACAAACACAGGGGGAAAAATTCCCCCGACACAATTGTGGTGAATTGTAACGGGGTCGGAGGGAAAAAAGCACGGGGAACTTTTGGAACAAATACTCCGCCATACTACCTTGACTGAGACTAACCTTGACAACCAAGGACGCAAGCTGCATATGGTAAGTACCATGTGGTGCTTGATTTGTGGCTGGTGAATCCTGCTTCGAGGGGCTGGGCACGAGACTAGAATCCTGTCCTTGTTCCGCTACTATTATATAAGTAAGAAGGATTTCTACCCACAACCCTGAACCTCTTCCCAACGAGGAAGGCACAATGCAATCGCCGCAGCCTAGCACCAATGCTTCATCCCCCCCCCCCCTTCCCTTTCACCTCCCCCTTCTCCTCTTTCTTCCCTTCCTTCACCACCTGTTCCTCAGCTCCCGCCTCCACAACGAATACTCCGCCCCACTCTCACCGGCAAGCTAGTTTATTCGCCATCGCCGCTGCCGCCGCTGCCGTCACAGCCGCCATGCATCATGAACAGCCTCAGCAGCGCAAAAAATCAAATTTGAAGGCAGCAAGTAGGCAAAAAAAAAAGGCTTCACTTATTAGCAACTTGTTTTTAGGTGGAACTATAGTATTTCTTGCCAGAGCTGCCAACCCCCACATCGATATTGAAGACTGCATCCCGTGGAAATATACGACTACAAGCACTACAATAGCTATAGTGACATTCACCTACCCCCCCCCCCCCCACACTCCCACAAGAAACGGAAACTATCGGCGGCTGCATGCCACCGTTCCCCTAGCGTGACAGAATCCGCGGCTGTCTAAACTAGTACCCCCAACACCGTACCAGTAAGTAGTCTCTCGTTATCATTGGGAATAGTTTATAAATCTAACAGCAATATCTTAGAATTTGATTTTGGGCCGATTAGGGTGGAGACTCCAGTGCAGTCATGGGCCGTGACTATCTAGCTCACAGCAATCCCCACTGCGGTGATTGGAATATGGGGGGGTGAAATCACTCAGAGCACAAGGTGATCTGAATTACAAAGTCAAAGTGAACGAGGTTGATGCCGCTATCTCGGTCAAAAAGATTGAGGGAGACACTGAAGTTAAAAGGGCAGAAGGTTACAGCAACTGCGAAAGAAAGGAAGGAAAAAGGGAAAGAAATAAGTCTCGAGTGGACAAATGGAGAATGCATGCTGCTCGCTCCGTTTCATCGGACAGATGACGTTTGTATACACACAAGGCCGGGAAGGTGCACGCACTGGAAGGCTGACGCCCTGTCTCGTTTCACTGAAACGGGATCCGCGCTTACATGACTGATTTCTTTTGCGCTTGCTTCAATGTCGCTGAGCTCTTTCTTCTACCCTTATTTGATGTTCGCTTATTTCACAGGCTATTGCTTTATCTGCTTCAATTTCTTCTGATTTGCCATCTCATTTCACAGACACTCGCCTCATCTGCTTCAGTCGTATGCGCTCTTTTTCGTCAAAAATCAAAAATCAAAAAAACAATTAAAAACCTACGACACCAGGGATTCCCACGTGGTCACCCACCGTAGTACTAACCTGGCGATCTGAAGCTTAGATATGGCAGAGCGGACGGGATGCCTCGTTGTCTTCAGTCTATGGTCGTAGATGTTCTGTTGAGGCCCAGATCTCGTTACAGATGGCTCGAAAGCTACTGCTGGGAAAACTCGCAGCGCTTGGTTAGTTCTTAGAAACCGGTAGAATTAAATTCAAATATTTCTCTGGGCAACTAGGTATCTATCTTTTAAGCGGTAGACGTGATCATGAAAGGGCAAGCAATGTTACTACTAGTATTGGTAACTGAAAATCGGTTCATGGGTGAGTTTACATACTTATGTAGCTGCAAAAGTCGCGGGACAACTTTGGAAATACCAAAATCAATTTTGCAGCAGAAATGACTCGACGAAGACCGTTAGGTCTCATGATCAGAACCTTTATGGCTACAATGGACAGGTATTGACGGTTAAGATATCTGCTATGCATGTTGGGAATGAATAATTGCATTTGTGCTTCGGAATACCGACAGTGGTAGTAATTTCTGACCTATGACTCTTGCAGCCAGTATCGGACATGACTTGCGTTCCACTGTCCGCATGTACATACTCTACAGTGATTTAATTTCCACCCAATTGCGAAACTCGATGTAGGGTTTGACTGCCACGGATGGAAATCCGCTCGGTGACCTACATTAATGCATACTCTACATACCTACGGTCCATTGATTGGAGGCTTGCAAATGTAAGACTAGCCCGGGATTTGCTACATGTACGCTACTCATGCATGAAGTCCTGCGGTTACATTAGTTCTGTATTGTCCCATCACTGGATTTTCAATTTTCAAAAGGGGCAACAAACGGCAAGAAAACACACTGATTAAACGAGAAATACAGATTGGGTTTAAATTAAATCCCCGAAAAGTCAATGCGAAATAAGAAAACAGTATCATAACCTCCAAATTTACATGCCAAAAAAAAAAAAAATTTCCAAAAGCAACTGGCGCCTTCCTCCTATCCCAGCACAGCACAACCCTAATGCGTAACCAGCTATCCCAGCACGGCCCTAATCCGTCACCAAGTCAGTAAACAACGTTCACCCTCGAAATTAACACAAGAAGTACTTACAACTCGCTCCCTCTCTCCATATCTTATCTTGTACAACCTGGCCGACCGTCTGGCAAAATCATGCAGTTCCCGCGAGTACAGCAGACGGCGCCGATGTTGGATACGCAGCAAAACTGTGGGAATGGTGCGCCGGGGCCAGTGTTACAGCACAAGGACACCGTGCGGTCGGTTGACCTGCACGAAGACTGGTCTTGCCCGCATCGCTTGTGGTGCCGTGCTTCGAGGCCCGCCACGTCTGGAGAGGGTGCTGCGAGGGTGGAGAGTGGGGCGATGGTGAGGAGGAGGAGGAAAAGTGCTGGGAGGAATTTGGACATCATCGTGAATTGCAGGAGCGACGAGTGGGTTTGTTTGGTTGTGTTTTTTGTGTTTTTTTTGCGGGTTGTTGATACCGTGCTGGATGAAATTCAATGGCTCAATTGAGGGAGATTATGGGGTTGCTTTATACCTGGCGTTCGCGTGCAGCTCAGTCTTTCATACACGTATTTGACGTCGGTATCCGGAAATACACTTGTGCTTGTCCTCCCTCGTATCTCAGCCGTACAGCCGTACGAAGCTTAACCTTAGGTGCTGATGATGACAAGGCACTTTTTAATCCAATCCAGGGTGCATGCATATGAGATGCAACGGCCCATTCATTAGATTGGGCCAGTGGTAAGGCCGAGCGTGCACGCGCCGGCAGATTCCGAATGGCAACCACGTTCGCCGCTGCCGTATGCACGAAATGTGCTTACGCGAGTCTAAGGCAATGCAGGTGTAGCGGCCCATCATCATTGGCAGCTGGTACGTTGACCGTGCTAGCGCATTATGCTTCACTAATAATACCCTAAATACAGTACATCTTGGGTCGATGAGATAGATACAGATAGTTCGCTGAGGGCAGGTTCCCTAATTCCCATACAAAAAAAAGATTTATCGCATGCCTCTGGTGATGCGGCGAAACACCTTACCCATACATATATGTATTTATTAATGGAGAATATCTTTCATACGAAATGATTTCCATTCAACAGTTCAAGCGACCCCGACCCCACGCTCCCTATCATCGATCATGGACCACAATTCCGTAACACATGCATCCCTCAGCCGCATCAGCTGTGGGTTGGCAACCATCGACGTAGGGCGATTAAACTTTCAGCCCTATCATGCATTGCGATCGCCAAGATCGCAAGAATATTGATTGAGAATCTGTGGAAAAAGCAAATGCGTTGCTTAGCTCAATCTGCAGTGAACAGTAGCTGCATATATGGGGTCCGCGAGTCCTGCATGCACGTGGATGACCAATTGTGGCATTCGGTTTGCGTACCTCTATCTTGAGACTAATCTCTCTATCTGGATTCTACGAGTGTGTACTGTACCCAGGCCACGTGCGACATGGAAGCGATTAGCAAATCAAACCTCTCAGCTGAGCATTGCACCTATCTCCCGCATCCAGGCGCAATTCCGTCGCAAAAGATTGGAGATTCATTCACCCTGGGCCTCTGACGAACACGAAGTAAGTACTTACCTAAGTATAATTATATTGCGGTTACGGGTGATAAAAAAACCCCTTGGGGCCAAGGCTTGCATTCTTATAACCAGACTATGCTCAATGACTTCCCGATACCGTGAGAAACTTGCGGATGAGAATCGCTGTCGTGTGATAGCGACAAACATGATCTTTTCCTGAATTTAGTGCGGTTTTGGGTATTTTTCACATACAAATAGTAATTGAAAGGAGAACTGTCTAATACTCGAAGATGTGTCTTGCCTTACGAGCCGTGTTATCCGGAGTTTTTACGGTATCGTTTGGACTTCCGAGACACCGACACCGGCACCTTTTGCATGCATGCATGACACGTAAGCCTCAGGACTTTTTTTCACACGCAAGCCACTGCTGGTTTGTATGGAAAATACGCTAATGCAAGAGGAGGTGTCAATGTCTCAAGGTAACCATACTCGTACTCGTGTACAGCACTTCACGTGTCGATTGGACAAACTTCTCCATTCAGCAACACAGCTTAACCTATCATATACAATCGCAAAACTCCCATACATAGATGCAACGTGGGTTCATCAGAACGCAACGACTTTGACCACAGCAATGTTATCGCTGTCCAATCGACCCGTCAAATTCTGAAGCCCATGTACACACTAGAAGCATAGAATGCCTTGCCCGAACACAAGCAATGAATACATTAGAAGCATACGCCTAGCGCTTCAAATATACCATGTTTCTGCAGAACTGCCTCTCATGTTCGGTCTAAATTCGTTTATAAGCATGCGAACCTTGGCCCTGAGAGTATTCCCAAACCGGACTAATTGGCGAATAAGATTCCATAAGATATTTATGTACCTTGGCCGTTTTGTCTTACAATCTCGAGATCGGAGACCCCTCTGCTTCCATGGAATAGCGATCTCATGCGCCCATTGTTGACGGTAACGGGAGTAACCTCTACCTATATCACGAGAAAAATTTGTCGTTAAAAGTACTTCTGAGACTTGGAAATGTATGCTAAACGAAAATAAATATGCTTTTATCAGGTATGCCTATATATAACGGACACCTTCGTATGTAAACAGGTGTGCTTGTGCTATTCCTTTAGGTATGCAGGGCGCCAACCGTGTTTCGCATTGAACATCAATGTATCTTCGTAGTTGCATCATGCATAGCCTCGGCACCAGCATCATGCAGTCTTCATTCCATGGCCATGAACATATGTATCACCATGCATTCCCGATTGCATGCATAATCAGGATATGTGTGAAGAGGTGGCCAATCAATTAGATACGCCATCCATGCACTGCACATTCAAGGGATTTGAAAACATATCTTGACTTCATGCCAGCCGCAATCCCACCATGAAGTAGTCAAGACCGTTGCACTGCATGAGGGAGATTCACGATAACGGCCTCGTCCTCCTTGCAATCGATGAACATTGAATGGGGCTGCGGTAAAAACCATCATGATCACTTGAAGCAATGAAGAGCAAACTGCGACAGATATATGAACAGCGCCACCTTACCCCCTCCCCCCTCCCGACGCATTGCAATAATCAAACTTGCAAGTCTGTTCAATCCGCATTTCCAAATCTACATACCTACTTATTACATAACTACAAATCACCTTGAACGCCTAAAACCATTCAAAACCTTTCCATACCCACTCACTACAATTTTATGGCGAAAATGGACAATAACCAGGAGAAACGACTTCTTGACCGCGCAGTTCCAGATGCCTCCTCTGTTGTTTCCACTGGCAAAGACTATTGCGCCTTTGTAATTTGTCCATATTGTTGGTCGATTCAATTTTGGTCGGAGAAGTGCTATCATTGTGGGACTGACCTTTGAAGAGGGGCGCCGGGGAGTTGTCGCTCGTATGATGATGATGTACATGTCCATGCGCTGCTAGATCTTGCCAATAAAAAATTTAATCGATGTCGACCTTGATCGGACATGATTTTGGTCGCAGCAAACTTACCCTAACTAGCTAGGTAGCTAACCTACCATTGATACAGTAGCAAAAAGCTCGGGGCTTAGAGATGCGACTTCTGATCCGAATACATCATTACAGAACTTGTGTACGCGATACTTCCTGAGTACCCTCACGAAGGCGTGTTGGGCGATTGTCATTCTTTTCCTTTTTTGTACTTGCTGGATTTCTTTTTTGTTGGTCTTTTTTTTCTTTATTTATCTATCTTTAAATTTAATCGGTATTCAATGCAATGATATATCATATATTTAATATCTATACATTTTTCTCACCAAAACTCAAGATTGACTCATCAGATTTATGATCGGGATTGTCTAAATATTAATATGCGCACAACAAGAAAATGAAGAAAATGCATGGAAGAAATACATATGTAAAACTATACGGAAACAAATAGGGGGAAAGAAATAAAGAAAAAAAAGCACCAATGTGCTCCCGAGTTCCAGTTGTTTCGCCGCCTTGCTCTCTATTTCCAAAATTCTTATGATTTTCGAGATCCGTATAGTTGTAATGAATGACCAATTATATGTGGATAGAAAATGGGTATTAGCTGCAATTTTGAACTTTACGATCGAAGATTTCGATTATTTTGGGGAATGAATCGTAAAAAACGGGAATTTTTCGGAAGTTTCCCAATATAATATAATAATAGGGTTAGCGGTGCACTGAGTGAACTTTAAAACGATCAATTTTGACACTGGGCTAGCTCGCAGCCTCCAAGAGGTGACCGAGACCCATGCCTACCTACTTAAGTAAGTAGCCGACGGGTGTTCTCGTATTCAGAGGGCGGAATATTTCAGCCGGCAGGTGGCTTGATTAGGAAGTATCTCCATACATTGCTTGCCTATTTGGGGGGTATATTGTGAGTGATCCCAACGACTGCATTTGGCATCTGAAGGGCCAAGGCCGCTCGTCAATGTTCTCTCCCGAGTTCGTCAATGCCGCCCGTTAACGTCGCCTTCCGCTATGGGAATGAGGCTAGGTGTTCTTTGCGGCCGATTTCCAGTATTTAACGAGCTCATTCCCCCTGCCTTCTCGCCCCTCCCATTCCATCCCCACTTCTCTCGCTCCGCCGATTCCCCCTCACCCCACTCCCTTTCACCCATCCAACCGCTCTTACACTGCCGGCCTACGCTCGCAACATCACAACACCCAAGCTGCGTATGTAAGTGCAGGGTTCATCATGGCCTGAAATGGCGCCTCGGTTAGTCATGGGCTGCTGACATATACTTTTTACTTTTAGTAACCTACGTCGCAGTGGCCCAATTCAATTACCGAACCAACATAGCCTGCCTGCACCCTTTTCCACAGCAACTGCATAGAACTGGTGGGAGAAATGTTGCCTCAAAGAGACACCGATGAACTCCGGAACGCAGTGCAAAGACAGGCTACAGCCATCCAACGACAAGATGACACCCTCCAAGGGATACAAACAACCCTCCGACTGCGGAATATCCTTTTGGAGCAGATCATTGATCTTATTCAGGAGACTAAATCAGAGGTGGAGGGGCTGCGAACAGAGGTGCGGGAGTTGCGAGCAGAGGTGCGGGAGTTACGAGCCGATGTCCGCCAAAATGAAAACAGCTTGAATAGGCTGGAAAGGGAGTATGCTAATAGACCTCGCTCACTTTCATTTAATCTCCGATAACTGATTTTATTGTTCAAAAGGAACAACTTGCTCCCTATGAGGCTACACAATGCTGGAGTAAGTGACGAAGCACCATTGCAATACCCAGACTGGGTACAACTAGAGCCCCCATTACCGATGAACCGCCGGGACCTCCTCCAGCTAACAAGTAAGACTCCTTCTCGCCTCATGGAGTTTGCTTTTTGAGATTATAACTACTAACTTTATCCCGGTCACAGGCCATAACTATGCTGCAACTGCACGGATATTGGGGCTCCCTGCTTTACACGAATCTACCACAGTCGATTACCTCAGGCGCCAGATAGCTCAGTATCTTGGCGTAATATACGTCACTATCGCGCCATGATTGTGTCGTTTTTTTTTTTCTTTTTGCGCATACAGATTGCTTTAAGCGTCCAAGGAGATGATTTTGGGGGCTGGAGTTGAGTTGGAGGGGCGGAAGAGGGCGATGTTCATTAGCACTACCTTCACCGCTACGAGTCGAGCGTCTCGTACTAAGAACATCGCCTCGCGATCGCGTACCGAGTGCAACCATCATGTACCTCTTATTTGTTTTCCTTTACCATCGTTTTTCATTCTCTATTCTCGACCGCGGTGAAGGGTATATAAGCGGGTTGTTAGCACTAGTTTAGTTCATTAAGGAATTGGAATTAGCTTCACACTTGCCCGCCGCAAGTCCTGGTGAAATCTTCAGATTCTTTCAATAAATGTGGGTGCTCGAGATGGAGGGGCGGAAGACGTGGTCACTGATTGCCATGATATGGACTCCTCGAGGAGGTGCTCGAGAATTAGAAGAGGAGGAGGAGAAGGAGGAGGAGGGAGGAAGCACAGTGGTCTCGTACGTGGGATCTCGCAGGCAGCAGAGGCGAGTACAACCTCCGCCGCCACGAGTCGAACGTCCCGCTACGAACAACGCCTCGCTCACCCACCCCATACTCACACTCCCTCAACTCCGCATGACAATAATGCTTCGAGTATACCAGTTCACGAGATCCTCGACACCACCTATAGCGCTCGTCTTGAGGGCAAGGGAGCAAGAGCAGAAGCAGAATAAGACCCTCCGAATGAAAGTCCCGCAGGAGAAGATGAATGGGTGAGTGAGCAAGCAAGTGAAATATGTTTTGGCCAATTATCCGGGGGAGGCAACACCCATACATACGCACACTGCAAACTACCAGTACTTGTTGATTAGGCATAAATACCGCGTAATAATGCATTGCTGATGGAGAAAAGAAAAAAGCGTACACAGTACGGGTGGAGATTGGAGTTCGAAAAGCGGAAGGAGAAGAAGGATGTGGGCGGGTGTTACAGTTCATTATTTCAACCATCTCCGCCTCCTCCTCCGCCACGAGTCAGACGTCCCACGCAACTACGCTTCACCCTCTCACCCCCTCGCTCGCTCTCGCTCAACTCCAGATAAAATTAAAGCTTCGAATGAATAATGAGCTGGCGACATCATGACCATCACCATTACATAATCGCGCTCAGTTTTGGTCGGGAGGAGGGAGGGAAGCAAAAAGAAGAAGAAGCGGAATAAGATTTCCAGGCCCAATATATTTCATGCACGTACATTACGGAAAAAGGAGGTCTTTTATAGATTGTATACTGGCCGCACACAGTTTATCTCGATTTAAGGAGGTTGTGCTGGTTGTATCTTGGTTGGGAAGGCTATAAAACCAGTTGGGGGTGGAGGGGTAAGTGTAGATACTTCCTTTTTGAGCTCAGAAAACCAGAACACCACCATGGCATCACCACCCCAAGTACCACTTTGGGAGGGCATCCGTATACCGATCACTCCACTATCACTTCTGAAAAGTCGCTTTTTTTCTTAATGTACGTATACGGGTGAACTAGTCCGGATCCGGAGTGAACCTAGGGAAGCAGGGGAAGACGTTTTGGGAAGACTTGACTTCCGGTTCTGGCACTTAGTTAGAGAGACTAGGTAAATCTCAGCCTAGCTCTTTCTCACTTAAAATGCAGCGCTAAACCTGTTGAGGCACGCTAATCTTACGGTGGGTGACCATACCTACTTATTGTCACGTCATCTCCCACCGTAGACTTCCTCTTTAATTAGAGGATCCAAATTAAGCTGGCTCCCTACAGAGGGTTCAAAGTCCCTATAATTCACAGAGTCGGTGCTATCCTCGTCCGGCCTCGGTTGTGTAGGGAGGTTTCTTTCTTCCCTTTGTAATATCATTTTTACCTATCCCTTTACCACACGAGACTTGGAAATTTGCAAGATCCCGAAAGTGTTAACCGACCATTGAGGGTATTCAGAATCGAAAAAATCTGGTCAAAAAAGTATATCCGGAGGATAAATCCGGAGGATAAAGCAGAATATCCGGTTTTAATTCTGAATGCACCCCGACATCAGGGGAAATCCGGGTTGATCCTGTTGCTCCGGATGATTGCAGGCTATCTCATCTCAGAGCGGGTTTTCTCTCAAATTTTATATGGTGGGAATACTAGCTGTAAAAGATTCTTTAGCAATTCAGGAAAGATTATGTACATGTTCAGAAACCTGTGGGCTTTATTTAAATTTCTTCAAAAGGGAAAAAAAACCGTTTCAAAATAATATAAAATTTGTTAAAGAAAAGTCGCTCGATCACAAACACAATTAGAAAAACTCGTGCTCTGAAGCAATTGCAACATGATCCACTCGATAAGCGAAAACTATTTCCCCCTGATAAGTTATTATTTATTATTCCGCACAATTGATACATGTTATGTATACCTTGATTTAACTGTCTCGGCATTTATAAACTCATATTCACATTCTTATTATATATCTAAAAGACAGTCATCATGATACTTATACTAAATATGTACTTTATTAGAGTAAAAACGATTAGGCATCCGGAGGAAGAGTATGGATGAAAGATGGATGGGTAGAAACAATTGCAAGCTCTGATAAGTACTACATGAGTTATCCAGAAACAGCGGTACATGTACCGGTATGGAAGAAGGGGGAAAAAATGGAAAAAGAATGGAAAATGAGGGATTCGAAATGAGAAACTTTGGTAACAATTGCTCAATTGAAACATAGATAACGGAAGAGAGACAAGTCTTGAAAGAGACATCAGGGATCAGAGAAGGAAAGCGAATTCGAGGGGAAACTGGGTTAGGAAATGGGAAAAATGACAGAATGAGGTGGATGCCTTGGAAGTCGATCTTCTCTGGGTTGGAAATATTAACAATCGTTGCTTATCGTCTTGCGAGGTAGTGTGCTGGTAGCGTAGGCAGGTTGGCTAGCATGCGTTCGAAAACAGCCGCGATTCGATATTTTTTGTGAAATTCCGCCTTCTCCAATAGGTATTGCAATTCAGCTGGGCTCCTTCATCGGTTTGCTCCAGTAGGAATCTCACAACGTTCGGACACCCTTCTTCGACGGCCAAAGACATGGAGCCTTGCAGTCGAGACCGTGTGAGTGATTTTGTCTTGACGGTCTCTGTGAGAAGTAATATGGCTGTTTGCTCCTTCACATGGGCAATGGCGGAATGAACAGGCCCTCTAGGCAGGTCTGGAAACCACTGTCGGCCGAACCAGATACCCCGTTTGAAGATGTTCTGTGAATATTCAATTGTCAGTTCCACGATGGATTTTTTAGTCTCGGGCCACACAGCCGTTCCGAACTTCAGAAGTTGAGTGCAAACGGAAGGCTTCCCCTTTGTTGCGCCGCCTAAGAGTGCGAGATCATATCCACGCCTCACCAACTCAGCATCCTCAGAAAGGGTGGGTAGGATGCTGTCTATGCGAGCGAGCACTGCATCGTGGCCGTTTTGTGCAGCCTGTTCGATGGCTCTACGAATCGCTTCAACCGGGTCTTCATAAAGTTGTTGTGCCAGGTGCAAATTTTGTAAGAGAAAGGTAACCATGTCCACATGACCGCCGCGGGCTGCTGTACATATTGGCTGATCGTAGCCGGTATATTCCGAGAGTGACGTTTGAAGACGCTTGAGGAATTCCCCGTGGGCTTCCACTGCCGCCACTAGGACCACGGTGGCGCCGGCCCCAGCGATCGAGATCACAAATTCCCAACCGCAAGTCACGCATTCCCTTATGCCGTGGAAGGTGCACTCGAGCTGTAGCATGCCGGCCACGGCCGGGCCCAAGCGGTCGGGCCTGCCACAGCGAGCGAGCGCCGCCACGATATCCAACGGCAAAACGAGCTGCAACGCCGGCCCAGCTGGAGACATCGGCGCCATCTCGATGCCTTCAACGGCCTCTCCGACTTCCTGCGCCTCTGCGCTTGGCTCTGCGGTGCTATTGCGCGGCTGGAAATCTTCCTTGAACAGTTCTAGTATGAAGTCCACGATAGCAAGGTGGCCTCCGCTGGCTGCGGCCCTCAGACATTGCTTCAGTTGGTAGTGGTCATACGGTGGGTAAAGGTCTGCGGCATACCATACGGCTCTGAAAACCTCCATGTTCCCGCTTTCCGCCGCGTTCACCATCCACCGCGCTAATTCCCATTTTGCATCAAGAATAACGTCTTGATATGGCTCGACATCTAGCATATGCTGGACCACGACGGGTTGGCCGCGGCAAACAGCACCAGTCATTGCGTCCAGGATGCCGTCCCGCCGAGTGTTACTTATCGTGGCAATCATATTGTCAAGAAGCGCCAGGTGAGCAGCATGTCCTTCGTGCGCATTCCCAATACCTTCGGGCGTGCGGAAGACTGTACCTGCCACCCTCTAAATCCGCTTTGACCCTCTTGTCTTGTCCTTTAGCATTAATGCCTTCACTGCCCAAAGATGTCCGTTTGCGGCCGCAGTGTTGAAAGGAGACAAATCTAGTCTCGTACCAGGAACCTGGGCGGGTAACGCAATGGAGAAGCATCTTGTTGGCACATTGCAATTCGCGCCTAGCATCAGCAGGAGAGATATGGACGGGACCATGCCAAAGGCTGCCGCAAAGTTTAATGCCTGGTTGAGCATCCACTGATATCTGTCGCCTGCATGCTTGGCTCGATACACGTTTAGGAGGCCGTCCAAGGCACCCACGTTCCCTTGTGCGGCGGCAAAAGCAATCTGATCCTCGGCGAAGGGGCCTCGCATAGCCGCGTCGAGCTCCGAAAATCCCACGGCCTGCTCAACGTCAATCACTGTGCTCGTGTTCCTTTGCCGCATGGAACACATGTCAACGATGGAATCGCGCGCGTCTTGAATAAGCCTGAATTTGAGCCCAAGAACGACGAGCAACAGTAGAATAAACACTGGGGTTGCAATGTAAAAGTATGTGGTCCACGGGGGATTGTCGCGGAGCAGGTCGATGTTCATGCCGTACAGTCCCTGTGGCTTCCGTCAGCTCTTATTCCCCACTCACAATCGTGGAGTTGACACCTGCGGAAACAAAGAGCAATGGCAAAAAAATAAACTGCAGTGAGATATTGGTCAGCGATTGACATGTTAATGTGAGTTATGCTGGCAAACGTACTGTAATCCAGCTGAGTCGCTTCATGCTTTCATTTTGCTCACGCGAGCGGTATGCCTCGTCTATCGATATGATAATGTTCGACTACCACAAGATTAGGACTTATCATAGGCTTTATGCGAGAGAACATACACGTTGGATCAGTTCCCTTGTCTCCGCCACGACATCTATCGTGATACCCTTCTGGTCTATTTCTTTCAGCTCATGATCTGCGCCTAGCAGACCTTCTGGCCAAACGTCTTTAAGGTTCTTAACGGCCTTCGTCTGGTTGATATGAATTGCCTTCAAAGACTCCCAAGCACGTGACGCCTTGATTAACCTTCGAAGAAAGCCCTTGTCAAGCTCAATCGATCTAGGATCACCTTCCAAGGCGTTGATATTCTATCTCCAGTCAGCAATGGCACAATAACAAGGGACGAATCTAAACCTACCGCCTCTGCGATGAATTCCCGGCAACCAACCAGCAGAGTCTCCCACGCACTGCAGGTTTCCCGTATATGCCTGCTCAGTCCTCCGGTTTTGCGGGCATTGTCCAGCGGCTCAAGATACCCGCGGCGATCTCTGAATGAGAATGCACACTCGTAGCTATTGTCCTTGAATATGATGACGAGCACCTCTCTCAGCAAAGGCGTCTGATTCACATATCTAAACATGAATACATCTCCGTCAGCATCTGCAACTCACTCAAAGCACGGAAGGTGATCAAACATACAACTTGTTACCCAATCCCATGACAAAACGACCTTGCCCACGATATGCCTGGCTCTCAGGGCCAATACGATGCCCCACTGTCCTTCCTTCCTCTGCCACCGGCTCCAAAAACACAGTCTTGAGTGAATATGCTTGCCTACCTTTGGGATAGTTTTGCTGTCAGCCCTGTTGAATCAAATGCCAGAATGACGATACTAGAGCAAATTTACTTACCACACTTGACAGGAGAGTTCAAACCGCCCCCCTCTACTGAGGCTGCCACATGCACCACTGGTTCCACTTTACCGCCATTCATTGATCTCCCCTCCCCATTCCCAAAAACGGCATTACCGGCCACCTTGTCTCTAGTCAGTATCTTCGTCGGGTGTTCCGTTCCTTTCCCGAAAACGTCAACACCGACCACCTCGTCTTTAGGCATTGTCCTTCTCCGTTCAAGCCCGCCTGTTGCCTCGTGGGCATTGGCCGTAAAGGCGCTGCACTTCCCACATCGACAGTCATGCATCATGAATTCCGAAGCACAAGCCGCGGTATCTGGCGTTGGCGGAGCATATGGCGGGAGTACAGAGAACGAATTCAACACCTCTTTATAGTGCGAGATGACGGTGCTCATCAATAGCTGAGGTAGATTACTATCGTAACTGGATCCATTCCAAAATAATTGTTTGGTAAACATTACGAGAAAAACCACACAAGGCAAGACTTACCTAAACACCACCGACTTTGGCTGCAGGATGTGCTATCAAGTCAGCTAATGTCTAATTTCATTCTGTGCTGCTTTCGGGAAGGGCTTTTCATGATACAACCATGCATAGGCAAGATATGCGCATGAGAAAAAAGGGAAAAAAAAGATGTACCACTCACCCCCTCGACAGGCACCGATTTCTGCAAAAATGCCTTCAATTTCGCCTTATCGCTGAATCCGCGCCGAACGTTGCCGATAGTGATAAATAGCCTTGACGGTGAATCTGGCTCGAACTCTGGCTCGAGCTCTGGCTCTGACTCTGGCTCCAGTTCAGCCGTTGACAGATTTGGCACTGGCACTGATGCCGATGGTCCCGGCGACATGGTCGTGAGAAATTACAAGCGTCCGGTGCTGAGAATAATGAAAGTATTGTTCGAGCCTATCTTTGTGTGAGCGAGTTTAGTAAGAAGAAGGTAAAAAAAGAACGTGGGAAAAGGATTCCAGGGTGTGATGGGCGGGTGGTGCACGTGTTACACTGCAAAGCGAGGAATATTCCCTCCCGGTCGATGTTCCCAAAGAAAGATGGGTCAATTGAAGACGGGTATGAATGAATGTGGCTTTCACCTCTATGACGTGGGAATTCCTTAGACATACCGGGGGCGTATTCGCCAGATGAACCGGTACTGTACTCTATATGCCATAATGTGTTGCAACCACCACCGAACGGCCCGACATGGGTCCTTCAGAACATCAACTCGTATTCGCTTAACGTTGCATCTTGTACGAGTTCTCCATTATCCCTTTGCACGCCGAAGCAGCGAAAACTAGGTGCCTGTCGACTAGGGGTTTAAAATGCAACACATTTTACTGTATTTTGTTCATTACCTTATTCTCAAAGGTTTAGGTAACTTTAACTATTGGCCCAAGTATTAGAAATACTTCGTCCATTATTGAGTTTACTCTCCGCGTCGCCCCGTCGGTCGGCACCGAATTTTTGCTGTTTCGGCCGCCAAAGGGATGACCCGAACTTGTGCGATATATAGGTACTCTATTCAGCAAACGAGAAATTGAAAAGATCATAGGCACTGTAAACGTGAAATGGCCGCCAAAAACTAACTGTTCCATTCATGCATGCACGAGCCAGTTTAGTCGATTTTATATTCGCTTACAACTGTACTCGAATTACGAATGATGCATCGCTCATCGCCCCCACCATCAACGTATTGAGCTATTATCTCGAATCTAGCATTTCTGTGGAGTGCCTATCCGGCATACAATCTCTGAAGTTAAGAGAATTTCGTAATTATTGTGTGCTTCCATCCCGAGTCGTGATTCGCCGTGCAGGTTTCATAACGCCATACGGCTATTTTTGCCCATGCATTCTGGGGAAACGGGAGTCCCTTGATGCCGATCGACTTGTGATAAAACTGGGTACTGGTGCTTACTTAGGAAGGAAGCCTTATATTATTACTGGTTGACTTTGATACCGCACCCCCCTTCCAACTACACAACAGCCCCCACTCGTAAATTCCCACCTTTCCCGAATATCGCGATTGAAGTTTGCCTTTTCAGAATAGTAATTCCAATCGGATCAATCGTAGTTGCAGCAGTTCTACCGGTAGTGTAGTTGGTCGTATCCTGCTATTTGTGAATGGCCGTTAAATTATAAAGATCTGACTGTGCTGTGTTCGTATCCTACCTATGCTGTGATTTTCAATACCGAGTGACGATGTATACTTCTATTTTAGGTTTTAAATGTAGGAATGTTTGTCTAATACCTCAATCAGATACTAGTAGAGTGAGTGTTCAAATGGTAACAGGACTGTGTACTCAATACAATACGCTTTTTGCAAATTATTACTTAATACATCTGGTAATTTTTTTGCGTGGTACTCGCAAGATCAAGTTGTGACTGAATTTTATTGATTCTCACCTCACGTATTCCAAACAAATTCTCCCCTTCTATATATATTCTCCGAAATACAAAAGCCGACCGATATATAACCATGGTAACCTCGCGCCGGAGGTGCATATTTCTCTACGTATTATAAACCCGCCATTGCCGTAACCACTAAAGATTTCAGGAGATCACATGGCAAAGAGATACAGATTACTCCGACCGTTATAGGCATATCGTCCGCACTGGAATTATGACGAAATCATGCTTATAATGAGGGACTCTTTTTGAAGTATGCGAAGATATTAGGACCGCCAAATCAATGCTTATGGCGAGAATATTGTTTATGCTTGTATCGGGTATATTTATTGCAGAAGGAATCGGTATACTATGGAAATGACATTAACGTGCAAGATCCCTTTACCACACGAGACTTGGAAATTTGCGTGCCGGTGGAGACCAGGGTTTTTTTCTGAGCTCTTCAGGTAAAGCGCACAAGCACTTTACTATTTCCAGTTTGGCAAGTTGTCTTGAAGACAGCTCACAGACCACTTTAATCCCAGTTTTATGCAATAATCCCCTGCCTCCACCGCCACGCAAAATTCCACAGTTTCGTGTGGTAAAGGGATAGAAATCAAATAAAAGCGGAACCCTGCCACAGCATTTTCCCACGGGGGGGGGAGCTAGCTCAATTACTCCCGTTACAATATATAAATGACAGATAAACGTGCCTTCCCGCTTGCCATGAAGTGATGCTCTATCGCACGGACGTAGCCTTATGATCGACAGACGGAGCGGAACTCCACTCAGCCTACAAGTGCGCAAGATCGGAAATGCATGGATAAACTTGAGGAGGTTCGAGCATAAACTTTACCTAATCTTCTTGAGTAGCACTAACTAGTGGAAGCTAGAAACGGAGAGGCTAGCTAGGGACCTAGCTACCTAAGCTAGGCATCTGACGTCCGTAGCCTAGTTAAAGTAGTGAGATGTTTATTTCAACGACATTGCATAATGCAGAGGACGGATTATTCTTTGATGCAAAGCAAATGTATTTTCTGATCTACCCATGGGCATAATAAATAGGTATCTTTCGCGGTTTCAGATTGATAGTCAACCAAACATACAAGCAAAAGACATTGGAAAGAGGGATTTTATGTTAATGCGGTTTACATGTTACGTACATACGGAAGTCTATATCATTAAATGCATACCGACGCTAATAATTCAGTACTCAAGCTTAAGAAAGTATTCGTGTATAAGCAAGGGGTCCGTGCATACATATTATGTATGGCGGGGAAGATGTCAGAAAATCACGCCAAACTGCAAAATTTCGCGGTGTGTCTCGTGCATACCTAAGACTGCAGTTCCTACCCGCGAGTCATTATGGTAGGTATGTGACAGTTTGATAATTGGTCGTGTACCAGTGTACCAGCTGTGAATTTCCATCTTGAAAACGAGTTTCTTTAGGGCATGGAGGAGACTTGGAACAGTCATCATATTTTAACCTCCGCTGCAACATTACCACATGTTTGTAACACATCTTTAAAGGGGTAAGTTTTAGCAGTGGTTTGGTTTGTGGATGCAAGCGTACGTCATGCCATCTTGATTCTGGAAATACAATATTAATGGGTTGCTTATGCATGCATGTCCCTGCGCAAGTTGACACGTGGAAATGAATACCCTTCGTATCGGTGGATCTTTCATATACGTAGAGGTCATGTTATATTGTTCTTCCCTGAATTGAATGAACATCCTTACCTATGTCACGCATGCTTTCCCTTCCTTCCATTCGGGAACCTCCCTACCTATATTGCCGAATGCCGCCCATCATTGATAACAAATTTGATAAACATTTCATCTACATCGTAACTGTCGCATGTTAAATTTCTCAATCCCCGGTGAACTTTCTCATACTTGTGATGCTTGAATACAGTCAGTCATCACACTCGATGTAAGAAGATAATATGCGACATAAGAGGATCTCGCTTAATAGTATAGTATACGAAATCAACCCTTCAGTCCCAAGTTTACCTACCTACCTACTTTGTTGGGAAAAATAAGAAACCTCTCGTTACTGGAAAGCTTTCTTATTTCCTGGAGTGATCATGTTTAAGCTTAAGTTTACTACCGTAGTAATTCGTCCACAGCTGTCAAGAAGGTACAAGTCAATAAGAAGGGGATTTTTGCTTCATTCCTGAATTCTGTTGGATTAATCCTCCGCCTAGCCTACTGGAAGGGGGTAAAATTTCGAAATGACTTGGGCTTAACTTTATGAGCAATTATAATATATCTACATATTATAACAGGTGCAATGCAAGAACAGAGGGGTTTACTCATAATAAGAAGGGGGTTTTCAAATTGGTTCTAGGTCTCCACACGCGGCGAATTCTTACGGTAATTATTACATATGTACGTATTCTTAATTTTATCAAGATCAAGTATTAGCGTATGAGACTAAATATCAGCCTTCTTTGTGCTAGATCCAACTGGTGCTTTTTGCACACGAATAACAACTTATTTCTCAACAGTTAACCTGGCATTTGTAATACAAGGAATCCCTCGATATCAAAACTCCTTCCGTAGCAATAATGGTCTAGACCGATTTTTTATATCGAGAGAGACGACTGTAATCATAACGGTTAGTACATTATCTAGTCCACCGAATCACATGCTCAGGATCACAGGATCTAGCACGCTCGGAACTCAGATTAGTTTTATTGGGATTTTTTTTATCCAAAGGATCTCACAAGGATTCATATGGTTCAGGATAATCCCACCCTCCCCTCTGATATATATCGATGTTGACAAATCTCTCTATATGTACTTTTGCCAATAAATGCGACTTTAATTTACACAAAAAAATTGTTGATGGGATTCCACGCACGCTAGGGACTGGTACTATATTTAATTTACCTTGCTGCGAACAGTTCTATTTTTTTTTAAATTGATAAAGATTTGCTCACGGAGATTTTTAACCTCTGATAGAATCATTGAACAATATACCTAACGACATACGCGGGGTTAGGTAAGTTTCGGAGGGGGCGAGGTTTTCAAGGTAGTCAGGGAGGTCAGTGGCTTGTAGAGATGACATCCTATCTATAACGGGGGAGAGTAAGGCAGGGGGGGGTGCATTCAGGGGTGCAGCCAGGAATGGGAAAGAAGACAGACATGTATACAGCATTAACAATCTCGGCAATCAAAGAGTAAAAAAGTGTAGTCCATTGAGGATGGGTGGGCGAAGAATGAGATTTCACGGGAGAAATTGCAGATAGCAGCCAGATGGAAGTCAGAAATGAGATTGGAACAACGTTAAGATCTGGAAATTGGCTGGCAAGAATTTATTATCACGGATATATATGCTTCATGTAGAGAATGTAAAACACATTACCGAACGGTGGTGGTATTTTCATAACTTATTAGAGGCAATAGGTACAATCTAAGTATCTGCTTAAAAGGAGTATTCAAGATCCCCGCCAGCTGTTGTGTTGGGTTCACATAGCTCTCGGAATATTCCTCCTCCACCGGAACGTCGTTTACATCTTCATCATCATCGTCATCGCCGGAATGATCATCTTCATCTTCATCTACATCAGCATCGCCTTTATCCTCACTCACCATCATCATGATCTTCATTCCCCTCAGCAGAACAATCAAATCAGGAGCATTATGGCCATCATCACCAGGTAGATTAGCCTCCAAAACATCCATCCACCCCCAAATCGCCTCGAACATCCCAAAACAACTTCCACCTATTCCAAACCTCCAGAAAACCCAGCGTCCAGCAGCTTCCGCGTGGAGTTCCACCCGAGCCTCAACACCCGGGGGCGTACGTAGAACATTGCGGCAACATACTTCCCCTGACCGACGCCTACTCAATGTCTCGAACGCGGCGCATTTTGACCACGTGCCACATGTGGCGCTTCCATCATTCGGCCAGCATTTATGCTCCGCTGCTGTGGAGGGGTATACGTACACCGTCCTAGTTGGACCTGTCGGAGCCCACTACCGATGCGTATGGCATGTTAATCTACTGCTAGCGGCTGTATGTATTGAACGTCTAATCCTCCCAGCGTATATTTAGCCACATCGATATGACTTGACATCTACGACCATAGACTGAAGACAACGAGGCATCCCGTCCGCTCTGCCATATCTAAGCTTCAGATCGCCAGGCTAGTACTACGGTGGGTGACCACGTGGGAATCCCTGGTGTCGTAGGTTTTATTTTTTTCTTTTCTTTTGAAGTCCTAGGAGTCCTAGGTTCATTTCAATGTATAGTTCCGGGTCATATTTGAGCGGACACTAGGCAGTGAAAACTCTGTCAACCCCGCAGTTTTTTTTTTTAGATCAATTCCTCTTTACCAGTTACAACTATAAGTCCGAGGAAGCAGCTCACCGATTTTCAGAGGGGTGAGATTGTGGGATTGTGGAAATTGAAAGCTAGTTTTCGGAAGATTGCAAAATTGGTTAAATGTTTTAAATCGGCTGCATTTAATGTGGTAGAGGACTACCGGCACAACAACATTACTGTTCCACGCAAAAGACCTGGCAGACCGTGCCTCATAGATACAACAACAGCAAAGAAACTTGTACAAAAGATCAAATCCTCAGCAAAAATGCAACGCGTACCTCTTCGAAAAATTCAACACAATATTGTTCCTCAAATCACGCATGGTTTGAAAGTGTCTTGATCTACCCTTCAAAGAACCCTCAACCGTGTAGGCATGAAGAAATGGATAGCGTAATCCAGGCCATTGCTGGAAGAGCAACATGCTGCCCAACGGCTTGCATTTGCCTTGAAGTACCAATCATGGGGAATAGAGAAATGGAAGCGTGCAATTTGGTCTGATGAATGCTATGTGGAAAAATCAAAAGACCCTAGAAACGTTTGGGTTTTCAGAACAGAAGAAGAAAGATGGGATCAGGATTGTATTCATGGTGTACGAAAAGGTGGAGAGGTTTCTGTTATGGTATGGGCATGTTTTGCAGGAGAAATTAAAGGGTCTCTACGGGTTTTGCCATCAGGATCAGTAAACAAGGAAATATATCTTAATATATTGAAGGAAGAACTACCTGCAATATGGGAGGAGGTAGCACAATCACTTAGAGAGGACCCTATTTTCATGCATGATAATGCTCGGGTTCATACAGCATATGTGGTGCGAGATTGGCTTCAAGATAACAACTTTGTTGTGATGAAATGGCCACCCTATTCTCCGGACCTCACCCCTTTTGAAAATATTTGGAGACATTTGAAAATAGTTCTGCAAGAGACCTATCCCGAGATTGCAGGAATGAAAGGAGGAACAGAAACAAAGAAGGCTCGATTGGCAGAGGTTTTACCAGAAATTTGGGATAAGATTGATGAACGAGAATTTTGGAAGTTGGTCTGCAGTGTGCCCCGCAGAATCCAGGCAATAATTGATGCTCAAGGATGGTACACCCGGTATTAGAGGCATAGAATATAAGCTTTAGACATAGACAAAGAACCTACGAGTTATCCCAGCCCTCGATCTCCTTTTTTCTGTTGTGAACACCATTTCAAAGTTCGGGTGTCCGCTAAAATGTGACCCGGAACTATACCTTGAATACATCAATATCGGTATCAGCAAGACGGCACAAGATCCAGAACACATCAATGTCAATCATTGTTATGAATTATATTTTCAATTTATTTATTTACCACCCCTGCCCTCTCTCGTCTGAATAGAGAGGAATAAATTCGCTTATCGAGTGGATCGATGGATGCGGCAGCTGCAGCGGGCCAGGTAATCAAAGTCGTTCCGGAATCAGGCAGCGTCCTTCGGTGGCGACCTGGGCAGTGCTCGTCGGACCGCGTGGCAGTGCCGTGGACAAGGACTTCGCCGAGCGTGCCCTGCACCTTTATGTGATGGTTTGGCAGAGCCACGATGAGGAACCATCCACACGCCTATCCGCACTGAAGAGTGCGGCATATCTTTTCGTTGCCACGGGCCTGGATGCAGATGCCGCATTTACGAGTGTGGTGGATTAGCGTTGGTGAGCTAGCTTTTGCTCCATTCCACGCCGCCGGTATTCACCAGCCAGGCTCCACGGCAAATGCAATGATCCTGGTTGACTCGTCCTACATACCGACTTTGAAGGCCCTGTTCCATGGCATCGCAAGCGAGCCCGCAGCGCATCCAGCACCCTCCGGCCGGTCCCGGATTCTCCTCGTCGAGATGGACGAGACACCTGGGATGGCGCCTCTTTCCCCCGTGTCAAGCATGAAATCGGACGATTCACAAAATCCTCGAAGCGCAACGCGGGGAACATCGTCGCCAAAGGGCGCCATGGCAACCAACCACCCTTCCACCGGCCAACCGCAGCAGCCGTGCTCCCCCACCAGATCGTCCACTTTGCCTGCCACGGCCTTCCCAATGAACATGATCCCATCATGGTCAGTCACCCTTCCCCCTGCTCGCATTCCCCCACACCATCAGGGGAGCGAGTTTTTCGTGATCCTGTGATCGGGTGCTCTGGGGGATCGCAGCATGTCTCACAGCCGTTCTCTCTTGAATTTCATGTGCGAATACTTGCTAAAAATGTTTTTGGAAATTTATGAAAAATTATATCTACGGCCAGGGGGGGGGGCTGTAGCTTTGGATTTCTAAAAAACCAAAATGCCCTGAAGATTCTGTTAGCAAAAAGTTCCTCGATCACAGAAGAAGAAACTCCTGCTCTTGAGCACCCGATCACAAGAAACTCGCTGAAATTTTTCCCCTGATGACGACAACACCCCGAGCCTGACTCAGGGGCATCTCCCAGCACTAACAGCGCCGACACGTAGTCTCATGCCACCGACACGGATCCCGCCCGGTATAGGGATCCGGCGCACCCAGCCAGAATATCCCTCCCCAGAATCTCAATTTTTGACTAGTTTAGCTGCCATATCCCTAGCAATTTGTATATCAACAGGGAACCCCATGGCCAGATCATCATGCCACTTAATCAATGGCCCCATCACCTTTTCTTCCTCCCATGTGAGAATATGCTGGTCCTCTTGTCCCAATTGCCTTGTTTGAGCCCTTCCTCTATGTTTATTCTAGTTTCTAGAACCTCATAAAATAAAGCAGTTCTTCTAACAGATGGCATTTTACCTGCTGCAAGTGCCTTCATGGCTTCCAGAATTTTGTCTTCCTTTTCGGAGTTCATTGTGTTGTAGCGTTGCGTTGTGTCGAGCTCAGAACGTCGAGAACCGTTGCATGGAGAACCGTTGCGTCGGATACCGTTGCGTTGGGATCAATAACCCTGCAGTTTACCCCGCGCCGGATCCCCGCCGGCGACGTTACCCCGTCAGATGGAAGTGGCGCTCCAGACAGCGGATGGGTCATTGTCGATCATTTCCCGGGTCAATGTCGATCATCTCCCGGATCAATGTCGATCACTCGCTTACGTCTACGTCCTTTAGCACCGCTGGGTTCAGCCACACCCTCGCCACTGTATAGCACGGTCTAGATGCAGCCTGTGTTGCCGAAGGGTTGTTTGGTGGTAACGACACATCAGGGGAAATAGTTTAGCGAGTTTCTTGTGGTCGGGTTCTCTAGAGCAGGAGGTTCTTTTTTTGTGTGTGATCGGGGACCTTTTTGCAAACAAAATCTTTATTAAAATTCTGTCTTTTGCGAAATCCAAAGCTACACATCCCTAAACATAATTTTTCACGAATCTTAAAAGTTATTTTCAGCATACAAAATTCCAGAGAGAAATGCTATGACACATGCTGCGATCACCCGGAGCACCCGATCACAGGATCACGAAAAAAGCTTCATTTACGAGTCTAGGCTTTCTTTGTTAGGAACGAGTCGAGACTGACAGCTGCCTGCCGAAAACAGATCTTGCTCCGATACTAGCAACTCCAATCTTTTCAACCCCATCCATCCTCCGAGATTACTACCCCTGCATACTCTGCTCGCGGTAGGTTAACATTTCATATATATGATCCTTCAAAGTGAGGCACTTTTAGCTGGCTTGGCCGTGATGCTGGTCCATCACCAAGCGTTATAGATTTAACGGTACGTACCTACCTAGGTAGGACATGTAATTCTACTCCGAAGCGGTACCGTACGTTTGGTAAATATTACAATTATGCTTCCAAGACTAATTAATATTATATGCACTGGTATATATATTATAGCCGGAGTCGGGCCGGTGATCCGACCGATGCCTGGCTTTCTTGGCAACGCGGATGCGGTACCGGTGTACCTGAACTTGCAAAAGCTGGATCGACCATTAGGCTAAAACATGAAAGAGCACATGTTGAGAGAATAATATGATACAGTATTCGACGGGTGCAACCGGTCAACGGTGTAACTAATTCAGTAACCTGGAGAGAGAGGTCAGTGCGGTTTCAACTTGCCACCCTGAAAGAGATGAAAAGAGTTTAGCTGACCGGTTGCACCGTCGGACACTGTACGTAACGTCTCCGGGATGTCAGGAACGGAACAACCGTACCGTATAGTATTGGAATATATGTGCAGGGTTTGAAGCGAGGACTCTAAGCGAGCGAGCGAGGCCGAGGCCTGGATCTCCAACGTTATGTACCGTATCGACTCGACTTGTTCGCTAGGCTGTTTTTTTTTTGTGTGGTGAGTCTGGGTTGCTGTAGACGTGATCCCCAAGTCTATTCTCTGCTGTCTGATCGTTACCTCTCAAGGGAAGGTCAGAACGCGACGTCTGTGCTCAATAAACACCGAGCCAGTCTAGCGAACAACTCGAGTCGATACGGTATCTGAATTAAGTATATAAGCTTCACAGACTTCCCCCATACCTTTTTTTTTGGAGCAAAGGTAGTAGCTTGGTATCCACGTTTGCTATTGGGTATCTCACTTCAGTTGCAAAGGCTCAACAATGCACTTTCCAACTCTTTCCTCGCTGTCCGCTCTCCTCTTGGCCGCTGCCGCCCATGTCTCCGCGCATGGCTATATCGACAAGATGTGGATCGACGGCGTCGAGTACCAGGGATACCAGCCGTGGCAGGACCCATACTACAGGTTTGTAAATGAAAATTTTGATATATTCACTTTTTTTTTTCAATATATTTTCTGACTTTTTTTTTTTTGAATATTGCTAGCACGCCTCCACCAAGGATAAACCGCGAGTTTATCTCGAATTACCCCACAGAGGACGTCACGTCGATCGATATCCAGTGTGGCTTTATGGAGGGCAATGGCAGCAGGCCGGCATTGTTGAGTGCACCCGCCACCGCGGGGAAAGTGATCTCCCTGAAGTGGACTGACTGGCCTGACTCGCACCACGTAAGAAATGAAATGAAACTTCTTCACCCACCTAGATAGGTATAACTTTACATATATATATACATATACTGACCCGAGCCACGACGGCAAACCCCCAATAGGGATCAGTAGCCACGTACATGGCCCGCTGCCCGGCTGACTGTAGCACCTTCCGCCCTACCGCAACCGACAAGGTCTGGTTCAAGATCCACCACGAGGCGCAACGCGCAGACTGGACGTGGGCCACAGACGACTTTATGCCGTTTTTCCACAACGGCACGAATTACCCGTACAACGTGACCATCCCGGCGTCACTGAAGAAGGGGAATTATATTCTCAGGCATGAGATCTTGTCGTTGCATTCAGGTGAGTTTATAACCACAGCCCCACTTTCTTTTCTCCTTTCTTTCTTTCTCTTACTTTCGAAAGATTTTGCTTTGCTAATGGACACCAATATTATATAATATACAGCCTATGCTTATCGTAAGTGCCCCCCTCCCCACACCCCCCCACTCCCCCCACTAGTGCTCAATCGACTAATACAATAACGTTTACAACTTTACTTACTTTCTTTCTTCCACAGCTGGCATCCAAGCCTACCCCTCCTGCATCCAGCTCAGCCTCAAGAGCAAAGGAACCTCCAGCGGCCCCACCTCAAAGATCTCCATCCCCGGCCCGAACTACATGACCCCCACCTCCCCCGGCACGGTCTTCAGCATCTACGATGGCACCGGTAGTCCGTACACGCAGACGACGTATCCGATCCCGGGTCCGGCTGTTTGGCTGGGATAGATAAGTGGGGGGGGGATCGAGGATACAATTCGCCAGGGGGGAGAGGGATGGGAATGTGTGGAAGGGGGGGAGGGGAGGGGGGAGGGGAGGGGGAGAATGTTTCTTTTTTCTGTTCTGGGCCGGCAGCTGGCTGGGTGTATTGTTTTGACATGTAGTACTACTTGGGAATAGCCTAGCCTGCTGTGGCCGATATTTATATAGTTTCCTGTGAACAAATTCAAAGTGCCTGCCTTGCAGGCAAGCGGTTGCACTCTTTGACATTTGACATCATCGCGCACACGTGATTGACGTTTGTTAAATAATCTTTTTTGTCGAATCCGTGGCTGTGTGGGCTATTATAATGTGACGTTGAGGGCCAGCAGTAGGTAGACAGTGAGCAGTCCAGTGGGTGAACTGTAGGCTTCACTTCACGGTAGAAGGCTTAAAAGGACGAGCGAGGGGTGTTTTAAAAAAAAAAAAGAGGAATTGATGTCGAGGTATGTATCCCTTTACCACACACGAAACTGTGGAATTTTTGCGTGCCGGTGGAGGCAGGGGATTATTGCATAAAACTGGGATTAAAGTGGTCTGTGAGCTGTCTTCAAGACAACTTGCCAAAACTGGAAATAGTAAAGTACTTGTGCGCTTTATTTACCTGAAGAGCTCAGAAAAAAAACCTGGTCTCCACCATAATTTGTGTTATTTCTCCAGGCACGTGTCCCACTTTTTTGAACTGGATCCGCTGTTATTGGTGGAAAGAGGAGCAGGGGGGAAGGGGGGGACGGGTGGGAGTGAAACGTCCATTCAGAAGATATTACATGAATGAAGGTAAGTAATTATAACGCTAATGTATAAAAAGGGATATAGATCGCATATAAATCACAAATATTACAAGTTCACCTAAATTTTAATTTACGGGAAATTCCCTGGGTATATCCCCCCCCCACTTCACGTACCCACCCACGTTCCACAAGTGCCTATCTAACTACAACACATTTTTTTTCCCATTCATTAGGTGTATTACGTACGATCCTTGCCGCGCTTTCTAAATCCAGACCCAGTGCCACGCAGGAATACTGACCCCATATTTAATCTTATCTTATTTCAATACCCTTCACATATAGCTATAGGCGGCTGAAGCCGCAAAATTAGCAATCGCTGAACGTTTAAATCTGATAATAGATCATGTCTGATATGATAAACAGTTGTAGCCTAGTCGAATCGAGACATGCGATGCGCCACCTGTTGCGCCTCACCAAGATCAATCAATCCATGCCAAGTGCCTGATTGGCGAACGTGCGCCACTTCCGGCTCGGGAAAATCTCAAGCCACGCTAATCATAAGTAGCCGATCATAGCAACTACAACCACCCACGAGGAAGAAGATATTTGAAATTGTAAAGCATGTCGGTGGAATTGAGGTACAAACAAACCCCCACGGCGAATTCTTGATTTTTTTGTCTTGAGGAATTTCTTTAAATTTTTATCATCTGGCTTTGCTAATTGACTGATCATGACGTTCTGAATTGATTCGATTATTTTGAATTTTCCAGAATTAGGGAAGTTAAAGATAGATATTTCGGCAGGGAATCTTCAGAAGATATTTTACAAAAGAAGGCACACAGAGGCTCACGAAAGCACTTTGAGCTCAGACAAAGTACGGGTTCGTACAATTCATCAAGATCAAGACACCTTGTCAATATCGGAGAAAATCATCCAATCCTCTCCGCGGGGGGTAGGATAATGTAACTTCTCTTGTAAACCATTATATGGGTCACGGGGGAAAATTTATTTTGTAGAGGTAATTCAAATGGTAGTAAGTCACATAATTAAGTTGAACACATTGTTAGTTTATCAGGGCGGCGGCAATGCTGCTCGGCACGGAAAGGAAGTAAATAAAATCAGGAATGTAGTATCGCTTGATCAATCAATGTATTTAAAAATTTCCCGTAATTTGTTGATATAAACCAATTATCAATTTAACCCAATTGCAATACCAAAACCCAATTACACCGCCCTACTATCCGCACACCATTCCAATGTACACATCCTCCCTCATATCTCCCCAGCCCTCCGATCGTTTCCATTTACCATCTCTACCCCTCATCGCAATTGACCAGAATCCCATTCCCCACCAGACGATGAAAATTACAACGAATTTCCAAAAGATCTCTACTAGTTTGACGAAGCTAGTAGTACCCGGAGCAGTATCCATTACACTACATCCACAAGTCCCGCAAGCGCACCAAGCGTTCGGGTTCGTTTTGATAATTGGACTATATTTATACCAAATCCCAAAGCCCCCGTAAATTCTTCCCCACCCACGGTTCGAGTTGGCCACATACAAAGCGAACCAGGCATCGCAAAGGCAATAATAATATGCCGATCCACATTCTCGGCATTCCATTTTTGGTAGGTAGTTGTTGGTTGGTTGGGAAAGATTGATGCATATGTGGATAGAGGAGTGGATCCGTTTATTTTATATTTTTTTATTTTTATTTATTTTTGTTTTTTTGTTTTGTTGTGGAGTCGACGATAGGTAGTTATGTAGTTCAGCTTGAATCGATTTCTCAAAGGCGATGGATGAATGAGACGGTTGTTTGGATGGATGAAGAGGGATGTGTGAGGTGTGAGATGTGAAGAGAAGTGAGAGAGAGAGAGAGAGGGAGTGGCAAGCTAGCTGGGGGGGATTGAGGATTTATATACAAATACATTTGATCCCCGTCCTTTTAGAGTTGCGCGAGCATGTGATTAATTGTATTGGGCTAGCTGAAGAGACCCCGTTGTCATACCGAGTTATGTAGCCTTTCTGCGGGCCGAGGACCAGGACGACCGACCCCCCGGAGCGCGCAGTTGATTGACCGACTTGAAGATAGTTATAACGAGGGAAGCCGGGGACTCTATTGGGGGTGGTCTACGGGAGGATGTGGCAAGGCTACAGGGGGACGTTACGTTGGGGGTCTACGTCTACGCGCCGGCTTTGTGAAGTTGGAAGTGCGATGTAAGACCAGTGTGCTCAACGTGCAAGGAGAGTACTTATGTTAATACCTTACTTCCATTCACGCACGGTGAATTTGCCCCCGATGAGACTTTATAATGCCACACGGTTAGCGATGAGGCCCCAATTCAGTACCCAGACTGGGAATTGCCAGTGGAACCACTCCAGCTCAACCGCCTGGAGCTAATTGATTGCACTGACCAGTACGTATACCCACCTTGTGTGCTTCATGATTTAATCATGACTACTTCATGGCCATGGGGTATCCGCTAACGCACTCCCGCTCACAGGCCATCCATCATTGCCAACACACGGCTCAAGTTTTAAGGCTACACCAATTGCACGGTCCATCGGCGGAGGGGCTCAGGTTTCCCGATATCTTGGCATTGTGTACTTTGTGCAAGCGTAATGATTTATGCAATATATATATGGGAGGATCATATGGGTTGGTGCGGGGTAATTTATGTAGTTGATTGATGCGGGGGTGATTTAATGGGTATATATTCAGAAATAGGATGAATGGATTTGTGAGCTCTGATTACTGTACTGCCATCGATACATGCGTGCGCGCGGTGAACAGATTGGGATGGTACCTCATAAATTCCTAACCACCCCATGGTCTACTTTTTAACTACTACAATGAGATTGTTGATTTTAGCGTACTCGGTCCTGATGGCTCAGATTATCTGGCACGGGCTCCCTATTTACAAGACCATTCCACCCACCGCCACTTTCCGCCTTTTCCCAACAGTCCATCACGCAAGGTAAGGTTGACTACCTACTCCTCCTCCTCCTCCTCCCCCTTCCACTCGGAACTAGAAGTCCCACCACTATAATCATCACCATCATCACCATCATCCTCATAATCCCCATCAACACTCCCCTCCAGCTCCTCCTCCGCCTGCTCATCGCCATACCCAATATCCGCTGCTAGATCACTATCATCGATATCACTACTACTACCGCCAGCACACGCAAGCACCTTCCGCCGCTTCCACGCCGTGTAATGGAGCTCCTCATCATCCCCCGCCGAAATAGCCCCATCTCGGCCTGTCGAAGTGGGCTCGTCGTGGGGATTTCCACGCCGGGCGGATGCCGAGAGAGGAATATTCCAGGCGACTGGAAGATGATCCTCACCATGGACATCCTCGCGTTGCTTGCCGCGTTTTACCCCTTGGGGTGGGGCGTGAGTGCTGGTGGTGATGTCGATGGGGATGGTTTCGTTGCCAGATGAGCCCGCGATGGGTAGAGTTGTTGTGTGGATTGCTGTGGGTGTTGTTTCCGCGTTTATGGTGCCCGCGTCGTCGGCGTGAGTTGAAGGGCGGCGGCGGCGATGTTTAGCTTTGCTGGCGAGGCGGGAGCGGTAGGCCCTCATGGTCGTCTTTGCGCGTTTCACGGCGCGGTACCTGTCCATCTGCGGCAGCTCCTGGAGGATCTCGGCGGCGAGGAGGGAGAGGTCGAACACGATGTTTTCGTCGTCGGAGCCGGGGGCCTCTGGTGTTGACGCACTGGGCATGTCGCCGGGGAAGATGAGCGAGAGGGGCAGGCTGAATGTTCCTGCGCCGGCGAGCGGGATGTCGTCGGCAAGGAAGGGGATTTCGCGGATGCATTGGATGTCGGGAAAGAGTTTGGCGAGGGCTGGGTGGGCCGTGGGGGCGATGTCGTCGTGGATGGATGCGGCGCGGTCGCGCTTGATGAAGATGAGCGCGGTGGCGGACAGCTTGCCGACGAGGGGAGGGGTGAGGCGTGATTTGTTGGCGAGGTAGTACTCTTTCAGCGATTGCTCGTTGATCTTGTCGGTTGTTTCCGCGATGGGCACGAAGCCCGCTGGCATTGCGTGTTTGAGGTGCGCCACCGCATAGCTATGCTTCACCGTCCGCGGCGATGCTGTGGCGGGCGGCACTATGCCCATACCCGCGCCCCCGCCATCGGTCTGCAACATCTGCGCGGCGGCGTCCCCGTGATCACGCACCGTGTAGCTCGGCGGGAATGCCTCGGACAGCTTGACCAGCACCACCACCTTGGTCACGCCCCCGGAGCCCATGAGAAACAGGTTCGCGTCCGCCGCGAGCTTCGGCATGTCCTCCGACCAGCCCACCTCGACCACGAACGCCGGGAAGGCCTGGTCCTTTGCGCGCATGCTAAAGTCCGGCGTCTTGCTGGCCGAGGGCGCCAGGCCCGGGATGCCGTGGAAGTCCGTGTACTCGTGCGTGCCGAGGCGCAGGCGGCGGCGGCGCGCGCCGGCGATGCAGGCCGTCGTGCCGGCCTGGTCGGCGAAGAACTCGCCCACGACGTCGTGCACGGGCGTGGGCATGACCTTGACGGCCAGGTCCTTTGTGCGCGGGTCGTACTCCGCGCGCAGCCGCCCCGCCACGTCCGCGTCCATGCCGCCGCCGCGGAGACGCTCGCCGGGGTCGTACCGGTCCGCGTAGGCGTCGTAGCGCGCCTGCGTGACGCCGTGGATCGTGAGCCAGGCCTCGCCGTCGTGCGCGCGCAGGGCCACGGTGGCGAGCTCGCGCGGGGTGGGCGGCCATGTTGCAAAGGTGCGCGCGTGCGTGCTGTGGCTGGGCTGCGGTGGGGGCGTGTGGCGGAGGCGCTCGGCTGTGGCGGGTGGTGTGAGGGGGGGGCGTGGGGGCGGCGTGGTGGATATCGCGTCTCCGTCGTCTGGCGTGGGCGTCCGGAACGGCGGTGGCAGCGGGGGTGCTGTGGCTCGCCGCCACGTTGATGAAAGTTGCATTGCTGCGCCACTGTCGATATCCGATTCCTCCGGAGTAGAAACCTGGCTCCCCGTGATGGCAGGTATGTGTGAGCGCAAGTTCCCTCCCGAGTCGCGGTATCCCCCGCGTCCTCCGACTGGGATTGGATACATGTGTGCGCTGCGGGCGATCGATGATGCTCTACTTTCTGTGCAAAAATCACCGGTCTTCTCTGGTATCCTCGGCGTTCTGCACTGAGTTGGCGGGTACGTTGTGATTCTTCTCGCGACTTGTGGGCGTGCGGAGGTTGCTGGAATCCCCATTGTCGATGCGACCGACACCCATGCACTTGCATCATTGGCGCCAAGCGGCCCTCCTACTCTACATGATTGAGCGTCACTATCGAATCACGATGCCTCCGCGTCCAGGGGTATCACACACCCAAGCTAGAATCACACTAGCAATCGACCCTCCGGAAATAAACAGAAATCTCAAACAGTTTGAGTTATCCAAAGAATCTGATTAACCCCATATACATATCACGTGATTGTGTTCGCGTTTATCAGATTCTTGAATTTACCAATCCTAAATGTTGGCATGTTTTTGTGTTAGGTGACGGGCGGACGGACGGACGGACGCACGGACGCACGAGCACAGGACGGACGGACGGTAGGAGAAGTTTTGGAGGCCATGAATTTGAGTGATGGAGGAAGATTGATCACCATGGATATTAATATTCCCACTGTTGTGGGCAAAAGGTTCGTTTAAATTTGTTGCTTTGTTTTTTGTTTATGAGATGCAGTGCAACCCATTCCCCTATCTGTAGATAGGGCGTTTACCTTGGATGCTCGCTCACCTTCAACATCCATCTCTGGCTGGGCATGAGAAGAAAGAAAACTTGAAAATTAGCAAAGGCAAAGGTCGATTTGGCGTGACAGCGACACGGCTTCTCGATCGTCGCTATCATCGCCACAGCGCCGGTAGCGACAAGTCGAGCTACATATGCTGATGTAGGATGACAGGAAGAATAGGAAATAACAATATTAATAGAAACCACTTGAAAAAAAAAACAAATTGGATGGACATGAGACTGAAATTGGACAATACAAGAAGGCTGACCCCATTAGGAAGTGACTGCCCAATTGGGAATCACTAAGCAAGAAGGTGATCTAACGGACAATATGAAACCAGAACTAAAACAAGTGACAATCAAGGCTATATAATACCCTGCCTCGTCTCAGGCACCACCGCAACCAACTTCTCAATAAACCTTCTCTTCTTCAACTTCCTAGCTTCGTGAGTGATCTTCACCGGCATGCATATCTTTATTTTACAGACCAAGATCATCAATCATCCTCAACTTTGTCGGCAAGAATTAATTTTCATTCCATTCAATGCCCTCCCTTAGCCCCCATGATGTACATGTGTTTACCACCTATCATTTCACAAGAAGGATTTCTCCTACAAACTACAATGAGAAGTTTTCATTATTTGCACTTATGGACCTATCGACCTATCGTTTTAAAAATCAGAATGGGTGCCTGTTCGAAACTCAAAGTTGAAATAGTTGGATGGAACACCTAATAGGTATGTATACCGCGGGGGTAATGACTGCCATGGCCATGTATGTGATTCTTGATAATATACTTCCAAGTATTAAAGCATCGCTCGTGAAATAAAATACAAATTACGTATCGCGGTGAAGCACTCATTCCCCAAATTGGTAAGTGGAGGAAGTGTGCCAAAAAACCTGTATGGGGGTAATCCTGTCAGCCACACATTGATTCAAACGAATATATCAAGCGCTTCTTGCCTGAGGCGAGTATGTGAGATATTCATTCTTGTATTTGAGGTGTGCACATCTCACGAGATATAGCCAAAATGTGGCTATTCATATGTAGAAGCCAAGGATAAAATTTGAATTGAGCCTGTGATATCTAAGTTGAGTGGTGAGGGTTTGTATTGGGGGGGGGGGGGAGGGGAGGGGGGTAACCTGTTTGCGTCTCAACTCATGGTATTTGCCGATACAAGGATGAAGCTCAGATTTCGGGGGTATGCTTGCAACGGGAGTGATTCAATAACGCCTGGGCACGAGGGTGGAGTGATCCGTGTTTGATAGGAATGGAGGTTTTTGAAGGCCATGACCACGTACTTTGGGGTGTCTTAAGCTTTATGCACGAGCAAACCTTTCCAATGCCAGCAAGAACAGGGGTATACCTTTTAAGTACCCGCAACACCTTTCAAGTCCCCACCTGTGTATATTTGAGCATGGCACTCTCGTTTTCCTCTCTCGAGCGCATGATATCCGTAGGGCTAACATACTACAATTACGCAAGAAAAATCAGAAAAGAATTGAAAATATACAGGCCTGCCAATCCAGATTTGCCAAATGTTTCCGATGCATAATGGAAAGTACTCCGTTTAACTTGTGTCAAACAGCTTAAGCGTTGAGGCTGCCCATTCTATGGCAACCAGGTGGGTGGATAGCAGCTGGGAGTACATCTGAGCCCAAGCGAATTCCGGGCACTTCAAAGGTTGGCCGGGTATTCAAAAGGGATGCAGCCTTGTCGCTGGCATTGCAAAGGTTTGCTCTTTATGCACTGGGTGAATGGATAGCAAATACCTAAGTACAGTCGGGTGATGAAAGTGATTGGTCAAAGATAGAGGTATATGACTGGAGTGTAACTGATTACAAAGAGAACGCAAAACACGGAGTTCAAAAATACACAGTTGTAACGCCACCCAGATGCGTTATTCTCCTAAGAAGAGCGTCTGTGAACCATGGGAAGCTGGGGGCTATATATTCGATTGCACTGAATTTTAAATCATGGACGTATGGGTGACTATAATTTCTCGAGAGGTAGGTGTAGTGGGAAGTGTATAAGTAGGAGGGATTATTGAAAATCCATTTCGGTTTTAGAGATTTCAGTCTTTGTGTCACGGAGTTAGGTAAGTCCTGTTTCGCTCTAATACGTAAGACTGGGGACTAACCATGACACAGACTGATCACCTGTGTGCGCTAGGTCAGGCTGTTAGATTTAGTCATGGATTTCTATTACGTTCAGTTGCATAGTTAGTTAACCCCACTGGAGTTAGGGGACTTACGGAACATAAGGAAATTTAGTAAGTTTCATTTCTGATCCTCCATATTCCCCATTACATCGCTAATCACGCACTGAAAGGCAAACTCTCCGTCCGATGACACTTTTCAATACACCTGCTGGAAATACTGAAGCCATCCTATACCCACACTGGGAAGTCATGGATGCTCAGATGCAAGGAGAAGGCGGCTGTATACCCTACATGGCAATTCAAATTTTTTCAAATGACACTTGTGCATATGGGGAATGGCTAACATCATATTCACTATTCACATAGATCGACTGCAAACACACCACGACTAGAATCACGATTTCTAAATGCTTGTACCTCTGCCGAGCAGGTAGATGTTTGAAATAATGGTACTAAAGTTCAGAGCTTTAGTATCCAAGCGGGTATCACCAAATTTTGCATTCTGTAGGATTGGATCAAAATGCTACAAGCGATAGAAATATGACACCGGTATTGTCGGATCTGCCCTTCTTGTTGGGTCTTCGCTTGCGTCGGCCGGCACGGCAGGGAATGGAGATCTGAAAATTTCTTTGCAATCCTGTGCTATCACCGGAAGAGAGTTGGTTAGGACATTCTTTCAGCAGAGCGGAATTGATTCTTACATGTGAGATAACCAAAATAATTACTACGGTGATTGCCTTAGAGAATTAGCGACTGATTATCGGTATTGATTCGATACATCACCTTGATTGACAACTATTACCAGTTTCGGTGGTCCAACGGTAGGATAATTGCCTTCCAAGCAATTGGCCCGGGTTCGACTCCCGGCCGATACATTATCTTTTGCAGTTTTTTGTGCACGTTCCAGTATATTTCATTTCTGTTTTTCTTTGATAAAATTCTTATGACCCTCAATTCCGACAGGAAAATACTCAACATCCAATCACCCACAAGATTGATGCTGGAACAACTTTGCCATCCTACCGGTTTCTCACGACTTCCTATTTATATCCAACTTGTGGTGTTTTGTTTGAATTGGTCAGGTGTAATTCTCACTTCTGGCATCAACATCCCTCCAAGATCATCGTTCAGGTCAAATCTGCCAGAAAATACGGGTACTCTGACGAAGATTTACTTGTTCGGGTTTCGGCAGTTTGCTGACTGATTCGGAGTCCCTTACTTGAAATGGTGTTTCCCGAGCTTCCCCGGAATCCCAACGGTCATTTGCAGTGCTTGTGATCAGTGTGTAAAATCAGACATGCCTCGCTCGTCCTTCGTATTATTTGTGATCGGAAATACGCGATATCGCAAAATACTTTCCTGGCCACGGCGCCACTCCCAAATTTAACTCTAAAGATAATGGACCACCCTTGGTCTGGTGAGACACTCAACAATGGCTATGGTACTTGCATCAGTGATGTTTATTTGCAGTAGCTTGCGTGTAGAGAGTCACGGAAAATTCTGTGGCTTTAACATGAAAATACACTAGGTAATGCAAGTACATGAATAATGCTGCACTTTATCTTTCAAATACTTGTTTCCTCACCCGAGTATTTTCATCGCGAATAAACTAGTTGCATGGAGATCGGGTAATAAGTAACCCCAAATTACTGATCGGCATTTTCAAAGCAGGTGAAAAGATTACATACAAACTCACGCTGATTCGTCTCTTTATCTGAACCTTGGGATGGCAGAGACAATTTTAACGACACATATCAAATGACGATAATTAATAACGTTACGTCGTCATTCAAGTTGGGTCAAATGTCTGGATAAAGCACATTGCCCTCTCATGTATTGTGGTTTCCGTTCAGATTCAACTGACAACGCAAACTGATATTTTAGGAACGATTTTACTTGCACCAAGATTGGCATGATGTAAGATTAACGGTCGTTATACGAATGTTGCCCTTTTTGTGGAGCCAACTTGAAAGAAGCGGCGCGTATTGGGTGTGTGTAAAGGCATCTGCAATGAAAAGCACCCTCGAGCAGTTTCCAAGGCTGACGATTTTGGTATTCCAGCTGTGTTACCTGGCTACCGGTCTAAGTACGCCAGCCATATGCTGCAAGTCCCTATAAGAATATACTCTTCATGGTCAAAGACGGGGTAACTGCAGCAGTGCGTTTTATCGTAAATTATCCTCACCATAACCATGAAGTCACATAGATGGTAGGTACCTTTGCTGAAAACAGGGCTCAACTGTAAAGTTTTGGCAAATCTTTCCAGCGGGTCAAGTATGATTTCGGATGAGGGCTCCTTTCACTAACAAAATGCTCTGCAAATGGCCATGGAACCATGCTGCATGCAGCCATGCACAATTTAAGTGTGCATGAGTGTCCCCCCCAGGCCATTATAATAACGGGAGCCCTCGTATTAAGCATAAGGTTTGAAAGCCCATTTGCCGCATTATCACATGTAGGGTATGTACCCTTATAATACGTACGGCAAATTTGTATAACTCGAAAACCCCTCTGCATTGATAGAGGTATAGCATGACTGCAATCTATGTGTTGATCTGGAACTCGGATGCAGTTTCACCCAATCGTTTTATTGGAAATTTGACTTCATTCGACAGATCTCGATGATTAGCTGTCACAAAGATGATCGCACTGAAGTCTCATGAATTGGAATCGGGCCTTGGCTATTGAACTTAGGGCGCCTTCAAGGACAGCCACGCTGAAGCGACGGATAATTCATCAGAATACAACAGATTTTCGCCGATGCCAAGATGAGCATCATAACGCATAATGTACCCATTTAAAGTCCAATTGTGTATCTTGACTTGTTTCGTCCTGGCAACTGAGGTCGGCCTTACGCATTTAGTCTATTTGAATGAGAAATATATATCACCCACCTCCCCCAGACGCCCTCATCGACCTGATCCCCATCGCCCGACGCAAACCAGAAAGCACTATTGCAAAATTTATCCAATTCCCCCCATACACTACCACAATGGTCATTTTCTCCCCTCTCATTTTCCTCCTACTCTGCGCATCAAGCAGCGCACAAACAGCCTCGGATTTTCTCCTCGCTGCCATCAGAATCAAAAACGTAAACATTTTAAGTCTGGAAAACATATCAAAAGTCAACCCCCTGGACCCATCTTTTACCCCGAGCGTAAGTGGCCTCATCAACTTGTCCTCTACCCTATATTATCACCACTCCCACGTCAGTGAAGATACCAACATAGCTAACGTTTTGAAATAATTCAACCACACAGCTTATCATAACCCCCCTTGGGAATATTGCCAATGTGATTAATGAAGGCACGGCGAGCCTTCAACCGGGTGCCCTCTACTCCCACGCAGACTCGCAGAAAATTATCAACGCATTGCAGACTGGCGATTTTCGCGCAAAAGGAGTAGCCGACCTATTGTTGCATTTCAGTGAGCTCCCTATCGTGGGCGAAATCTTCACGCCAGCCGTTCCTTATGCAATTAATATTACCAAGGCATATCAGGTAGGCACGAATCCTGCCCACAATGAAATCATTCCTTGCGCATGGATTTTGAGTAATGTTCTGAGTACATGTAGGGATTTGCTTCAAAGGCCATCTTTCGCATTCCTGGAGAATTTGAGAAACAGTTCTATGACTATTTTGAGGACACTTCGCTGCTCTGGAGCAGGGTCATATCATTCATGGATCGGTATTAAGAGGCTGTATGGTTGGGATCGGAGGCTCAATGGGTATTGATGTTCTTTGATGGAAATTAATTTTCCAATGTTCTGGCATGTTTGCGGGCTTTTGGGTTGTATTTAAAGTGATAAACTTGAATTATAATTATGGTGGCATGTTGAAGGGCACAACACTCTCTTCATGGGCGTATCGGTGTGAACGCAAACGACAGTTTCGAGGCTCCAAAATGTTAGTTCCGCAATCAGCATATGCGATACAAGCATAAGCTTGTTGTGGGGCATGAGACTATTGCTGGGATATATTTTACCCTTCCTTGGTCTGTCAAGACGGATAGGTTTAGGAAGAGAACTTATGGCGCTCTTGTCACCAATTCATGCGGCCCCATGTTGTCGAAAGTCATGTCATGATTTAAGGATGATCGTTGGCGACATAATGATTCAATAGGTACAAATATAAGCAATTTTAAGATGTTAGAAGCTCAAGGCTTTCTCATCTGGTAGCTGTTTTCGAACCCAAAACCCATCTACATCATCGAGCTCTATATACATAGACAACGGAAAATGCGCGATAAAGGGTCGGTGAAAAAAAGAGATTACAACCAACCACAAACCGACAAATTTCTCCAAACACATGCCCTCCGAAGCATAATACCCGAAAGATAAAAACGAATCGAAAAGGGACAAAAAGAATTGCGGTCATGCGAAGACTTGAACTTCGAACCTCCCGATTAACAGTCGGACGCGCTAACCAATTGCGCCACAAGACCAATGATGACCGTTCCTACATACATTATCATATATTCCGGGTTTGTCTTTCAGTGGTATCTCAACCATGCGAAACAGGTATCTTTCTAGTATGAGCATAAATTCACGATGGACATGAAAGCCAATACCGAACGGCATGCTACCCCGGGGATTATCTATCAACGTATGGTTCAAAATTAGATTATATCTTTTTTTTTTGAAATCAGTTTATTATGCATGCAAGTATGATCAACGCATACTTTTTCAATAAATCAATGTTCAAAACTCATGGTAAATTGCCTGTAGCATTGAGTGCTACGTATTGATGAACCCCGCCTTTAGCCTGTATCATAACAGACATAAGCATAAATTTATATAATTATAACCATACACTTGGCAGTCCAATGATAAGCTGGTGTGTAAACGTCATTTCATCACAGACAGAAACCCAAAGCCCCAGATATGTATGCTTTTAATGAGAGTGATCTGAATTCTGGCTGCAGTGAAGAGTGTCGCGAGTGCATAATGACATCGTTCCCGGCAATATCAATCTTCTAGATGTCACTTATATATATATAGAAGAACGATCTAGATGGCATTGCCACACAGACTGTTAAAAGTCCAAAATAAATATGAGTGAGCAAACAAATTCTTTGAATTCAAGATCAGCTAGCGTTACAGGTTTCAATAAACATACCACAAAATGAAGTATATAAGAATGTATGCTTGTCCAGTATGTTATACTCAAAACGTAGCCTCAGCCCCAGCTCCAATCTTTTCGAGATTTGAATACAACCGAGTCAAAAATGAAATATATTAAGCCACTATTATATTGAAAACTTAACAATTATCAATATAATCTCCATCTCAAGCGTGATCCGATGTTTCACAATCGTGACCCCCCCTGATCCTGTGACGTTCACCTCTCTGTTCATGCATTTACCACTCTGAATATCATCCTCACTATCCTCGTCCGCCTGGCTGTCAACGGCGTCGGGATCATCTTGCTGGCTGTTGACATACTCCTTGCTATCGTTGTTCTTCTGGCTGGCTCTCAACATCCTCTCAGGCCGAGGTCCAAGGCTCTAGGTATACACCTCCTAGCCCAGGTTCTGAGGCTCGCACCTCTCAGGCCGAGGCTACCTGTAAAGTAGTACTCTCAATTTCAGTCAGTATCGAAGAAAACCTAAATTACAATCTACTATCTTGTAACTGGAGTCACTTGTGAGAACTGGGTACCAACGGTAACTACTCTCTCATCATGTAGTACTGTTTTGGTCGATCGTACTCTCTTGCTCGCCAATTTCTGCGGTATCATACACATCTTATAGCGAATCATTTTCATCATGGGCGCCGCCTGTAATCTTGGACCAGACTTAGGTCTAAATGTGATTTGAGTATCCATGGCACAATCTCAAAGTCTTTAATCCCTGGAAATATACTACTCCTTTTGAGCCTACGCGGAGTGGAAATATAAGTGACAATTGCTCGTAGGCGTATTCATATACAAGGGTTTACTTGCACCCGAACCTTAAATTCAACGGAGAAGATCTCGAAGCCACGCCAAGCGTTAATTAATGTCAAACATCCTCAAACCTCATCAATTGCCCGGTTGGCTCAGTCGGTAGAGCGTGTGACTCTTACTTTACGACTGCTTCATCACAGTTGTAGATAAGTTATCTCAAGGTCGCGAGTTCGAGCCTCGCATTGGGCTTACAATTTTGCCGAAATTTATATTTTCCTGAACGGGATAACCACCTGCACATGCATTATCTTGGAAATCATTCTCTAGTCGCCTAATTCCTGTTCTCGCCCTGCCTCACCTTTTCATCAATATCTAGTCAATTACAACTTGGACTCCAAAATTTGTCAATTTCATTGGCGTACGTGCAATATTTCCTAGTCACCCTTTTAACGTAACGCATCAAGATGTGTTTCGTTTTCTGGGATGAATCTTCTTGATTACCCGCGGGCAGGCATGCCATAATTGTGCATCTCCTTCGTCCTGCCTCGTTGTATCACGGTAATAAATATTGCAACTGCTAGATTGAATTCACACCTACCAATCACCATTAGAATAGGTCCATGTTCATGAAGATACCATAATGGGCAATATGAAGTATGATCATCGAATTAAACCCGCAGTAACATACCAAAGACTCCCCTTACAAGCAAAATCCATTTGAAAATAACCGTCCAACAAGCAGCCATACTCGCCGCCGAAACTTGCCCGCCTCCAAAATACCATTTGATATAAGAATAAACCCGATGAACACCGAATACCTGACAGGGTATGTTTGTATTTATTAGTAAAATCATTTTGCATATATATTCCTATACGAAACGTCATTGCAAGATGTTCCACCATCCAAGGGTTAGTATGTAGTGCTTAAGATTGAAAAAGCCACCAGCAGCTAGACAGCCTCCGGACCATGTGCATTGAAAAGTCCCAGTGATTCTCGTTACCTACTTCACGCAGTCTAGCTTTGCTTGAGAAAATGTTCAATCATTCAATCGCATAATTAAATAAAACTCCACAATTTCCAGACGTAATCTCAATCGGGATTCGATTCAATCCAGAACCTGCTGCCAAAATATAGAATGTGGCGGGATACACGTTACAATGTTTGCTGTACAAAGTGTAACTACCTACCGTACAGAAAGTATAGGGATAATTTCCCCACTCATGAAGCAATGTCGGGTCTAGCAGAAGAAATGACGAATATGGAAAGCATAATTTGATTTGTGGACGCGGATACATTAGCATTTATTTCGGTATATCGCTACTTCAAGCATTATTCGTGTTTTTTGACACCATATTGCAATTGGATTGGCTCACAATTTCCTGTTCAAATTAAATACTATTGTAGTGTGAATGATCTCGCGGCCTAAATTGATTATTAGTTTCTGGATTCCAGGTTCGCTTCAATTTTGTAAGCACAATTGACCGTCTTGCAAACAAAAGACTAAGAAGGATTTCATAGAAAAATTCGTTGATCAAAAAATAGTTCAAATAAATAATTGCCTGTAGTTTTGTTTATAATTTTACATCAGTATCATCAGTAGGTCAACCTAATGCTACCACGGGAGCTTAACACATGGTGAGCCTCGATGTTGCCTACTGCGGCTCTCCTCAGCCGCACCAACAACAAGGTAATCGATAGCCACACTCGTTGCAATTGTCAAGCTTCCGACGCTGTTACTGGATTACCCCAACTTACAATCCCTGTCCATCGTCCACCACAGCCAATAATCCGCATTGCCCGGATCATCGGCCCGAAGTCCCCAAGCTATTAATAAATAGGCAACCAGGTCACTATTCTGCGGGGTCGAACGTGGGGGCGGGGAACATATTCTCCGCATCGGCATTGCTCCAGGCCAGCACCGGAGTAAATATTTCCCCCAACGCGACACGCAATTTTGAACACAATCCACCCCAATTCGCTCTGTGGATAAATATCATCACGGGAAGCAATATTACCGGAAAAATAAAAAAAAAGAAGGAAAGCAACGAAAGTTAGTACTCGGTGTCATATTGAAGTTACCCATACATTTCGGCTGATTCGTTAAATTAGTTTCTGCTAGAAACACGGCTCCTCCGGAGGAATACCTTGGATCCATGTCTGCATCTGTGAGTTTTTTAACCCATGAACCTCATTTTTGAGAGTACGACTGATTGTTTGAAAGGGTAAGCAGAATGCACAGAGTTCGGGGTGGGGTATTGGGCCTAGCGGCTCCAAAAGGGCTAAGCGTGAGTAGACTACTGTTGGCGAATTCCCCCCTGGTTATCTATAGAATGACGACATCAGGGGAATAATATAATGCAATTATTGTACTGACATAAAAGGTGGTTAACTAAAGAAAACGGAGATGAGGACACAGACCGGGAAATTGAGAATGGTCAATGAAAACTTTCCAGAACGATGTAGGGGGCTTGAAAAACTAACGCTTGCCACAGCGAATCTCGGAACAGCCGGTTCGGCACGCTCAAATGAAGCAATAACATACTTTCCAAGACCAAGTATCATCAACAATCCCCAACACGTCGACAGTTCCATCAGCATCGGAAGTCACAACCGCTACTATCACGACAATCGAGTGGACAATCACGTTGATAACCGAGTCATTACAACATATGTTGGTCAGTGTCATTCCTTGAGTTTTCTGCAGAATGCGCGTACTGATGAATTGACCTTCTAAGATCATGGTCGTGATTATGAGCTTCTCAAAATTCTGTCACCCCTGGAGCCAATCAAGCGGCATCAAGAGATATGCCGTTCTCGTTTGAATAACTCTGGAACGTGGTTCACAGAGGGCGAGCAATTTCTATCATGGATCCAAAGTGGATCGGATATAGATCCCATTAACCGAATGCTCTGTTGCTACGGAGACCCAGGTGCTGGGAAGACGGTGATGAGGTACATGTGTCGCTCCTTCTCAATGTTTGTTCTTACAGCTAATACATGTTTGGTTTTTTTGAAGTTCCATTGTGATTGAAAAGATATTTCAATTGAGTGCCGCTCATGGAAGGATTGGGGTTGCAGTCATGTACTGTGACTACCAGGATAGAGAGGCCCAGACGAATTTGCACATCATAGGCAGTTTCCTTCACCAATTGCTCCTGACATTGCCGTATGGTACCCCCAGGGAAGTGTACGACGAAATACAATCGATTCGGCAGCGAGGCAGACACGTGGAACGCTCCGATCTCACCAAAATGCTAATGGCAACGTTGAAAGAGTTTCATACCGTTTATGTTTGCATTGATGCGTTGGATGAGCTTCATCCGATGACTCTGACAGACCTGTTGGTGGGTATGGGGAACAATTTTCCGACTGCCAGAGTGTTCTTGACTGGGAGGCCTACGGTTCGGGATGTTATTAGACGGACCCTAAAGTTGTCAAAGGATGAAATCAACACCACCATTAGGGCCGATCCGGATGATATTCAACACTTTTTACTGGCCAAGATAGCGGAGGATTATATATGGAACCCATACTCTATGAATGACGAACTCAAGGCGGAGATATTGAATACCCTTATCAACCACTCCAAAGAAATGTAAGTGGAAATCGATATTGACTACGCCTGGGTTTATGCGTTCTCGTCAATGTGTTATTGTACTGGTCGTGCTCCCGGCACATACAATATCGTTTGCTGATATTTGCGCCGCAGTTTTTTGCTACCAAAGTTGCAAATCCCCCTTGTGCTTGCAGAGGCGACTATCTCCGGAAGACGAAATGCTCTGAGACGGTTATCATCACAAGGACTTACCACCGTGTTCTCTCACATGGTTAGGAGAATATTTGAGTCTCAATCCAGCCTCGGAAAGCGGACACTTTTGATACTCCAATTTGCATGCCGGCCATTATCTGCCGCAGAACTACGAGATGCACTCGCAGTCGCAATTCGGGGCGATGGCTTGTACGATGCCGATCAAGCAGATTTCGACAGGGATAATGTTCCCCCGTTGGAGCTGGTGATAAATAGCTGTGCTGGATTGGTCACTATGGACTCGGAGGAAAAAAAAGACGTCCGATTCTTCCACGCCACGTTTGCAGAGTTTCTTGAAGATCACAGCAATATGTACTTTCCTCTGGGGGAATTCAGCCTGGCTGAAATTTGCATGACCTACCTTACCTATCGTAACGTGCATGAACATTGCAGCGACTTTTTCCAAGTTCTTGAACGAGGGAAAGCATTTCCCCTGTTAAACTACGCGGCCTGTCACTGGGGTCACCATGTCTCTCATGCTCTTCGACACGGTGAGCTTAACGGTGCGATCGAACTGCTGGTCTTTAAGCTTCTACAGCCTTCTGGCGGAAGGCCTCCATGCGCATTTCAAGAATTGTCCAGTGCACGCATAATGAATCTAGCATACATGTACTCGCCGCACACATTGCTCATTACCGGCGTTCACGTGGCAAGTTTATTTGGCTTGGACAGGTTCATACCCCAGTTGACTAAGGCAAGTGGGTCCGTCGATGTGATTGACGAGCGGAAGGCCACCCCACTCCTGTATGCGGCCGCAAATGGGCACGAGTCCACCGTCCAGCTACTTCTTGGGTTGGGGGCGGATCCGGAGATCGTGGATTTACAACACAATTCGCCGCTTGCACATGCTGTTATGTGTGGTCATGAAGGTGCTGTGCGAGTATTGCTGGATAATGGAGCAGATGCGTTATCGCGGGACATTCGTGGAAGTTCGATACTCATCCACGCTGTGTTGGAAGGGCATGTTGGTGTGGTGAAGTTGCTCCTGCTTCACGGCGGAGTTGATGTAAACGCGGGGGGTAAAGGTGGCATGACGCCCCTGACGTATGCCGCAGAACGAGGGAATGTGGCGATCGCGAAGCTGCTGCTCCAGCAGCAAGGCGTTGATGCGGACATGACAGATAGGCATGGTTATTCAGCGCTCTCGTATGCCTCAAGAGAGGAGATTGTCAAGCTTTTGCTCGAGAAAGGAGTGAGAGTGGACTTGAGAGATAAGCTCGGGGATACTCCACTAATTCGTGCGGCCCGATGCAATCATATGCCTGTGGTAAAGCTTCTTCTCCTGCCTGAAGGTGTAGATGCGGACTCGACAAATTTGCAGGGCATGTCAGCGCTCTCGTGTGCCTCAGGGCATGGGCATGAGGAAATTGTCAAGATGTTGCTCGAGAAAGGAGTGAGGGTGGACGTGAGAGATGAGTACGGGGATACTCCACTATTGGATGCCGCCCGGGGAAATCATACGCCTGTGGTGAGGCTTCTTCTCCTGCATGAAGGTGTAGATGCGGACTCGACAAATTTGCAGGGCACGTCAGCGCTCTCGTGTGCCTCAAGGAATGGGAATGAGGAAATTATCCGGATGTTGCTTGAGAAAGGAGTGAGAGTGGACTTGAGAGATAAGCTCGGGGATACTCCACTAATTCGTGCCGCACGGAGAAATCACTTGCCTGTAGTAAGGCTTCTTCTCCTTCAGGAAGGTGTAGATGCGGGCTCGACAAATTTAAATGGCAGGTCAGCGCTCTCGTATGCCTCAAGGAATGGGAATGAGGAAATTGTCCGGATTTTGCTTGAGAAAGGAGTGAGGGTGGACGTGAAAGACCTGCTTGGGCAATCCCCACTATCACTTGCTATCAAGTATCGTCGTGTAGCTATCCAGCAAATGCTCGAAGACTATATGAAGCGCAACATTTCTTAATTATGAGGTAGATATGGGGTCCGTCACTGAACACCACTTCTGTTTGTACCGCACTTTACGTCAGGCGATGGGTTTAGTTGAACTGGGTAGATTTGAAGGATTTTTGCTCGTTTTGTCTTCATTGTTATTATCTTTTCTTCGCATCATGTCTTGTACATCTGAATTTGATTTCATCCCAATGCGAGAAGGGTATCTTCGTGCCCAAGCGTTGTTCAAACTTCAATAGTAATTGGTAATTAAGTGACCACAGTAAGCCCAATACATAGGACTCAATACCCTCGGGGCCATGAGAAGATATTCTTATAAAGGGAGTCATCTATAGGTTGTACATAAAAAGTAAAGAAATGTCGTCTTCCCATATATGAAAGTCCAAAGGCTCATCACCCGTCCAACACGCTACATATGATGAGTTGAGCTTCGCTTAATCTTTTTGTGTACCGTTGTAATTGGCGAATAAAGAACCACTCTATCTCAGATATTGATTTGGGCGTTTCCCGACACGAAGTTCATAGTCAGGACCCTCTGCTAATGTTTAAATTCTTATATGGCTATCTTACTCGCAAAATAATATGTGTAGCCTGCTCAACTACTCATTATGAACTACTTTAAAATGTTCTTTAAGAACGAAATAGCGATGAAAGAGCGCTTAAGAAAAATGACCTCAACCTGCGACACCAGTGATTCCCACGAGGTCGCGAGACGGAGTCGTCTTTCTTCAGCACACGAGGGCGCCACTTCCGGAAGATCAAAATTCAATTTTTTTTGTGTTCCAAGAGGTCATGTTGCCGTGCAGTAAATGCCAATACCGTAAACGTTGGCAAATAAGTAGGTATTAACGAATAGCACACAACCCCAAATAAGCATATGATTCTGTATTGCCAATGCTGCTGCTGTACATACACCATGTATTGGCAGGCAAAGTCGCCGACGGGGATCCGGCGCATTACAGCAATATGCGGATTTGCGTTTATTTTTAAATTGAAGAAAATTAATCTGAGCTGTGGAAACTATACACTCATATACTAAAACTCTGTAGGCCAGATTTCAGATCATCGATCCTTCAATTACAGCCGTAGTACAGGTTTTTTCACCCTCTCGGAGTGACTCGGAAGTGCGCCAGATCCCCGCGGTGGTTCGCCGAATCCCTGTCGGCTACGTTGCTTGCTGAAAATAATTTCAGGAATTCATGAAAAATTACCAATGTTTAGGGGAGTGTGTAGCTTTGGATTTCTCAAAATTAAAAAAATTTCTGAAGATTTTGTTAGCCAAAATTTCCCCGATCACAAAAAAAGAAACTCCTGCTCTGGAGCACTCGATCACAAGAAACTCGCTAAACTATTTCCCCTGATGGTATATACCTATCCGTTGGCTGTGTAGAGCTTGAAAACCCACATTTCTGTGAAGATGATTTGAGGTATTTTGAGGGAACCAGTTAGCATTGGTTCGCTCTGTAATGAATCTGTTGTATTCATCGACATGGGCTCGTGCTTGCGAGTAAGGGCAGTAGGTACCCATTCAACGAAGCCTTTTTTACGCATATGAACACTCGCTTACTGTTTTTGATAGCCTATTAAGAAATAGCTCTGCAAATGTATGTCTCACAAAATCATCTTCTTTCAAGCACAAACTAAGAGCAACACGGAGGCCGGGGGCGGGGGGCAGGGGGTAAGGGGGTCTATCATGAGCAACTGTTATGTGTTTTTCTTTTATATTGATTTTTTGTTTACGTTTGGGGCTACAGATTTATTATGCGGCAAACATTCCCTGTCGGCCAAAACCCCGCAAAGCGAATTCAATCAATTCAACGAGTTCCGAATATCAATACATGTTACTGTGTCGTACGGAAATTAATCATGTATCCGCCCTTGGACCTGTGGGGTCCTCTTATGCATAAAAAGTTGAAGTTGATGTAATATTATTGCTTTATGGATGTATCGTGGATGGAAGGAAGAGGTTGGGGTAATCTATCCCGTGCTACATAAATTCCGTTTTTGTAGCTTCCGAATGAAAAAAATTAACCTGCTTACGTATGTAGTAGTAGATCAAGCGATCGCGAGATATCCACCCACCCGAATGTAGTAATCAATTCATCTTTCTATTCTTCCCAATCAGGTGGGTGGATTGGGGGTGGCATTCAAGATTTGTCATCCATCAACATATTTGTTGGAACATGGGTACGGAGGTGCAAACCTTCACACCAGTAATCATTTTGGTCTAGCGGTAAGAATCTACATTATCCATTGCATTATGTACCCACATGCACTCTCACTTGAGCCATTTCGACATCGGTTGCATGCCTAGGATGGACTTTGCTTTTTTTATCTCGAACCCTTCACGGTCGGTTTCCTAAGCGGACTCGACATGATGCATACCAAGTAGGTGACTGTTCTGTAGTCATGGATCATTAAACGTAAAGCAGAAAATCGCAAGGGTCTGGAAATCTTGATGTAAGTAAAAAGCATTTTTCTTGTCGCGATAGGTTGTCGTATAAAGAAATAATTACATACTATACGACGTTATGTATGTACAATTGTTTTACCATGAGTCAACACCGACGAATCCCGAATCCCGAAAGTCAGATCCCGGATTTTGCCTCGTGATCATAGTTAGCACAAGATATTGATTGACATCAGTTGCAAAAATTTCAAAGATTGTTCCGGTGGGGTCAGGCGAGGATACGGAGATATGCATGTGGGTACCAGAAGGCGTGAGGCTGCCAACCACACCCTCCGGATCGGGAAGGATGGGAGGGGTCCTGGCACTCCCGATTGGGAAGAAGCATTCAATCGCGAAATTACGCTAGTAACTTTGCCTACTCCTGCCTCGATACTTATGTCTCGGAATGGTAGATAGAGATAGTAGAGCGGAGGACATCACTAGGCGAACAACCATGACCTTTCCCTTCATACTATGCCATGGCGTCGTCCCCATAGGTAGCTTGGTGGCATACCGATACATGATAATGCAATCGACGTGGAATAGTGGTAAATACGTCGCAACGAATGTAAAGGTTTTATTTTGAAGAAGTAGGTAGATCTGTGGTATTCATTGTCATATTCTACATAATTCAGATTTCTGATTTTGGAATTATGTACATATTCGCTACGACATGACATGCGACCTCCGTGGGTAAGAGGATTTGGCTGGGCATGAATCGAACATGCGTATGCGATGGAACCAAAAGTCCCCAAAAGCGCATACACGTTATCCATCCCCGGGTCTAAAAAGGAATGAAAATCGTGCACATGGATATTCTTATCCTGTAGATTCTAAACCGGCCCCCACATCATTCCCATCTGATGAAATCGCATGTGTGCAGCTGAACGATAACGCTCAGCTCCACTACAATCAAACGAGCAGAAAGTGCAAATAACCCACTTTCACATTGCCAATGCGAGATTCAAGTTCCCAAACGTTTCATTTAGCCCTATTGCTGCCCCTGCACGTCAGACTCCTACCTATTGGAAGATCACTCTAATTCGAATCGAACATAAGCCTATACGATTACATACTCCAATCGCCTGCGCGCGAGCACGGGATTGACGTTCGGATTGGGTATTGCCGTTTTTGGATAGTCGCACTCGGCTACTCTAATTATAGTAATGGCGGCGCAACTCAAGGACAAGCTTTTGTTGTTCTCGTGCCAGCTTTTGTCTATCAGGTAGAAGGGAGGCTGGAAATGGAGAACAGAGGCGACAACTCCTATAAAAATAAACACCTATGTACCTAAATAATTAATTCCACTGCTAGGGGAAAACTCCCCGAAGCGTCACCCCAAAAATAAAAAATAAAATGGAGTACCGTAGTACTCCATACCGTACTACGATACTCCATTATTTTATTTTCAGCTGCACGCTAGTACCGATTTGAGTATTGCCGTTTTCGGGTAGAGTGGGGGTGGGGTTAGGTAGTCGCACTCAGCACCCAGCATCTTTTGGTGTACCAAATTTAAATTAATATTTTGCATGCAAATGCATCTTTGACGTTTAATTATGGCTGGCGGTTTACTTGGCAGGCTAAACGCCTCTCGTCTCAAGTAATTTACGTAGCCGTGAACTTCCGGCGCGGATGAGATGTACGAATACTCTCCGGAAACTACCCAACGAAAGTGTCCGGACAGAGCTAACGAAATTTCATCACGCATTCATCACCAACTGATGTACCGAAAGGCGCAAGCGGGAATTGAATACAAAAAAAAATAAAATGAAAAAAAAATTCATCACCAACTATGGAGTCCGAAGGCACAAAAACAGAAAACATCTCCTTGTGGTCAAGAGCTGTTGTTGACTATGGCGCACATACATTTAAATACTTTGCGCATGGACATATGCTTGGACATAAATTGCAGGCAAAGTTGGAGCCATACCGCGCTTGATCACTCAATGGGACAGCCAGTAAGGCTTCACACAGAAACCAAAGAGATCCGCGCTTGGAAGTTATTAAATACATACAAAGTTTAGCTTGGCCCATTGAGTAGTCTGTCTCATTGTGTGATAAAGCGCGGTATGCGTGATGAGATTTCGTTAGCTCTGGCCGGACACTTTTCGTTGGTCTACTGTACCACCGTATGTGGGTACTGGGCTTTTTTTGGTCGCGGCCCTCAAACTGATTAAGCTTCTCATCCCCGGTTCGCACATTACCTCAGTTACACAGTGCCTTATCGTTTAGCACTCCAGCAACATGTACAGCCAGCGCTGAAATTTTGCGCAAAGTTTAGTAATTCTTCATTCGGGGATATTGTCTTGTATTAGGGACCTTCTGCGTAATACGAAGGTTATATTATTAGAGTTCTCTGATTGGCACGAGAAAGATGACAAAGATCTAGATATATCGCTACATGCATATTCCGGACTTTTGGAGTGAAGGTGCAAACGCTCGGAAAGATTGTCTGAAATATATGCAATATGTGGAATTGTAGTGTTTTTCTCAAATTCACATAGAGTACTGGTAGGAGATGGTCGGAAGTCCGATTAATTTCACGGGTTGATTGTAAATAAATGGAAATGTTATTTCCGAAATACATTTCGCGACACGGAAGTGAGAGGCCAATCAACATGGGATTAGGATACAAATCGAGACAACTTTCATGCCGCAACTGTACATAGGCGGCCAAGGGCCATAGCATATCAATGTGGACATTTGAAGCTTGCTTTGAATGAGATCAACGCTTTGTCTACGCTGAGTACAATATCATACTGACAATACTCGTCAAATCAATAAGTCTCCGGAAAATGCACAGACAGTGCACAGGCATTTCCTCACTCAGGTGTCCGGAGATAATTGATTTGACGAATACATTCAGCGGTATGGCTGAGAGAAGCTGGAGATGACGAACAGTGATAGAGAAGTACATGCAGACTACCTTTGGCAGGACTCGCTTTTATTTAATAAACACGATGGACGCACTCATCGTTTTCTTTTTTTATTCTGCAGCAGCATTCTCTCTTCCTCTCACTCCTCAATACTACTTCCTTTCTTCTATCTTCTCTTCTTTGGCATAGTCTGGTACTTGTATCTTTATTTTTATATTTGTTTTATCTTCCTTTCTTTTCTTTATTGAATTCCTCGAGACAAACTACAATCCACAGATACTACAGTCATCTAGAGACTCCTTCAAGCTGGTACTTGGGCCGCATTATCGACCACATCACGAAATTTCAGCATTAAACTATCAGTAGTTTAACACCACACCACAACCACCGCTATGCACCAATCGCAGAAAGGATCACCACAAAGTCTCCTTGTCCGCCTACTCCCCCACCTCGTTTTTGCACTCGCCATCTTCAGCACCTTTACGCTTGCCTCACCAGCGCAGGCCAACAGTAACGACATTCAGCTCAGTACCGCTGATCCTGCCACGACCAATCCATATTGAGATTCCGACAATGGACCGTCGCTTGTTGTCCGTGCAAAGGGAGATGCCGCCCCCAAGGTAAAAGCATCGGCTGGCAAGAAGGCCACCGCGGGGAAAAAACAAAAGGTTGCGGCGACGAAACCAGGGACAAAGACCAAGGGGAAGGCTACCAAAACTGCCGCGAAGGGTGCTGGCGGATCCTGCCCGGTGATCAAAGCCATGCCTGACATGGTCGAGATCTCGGCCATGCTGAAGACAATGGGGCCGATGAAGAAAGGGGGGGCAACGGCGAAAACGAAAGCAACTGCAAAGAAACCCACGCAGAAGAGTGCGGCGACAAAAGGCAAGGCCACTTCAAAGAAGGTTAAAGCATCTGGCCCCAAAAGGCTTCTCAAGTCCCGTGGTCTTAATCTCACGAAACGAGTTAAACTGCCGGCGGCAGCAGAGGGAAGGTGCTACACGGATCCAAACTACCAACCTCCCTCTATCGAACAAATCAAGGCCAGTATCACCGCCTCCACGGTCGTCACGAACGCCGGTAGCATCAAAGAGTTCATGGCGAAGCAGTTCTTCTTCTACATCTCTCTGAGCGGGAGCGGGTTGTCGAAATGGCTCGAGGCAAACCCAACCATGTTTCACGCGCCAAAGCTCATCAAGATGACCGACCTTAAGGATCAGATCCCCACTGACAAGGATTCCCTTGAGCACGTTGTCTTTTGGATCAACGTCTCCGAGGCCGTGTCGTACCTGATGGAGGGTCAGAAGAATGTGAAGCTAGCTGTGGGGGCAGCCTACGAGCCTTACGAACAAGAGGATGTCACAACTAGAAAGTTCCTGAGCAGCTTTTGGTATTTGTATGAGGTGCCGATCCTGGAGAAGTTGGCCTCGAAGCCGACGGCGACGACGATAGTGTTTTCGAAAAATGGGGGGCAGATGGATGTGGAGTCGGTAACTTTCAACTTGGCGGATCACAAGGTGATTGCGGAGTAACTATGGCTAGGTGTGTTAGAGATACCAATTCACGATATATATTTTATGATGTACAATTATTTTTTTTTCATGTATTCTAGTCTATAGCTATCAATGTGATGATACCCACGGATACCCTTTCCTTTCAAATTATCCTTGTCGTGAATGTCCTTTGTCAAAGATATGATTTTACGGTGACCAGTTGACCGTGGCAATAATAAAATTCTTGCTATTGGAAATTTTCAGTTCAATTCGGCTTCATCTTGCTTCTGCCACCGCACAGTCTACTGCCATGGTATCCTATTGTTGTTGCGCATGTATGATACTGAAGGTCTTGATGCCCTTTTGTCGATGCTATTAATGATCCTGGTGTTCGTGTACTCTAGGTGCAGTTGTGGATATGTGACGTAGTACTACTACTGGCATTAAATTAGAGCCTTCCATTATTACAAAGCTTGTTGAAGATAAAGTAAACGACTATCTTCCCCGCCTTCGCAAAGATATTTGTAATTCATGGAAGGAGATTAGTTGGAAACAGTTACAGGTATAACGATCCTTGCCGCTGTACCGATATCGGTGAGGCAAGTTCATTCCCAACCCCGATTGGATATAATTATTTCTTCAGTGTTATCCGTCATAGATGCCTTAGTACTCAAGTCCAAAAGAAGAAATACGACAACGTTCCCGATGCCTGGGTGTGATAAAAGTGTCTCGAGTTGCAATAACTTTCAGATCCAGCAGCTACAATTAGTTCCACTGCAATATCGACTTGGATGATCTATGCTTGACAAACTCGAGTTACCTTTTCTGCATTTGAGGGAGTGGGGAATTTGATAAAGTCGCACACCGAGTCTTGGTGTCAATCCAATGATGTACAAGTTAAAACGGAAAATTCCGAAAAAAAGCAGTGCATCGTTGTAATAGTTGAATAAAAAATAAAAAATAAAAAAATAAAAAAAGTACATTGTTATAACGTGTATACTGGGTGAAAATACCAAATTATAGAGCATTCATCAACTCACAGATCGACAGATGATTTTGTATCATCGTTGCCAATAGCAACGATTGCGAATTCGAAGCCATGTCACTGCAGCTGGCAACGGCCCCCACCATAAGGTTCGATCTTGCAGAGAAAATGAATTAACTGCAAATCACCATTTCTGTCACTTTGTCTGATTAACATATTTTACGCATAGCGCTAGCCGCAGGGAAGTATGGAACGCTCTTAAGTACAGCGATCTTTCGGGAATTGTATATAGATACTTCACGGAGTTTGATGCCAGTGATATTGGATGAACGACCAATTATATACGAATTCTTCGGGGGTACTGGAGAGTCAACGAAGTGTAAGATGCTACATGTGTGCTGAAGGCGATTTTAAATATCTGAATATGACAAAAATTGCTGAATCTTGAAACGTTTCCGGAAGCATTCCCTTTGGCTGTATAATAGGTCTCCTTTTAGCGAGTATCTTGTCAAGTTAATACAACCTCTTGATGTATTATTATAGGCAGCCTCCACTTCCATCGCGGCTGGAGAAACTCGCGGTGTCTAAAATGCATTGATTCATGTTATTGCGGTTGATATTGAGTGCACTAGGAAGTTGATCCGTGTTTTAGCGATTGTGTGGGTTCGTACCCTTTAAGCGATGTGAGTTACGTGCATACGTTAAATGTAATAGTACTAATCGAGAATATATGCTAGCCACCTCCACGAAGGTAGATGGTAAGACTAGAGCATCTTGGAACACACTTCATGTCTTGATTATATTTCAGTGGACAGAACTGGAGAATGCCTCTGAATTAAATGGCCATGTGAACAGTGGCCTCATTCTCATTAGTCACAATCACCTCACCTCCGTGGAAGTTGGTGATTTTCAGCTGTTGTGGGTAAATAACTCCCGTTACAAGCATATCTTTGGGGCCTGAGGCGGTATGCTTCTCACGGATATATGCTATCGAATTTGCATAACTTGGTGATAATGAAGGTTTATGCGTGTGGCTGCATTTACCACCTGGATCAATATTTTGTGATTGTACAAAATAATATGCTTTGCTGACCTGAAATGTGATACATATCCTGCAGTACTTGTCGAGCACCTTTATTGGGAGATGGTTTTCTCCCAACATGGGCATGTTTCAAATGTTTCTTCGCAACAGTAAATGGGTGAATGTGATTAGGTTATTTGCAAATAACGAATCCAAGAATTTCATGAGGTATGCTTGTATCGGGGGTTTATGTACGTTAGACACAGCTGAGTAGGAATCAACGTATTGTGCGACAAACGGGGTTTCAAGCTTTTAGGGTTCCCGGAACCAATTTTGGGTTAAAGAAGCGTTGGAGATTCCCTGAAGTGCTCCATTTCTCAACTCCCCGAACAGAAAATAATGCACGGATCTGATAAAAAATCAATTTTTCACTGTTTATAGATGAGATACTCATGTCCAGACCTCCGAAAAGCGTTCAAAATAATATCCTTTATGCCTTCATTTACTGTTTTAGGATACAGTGCTCTCTTATACAACTATAGTGTTGTATTCGCAAATTTTGTAGTGTAACATTTAATTATTTATTTATAATTAAAACTGCTGTTATCCTAAGTAATGTTTTTTTTAAAGGACAGTTAGCTTTATTTAACGGCGGCGGAAACATATAATCTCACAAGACAGACCAAACAGGAGCCATTTGTCGCATCCTATAGGTGGATTAGAACTCAAGTTCTTTCAACATCGTTTAAATATTTACTCGAATAGTTCTTACCGTGAACGAAGATATAGATAGGTGAGGAATGAATGAAACAAGACTCATTGCGTGGATTGCAGGCCACTCGCAAGAGAGCAAAATAATACTATCGCTGAGATTTAATCCGAGTGAGAGCAAGGAAAGAAAAGATATTATGCAAACTACTCTACCTTGTCTACTGAATGAACACTGCTTCTACTGAATGAACACTGCTCATAACCTCCGCGGCTATGAAAAAATCTAGGCCCAATAACATACACCACTTTTTTGCAAATCTGAATAGCCTGGGCGCTTCTGGGTTGGAACACATGATTCAACTCTAGTACGAAGGATACCATCCAGTTCCCGGTGACGAATTCAGAGTCGCTACCTTATACCTGTGACTATCAGTGCAAATTTCATTTCAAATCCGACTTCCTAGTTTCTCCACATGGGCAAAGTTGAATCAAAGTAGGGTATCCAGGGAATTTAGACAAATTACTTCTTTTTGCCTCGAGTTACATACTGCGTCTAACTCATACACAAAAATTTTACGCATCGAACTTTCTCCGATAGTACAGTCGGGTATGAAAAGTGATCGGTCAACGCTAGAGGTGCATTGTCACATTCAGGGATGAAAAGTTCGTTTTCTTGGTGATTTTGGTAGTTAAAATCCTTATTCAGCGAGTCATGCACCTCTACCTAGCGTTTACTCATTTTCATACCCAACTGTACATGTACTCGTACTTACACCATATGCGATATGGCCTGCTTGTTGTACATAAGAGTACGTTATGCAGGCTATACGAGGTTGAGCAATCATCCTCGCGAAAAAACAAATATTTCATTAATTATAGACAATGCGATCTTGCAAGCTTAAGTATCTTTATCATTTTCGGAAAACAAGTCTGACCTTCACAGTGGCTTAATTTGAAAATAACGGACATTGGCACTCGTTGAACTTCTTCCTCCGAAATGGTTATATGTCTGGCCGCTGTGCTGGATATTCAGCAGAGCAGGGCTTGGGGGGTGGGGGTCCCCCCTACGTACCTGTTCTCGTCAAATTTCGCACATTCGTGAACAATTAAAGTGACATTACGATAACATGTGACGATACTCAGTATAAATGTTCTTTGCATGCACTGGGAATACCCAACACATCGGTATTCTTCAGGGGAAGGGATGTGGTTGAATCTAGCAATTCAGGTGACTTATTGAACTTGACCAAAAATCGGCTGAAGCATGTGCTAACTTGGCTGTCAAACCGGGGAATTCAAGCTTGACTGTAGTTGCATTAAGCTTTTCCGCCAAAGTGCGGAGCAATAATAGCGCCTGGGGACGAAGCCAGGAGCTAGGTACGTCCTGTGTGACACTGTATTGATGACAGATTGCAAGTTTATGTCATTTGCCCCGCACCGCATACCTAGTGGCCACGAGGCCATGCCGAAAGGCGTGCGCGGGGATTGAATACAAAAAAAAAAATATCTAGTGGCACATTCCGTTGCCACAGGCCATCCTGCATTTGCTTCTCCTAGTATGAAGTTCCTTTCATTGGCGCGGTGCAACATATCGGAGATCTAGGATTAGTCTCGTGCCCAGCCCTCATCCGGAGGATCAAGAATACCCATTACAACTTACCTAAATGCGAAGTTCCGCAAAGATGGGGACCTCCATTGCCATATGCTGCTTTGCGACAACTAAGATGAAATAAAATATTATATAAAAAAAGATAGATTGTAAAGGAAACAACTTTTGCATACATTACACATAACACCCATTATAAGCGTACCGTCGGGATCGCTAATCCCATGCCTATAAAGAATTTATGTGTATAGCGATAGGCACCTTAGTGGTATGTGGCCGCCGAACATATTATTCTTGTATCTAATTCATGATTGTATCGGTATGCTTATGAGTGGAGTTATCTACATATGCAGAACATGTGATACGAACCTCGGTAGGCTTGACCATCATTCTCAAAGTTATATATGATACATTATCATGAATGGACGGTGAGCCCCACTTCTGTAATTGTAGTCTATGTGTGGTATGCGCATTTCGGGAAAAAAAAATCCGAATTGTGACATTGATCTCCCTTTCCACCACGAAACAGTGGAAAGTTGAATGCGGAGGCAGGGGGTTACTGCATGAAACTGGGGTTAAAGTGGTCTGTGATTCTTCAAGACACTGCTCTCTAAACAAAATGGATCGAGAGAGAAGAAGATAAACTCAAGAGCGTAAAAGAACTACATAATCAATCAAGCAACCTTGAGGGCACGAGATGAGACTTATGGATCTTCCCCGAATGATACACAATATTACAGTAAATCAGGTACATAAAAGACATTTTCCCGGTAAATACAACCTGGTGATTGCGCTGGCAGCTGCCGAACACACAGGCAACAAATCCCGTAGATCCGAGCCAATGGCAAATTTTTGCAACACGCTTAAGGCAAATGATAACGCATACCATCCCCACTCTCAATGTGATGATTCCGGGTTTCATATCAGATTCATAATCACGCACATATTTATCAAGGCCTGTCTATCATTAATTATATTAACTATTTCAGATATCCGCCCATCATTCCCCATTTCTAATCCAAACGAATCCCCTTTTTCGAAACCGTCATCCCTCACACTTCATATTGCATATTGTATTACCCCCTACTAACCCTCAAATAACCAAAGAATCCTCAAATGAATAGATGATAGAAATAGATTTAGAGAAGGAGACGTAGGAGATACAAATGAAATGAAACAAAGAAGATAATAGGAATGAAGAAAACATAAAAAAAAGAGGGTATTAGAAGTGAGGGTATATATCCGACCAGATCTGCACGTCATAGCTTCCCAACTCTACTCTCCGTATACTGAAGTATGCTTCGAAAAGTACGAAAAGGCGGGTGAGTGCCCAAGGAATGATAAGCCATGTTATCAAGATAGCGACTAATCTGATTAAAATTTTCAAGCCGGTGGCGATAGGGGGAGCAATCCATAAAACCGCAGGATGAATTGGCTTGCGCTGGACGGATGTGGTAGGTCTGCAAGCAATCTCTTCTGCCTCGGCAGTCATGGTTGTCGTAGTACTGTGCTTTTCCGGGACGATTATGGCAGGGGCGTGACTGACTTGTTCTTGGCCATTGGTGGTGGGTTCTGTGGGAGGTGTGGTGTCTGTGGAGGATGTCGTGGCTGTAGGAGGTGTGGTAGTGCCTGATATCGCGAGTTGCAGTATGTATTCAAGCAAAAGAATGCTGACGGCGATAATGAATATCATGCCTACCCAAACTGTAATAGCACCAGTGGTAATTAAAGTGACTGAGTTCCAAATTAACCTTTCCCACGGTGTGGGGAAGTACCAATCCCATGCACACAGATGGATGCCGCCATAGGCCAAGACTGAACCGTACCAGATTATTGCCGTTGCTGGCCAACGGTGCAGACTGAATATGATATGCACAATCATGCTCGTTGTACTGCGGACGGCCTCTGTTTTTCGTGCTGGATTCTTGAATTTCTTGTACGTGTCTTTGCCGAGGGTAGCTTGCGAGGTGGTGTAGTAGTTATTCCTGCTCTCGTCCGCCTCAAGGTGGACTAGTTCCCTCCACCACTCCTTCAGTGATGTAAGCCTCGATGCATTGTCCTCGGCCCCATTTTTCGGCCCCATTGTCTCGGCAGCTGACTCCGAAGATATAGCTCTTCCCTCTCGTTCCCGGTCATATCCTAGTTTTCTTTTTTCTTCAAGGGCTTTCACATATTGATCAAGTACTTCCTTATTAAGGTCTTGGCGTAGAAGCAGCTCGCGGTGTGATCTTTCTACCCTAAGATCATTTGTTTCATCCCATGTTTCAGTATTCATCATGAGCTTATATTGCGTTCTTGTAATGGTGAGTGGGGACATCAACATAATTCCCACAGGCTTATGCCACCAGTACATGTATTGAACGACGCCGATGGCGATGCGGGCAGCGGCATGAAGCTCAAGTAAGACGATGGGCTTGCCACCAATGACCCTTGATATTACCTGGTGCAGTTAGCGACTGTATATCTAGGAAGCTGACTAGTGTCCTGCATAACTCACCTGTATAATCATCCACGATCCTTGTGTCACGAGAAGCATCTTCGTGATGAAGTCACCTTTGGACATGTCCGAAAGGAGGCCGGAGTTCATGTCGTTGAATTCATCGTGCAGGCGTAGCGCCTCATCCGAGGTGATCCAGTTCTTCTCGGGGATGTGATGATTGAACATTGGCGTTACAGACCCCTTGTTGTCTGCTCCATACTTTTTCCAGAACAATATCGGTGCATACCACGGTTTAACTGGATATTTACCCGGCCAATCCAGTGCTTCAGCATCGGTCAATTCCGGGGGCCGGTTCAAGGGCGGACTCGATGTTGGATTCACTGTTTGTGCATAGGCGGTAGTTTGTGGAGGCTCCGTAGGCTGATCCGAAGACTTGGACTGGGCCTCTGGAGCAACGGGCGATTTCTGGGGAGATGGGAATACGAGGCGCCACAGGAAACGAAACGGCCAGCGGATTATTGTCACAATCAAAGGGGGCTCATCGGGGGTCTGGTCATACTGGTATCTTGGTTCGGTCATAGGGTCGTTGTGGTACGCGCTGAGGCAGGCGAGGTACAAGAGTCCATGTGCTGTCAAGACCTCACGGGGCTTTCCCGGTCTTTCTGAAGATCTTGATTTGTGGCATACTGAGCATCTTGCTCGTTTCTGGTCCATACGGAGATTGGACTTGTGGTAATGGAAGCGAGTACAGTTGACAGATGCTGCGCGACGACGAATATTTTCTGGGTTGTGCATGTTGTTGTCCAATCTCTCATTCCGTTCATCATCGCTCCTCGGCCACAGGAATTTGGGCACTTTGGTGTTTGCTTTTGAATTCCCAGTAACTGTATCAGCTGCCGGTTGGATGTCCGTGCAAGGGCTAACAGGGCCTTGTCTCGTGTCCAACATGCCGGTGTTTGGCTGTCGGTGTGCGGATTTCCCCCCTGACTCAGAGCGTATGTCTCTTGTAGCTGGTGGATTATTTGACCGGTCTGCGTCGTCGTGATCATCCTCTTTAATTTCGCTGGAATACACAAAGTCAATAAATCTCCTCACGGAATAATTTTCTCATTGGTTCAGGATAATATATCAAGACTTACAGGTAGAATCCACCCATCAGAACATAGTATGTCATCGACAAGTCCCAGTCCTTGAAAGTCTGTTTTTTCGTTTCCGCGTCAAGTTGTCGAAGGGTTGCCAACAAGCGCTCCGCTAGCTGGTATTCACTCACCGCCATAAGCAGGCTCAGCTCCGGCATTACCACTGACAGCACAGCCCAAACGACTTTATGGACCCATGATCGCATTATAAACCTCCGCGCATTTATTATTTTTAACCACAGAACTCTCAGTCGAAGGGCAGTATTGCCCACAAAGAGTTTCTCTTTCTCATGTGCCGCTTGGCATTTAACGGGATCCCACTCCTCAATTGAAACTGGTTCCAGGGCGTTTCTATTGGGATGGAAGTCCTTCTTCGTCCCACGCTGCACGCCCTTACCCCCAGTCATCTGAACGTTGACAAGTACCGCCGGCCATGCTGCCAGGCCGATTGTGATGGTGCATGAGAACAGGATGCTGAATGTGCCCCGCCGTTTTGGGCCGGATTGCCATCGGTGCTCCTCAAGCTTGATTTCCCCCATGCCAGGGTCAGGACGGTTTGAGGAAACTTGATGTCGTTTCTGCAGTGTGGGAGTAATATTTGCATCTTCAGTATTGGCTTTGAGGCTGCGAGGGCGAGATGGCGCATCGGCCGAGAATAGAGGGGTTGGTGGGAGTTGTGGCTCGGATTGCAGACTATAAAACTCGACATGTACTACAGCAGGCCTTGGTACAGCAATAGCGTCGATAACGAGGAGAAGGGGGGAAATGAGGAAAATGAGGATGATGGTAGGTATGAACCACCGCCACGGGATGCCCCGATGCATAGTGCGAACGTTATAGCAAATGGTGTTGCGAGTCTTGAATCGAGGGAGGGAATGGATGAGATGGTGTATGATTGTTGGTAATGAAGTGAATTGCCCCAAAAGACAGAGCCTCAATAATTATGTACCCGAATTAACTCTGTCGTTCTAGGCCATGTTTATGCCTTACACTTCTATATCTTGCGTATCATGAGGCTCTGCTCCTTTCTCACGATATCAGTTTCTAAATACATTTCAAAACCCACCGTGTAAAGGGAGCTCTGCAGACTCAATAGCCGATTTTGCTATGCTGTTGACGATCGTCGCTGAATCTGTATGTGACACGCGTCCCCATCTTCAAGACACACCTGCAAGCAACACACTCGTATTCTAAAAAAGAAAAACTTGCAGGTAAACAGGTCGGTACATCTCAGAAATTCAATTCATCCCTGTTGCAGACGGAGTTTCCCTTTTTTTCGTGATCTTGAAGAGCTTCCAAAACCAGTAAGAAAGTATTGGGGATCAATATGTATAGCTCCTGGTACATGTGGCATATTATCAGTATGTGTAAAATCCGCCCCTAAATATTTATACTCGCCAACGTATAATGTATCTTCATTCAAGACCCTTTTGAACTGAGAATTAACTTGACAAAAAAATATGAATCCATATACCAAGGTCACAAAGCTCTAGTTGGACATGAATACGAATGTTAAGAGCCGACGAGTAATCGAGCTTAAACGTTCATGTAGGTCACCAAGAGTTTGTCAGCAAACCTAAGCGATGCGTCACTAGCTTGGTATGTGACATGTGCCAGGGAACGAGGCTGAATTGCACCTTTCTAAGTTGAGACGATACGGTAGCTACATCCTGGTGATTTCCTGCATTCAAATCAATACGCCGCGACCCCTTAGGTGGAAGATAACCAATGATACTCAACCACAATGGTCTTACTGCTCGTATAGCCTTGCAAACCAGGCTACATTTCTTCCATTTTGATTCTTGCAGATAAACGATGTGCGTCGGCTGGTTCGAATCAAAATAAGTATTCGGTGCCGCATCAAAATGCGGACAGAATTGAAATCGATCTTTAAGACATACATGGCATAAACAATAACGAACCACAACCATCTTTCTCCCTCCAATTGAAGCTTTCAGTATATGCATCGCTTCTTTGACCCTCATGCATAAGCCAATGACAGACGCCATGCCTCACCGCACAAGCGGAAGTTGAATGCAAAAGGAGGAAAGAAAAGCGGATGACACACAGCACATGCCCTATAGCTGCAACTCTAGGCCAACAACAATTTAGGACTCTTATTTTCTCACAAACTCACAAAGTACGACGTCTCACAATGGGGCGAAATTCGCCAACAAAACCGGTACGTCACCAAGCCTGGGCAAATGCGCTCTCTCTAGCCTCTAAATAAACTGCAGATTGCGGCGCAAAAGTACTCCGACCCCCCGACAGGGTCAGCTGGCGGTTGAAGAAAATTGAGTGATACGAAGGTGGCAGATTGGTGCTTGAATACGACAACTGGCAAATAAGCAATTGCCCATGCCGCCCTGAAGTTATCTTCACGAACTTATCCTATTCCATCTTATTAAAGAATTTGAGCCACTACATAGGGCTTGTTAATCACCTCAATTTTCAGGGAAAATAATATCGGAGACATTGGCGAACAAGACAGTACAATTAATGAGAACGTAAATCTTGATTTAAAAGTTATCTTTTTATACGTTTTTTAGTGGCTTGAAAATGAATAAGAGAGCTGCCTTGTTCGCCAAATTCTACTGTAGAGGTACTTTAATTAAGTTAAGTGGTTTCCTCCATTACACCGAGACAGTATGTGGTGTCCCGATACATTTATCTTTCCTGGTGCGCTGGCCATATGTATAAAGTGAATTATTGGAGATCTACATACTTTGCGATGAAATTGACGCTCAATATTAGAATTTTGAAGAATAACACCCTTTTCGGCAATGATCTTTTTTGTTGAAGCTGCATATCTATTATCCTTTATGCAGTTCGGTAGGGATATATATGCAATACACCGTATCGATTACGTGAAACACGTATTGTAGAAGAGCAAAGTGTTGACCACCCGTTAAATGTGAGTTCACGGATGCTGTACCGGCAACTCTCGTTACAAGCAAATCTACGGGATAACTTTTGGATGTTTATAACAAATTTATGCTTATAACGAGAGGCAGTTTTGCAGCTCTATGGCATATTGGGACCGCCAGACGTATGCTTATCACGGATTTATGCTTTTATCGAAGGCTATGTATATAACGGGAGTTGTCTGTAGATTTCAGAACCTAGACGTATTTCCATCCTGCATATTAGAATATGGGCGTAATTATGCAGTATTTTATGTAATAGTCATCATTCTACAAAAGAATATACTCTCCATAATAGAAAACAAGTCAGTCGCCGGATGAAATTCTTATTATATCGATCATCTATATTTGCAAAGTTGATGTTTTCTTGCCTTTGGTTGAGTTTGTAGCAACTTGTTTTTTATCATGAAGGTATGCATTTGTATGTCTCCTTCTCGTATCCTCACGAAGCTTACGAACGGCACATAGGGAAGCAACGCTCAGAATTATCTACTTTGGTTTTTCTTCTTGAGCGCCTTTGTTTTTGGCCTGTCTCCTCTCCCCTGCTGTTCGCACAAGTCTAAGAATTTGATTCATTATCGTGATATCACCTCCTACTTTTTCCAATTCTAAGCATAGGTTTGGCAGTCCAAATACCTTACTATGCTGCAAGTGCCTCTCTCTATAAACATAAATTCATTATACGCCTACAAATTCAGGACCGGACAATATGCTTAAAACGGGATAATCTGCATTTGTAAATGAGTGTACATGCAAGCCTATACGCTGCTTTGTGTATTTCCGTTCCACCACCACGGGACATTCAGTACGCCAGTTATGCGCGAGCCATGGTTTTGCACAGCACTCAACTCCGAAACGTGTAAAGTGTCCTAGAAAATCTGTTTGACGGGTGATAATACAACCGCAATGTATGACCATGAAAATAGAAAAGCCATATAAAGCTGATCGTTGACACTGAACTATAGTTTTAGAAAAGGTTACAGCACGGATATCTCAAAACAGACGTATGGTGCGACAAAGAGGAAGACTGTCTGACAACTCAACCCGACAGCTCGAAAGCCTGGTAAGTCGTAAAACTCAACATCTTAGTCCGCTAAAAAAGAATGGTTGGAGGTAGATGGATGTTCGTTTATTTGTCGCCTGAAAACAAATTATGTATTCAAGATGACTGTGAGCATAGTAAGCAATATCGTAATAACAATCCGTTACGTATGCGGTTTTCCTCCACGGATTGTTACTTCACCCATTGCTCAGTATGTTAAACCAAATGGCCTTCCACAATTGAGCCCCTCATAGATCACCAAGTCCAACTACCCCACTCCATTTCATTTCAAATTGCAAGGGAACTTCTGCGAGTTGAAGCAAACATATATGCATACAATACCCTAAAGATGAAAAAGGACACCGAAAAGAGACAAATGATTGATTCTTCTTCCAATAATCTAAACCAAGAACGACGGAAGCAGCGGATGCGCCGCCGTGCCTCTTTCACTTTCGTAGTCTGAGTTCAATGTATTTATATTTGGAGCAGACAAAAGGTTTGATTAAAATTCTCATTGTCTTGTATACGTATCAATACATGCATGCGAATGCGCCAAAAAATTGAGTTTGAGTTATAATTAAGATTCGGTTTTGATGCCCGATACTGTGTGATAAAATAGGAATCATAGGGAGCGTTAAAACCGCTCATGAACAATCAGATCATGAAGTGAGGTATCACACCTGTGATACGCTTGTTACAAAGTGACATTTTGGAAAGGCACCTAATTACCTACATACTTGCTTACTCCGGATCCCATGCCATGGATTAGTAGTAGTTCACGGCATGCATATCTCGAGTAGCACCAAGAATGGGTCAAATCCGAATCCTTGTCAACGAAAAAAAACCAAAATTCAGCCTTTCTGACCATAGATGGACTTGTGGTGGGTGGAGCTGCTGAATCTGCTATACCAAGTTTGACAAATTGGCTACTTATGTAATTTAGGTCTATGTGAAGTATACTGCGTTTGAATGACGCTCAATATCAGAATACCCGATAGTACCATATTTTCGTTCGAAGCATACCTATTGCGTTTACGTATTGGCAGCTAAACTACGTGATTCAATTGCTAAGCATGAGTTTTGAGAGCCGGATTATTTATATTATTTGGAATCAAGCATAAAGTAAATGTAATGGCGCGGGATGCTTTACAAAAATGAATGTCCCCCAACTTTATTGCTTTTGTGTATGCACATGCATCTTTACATATCACGGATAGCCGCCTCGTTTTCTTCTGAAGAGTAATTACCTTACATGGATGCAGGCGTGGATTGAAACGTTCTGCCTCCACGTTGTAATGAACATGATTCAGACGTCAAACGGTGAGATAACCATCCACAAAATATTTATTGCAGTAAACTTTTAATTCTGGTGATTTCTTGTTAACATTGAAGTCACGTGGTGTCCATGATCGAGCAAAGGCCGCATCAGCAATCATGTTTTTTGAAAACTCAATCTATACTTATGATTACGTATTACCTATACCTATTCCATTTATCATTCATCCAATAGATAATCCTTCATTTATTAATTGTACCGTTCCTAGAGGCTCGCATGCAAGGTCATTGACACAAGTACAACTTCAAGTATGTATACTGCTACTTGTACATGCATATCAGAAACCAATTACAATACGTATACAAATATGCTGCTGTAGAATTGTATGTACACTTTTATCAATAAAGCGTAACCCCGATCCAGCACAGCAGTAACGCTCACTCGGAGCACACCCTCACCGACCTTGAATGTTATAATGATGGTGGTAAAATTTCATGCCGTGTCTGGCCGCGAGCAACAATTCAATTATCATCATACATCATATAATTCATTCATTCGCCATATCCCTCTGTGGGCAGGGGAAAGAACATCCTTATGTCAACCATCGAAACTCCAAATATGATCGGCAAGATACACACACTATAGAACGGCAAAAAGAAATCAAAAAGAATACCTACGACACCAGGGATACCGACGTAGTCTCCAACCGTGCCATTAGCTTAACTACGCTGTTGGGTATCACGGGGCTTTATTTGTGGACTGGAAGAATCAATATTTGGCCGGAGGAGGATCCAAATGCGGATTCCAAGGGTTCCATATTGGGCAATGTAAATTCTTAAATAGTCTAAAGGGTGCCCGCCAAGGGATGTTTAGTCTTCCAAAGGTGGATTAGCGTACCTTGCTTGAGAGCTGAGAACAAAATGTTCAAATTTGTACGGACCCAACACAAGACCTAAGTACCTACTATTATTGCAGTATATAAGTCCACTTGGGGGAATTACCGCTCCTGCTCCATCGCACTCAGCTCAGCATTCGTACCTTCAATACTGAGACTACTCCAACATATCCTGCAAATACATCGACTGAACTTCTCCGCCAACACCTACAAATGTCACGACCTCGGACCGAGTTGGCAAATTGGATTTAGACTTAGAAACTGTGGGGGCCATGGCATTGAAATACAACCAACCTTGTGCAGGTTGATATTTTTGACACATCTTATTTGTATGCACAAGAGAATTATCTTCCATTCACACCGCTTCACTACAAAAGTCATTTGTGTGAATCCAAAATGCCATTAAATAAAGTTCAAGAATCTTAAGAATATACTTTGGGCCATCCATGCGGCCTGCATCGAAGAATTCAAAGGGGGCATTTGAGATCGTATGTGATAGCGCCCCTTTGAACTGATTACCGTCCACTGTTGAATGTTAAACGTAAATACTTAGACAAGTATGCATATTTCTTCCCTCGTGGCTTCCAGCAACATTGAGAATTTCCACCAGCTCCCAGTTCAAAGTTACTTTCATTTGTCTAAATAACGCGTTTCCAATCTTCCAGTGTTTGATGTGCAAGCTCTAAATCCCATTGTAATCGCTTTGCTTTTTTTTCTTCATATCATGAAAGGCTTTTTATGTGCAACAAATGAATAGATTCCAGCACCATGTAGGACGCGCTCAACTCCTGTTGCTGTTGTAGTATAATTTGTTGGTGAATGAATATACTTAATGATTTCTTGTATTGTTAAAATGGGTCGGAATCCACAAACTCAAGAATAGCAGTATGTACCGATAGCTCAAGGATAAAGTATAGGGCGTCCAAGTCGGGGAAAATTGTCGGTCTCCTCCAATCCTGCTTCAACAAGCCTCTTAGTCCGTGTAATTACCTCATATACAGTTGATTTTGGTATAAACAGTATTGTTGCTACAGAGCGTATTGAATATGGTATAATACCACGAGAGTAGGCAAGGATTTTTGACCTCGTACGAGGAGTGGTTTCTAGCTTTTGATTATTTCCGATATTGTTGTACTGGCATTAGTTGTGTGGGCAGCAACGTTACCGCGTAAGTATTGGTGAGCGGGTGGAGCCTCTACAAATTTTTCACCAGTGATCATGCTTTTGGTCTATTGGTTAGTTCATCATTTTTGAATATGTACAGATAGATACGTAATTTTTTCGTATATACGGTTGCATATCTGCACATTTCCATGGGCCGGAACCGTATTTTTTGTTGTGTGGTGGAAAACATATTTTTTGTATTTGCGCTGATAAATACGATTTCAGAAATACGTATTGTCGGGCCCTATTTTTAAACTTTGAATAGCCCTAAAGTACATAAACCCTCCCCCCCACCTCCCAAACGGATTTGAACAAAAAATACTCCCAACCGCGCTAAAATCCCTGTGAACGAGAACACCTTATTGCTGGGACTGAGATTTAAAGTCAAAAGCGGCGCCTAAATTGCGGCGAGATGTATGAAGTAGAGGTCACAAATTTCCCCTATCAACCAGTTATATTTCACCTGTAAGGCCATATTGAAGCACCATAACAGCAGTCCACTCATCTTGACCGAAAAATTGTACATGTCATCAACAAAGTACATGAAAAGCCTATAAAACCAGTTAGGAACGTCCGTGCGAAGACCGAATTTGTCAGCGATTTACTCCTGCACGGCCATTCAGTATCGAGTACTTAGACTAACGTATGAGGCGAGGCTGCATCAGCCACTATGTGACCGCTGCAGGCCAAGACGCGATCTCATCAGCCACCACAGGGTAGCCTCGTCCCAGGCGTAGTTCGATCACGGGATACGCCAAGCTTCTTGGCCATATTACGTGAATGGGGTAGGTTACGTGTAAGCAAAACGCGGCGTCCAGACTCGACCGACTCGCTTGAGCCCTCAAAAGGATCTTTCTCTTCACGCTTCCGAATTGCTCCCCAGCTCATCGACCCCCCCATCGGCGACGTACTCACTTGCGCTTTCTAACTGCCATCTCTCTCGTGAATCCTTTCTTTCCCATCATGGATCCAAAGTATGCAGACAAGAGTGAGTGGTGTCCGTCGTTCCACTTCGTTATGAGTGCTGAGTGTTTCCCGCAGAGATCGCCGACATGAGCGAGGAAGAGCTCGTTCTCCTCGGATTCCTCGGTGAAGGTAAGCTCATTCCTCGTTACACACCTCCCAGCTCTTCACTCATTGTTGCCCGTCCATCTTGTAGGTGTTGCTCCTGGTATCCAGGATCTCGTCAGGGCGGCAAAGGCCAACCCCAGGGACCTAGGTTGTAAGTCTTCTAACCCAGTCTCGCCTTCTAACCTTCCTTTCTGCGCCTTTCGTTCCACGTACTCACATCTTCTTGCGTACCAAGCCATCACGTGCTTCATGGCGGATTGTCTCAAACGCGTCTACCAGGCCGAGCAGAACGCTGCAAAGCTTCCCGCTGCTCCTGCGCCGCCCACGTCTCCCACCCTCAGCGATACCGAGACCCTCTGGTCAGGACTTGGCAGCAACTCGGAAGCCCTCGCCGTCGTAGCCCCCGACATGGTCTCGAAATACGAGATGCATTTCTACTACCACGGAATCGGCGATCTTCAGCTCATGTGGCGTTCCGACCTCCAGACGAACCCCTTCCCCAAACCCGTGCCTGGCGCCCGCTTCTACAAGATCCCCACAAAGACTGCCCACGGGGTCTTCGGCACGCCGCTCAATGCCGTGTGGGACAACGTGGCGCCTCTGATCATAGCGTCGTTGAAGGTCAATGGTCTCCAGTACTCGGCGGTGACAACAGCTCGCTTCTCGAGCGTCGAGGACGGCAAGGGGCCAACTCTCGGTCCCGTCGTTGTCTGGATCGCTCTTCGTCCCGGCACCGCCAAGCCCAGAGACGTCTGCGATGCGACGCCAACCATTCTCCAGATTCTCTCGAAGTTCAACATCACCGACGTCGTTGTCGAGTGGTATGAGGGCTTGGTCGTCAGGCTGGGCGGCCCACCTCTTATGCGCGTCGTTAAGAACATCAACGCTAGGTTCGGCCTGAACACCCCGTTCAACACCGGCTTGGGCATTCCCATTGCCAGGCAGTCGGATGATGCCCACGGCACCCTCACGCTCCTCTTCAAGGAGGTCAAGACGAGCAGTGGCGAGCCCAGCAATCGAGTCCTCGCCCTCACCAGCAAGCACGTCGCCTCCGTCGCCACCACCACCGACTACGAGCTGGATGAGGCAAACCCGCAGCACATCCTCGTGTGTGGTGAGCGTCGTTTCGGGCTTGCCATCACCGAGATCGAGAAAGCTGCGGCGAACGGGTTCCGCGACGTCGTTGGGCTTCATACTGAAGTCGAGGAGTTGGAGAAGGCGGTGGGTACGGACGAGGAGGATGTGTGGGCGCTTGACCGCAAGAGGAACGCATTGAAGGAGAAGAACGAGGACCACGCCGGTCTCAGCGAGTTATTTGACGAAGTCAAAAGGCAGTGGAAGGACTCTAACGGCCGCAGGTTAGGTGTCGTCGATTGGGCCCCCAAGATCGACGTCACGGTGGATGAGCGCAAGTACACCCGCGACATTGCAACGTTTGCGGTCGATGAAAAGAAGCTCATCAACTTTGAGCGCAATAGCGTTGACTTAGGTGCGTTCCGTTCAGTTTGCCCTGCCTCCGTTACTGACATAATTCAATTTTTTCAGGTAACCAATACACGGCCCGTGAGCTTGAAGACCTCTTCTGGCCCCTCGATGCCGTTCGCCAGGGAAGAAAGATCCCAACAAGTCTCCAGCTCCCCATCCGTTCCATCGTTCCTCGCCGTCGCGTCCTCAATCCCGACACGATGGACAAGAATGGCAATCCTCTTTACATCGTCGGCAAGTACGGTAACGCGACCAAGCTTACCTTGGGCCGCTATTCGGGCATGGAGGGCTATATCTGCCAGGAGTTCGGACTCGAGTCCAGGGAGGTTGTCGTATACAACCTCAGTAAGACGTCGGGCGATTTCTCCGACCAAGGTGACTCAGGATCCCTGATCTTCACGGGCGATGGCAGCGGGCTCGCTATGCTGCACTCTGGCATGCCTAGAGGCATGCATAACCACGTGACATTCGGCACACCCATGTGGTGGGTCATCAAACAAGTCTGCCTCAAGTACCGCTTCGCCGAGTTCTGCGGCATCGCTTACACCTTCGAGAAATGAGCTCAAGAACATCCAACCGCCGTCCCCTGCACCTTCTTGTTCTCGTGCACCTTATGTTTTCTCTTGCTCCGTTTGTTCATTCGACGTCGCCTCGGCTCTTTCTCTCTGTCTTTTGCTTTCGCCGCCTGGTTGTCGACGGAGATGGTGGATGCTTTGACTGAGTGAATTGCATCCCTGCTTTGTACTTACGACGGACCTTTACGTTTAGGCACTGGATCGTCGACTTCTTGCTCAGTTTTGTTCCGTACTCTCTTTCTTTGCTGCAGCTCATAGCTCTTGTTTGCTCCCAGCCTCCCGTCGCGTAAACTCGCAACCTCGTCCGGCCGTACCGTCTCCATGTTGTTTTCTCGCCTCGACTGTTGCTATCATCACGCCTCCTCCTCCCTCATGACTCGTGCTTCGTATGGAAAGGGAGTTTGGATGGTGCGCTGATTGTGCATGGGTGGTTTATGTTGATGATACCAAAAAATAAATCACATTATTTTGTTCTTTTCCCTCATTGTCATTGTTCCTTTTTCTACTTGATTCTTGTTTCGATGAATCCAAAAATCACAAAAAATTAATTTTTTGGGGTTAAGAACCAGCTTCTGTTTTCTCCATTTCCACAACAATAACGTTCATTATAGCCGGGCGCAACTGTACGAGTACATTCTTCAGTGAACTAACTCTCTCCTCGTCACCGTCCACGACAGCCACACCGACAGCTTGCCCCGCGGCCACCAGCGCGTCGAAAGGCCACGTGACGGACAGGCCCTCCTCGTCCTCGATCATGGTGTTGACGGCCTCAGTCGTCCACGCGTTGTTGAAGACTGTTGCGTGCAAGCTAGTACGGAGCGTAAACGTGTGCAGGCCCGCATGCACGGGAGAGCTCGAGGCTGGGGTCGGGCGTGTGGTGTGGTGTGATGTGGTGGGCACCGCGGGTTTATGTGGCGCACTGGCGCGCGTAGTTAGTCAGGCAGTTAGTCAGCCGAGCGATTAGCGCTTGTGCTTGAGACGTCAAGCTAGTCTAATGCCACCTCAAGCGAACGCTGGAGGGTCTGAGGAATCGATCATCATTCTCTTATCACATGTTGGGCGCGGGCTCGCAAACGAGGAGTATAAATGCATTGCCGGCGCCCCCTCAAATGTGGTTTGTCCACTTGTGACTAGCTAATGCCGCTTTAAATAGGTTGTGGGGTTTGGTGGGATGGTGAGATGGTGGGGTGTGAAACCCGACTACCGCGGAAAAAGAAAAGAAATGAAAAGAAGAGGAATGAGCTGAAGTGAGGTGACGCGAGGTTGAAATAAGGTTAATATCTCACCCCCGACGCTCAGTAAAATTAAACTTGGCCGTTTCTGGCTTAGCCTACCTGGGCGTGTGTTCTCGTCTGGGCGTGAGCCATTAGATGCACGCACGGCACGAGACTACTTTAGTCGCGCGCACGGTCGACCCTGCCCACCTACTACACACCACACCACACCACACGTCCATACATCTAAACTTCTAGTCCACGTCTGGCCGCACCCGCAGCTACCCAAGCTATGGATGTACGTTCTGCCTCCTCCTGACCAGCTGCCTGCAGCGCAGAAACCGACGGTCTCGCTGCGCATCCCCATGCCACCCACGCGGCACGGCCCGCACCCATGCGAGGCACACATCGAGGGGTACGCTCCTGCCCCGAGGATGGATGGATTGTAAGGGCGTTCAAGGAAGGCCCCTCCTTGCGAGTGCAATGGCTGAAGGGGTGGGTGCCGCACCGCAACAGTCGGATTGGGAGATATGTACATAGATTGCTAGGAACCTGACTGAACGTGGTGTGCAAGTCCAAGGACTCATATTGAGGCTAGCTCGTCGCCATCAGCACGGCGGTGATTAACCTTAGTGGTAAAGAGGTATTTTGAGAAAATATGCGTTGGCATGAGTGAAATAATAAACACTTTCCTGAGAGTTTATTTCGAGGTAGTTTTGAGAAAATTACGAGCAGAATTTGCTCTCTTAAACTGAGATGGTATTAGACCTTCATTTTGAGCATATTTCTATGCGTTATGAGCATTTTCCGTCGTTTAAAACCAACTCAACTCGAGATAATGGGGCAAGGGCCCGCCGGGCATCCCGTTCCCTTAGGAAGATACCAACTGACCGTTTCAAGGCGCATATAGTACGCTGCCAGTTAGCAGTGAGTGATCATGGCAGGGTAGATGCTAATTGTTGGCGCACACTGCAAAGACAACAAGAGCACTACTCTCTACAAATACATCATGATCAGCAGTGGATATCTCATTTTCAAGCGACAAGCCGGTTTACAGAACACCGCCTACTTGGGGGCCTCTCGTATCAGTGCAATGTGTGACAAATGGTACTTTGGCTGCAAAAGATGATTCTGGGGCCGTGAAGATACGGAATCACAATTGCAACACTCACCTACTCATCACACGGTGATGCTAATTGAAAATGGTGCGGGCGTATGTATGTACATACATCATGATATGCATTTGAACTTCCCACTTAAAGGCACTTCAAGAACACGGGATCAGATTTGAAAATCTACAACCAACCGTTGAATAAAAAAAAAAAATTCAACAAAAAATTCTTTACATGCAGTAGCATGCGTCAGGCCAGTGACCGCACGCTCTCCATAAAACTCCTTAAAAAAATATTTGGCTCCATCCGTGGTTTGAACACGGGACCTCTCGCAAATCAATAATACTCAGGATAAACCCTAAGCGAGAATCATACCACTAGACCAACGGAGCTTGTTGTTTGACCTCAACAATAGAAAGCCTCGAACGCGCGAAGCAACTAGGGACTCGGATACGAGGTGTTGATAGATACCAGGTAGGTAAGTAGTTCTTCGATAAAGGCCATCTATGCGGATAATTCCGCCTTTGCAGTTATATTTTATTTACGAATTCGAACGTGCGTGTTGTCCGCGCGGGGATATGACTTGGCACGAGAACAGGATATGACTACCCGGCAGGAGTTGTTGGTGGGAAACTATTCTTAGCGGTGGTTCTGGATTCTGTTCGCAATATTAAAAACGCATCTCGGGGTAAATGCTATGCACCGAGGCAAAACATTTACAATACATGGAATGTTGATAATTCTGCCCTCCACCAAATTCTCGCAGACACGTTAGACAGACCCATTCTGGCAAATTTTGCATGAGATATAACGTTACGCAACGCAGGTCGAGTCTGGGTACGAGAACAGTTACTATCCTACATATCTCGGTTTAAAAAAATATATAAAGGGTTAAAAGAATGACAGCAGAAGCTATCGTGACAGTGAATGGAGGGGGATTCGAACCCCCGCGGGTTGCCCCATGAGAATACTCTTACTCCTATGAAGAGTAAGAAGCTGTTTGCTGAGCTTGAGTCACACGCCATAACCACTCGGCCATCCATCCGACTGTTAATGACTCTGACTGGCTGATGCCCTCCATCCGTTTTACGCAAAAGAAGTAAATTACACTCACATAGTCCGTGGGCTGATTGTATACCCAAATCATCCTCACACCGATGGTTCAACTTGTCTTCTGTTGTCCCTCCGCTTACCAATACCATCATGTTATGCCATGCAATTGATGGTCAAGGGATAGTGTATGTATTTACGATATGTAGGCGAAAAAGACATATGGGATGGGAATCTTGCTAGGGGGGGCGTCACGGAACAAGCGAGGCCGGTACCATTAGCGAGAATGACCTGGGAGTATGAGGCATACTTGGTCTGGTACACTGAGCATCGTCTGGATTATGGAGCACAATGATCATTTTGAAATCGCACACTTGATATTATCGCAACCATTGCTTAATAACGTATTGGGATCGATCAGCATCCGCCGCATGTTTTGATTGATCTTACGCAGGGCAGTACTTCATAGCCTGGTGTATAATTCACGTATTAAATCTGAAAATGAGTGGAAATAAGATGAGAAACTAATGGATAAAATCACCCGTGCTAATTTTCATATGTCTACAGAGATCATTCCGGCATGAAGATGCAATGGTTCACACTTCTCTTTTCAATTGCCATCGAGAAATTCCTCTAGATATCGGTTTACATGCACAGAATCCAATATTTGCGTGATAAAACAAAAAAGAACCGCCGCTAAAAACTTCTCTACCCCTCATTCAATCATCCAGACATCTATCCAGAAACTAGTTATATTGCAGAAATCTTGACCGATTTATCTATCAACCTGCTGCGATCCCGGCGCGGGCGGCAAATTCACCACCGTCTCCACCTCAACACCCTTCCTAACCTTCGCACCCTCCGAGTCATCAATCTCCAACTTCCTATCCTCCTTGAAATACTCCGCAGACGGGGTATCCTTGTATCCCAACGAACACATTAAATCGCCTTGAAGACTCAAAGTCGGGTTCTTGAAAAAGAACACGCCTCTCGCGGGGAGACATAACCCATTCTGCTCCACGCGGTCGTTGATGAGCTCATTGCGCAGGCTGACTAGGTTCTGGATGGCGATGGGGATGGCTTTCTTTGTGTACTCGGTCAGCGCTCCGAGACCCTTGAGGTCTTCCTTGATGAAGGTTAGGTGTGGCCCGTCGAACATGCTGGCGATTTGGAGACTGCCGTCTTTGACGGCTTCAAGGTAATGGTCTACTTGATTTCCTATGAGTATCTTGATTTTTCGAAAGATTGTTAGCGGTGGTTGATCGCGCTGAGGACTTTGGGATTTCACTTACTCTTGGTTCATGTCTTCATCCTTTGCAAACATGTGGAAATCCCACCACTCAAAAGACGTGTAGACATGAGGATATCCCGTTACGGTGATGATATCCGTGCCTGGGGTAAAGGAAACCGTATTCTTGCACGAGCCTACACGAAAATGCAATGTGAGCAGGGAGTCCTCTCTCTTTGTCGGCTGGGATATATATGAGATAGACAAGCCCAAGGAACATACAGTTGGCCTTGGCTGCAGCCTTTGCCGACCACCCCCCCGTCCCGATGTTGTCTGCGTCCCTGGGTGGGTCACTACTGGAACAAAAGGTCCAAGACGTTGTCGAACCAGCGTCTTGCTTAAAAGCGTAGTACGCATCGTCCTCTGCCCTGCTACGGCGATCTCTAATCCTCAAATCGGTTTCCCTAAATTCAATCATTCAATCAATCACGTCAGCCGGGTGAGCAACCCCACATTAATGCAGAGGAAGACGATGAACAAGAGAACAGAGAAACATACCAAACCACCGTCGGTAGGTCTAAATTGTCCAACCTAGCTGTCACCTTCGTCAGCGTCGGCTCCAGCGCCCAATTCAACGCCTTCAACTTCTTGAGCAAGTAATTTTCGAAAAAGTTTCTCCTGCTCATGTAGAACGCGCCAAAGTCGGGTGGACTCCGAGTTGGCGCATTGCTCCATCCGGCCGTCTGTGAAGTTTCCACTGTACTTGAGGAAGCGCTCGTCGGCGCCAGGGAGCTCGTTTGTGCCGGTTGTTTCGCAGTACAGGAGGTAGTTCAGCCGGGAGTTACCCGTCGGCCCGGTTTTGGGGAGGAAGGGGCCGTCCTTTTCCTGATGATCGGGGTCGACCCAGGGGTAGGTCTGGTACTGAATCTTGTATGGCTCGAACGTGAGTCTATGGGGTTGGGCCGAGGCTAGTCGTAGGGTCATCACGTCAGGTCATTATTTCTTTCGGTTAAAGAAATGTGGGGAGAGAGGGATGCGGGAAAGCAACTGACTCGTCTTCATCGCGTAGCCCAACCTCTGATATCGAGAATCTGGTACATGGTAAGGTACGCTGATCATCTAATTGACCTTGTGGCCCAATGGCAAGGCGCTTGACTACGAATCAAGAGATTCTAGGTTCGATCCCTAGCAAGGTCGTCAACTTTTTGCCTCTTTTGCCTACCCCATCCCCCCTTTCCCTTTGCCGAAAGTATATACCAATAGTCCTTTGCCTCCGTCTCTGTCTAGTCATCAGTTATCAAACTACTTATCCTACCATAAAATTTCTTCAACCGATAGACTACGCAATATGGATAACGTCACCTGCCTCCAGAAGCTTAAGCTACATACTTACAGCCTAGTTATCCACGAAAGAAAATCATAAATCCCACGAGTTGCTTCCAGACTTTTGGCGGTCACTAATTGTATCACCAACCACGGTTCCGATCTAATGTCGCCGTATACGTAACACAGACTTGATCACTTCGAAAACGTTTTCCCACGATATGTACAAATGAAAAATAGCCGCATCTCTAGCGCCGGCTCTAATCTCCATCCACCACCATCATTTGTGTTGGTTACTAAAGTCTATATATATTTCAAAGGCATTTCGAATACATAACAAAAAAGCAATATGGCGCAGCGGAAGCGCGCCGGGCTCATAACCCGGAGGACCCTCGATCGAAACGAGGTATTGCTATCTATCATCTGTGTGTTCGATTCGGATCACTTTCCTTTTTTTGGTCGTGTTTTGATAATTTTTAGTTGGCCATCGATCGGTTGCAGCAGAGAATTTGGCGCACTAGATACGTACGAGTGCATATTGTTGTTTTGTTGTTTTGTTTTCGTGATCCCCGCCGAATTCCTGGCTTATGTTAGTTCTCGGAGTTGTGAGTGGCATGGGCCTAATTTTTCCGAGATTCGAGGTCCAGTGGGAATTTTTATCCTCATGGTGCAGATTACTCCCGTTATAAGCATATCTTCCGGACTGGAGGTTGTAGGCTTATAACGAATTTATGCTTATAATGAGAGGCACTTTTGCAGTAATTCCGGATAGTGGGTCTTAAAGTCTTATGCATAACTGAAATATATGCTTATTTCGGGTATGCTTATAATGGTAGTAATCTGTAGGCAGATTGGCGCAAATGTGTGAAGTAAATTACCGTAAACATGGCCAAATAAGCATGTATGCGTGCAGTCATAACTGCAGAGCCCGGATGCCCAATTGTATGCTTATAATAGAGGTACGCATATAGAAAGAACTATGTCTGTTTGTAAAAAGTGCATTCTCTCGAGTATATAATTATAACATGAAAAAACAAACTATAGAATTTGCTTGCCCAATTGAATCCTCCTTTACGAGAGTGGAGATCTCACTGCTTCCTCCTTAGAATCAGTGCCAATGTCAGAAATTGATTGCCCAAATGGTGAGGTAACAGGGAGATCGATAGGCTGTTGAGGTGCTGGTTGGACAGTATAGTTATTGATATCTCGAATGTGAATTTCACTATCTTGAGATCCATCGATAGGTAGACTAATACCACATTTTCAAAATGTTTCAACTATTCTAGCTTTGTGAATTTAAATATCAAGAACACAATTTGTTGAGTTTAGCTGCTAATAGATCAATTGTATTCCCAGGTAAAGCTAGCAAGTAAATATATATGCTTATAGCCCAGGCTATGCTTTTACAATCGTACCTGCTTATTTGGCGATGTTTACGGTAATCCTACCCGACTTGCATGGGTGGTAGTGCGATCTTGCTTGGCGTTGGAAGTATTCACGATGCGTGTTCTTTCAAGATTCATAAGTTGATTATGTGACTCATAAAGGAGGTTTGTTTGAGATTTTATTCTGAAAACTCTGTGCAAAAGCGAACAATCAACGCTCGCACCGATAATATTATTGCTCCACAGTGGGTTTCACTAAGCAAAGGTTGTAATATGCACGGATTTTGAGTCAATGCGGGTGTTGAGAGTTGGGAACGTAAGCCTACAGGCATGTAGCATGTTAAAAAAAATGCCACAGTGCGGGATTAAGTACAATAGGTTTTATTTAATAAGTGGAATATGCTGACTACGAAACAACCATTGATGTATGTGTACAAATGAAAAGCAATCGCTACAATCAAACAGAGAGCAAACTGAATCAAAAACGCAAAGGTGAAGTTATAAGAAATAAAGCAAGAAGGGACGCCCCACGGGCAAAATGAACTAATTGGCCATCTCATCTACTACTCGAGGCAATCTTCCAGGAAAGCATTGCAACGCAAGCAATTCCTGCGGCAGGTTTGTTTGGTCCCGCAAAATGGGCATTGGGTTGCTCTGACGAATCTAGGGGCGCTTGTTGCTGGGATGTCAGGAGCCCCGGGGATGGCGCCGGCTTGTGTAGAAAGTTTAAGCTCACAAGGGCAGCCAGTTGGTTGCGCCTTCTCTCCGGATTTGTTGTTGCTTGCTTGGCTGTTGGAAGATTGGCTGCTCATTTTAAAAGCCGGTATTGATGAGTGGTTGTGTTCTGGAGTAACTATTTGGGGTGGTTGCTTGCGTGGCGGTATTTCAGTGTGGTAGTGAAGATGTGGGAGTCCGATGTGGAATGAAGAAGGGCATTGAGGGAGGTGAATGCTAGGTTTTATCATATCGGTGGCTGTGGTTTCGGTGGGCCATGTTGGCCGTTGTGTGTAAAATAGTGCAGGTCAAGGACTTGGGTATGTGAACGGGATGGGCCAGGGGGGGGGGAGGTAATGAGCCAATAACGGTGGAACAACATAATCGCAACTCCAAACTCGTGGCAGTGGGCCCTCTTGCGATATTGTCATTGGCCGGTGGCCATCCGAAGTTTACGTAGCTTACAATCACTCTTTAACAGGTATGCACCGCAACACCAGAAGATTGATCTGAAATATGCCCAAGTTGTAATTGATAAAAGCCGGCTTCCTCATCAATGTGCGATGAAATTTGAATATGAACATCAAGCCCTCCATGCACCGGTTGATAGATGTGTTCAAGGCATGATACTTCTAATGTCGCACCCCAATTTCCAGTACGAGCAGATCTCACGTTCTCTAGACCTCAAGCAAAATCTCTGTCATGTGGCTTGGCCACAGGACGTTCTTAAAAATTTCCGATCGTGCTAAGCAAATACACGGTCAATCAAACGAGTGAGTAGCAAATCTTAGTGAAATAGCACAGGGATATAGAGTTATTAGCCTTTAGTTGGTCCACAGAAGCTATTCATGGAGGCAGAAAGCGACATGCTTCATATTCAGTCAGGGACGCATGGTACTTTGGAACCTAGAGAAATTGCTCAGCAAATAGATATCAATGCAGCTGCTCCGTCTGAGGAAAATACTCTCTGATCCCTCTGAAATGCACACCTCAGGCACTCAGTTCCCTTATTTTTTCTTCCTCTAATACTTTAGCTGGAGGCTCATGCAAGGGAGGGATTTGGCCCATTCAATGGTTAATGCAAAAATTCAAGATATATCCAGAGCAATAGCGTTTACGCCTCTGTTTTGGTGCCAGCTAGATGCCAAACAAACTAACGTTTAAGTACAGCAATGCGGGTCTAATTGATGCCTCGTGTGTACTCCGACAAAATTTTTGACATAATCATCCCTTTGTGGTGTAGTTGGTATCACACTGGACTGTAATAGACGTTTCAGATCATCCATTGGTCACCGGTTCGACTCCGGTCGAAGGGACTTTCTTTTTGCCGATTTGGCACTCTACCAGCACTCTACCACCATGACGGTCAATAAATCCAGCCATACCTCTTCTATCTTACCGCCGAAGTCTTTCCTGGCATGTTTCATTTAACGAGACTTCTGAAGCCGCTATGAGAAGACAGAGATACACGGCATCCCAACAGAGATACCGTTGAACGGTAAATATGGATTTTGTTTTATATGTATATCACTTGAAATTCGGTGTTTATCAGACAATTGCGAGTTCATAAACGATACTGTAAGCCACAACCTGGGATCAGTTGATTCCTCCAGGATTCCAATCTTGTGCTAATGTAAACTAACTGAACCGAATAGGCCAATGAGACCAAGTCGGCACCGTTCGAAGCAATTATTCGAAGTTTAGAAAAGGTTTATCCTTGTTCCCGTTTGGGTGTTAAAAAACCACTCTTCAAAGATCCGGCTTTCGTGACTGCATAGTCTCATTAGAGAACCTTCAAGGACACCGATAGATGCATCGTCCTTTTTGTCAATCTTTCAGCTGGACATTCTTGGTTAGTGGCAATCATGGATATCGCTGAATCGATGCTTATACCTCTTCATGGGGCAATAAGGACTACCTAGCCGTAGAAGTTGTTGTGATTGTGAACGCAAAGGTTGAGCCAGTCCCATGCTCATAAGTTAACCCAGCCTGAGTTAGCCCACCCGTACGGCCAGCGTTCTGTATCAGTCCTAGAGAAATCCGCAAACGCTCTGAAGTGCACGTTTGATTATCGTATGTGAAATGGGGACGTGGTTTAGTGGTATAATTCCTCTTTAGCATAGAGGCGGTCCGGGGTTCGATTCCCCGCGTCTCCACAGTTTTTGCTTTTCATCTGTAGCCATTCTTTTGCTCCGCGTTGGAACATTCAGTAGAGTACATACTACCATCACAACATTGACTGAGGTTTTGGTCAGGTGAATAGAACTCGATTCGGCAGGGGGGTTTCCAAAAACACCAAGTTATACGTTAACACTCTCGTCTCTCGCCTTAGGACATTCTTCTTGATATATAGACCGGATTTGTGCTAATGACGATAATCGTTTGGCAGACAAAATATGACATTAGTGCCCCTGGATAGACATACCTGTATCCAATTTATGCGATATGATTATTGAGAGAGCGATCTGCGGCAGCGGAGATATGAACCTTTTCACAAGATACACGAACGGTGGTAAGTCCAACACTATGACTGCCAGTACTATAAAGTGCATTTGGGCATATAAGAAAACTCATTGACTGAGTGAGGCTGTGTTTTGAGTTCAAGATCCCCAACAATAATCCACATTTGTATAGGTATAAATCTGCTGGCACCCCAGCCGAAAGCGACTATTTCGGAACAATTGAAAAAGACGATAGCAAATAAAGTTATGATTGAGAAAGAATTATACGGGCCACAACTCCTTGCAAGCGATTAGTCATGATATGGACATGAAGCCGAGACATAAGGATATGCTAGATAGGTGAATTTTACTCAAATCTCAGGATTGCTTGTCTCTCTGTTAGCGGAAAACGTTTCCTCTGTAGGAAGATTTGAGGTTAGTGTCCCTGGCAATGAGTGACACACCCCTGCCAACGCTCGGCCCGAAATCTGCAAGTTCAATCCATATTAATTTTAACCCTAACCCTACATCAAAAAAATTAATTTTGAACTAGGTGGATTGTATCTTGCAACTTCGGCGGGGGACTCAGGGGATGCTATTTAGGGTATAATGGAGACACGGCGGGGTATACGGAGGACTGGATAGAGGATGGGGGTTGTGCAAGGATAGTAGGGGCGAGAGGTCGCAGAACAAAGGTATTACAAGGCATTCATGTATCTCGATTTGGTGGACGGGAAAATTGAAACACACTGGGGCAGGGGATACCCCAATGGGTCCCCTCCCCCCCCGAAAAAAAAAAAAGCTCAGTCGTTCTTGGCGGATGCTTCACTAGCTTCTTTACGTCTGGTTAAAAATTCTGCCCTAGTTTCTAATCATAGTCCAGCTCAATGAGTTGCAAAGCTATTCCCCTTTTCGGTAATTTGTCTGGCAAACGCACAAGCTCCATTCTGGGCACATACGAGAATACATATTCGATCTGTTGCAAACTTCTGATGCTGCGAATGCTTTCAACGTTCAACTACACATATTCATTTCTACTCGATATGCCATATATGATGAACGAAGAACTACGATACCACTCTCAAAACATGTTATATACGAATTGTTCAGAGATGCAGGATGTAAATGAGAATTTTGTGAAAGGGATTGGGCAGACCCAGAGAAGTCTGAACGACTCGCCACCAAACAGGTACGTTGGCTTGATGGCACCTCGGACGAGAAGACAGACCTTGGATGTCACAGCGCATACGTCATCAATGGCCTCCATGGCTTAATGGTAAAGCGCATCACTAGTAATGATGAGATTCTGTGTTCGATTCACAGTGGAGGCATACGATTGATTTCTTTTGCTTTTTGCCAGATATTCACATTTCAGCGAGAAGAGTGCTTTTTCCCATGTTGTGTATACAGACAGCCTCCGTTGCAAGCATAGAACCGGTAAAAGCATGCGTTTTGTGGTCCCAATATGCCATTTCTTCAATACTGCCTCTCGTTATGAGAACCTTCGTTATTAAGCAAGCAAACTTTGGCCCCGAGAGTATGCTTCTCAGGGGAGTATTGATTCATAGTTATGGCTTAAAGTTCTGGGAGCGCCTTATCTCGCTCGCAGAGGGAAAACGACTATTTTTCTCAAATTCAATTCAATTACTCGTCTAGTAAGAAATATATATATATGCTAGAACCTTAGCTATTTGTTTTTCACTCTCAAGTTCAATTGGATTCATGAGTTCGAGACAAATATCGAGAAATTTACATTTCATCTCCAATAACTCAGCCTTGTGAGCCGAAACTCTACCGATACTGGAGTTATCTGTACAGGCACTCATATGCTTGATAACGATGACCATGATTGGATTTCAACCTATCGAATCTTATATATCGCAGCTAGGAATTGATCATCCATTCGATTAGCAAATGAGACATTAATAAACAAATAAAACATTGAGGAAATTCACGAAAGTGAATTCTCACCGCGCGAATGAATGCCAAATTCATCAATTTCGAATCAAACACCAAACACAGGACGCTAAACAACAGCAATTACATGCAAACCCCCAACGTAATCCCCCTTCCCCCTCAAAAGAAAGGAAATATTTTATTGATAAAAATCCACAGGCGCCAAAACAGCCAAACAAATCGTGCAATAATGGAGGCGCGGCTGCTGGTGCCCACACTTCCGGCAGTCCCAGAGCTCGACGAGACGACGGTGTTTCCAGTGGGTTGCCTTAAGTTCCGGGGTGGTTCGTTCTTCAGGATTTGGGATTGCCCGGCCGCGCCCGTAAGTAGTCTTTGGCGAGAGCCTCCTTTTGTGCTTCCGTCAGTCTAGGCCTGGGTATGATGAGGGGAAGTTGTGGCTGTGATGGCTGTGGTTGGGCGGTCTGCTTTGGTTTGGGAGAGGCGGAGGATGGGGGTGCCGGCGGTGCTTGAGCTGGTGATTTGGAGTCAGACATTCTTTGCGATGGATAGTGTTTTTTGGAGGCTTGGGAGGATAGAAAGTATGTGTGTGTGTTTGGATATAAATGTGATGTGAGTTTTTGGATGCGAGTGTATGGAGTGTTTGAGGATATGCAGGGATGTTGGCAGGTGCAACCTAACTACCTATGCTTTATGTGGTCTGAAGGTGAACATGGCCCCCATTAGGTCTTTTTGGTGGCCAGGGGATTTTGAGTAGAAGCCATCCGTGACTAGACCTGGCCAGTTGGGGTTGCGCTGCAGACGGTGGCTTGCTCTCCAATGACCTAGCCCAGTATCAATTAATGCTCCACTCACCGCAAAAGAGGATCTTTGTGGATCAATGTTGTGTGATAGGTAGGTATCTCTAAATCGGGTAATATATGTTCCAAGTGCGCGCGATATTCTAAAAACAGGAGGCAAGGCAACTTTTGGTACCTGGGTTTGGGTGTATGTATGTACATACCCTCCGTCCTTGGCTTGGGGTTTCGGATTTACCGCAAGTAAGGTACTTACCCGAAGGTGATTGGGATGCCTCTGAAAGCTTGTCCCATCTTGGCAAGTAGAACTGACCCAATATACGGCCGTTTTGAGGGGACAACATTCATTGCCCATAAGACACGACCCATGTACTGATTTCGGACTCGGAAATGCTTCGAGCGTTTGAAGCAGCTGTATTCCTATTCGGATACGGCTTTCTGCAACTAAATAACGTCGACTGCGGGGGCTATAGCATTTTCAGTTCACGTCTAGGTATAGCTATAGATAGCAGGTTAGATGCACGTGCATCCCATGACTCTAGTTATAAGCATGTATCTCAAGTATCCAAAACTAGCAAATATTTGCAAAATGTGGAACGCATGCTGATACATACATGGGTGCCTTACGTGGCGTAGGTCGGCTATGTTCAGGTCAAAGGGTTTTTTTGCTTTTGCGTTTAATTTGACGACACGTTGACGTAAGCATAACAATTCTACGACGGACCTATTGGTTGAACTCGCAAGGTTTGATCAATAGATCGAGCATGTCTTAAAACCGCAAGGGCCCCCCAAGTAAGCCTGTATCGAGATTCATCACCGCGTTAGCGAAATCACAATTGAATTGGCTACAGGTGCAGCCCGACCACACATGGCCAAAATCACCTTGCCTGATATACGAACCCATTAACAATAACCCATATGCATCATACTGCTGCCCCAACACCATGACCAGGCTGGGCAAACAACATACATGGCCGTCGAGCCCATGAACCACCAGCACCGCCTTGGAATCAACAATAAAATCCCCCTCGCCCCGCCACAATCCAATCTCCCCAACATTCAAGCAGTACACGACAAGAATTACAATAGATCACACACAACAGCGACCTCCAAAACAAATCCTACCCATAAAACAACACACGAACCAAGCAAAGCAACCCTTCCCCTCCAGAAACCCCACTCCGCTCTAGAGAAATGTCCCTCGAACAATACAAACCGTGCAGTGGTTGCGGCCGCAAGCAACCCGCAACAAACTTATACTGCCACTGGTGCCGCACACGGCTCTACAGCATGGGGCCTCCAACTAGGGCAGCTGAGGCTGGGGCTGAGGATGGGGTGCGCCAATAGTGGAGCTAAGTGACCGGATGTTCATATGCCCGTATTGCCTCAGATGCCAGCCAAAGATAGGGCACTATTGCTTATCTTGCAATGTGCCGATACGTAACTAAGAAATATGGAAAGGATGGGTGTTGATGATGGACGGTAGACCTAGAGAAGTAGGTTTGGTGGAGGTTGGGTAGATGTGGAGGTTGATGTCGAGGTTGGTGTATCAGATGTTGTTTGAGGAGGGGGACATGCCAGAAATGGCGTTTGGGATAAGTAGTTTTTGATTTTGATGCTCAGTTATTTCTTGCTAATGCGATCATTTGGGCTAGACTTATGTGTTTTTTGTTTGTATTTTCGCTGCTTAATTTCAATATTTTACTCTTTTAAAGAATCAGTGGTTCAAGTCAAGATGTCTTGCAATCTTCCAATGTTGCGAATCTCGACCGTGACATGGACCCCGGATATCATGGAGTTCTACACGAATACTTTCCTTCACTTCAGTACTTTGCTACTCGCGAGCTATTGCGGTATGTAGGTTTAATACTTACATCTGCGACCATAGACTGAAGAACACGAGGCATCCCGTCCGCTCTGCCATATCTAAGCTTCAGATCGCCAGGCTAGTACTGTGGTGGGTGACCACACGGGAATCCCTGGTGTCGCAGGTTCGTCGTTGTTTTTACCCTTTTTTTTTTAAATACTTTAGTGGTAGATATAGTTACATAGCGTGATTAACGCCAGCAATTCCTTGCGTCAGACGATATTTCCATTCAGTGGAAAATGTGGGTCAAAAGTTCCATGCGTATAATGGGGGTAATCCTTGCAGTGGGGAACTTTATATTTTGGGTTCTAACGTGGAGAGTGCTGCGAGGACGCTGCAGCAAAGTCATCACAATCAGATAGCCTCGCCGCACGAGAACATAGACGAGCCCGTAAAGGTCTTTGGGGGTAACTTACTCTGCAAGCTCTGAAATATTGGGTGAAAAGCGGGTGCTTTTCCGTCTTCCCTGCTTTGTTCTCTAGGTGGCGTAGCCATTGTAAGTACTATTGAACAGAATCTTGACCTCAATTAGCTGTTCATTTGCCCATAGGCTGTTCTTATGCCTGGCAGTCTGTCTCGTCCTAGCAATAGTGATTTCAACATACAACAGGGTGAACACAGACAGGGCCTACATGGAGCCCTAATACATGCACCTCCGAAGGATTTAATAAGATTGGCGGTTAAAATTCACACAATTGCAACTCACTGCCCAGCACGATGGCCACGGCTAAAGCCAAGTCCCTGGTCAAACTGCGCCAGGTGGGCCAATGTTCACGGCCATCGAGACACTAAACCCCGGGAACTTCATCGCAACCAATGCATAAATCACCACCGAATTTGACCACATCCCTCACTATTCAACCTGCACCCAACCATTTATTCGGCATACTACATCCACAACCTCAAAGACCTACCAATCCAACACATAAATCAAAAAAATCAACACCACCAACCTACCCTTGAAATAAAAATGTGCACATCAACCAACATCACCGCACCCATCTCCACCCGCACCACTTCTGGCGCCCCAGCACCGGCCGAACCGCCGAGCTACATCCGCTGTCCATGGTGTCATAAATCACAGCCCTATAATGGATCGAGTTCCTGTATTTATTGCCACAAGGAACTCTTTCCGGGATTTTAGATTCTTGGTATAAGTATACCATGCACAGTCAACGCGAGAGGAGCTAGGAGGAGGAGGATGAGGATGATCGCAATTGAGTAGTCATTCCGACTGGAGAGGGAGGATGGGGGGAAGGGGATAGACGCTGTTTTTCCAAATTTCTTGTTATGGTAATAAATTCTTCTTTTGCATTGAGACTTTCTTTTTCGATGCTTTCGATTCCAGTGATTATTGATTTTTTTATGCTAGAGCTGCGGACCTATAGCTATACATGAATGAAATATATCCCAGCTTCTATATCGAGTAGAGAATTTTTACATGGAATGAATTAGTGATCTAACCCGGGGGTTGTCGTTGTATTTGCCAACCACATGCGTGAGTGCATCGTTTCACGGCGCGTGTAATGGTTTCGTCCTCTTGTCCCCAACAAGCCTTTGCCCATGGCCGAGCTCTTGGATCTCTTTGACAATTTTTCACATACGTTTTTTTAAAACCCTGTGTATATATATAGATCACATCTTACATCATCAATTGTCCATTATAGTTTAGAAGCAAGTTTGGCAACAAAACCATCTCACACCAGCAGTGGTAGAAGAGCAAAGGCTAGCTAGACACAACGTCTGTTGAGAAATCGAGGGGAACCAGATGTCCAATTCAAACGTAAGCTGGTCAATGAGTGAGTGTCAGTGAAGTACGTCCGTACAATAGGTCCCTGTCTAGCGCAACCCTAGTCGATTGCCCAAGTATCTGGGCCTGCTGTAATATCGTGGAAATCCCGCGAGTCAGACAGTACGAAAAGTAAGACAGTATTCGCCTGTAAGACATGAATGCGCCGGGGAAGACAGTCTTCTTTCCTTGATACCAGATTCAGGGCCATCGAAAAAGAGATCCGGTTAAAAAGTACCGTTTGGAGCATGACATACAAGAAATTGGTACCGTGCTAGAAAACTCTGGGGGAGGAAATTATATATTGGCATCTCCAATGTATAACCGAATTAGACACTGTCCTTAACTTCAAATAATACAGTATATTATCATTTGCGATAAGTGTACATAGGTTAAGAAAGCATTGTAACTCGCGCGATGTTACGGTATAGGTACATGGATAAACAGAAATAAAAAAGTTAAGCAGATGTTCGATGTTCCACTCGTAGCTATCTAATGTTCAGGGCCAGGCCATCCACAGTTACAGCAAGTCGTGTTTGGCAACAACAAGTTGCCGCATCGGGGGCAGGAGCGGAGTGGTCTATTCTTATAATCTACTAGAGCTGTTACCACTGGCACGGATCCGGAGGATTTGGCTGTGGTAGGTGAGGTGGAGGATGGGTGCATGTTTGTAGAGTTGAAGAGTTGAAGAGTTGGCAGTAGCGAGCTAGTTTGACTGTTTTTTTGCAGATTAAAGTAGTCTCTTGCTGATCTCTGTACTTTGAGTTTGTTTGAGTGTGGTTCCCAAGACGGCATAGCATGTTAAGGGCGGTATATAAAGAAAATGTCGGCTGGTCATATGTGCATGAAAGTTATTATGACCCGATGCCAGCCATGGTCATTGGGATACGGAATGATGGCCACGACCCCCCATGCCCTTGATTTCATCTCCATGGCCCCAAAATAAGTTATGTACTCTCAAAGTCACTGTTGTCACAAACCGATGCCTACCAATTCAAATCGGTAGGTACTCTTGTAACCCAATTGCTCGGTGGTCTCCTTCTTTGGACATTATCTCTCTGGGTATGAGTACTCAGACTCGACGTTGCAGCGACGACATACATGCTTCAATACTCCCCGTTCCAAGGCCATCCGTGCCGGGAGTGGCCCAATGAAGGGCCAATTTCCTTCTATCATGTTAACCTATTTTCTGTACTCATCTGGACTTAAGTTTAATGGAACTGCGATATTTGGGCCCCTGTCCTCTATGAGTGTGATCTCTTCATAAACATACAATTTCTCGCTGCAAGAATACGATTTTGATATAACGGAATTCATACGTTTAATGATTCCAGCGTCAAAGGTCGTGGAACTTAGCATGTAATTGGCATCCGATGCTTTGATAACCGGGTAAAAATCTTGCAATTTCGAACTTTGAATCATCAGTACATCAAAAGGAAACAGAACAAAAAGATGATTTCGCCCGGGCTCGAACCGGGGACCGCCTGTGTGTTAGACAGAAGTGATAACCAACTACACCACGAAACCCCAATTGATGTTGTTGCTTTGCGCCAGTGCCTTCTCGTTGAGGTATTGTTCAACTTGGGATCTGTTAAGGCCTTATATGCACTTCGACCGAGCCAGGGGGATTACTGAAAAACTTCGAGGAGTTTGGGGGATCGTATGGGTGGGTAAATACTCGTAAACACCCGCTTTACCACTGTTGTACAGCTACACCCCGGTAAGTATGCCAGTGGGGCAATATAATATAATTTCATCAAGCAGTTATTATCTATTGTGTCAGTCGGCCGCGCCTTACGCGTAACTGTCTATTTTGTGTCTCATTTTTAATTATGGCCGTTTCATGGCACGTGCAGAATACTCCCGTTATGATCATAGACCTTCGTTTATATGCTTGTGCCGGATTCATGCTCATAACGAGACGATACTTTGGTGTAAAAGAGAAGTTTGGGATTGTGAGGTGTATGCTTCTAACGGGAGTCATCTGTAGGGAGGTCCATACCGTAATAAAGCGTGGGTCAGATTGAAGTCTTTACAAGACAGTCATCAAAATTTGCTCTTGTAGGGTACTTTTCGAATATTTTACATAGACGGATACCTCCTTATAATTACACTTGAGTATTTTCCTACCCGCGACCTATTACGGTATAACACCTAATGTCTTTGCATCTCTGACGGCGGGGCAGTGCTACTATCCGAATCGCAGGGCATTCCCACGATTACCAAGGTAAACGGAGACGATCAATCCACCACAACCCCTCCCTAAGTGGCAACTTCCAGGGCCCGTACTATAGGATAAAATAAATTGCAGGTTTCCTCAATGTGGTTGAAATGGGAATTCCCTGAGGCTTTGTGCGTGTGAAGCCGACAAAATGAAACAGAAAAAAATGAGTATATAGAGAGCAAGTTAAGTTAAGCATGCGATGAAAGAATTTGAATACACACGATGTACAGATCAATCACATGATAAGAATACTATTGAGACCAAGAATAAGTTTAAACAACTTGGATCCTCGGTGAGCTTGGCTTTGATGAGTGGTCAGCACTTTGCTATTATGCCGTCGGTATGGAAGCAAGATATGGCCTTCACTAGGCTCATTAGATATTCAAATTCGTGGATATATTCTCATCAAGTATAGTGGCACCGGAGGAGTTATTCTCATTACGAACTCATTGTTATATTGAGAAGACTTGCGATGCTGATACAGACTGACAATCCATATTTTACGCAAACCCGATGGCAGTTATGTTCAGTTTATATTCATGGCCTCCCAAAAAAATACATAATGCGAGGGAAGCTTCCGTAGCGTGGTACCATTCACAAACCCATAAGTCAACTCGGCCATCTAATCACGGAGTATACTTTGAATGGGTCCCAAAATCATGTGTACAGTATTATTACGGTCGAGTCTAGGGGTGGAGAACATTTCGTGTGGCACCACAACCACAAACCTTGTCGTTAACAGAAAGCCGACCTTGAGAGCTGTCCATTTCAATTCACCACCAATCACGGTGTCTCCTTGGGATCGGAAATGTCTTCCAATCACCTTCAGCCTGTTCGATGTTTCATTGCATCCTTGCATTTGGCTTTGTACGGCGTACACTTTACGGATTTGCTTGTTCACACGAAGGCTTTGTTATATGAAAAAACGGCTAAAATACTATCTTGCGGAGTGATAATATCTTAGAAATTGATGTCACTCAGCTTCAGCTAAGGGGAGATCTTTTTCTGACCGTACCTAATACCAGAAAAAAACCAAAGCAAAAGATATGCTCCCTGTGAGGCTCGAACTCACGACCTTTGGATGTCACATCCTGGAGAATGTGTCATACTGTATATGAGACCAACGCTCTACCAACTGAGCCAAGGAAGCATCTTTGTTGGAGGAATTGGGATAAGTTATTTAATGAACAATCACAATCAACGTTGACAGACCGCCATGGAGTTCAAGATGAGAATGCGATGCGAGGTCAATGTGGCGGCGCACCTATAAATCAGATGATCCCATGAAGGGCAATCCTCAGGCAGTGGAAGCGGAAGGCTCAAGCAATCTTTTGATTACATTCTTAACAGCAGTTGATACCAAACTATTCAAGCCATTGATCACAGCGGATGTGTAGCGGCATACAGAGCGATCCCCACGGCAGTCAGATCACGGAACCAGCGCGCTGATTTCGTGCTGTGACCACAGCATCTCCTTACAGACTCTGGCCTGCCTTGCCCCCTCACAGAGAACCACAGCCTCGCCACCCTGGTAACGTGATCCCCACAAAATCCATCAATTACGCATCAGGGTTGACATTAAACTCCTCGAATTTACGTCATCTTCTGCTGTCGGGGTCCATGACGGTGATGCGGAGATATGATAATGGTGTTTCCCGCTGTGGTTAGCTCATCATGCTCATTAGGATTGAGTTGGCTGCATTGTACCCCCCGGGTTCTTGGAGGGGGCAGGGGGTGATATGGGTCCGGCAGTTGTTGGTCGTGCGTTCCTGAGGTGGTTGAATACATTGTTGAGTGGATAGGTGATTGACGTTGGTCTTTTCGCGGTGGAATTATGATTTCCTGTACCACTTTGAGAGATAAACGTATAAGTAGCTGGTTTTATTTAATGCGGGCAATGTTTGAATTTATTTTCCAATGTGAGGGGGATTGTTATGGTGATGTTTTCAACAAGGTGATTTCGAATTCAACTCGATGGCCAGGTTCAACCGCCATTTGTCTATCCGCAGAATATTTGGACCTTTAGCGATGTGGAGTATTAATGTTGGTGCGGGGATACTTTCTCAAAATCAATCTGCCGATGCGGCTGAAGCCATGTATTGCCTGTTCTGTGGTATATCTTGATGCAAATACATACATGATGTATCCCACGCTTGGTATTATTTATAAACAATTGCTGCATGCCCTGATATTAAGTAATCGAAACGCTGGGTGTACCACAATCATATTGTTTTACTTCTTTTGCCGCAGTCGCGGCTGCGCGATGTGATCATGAATCCATTCTCCGATCGGGTAGAGTGTGTTGGTATGCGCACCAATTCATGTTGTTGGTCTTAAAAACAGAAAGAAAATGCTTAATTGGGATATGTTGTACGCCGCAACAGCTGCGGTAAACCAACCAACAAATTACCCAACCACCCACGACCGACCGTTTTATTGGGTTCCAGCGAAGGCCGTTATCGATCTTAGGATCTTGAGATGTTAGCTTGTCCCACTCAATACAGATTTCTTTACATGTGATTCGTTCCATGGCTACCTCGATTTCTAGATTTGGTGGCGGGATTAAGCATACCCTAATGCGGGGAACAAACTAAGATGCTTTCTGTTGACCAAATCAGATCCGTGACATGCAGGCTTACAATTGGCCCTCCCAACCCTAGATTATATCTATCATGCTCGCTTCGCACTTTCAATTCACTATTTTCCTCGTGGCGGGGGAGGCAGGTGGGGAATCCCATATATACTTAATACATGTACATGTTGTACCGTTAAACTCGGTGTATAAGATACATATCTTAAATAGAAATATGAAAGTAATGAACCTTCCGTGGATGGTTTATTCCGCCGAACATGGAAATAAATAAATATATACGAACCCCCCCAACGAGTAATATCCCACTATACCCCAATCAACAAAATTGAAAGGGTGAATTGAATCATCTTTATTTCCCACACTAGGAAGGGCTGGTCACGTTTTCCCTATGCAAGTATATAAAAATGCTGGTACTACTCGGATAACTATTATAATTGAACGTACCCGTTTCTGGATAATGGGATCCATGTGATCAGTAAACCGTCGCACACATCAAAGTGTATATCTCTCAAATTGCAAAACATTTAATTTGCGCTCCCGTTAAACTCGACAATGTGAAGGAGGAAACCGATATTCTGGCTACTGCAATCCAAGAAAGAGTGGAACGTTTATGCTTAAGGGCCAGGTACATACTTCCTCAATTCATTACCCACTGTTCAATTATTTTACAGTGGAAGCAAAGCTACCATTTCAAAATGCAACGGGAGAAGTACGCAGAAGCAAACGACGCCGAACCCCGTCCCCAAAACCCACATCCCACGCAGAGGTCCGTCAATTGTAGTTCCACGAGGAAAAGGTTTACTTGTGGTTTCGATATGTTTCTGTTCTCAAGATCGGGTAAATATGGCATAGAGAGCATGCATATTTTCTTGCATATTTACTTATCTCGTTCGAAAAGGCCGTGAGACTATATTGCATGACAATTGTCTAGGTGACTGCAACAGGTCACTGTATCCCGTAGGATTTACCGTACCTTCACTGAGATGCCGGAAGGATTGTTCATTTATTACAATTAAACCAGATTATTATTTTTAGATGGCAGTTACAATCTTGGCAGTGATTCCTCTAATTTGCTATTTGGGACAAAAAAAACTTATAAATTCCTCGCTTGCGGCAATGGGAGCAAGCTGGGAAGATTGCAAGAGCGATCCAACTTTGCAATACCTGCGAAACCTGTTCTGAGCTGTAAACCAAGGCCTCTCACCCTGGCACAATTGTGGTGGAATTGACATAACATGCCAAACTTGGCAGGAACAAGAGCGGATAAGAATGCGTAAATGGGGTAAAAGAGTCGGTTCAGTGGGTACACCGTTGGGTATTTCGGGCCTATGATGTAAAAGGGGGCGGAGAACAAGATCGCTGGGCTGCATATGTAAAGTGTCAAACGTGTGACATGGATCCCCCGCTAATGCGAACGCTTCGGTGCAGGGGTGGGGTTCAGCGAAACTGGGAACTGGGCCGAATTCACCCTAGCGACGATGAACAGACAACGACAACGTTGCGCATTGTTCGCCACATCTATCAAGAACACATTCCCTAACGGCAGATTTCCGGGTTCGCGAGATATATCTCATCTGCCGGCCAAATTAACTTGGGAAGGTTGTGGGTGGCAATGTAGGTTTGATATATTTAGAAGAGCTGCGCAAGCGAGTAGTTTTTGAGACTAGAACGTGGATATATTTGTTTTTCTTGTTCTTTAGATAACGTGTTCACATGGGAATGCAGTAGAAACAAGTTCATAGGGTGGATGTGATGGCTTGTACAAGTAGGGGTTCTTCTCAGTACCTAATTTTCAGCTGGGTCGTGGCACTTGTTGAGAGACTGAACGCTGAAGACTGGTTAGCTGGGGTATAGGGTTTTATCCCTGTGCTATATCCGTTGCTTCAAATCACCCATGGCTATGCGGTCCACCCTCCGCTTTCACTCAAGTCCCCTTTCTTGCATTCGGTATTTCTTCACACTTATGCGATCGCCAGAGGCGCGTCATTGCCGTCCCCAAGTTTCAACGGCGTGCATCCAGGGCAGCAGTTCCTCGCCCTTTCAAGAATTATTCTCTCCGGCTGATGTTACATCAGAAACAGACAATGAATCGGCAAATTAGATATTGCCTTGATTGGTTGAGGAGCTAATTAATCTTCCGCTGCAGGGTCGAGCCTGGGTCACTATCCTTGTCGCATATACATATTCCCGTTCCTAGGGCCGATTCAAGCCCGGAGTTTAAAGTGTTTTCCCCTTTACAGGGAACCCAAGCCATCATCCAGGTTTCCGATTCGTCCATGTTCTTCTGGCGACAACAAGCTGTCGGAGATGAAGCACAATGCCCCAATTGCGAGCCGTCAACACTATAGAGCGACGTCACTTCATACGGAGCAGAACTATCTGCTAGTCTGGTTGGCATTCGCAAAAGACAGCCCTCTTGAAGTAGCCTTGTTTACCCACACCGTATGAAGGAATAAAATAGGTGAGCGTTATCATAAGACAAATTGCTAAGGCGGAAACACTTTGGTTTCGCATCTGACAGTGTGGCGGAAAGTCGCATCACATTACATAACTGTCTCTGTACTCCACCGAGGGGTTGCACTGTGCCACGGTTTCCAGGGAATGTTTCAGTGCAATTCCAGGGGCAGTTTCAATGAAACTCGGGCCGTTCTTCTCAGAGGCGGGATGGGTAAACGGTCCTGCTGCATCATTCTGCATACCAATCCCGCCAACAATGCCAGTGATCAAAGTACATTGAAACCGAGAAATCTCCATCGACATCATACCTTCAGGGGTAAATTGAGCATTTTTACAGGCCTTCTTGGTATTGCCACTCAGATTGCATCTCCACGCGAGTTTATGATGGTTGAAGGGCACCGGGATGATTCCAGGTCGGGAACAATTCCTGGGATTCTAGGAAGAGTTGAATTTCAGTGCTAAAGTTGAACAGCGTGCCTTGTTTGGGCTCAGAGATCCGCAACTGATGGCTAGCATGTGTAGAGTTCAGGCCGATCGGCAATCTGGTACTTCCTGTTGACCTTTGATGACTAGAACCATGACCGTGAGTACATGGTCTTGACCAAGTTTGAAGGTCTAAGCCTACCCTGATGCCAACAATCCCTTCAAAGATGAGAATCCAAAATGACGAGTTGACGGTGTTCAGTATGTGATGAATATGACACTCAAACGTATAAGAAGAGACAGAATACCCCGACAATTGAACATTATCATCCAGCTTCCATTCCACATCACCGCTACAAACCACATTCTACCATCACTTGACCACTTCCATCCAAATCCCAAACCAACAACCACCTTCCAAACCACCAATATGCTCGCCGCCAACTTCCTCGCTTTCGCTTTCGCTGCCGGTGCCTTCGCCATCCCCGCAATGCTCGCCGAGCGCCAGCTCCCTCTCTGCACCAGCGGCACGCCTTTGTGCTGTGCGACTGATGTCCTCGAACTCGCTGATTTGGACTGCCATTCCCGTATGTTCATGAGTCCCTCTCCTCCTATCTCCTTTCGTCATCACACACACTAACATATCTCATAGCCCCGATTACCCCCAACGGCACCGACAGCTTCATCGACATCTGCTCCGCCGAGGGCCAGCAAGCCAAGTGCTGCCTCATCCCCATCCTCGGGCAAGCCCTTCTCTGCTCCGATGTCAACCCAACTGCTGGCCGTGTTTAAGCGCAATTTTGAAGCCATCGACACATTGCGAGATGTGGAGGAATTAATTGTTCTGTGTTTTTATGTATGATTACTAGTGGCGTGGCGTCTGTTGGATATCTTTCAGGAATGGTTGCGATGGAAGTTTTGGGACTTTTGTACGATGGATGGAGTAATAGGATAATATTCTAATTCTTATATGCCTCGATTGGATTCTGACTATCGGTGATCATTGTGATTTCTTCTGTTGGTTACGACTTGTGACTACCTTCATTACCCTTTCTCTATAACTATAGTCATCATCTACAAGCGCACGACAATCTCGTGTGCCCTCAGGCTTTGCCAAACTAAACCATTACCGTTTTTGCGCTACGAAACTGATTAATAAGTGCGCTGTGTATTTTTTATTGCCCTGTGCCAATGTCTATGCCTGAAAACGGTGAGCCATAATCAAATTGAGATCAAACGGCGCGCGACGAGGAACGTTGACGGCCTAGGAGGAATTCTGCAGGTTTATGTACGATTCCCAGCTAGATCTTACATCTGCGACCATAGACTGAAGAACACGAGGCATCCCGTCCGCTCTGCCATATCTAAGCTTCAGATCGCCAGGCTAGTACTGTAGTGGGTGACCATACGGGAATCCCTGGTGTCGCAGGTCTATTCCTATGTTTTACTTTTGTTTTGTAAACTTATGCGAACATTTGAATAAAATAATCAGCTTCCAGATGACGCTCGATACTGGATATCTATACTCGCTCCAAAAAAAGGTGAGGATATGCTCATCAAGACTTCATTCTATGGCATTAAAAAACTTGCCTTGTCGAAAAACCATGGTAATGTAAAGCATCATTTGAGTAATGTTCCATCTACGACCATAGACTGAAGACAACGAGGCATCCCGTCCGCTTTGCCATATCTAAGCTTCAGATCGCCAGGTTAGTACTACGGTGGGAGACCACGTGTCTAAGTCTCCTCCCGTGGTCTTAAGTGTCCAGAACCAGCTCCCAAAGTGATTCCATCGCCTATAAAGTGTCCAAAAAGAGCAACCTCGAATGCCGAAAATGGCCTTTAATCCTTTTCCCTGAGGATCCACTTCTGGATCACTCGCAACCTACAAACGAAACTTTAACCTGCCGGAAATGGCTCCCTCATATGCCAATCAGACAGTGCAAATAATCTGTGCTTGCTCTGCTCCCAAAATTCTACATCTACAGTCCCCACTCCCGACATTCCAGCATCGCATCTGATCATTTCAAAATGCGCCTGGCCAGCTATCTTGACCTACAAATGCCGTGGCCCAACATGAAATGCAGGGAGGGCCATGGACAGGTACTTATAAGATTAGAAAGCTTCTGATCTAGACTTTTGATATACTCTACAAAGTAGTTATGCGTCGAAGGCAGTTGTTGAGAATGCAATCACAGTGAGCGCTATAGGCACTGTTGTACAGCCATCACTACCAGTAACAAAATCCTCCTGGACATTATGATGGTCACCTCAGCGCCCGCATTGGAGTTTTGCTAGGTATAAACAGTCACTATATTGTCCGACATTGCGATCATGGGGTTGGAAGCGGTGATACATGCCAGGCACTGGCTCAATGTGTAATAGATAGATGTCAAACATTCTGTTAACCCATGTTTTCACGATAACGTGTTGCAGCAAAATAAAAGCAAGGAAACCGCAAGGAAGCAGCAAAAAAAAGATTCAAGGAAACAGCAAGGAAACAGCAACACAAACGGCAAAGAAACCTCGAAATAGTTGGGCGGTATCACCACCTCTCCACCCCCCAAAAATCGGCAATTTGATGTCGTCTCCGTTGTACTGAGGTTCGAGGTCGCATTGCTGGCAGACCGAGGGCGGTTGCCGCTGCCTGGCATGCTCGCGCTGTATCAACTTCATTCATTACCATATCTGAGTGATGACATGAATTTACAAAAAATTTGTCATGGCTTAATGTACGCACCATCCAACCTGGGCACGAGACTACATCCAACCGGTAAATTTCTCCCCTCGTATCCGGAAGGACTTGCCTTTTCACCCCCTTAGGGTACGACAAGAGGCCATCAAGGCCCCTGGTCGAGTTGTGCAGCCTAACTGGCACAAGAGCGCTTCTAATATCATTATTTGCACCATCATAATCCTCCCGTAGGTTCAAACCAAGCGGGATTTTAAACTGCAGCTATAACTCTGTCAGTTGCTCCTCCATGTGCCCCAATCGCTCGTACATCCGCAGCAGCGTCCGGTTGATTTGGGCCAGCTGCTCAAGTACCCCCTGCATCCCAGCATGCATCCCATCCAGATTGGCGATGGCCGCAAGAGCGCCCGCTCCCGCCGCAATGTCCACCGCTCCTGCTGCGATTTGTTGAAGGGCTCCTTGAACGTTTGCCGTTTTGGCTTACTAGCGGTTCTCTCTGCAAGCGGGGGCGTTAGCCTTAGCAGTGCCCTCTCCATGTGTTGATGATCAATGCCAGGTTTGGTGGAGGTGGAGCGAGAGGACGTTGGGGGGGGGAGGCTGTTAATTATAGGGGATAGCCCCTCGACGGGCTGGGCACAAGACTACTTAAGTAGGGGATAGTCTCGTCATACAGGGCCCGGTCGGGGTTAGTCTCGTCACACCAGACTATAGTCTCGTTCCCAAAGTGGTGAAGCCACATGGAAGGCTGGAGACACTAGCTTGATCGGTGAGATGATCTAGCTAGCGCAAGACTAGTATGGAAGTAGTAGATGGGTAGCCTCGTCCCCAGCTACATGTATATGAGCGAATGCCGTAGTCTCATGCCCCGCATTCATGTATGGCCACACTTTGGGCCGATTAACTGTCGCAACGGTAGTCTCGTGCCCCTCAACGGGCCACACATTACATGCCCATTTTATGTAGCCTCGTCCCCAGCATTGTATGGATGAAATGGAAATATGAAAAGAGCGGAGAGAGTAGGTAGGATAAATAGAAAAAGTATAGTTCAGTTCCAAAAGAGGAAGTGACTATCCAAATAGGACTTTAACCCTGGTGTCGTAGGTTGACCATTGTTTTGTTGCACGACTTTTGGGCGCCGATCCTCATTAAAGTCATGGATATAGAATATAGGTAAAGGATCAACAGGAGATTAACTATGATAGGCAAGTAATCCATGCACGAGGCTTCCTTCAGCAATGTTGACACCAGTGGGCAACTTTGAGCCGTGCATGCTGTAATTACGAAGAAGGTTGAGACAAAGTAGGCAACTGTGATTTGCATGTGATCCATGCACGATGCAACGACCACTCAATCCTGGGCCTCTGAGGAAACAAAACTGGCGCCTTCATACCACAACCTGATCCCTCGAAACCCACAAACAGAACCTTAACCTGCCGGAAATGGCTCCCTCATATGCCGAAAATGGACGACTGCGGCTCGAGATCTCGTGGGAATCCCTGGTGTTGTAGCTTTTCTCTTTTAGTTTTTTCAATCTCAGTGAAAGTTCGCATTTCCTTTTGCGCGGACCACAATTCACAATGGATCGTAACAATAAAAGTAATGTCCATTCTTTGGTTAAATTCGAGGAAACTATTAAACTCTTTGTGCTATTTGAAAACATTTCATATCATGAGTCGAGTATCAGAACCAATACTACCACTTTCATGAAGGAAGGGTACTGTGTATGCTGGCACACAGCGTTGATTCTAAAGCTGAGTTCAATAAAGATAGTTTACATGCGGTCATACAAAGGCAACCGTCCATTTCCCACTTCGCCATATATACCTCGTTGTCGAAGCACGTCACACCAATCCACTCCGGTCATTGTAAAGAGGGCTTACATTTGGAAATAAATATAAGTACCAGATCAAACGTGGTGTCCGACTCGCAAATATATGAACTAATGCCGAAAACCATACCTCATTAACCCCGTATTCCTTTCAGGCCAAGCGCACTTGATAAATTCAAAAAACGTATTGCCGCAACAAAGCAGTAAACAGCCAAAAATATGGAGAGGCGGGGAATCGAACCCCGGACCGCCTCTATGCTAAAGAGGAATTATACCACTAAACCACTTCCCCAATTGATATCCATGTGATTACCCCGTGACATACAATCACAATTACAGAGGCAATAGTTATATCGGTCATGTTCGTATCGGTCAAGGTCCTTCAATACATCTTCGTATGTATATTTTTGTGCAACTGCTTACCTAGTTTGTAGGTCCAATATTGTAAATGTGGGTACCACACGCCCACGGTAACAAAAAGTTTGAAAGGTAAAATAGTTGGAAAAAAACAGAACGGTGAATCGAACTCTGATAGCAATGCCTCGTTTCGATCGAGGGTCCTCCGGGTTATGAGCCCGGCGCGCTTCCGCTGCGCCACATTGCTTGGGTTTCATGAACTAGTTTCGCTCAAAGCATTTCTGAATGCTTCATACCAGAATCGATTTTGACAGGCAAAGCCATAGACTACAACAATCTAACAAAATACACACGGGAGCGATTGCTGCGATGCTAGAACAAGTAGCCTCGTGAACGTGGGACCCCCGCGTCCCCTGCCCATTCCCGTAACCCCGTGACCCCGTACCCCCGTACCCCATCCCCCTCACCCAACCCCCCCGCCCCCTTCACCCCTGCCTCCGCTGCCGCTACCCTTCTTGTTAAATATAGTAGTTAGTTTCCGTAAACAGTAGTATCTCGTACTCTACCATAGCCACTTCCGCATGCGCCGGAAGGAGTGCCTGTGATTAGGGTAAAGAACCCTAAGCCCACAAGCGACTGACTGCAGAGGGATTCCTAAGGGATCACTGCAGTCTGGTACTCTTACTCCGAAGCACGCACAACTACGCAGAGATTCAGGCTTCAATACTTCTGCCCCCTCCGCCGGCGCCATGAGCTATAGCTGGACGCCTCACTTCATCCCAGTTTCGAGCGGCAACCGACCAGCACGCGTATCCGCCGGGCGGGCTCTGCACGCAAACATATGGCCATGCCGGGACCGTGATTACAGGAATTTCGAAAAATTTCCTCGAGTGTGGAACAAGGAGGAACTCCAGCAGCGGCATGCGCAACTCGAGGAGCAGGGGAGTATGGGCAACCCGGGGAGGACCATGAGCAACTTCTAGTCATGGCACGAGACTCTAGTCACGCATCCAGTCAGTTCGAATGTCAGATCTTCAGTACACTCTGGATGAGGATACAGATCCTGCAGGGCCGAGCCAGCAGGGGAGTACTGGTGCTGGACGGAGACCTGCAGGCTGGCGTGGCGGACGCTGAACGGAGGATGGATACGGCGGAAGAAGAGAGGCTGGACTCGTCCGACGAAAGACACGGCACCTCTGACTTGCGCCATGACGCCTCCGACGAAAGACATCTAGCCGCGGGACGAAGCCAAGCGGGACGGCGCGGGCTCGGAGCCGGTGGCCCCTCCCGTTCCCGCCACAATTACAGCATACCTACTCTCTACCGTTGAAACCACGAGGCGCCGCTGGTTAGGTTTCAAACAACACAGTCAAATCACAAAGATGGGAACGACCTCACAATTGCTAGTGTGAGTGACTTGAGTAATCAACTACGCTGGGGCACCCAATTCCAGAAACATGAATCCTTTCATGGTTGGAAGCTACTTTCGCCCATCGTACAGCAATCTTGCTGCGGTGATTCCATACACAATTGAAACACAACAAGGAAAATCAACATTGGATAAAGCTTTATCTTTGATACAATGCACCATTTCTCTGGACCATCCGGTGAAGATTTCTGGGTTGACTGGTGTGTGGAACGAACTCCCGAATGAAATGCGCCAGATGAAATGGTATCTAGTTTTCGTTGTGCCTTCGACATCGCTGGCCGAGGGGGAATACTTTGGCAAGCAACGCCATGTTGGGGAAGCCACCGACTCCATATGCGTGTTGACACTGGAATTCTGATAAGGGAAAATTGTTCAGGGTATTTGCGTGGTTGAGGATGAGCAATTATGGGACGTGGAAGCGGATTTGGGGAGCAAGGATGGCAATTAAAAAAACATTGGGCAGCGTGCTGTGAGCGGGGGACAACATATGAAGCTTCCGTACTGATTCATGTCGGCCCTTCTCGTTCGTGCATCTGCATCATTCCGCTATGGTCGCACACACACACACACACACACTGACATACACACTCCTGCTCATTTCCACCTCCAACTTTAGTCCTCAGTGTCGTGGTCTAAAGCTACCTCCGCTCCCAAATTTATCCTGTGCTCTCCTGTGTATAAGTGCTTCCGATACTTTCAGACGGGATGTGGCGGCGGGGCGTGTATCGGACGATCGCCATTGACTGCGGGCGCGCACACGTTAGCCCGGCACGGGGGGTGGGATGGATGGGGCAGAAGGGGCGTGGGGCACGTGCTTCGTGGATCTTCTCTCGTGCTTGTTTCTTTCAATTAGGGATATCATATCAATCCCCGCGCGGCGGAAACTGGGGTTCCTTTCGGATACCCGTAAATCCCTTTCTCTCAACCCCCCCCCCCCCCTCTTTGCCCCTGGAAATGACCCCCGCACTATGTTTTCACTTTCACACTTTTTTTCTTTGCTACCAATGGTTCATATTGTGGAATTATTGGGTAAAAAAAAACTCACTTTTTTTGCCGATCGCTGGTTCGGGGAGTCATTGTGTTTAATTTACTTCTTCTGGCCGGAGGAGGGTGAATAAATTTAAATGTCACATTGCGGGATTGATTCATCAAAAAACTGTCATCCTCATCGCATAGTAGATATGTACCACGGATATTCACAAGCATTTTTTTGTAGTCGTAGAAGCGATTGTAGTGTGGTTCGTTCCCAGGAAAGTGAGGTGAATATGGCGATATGAAGAGTTTTCAACCCAAGGAGCTGCCTCGGTAGATCGGCTTGTCTCGGAGGTAACCGCCTTGGCATTGCGGCTGGCCATGTATGTCGTCGCAACAAACTTTTGAGCTAATATGACGAAGTTACTAAGGTTGTTCCCAGGCCGCGGATTAACCGTTCAGGGATTAACCGCGCAAGGCCTACGCACCGCCATGTCTAAGCTTCGGATTTTTACATCACTCTCACAGTGGGCGTCGCAAGTACATTATGTGTGTCTTTCTACCATGCACGTACTCATATGTATATATTACATATCAAGTACGTAAGGACTATGGCTTCCACGCTGGTTTCTCGGAACCATGGGCCTCCGCCTTCTTTCCTTTCCCCCGATTGACTTTGGCCTCATCTTCCATGGCCCGCCTCTGCACCCTTTCCTCATCTTCCAACGACCATCTCCGGGCCCTTTCCTGATCTTCCAACGCCCATCTCCGGGCCCTTTCCTCCTTCTCCATTCCCAGCTCTTGCCGCTTGATCTCCAGCTCTTGCCGCTTGATCTCCAGCTCTTGCTGCTTGATCGTAAGCTCTTGCTGCATGATCTTCAGCTGCTCCATCACTTCCCCATGCTTCACGTTCCGATCGGCTGCATCCGCCGCCCACCTCCGCGCCCTTTCCATTTTCTCCATATTCAGCTCTTGCTGCTTGTTCTTCCGCTCGCATTCCTCTGCATTCCACGTCCTCTCCGCAGCCCGGTACTTGCATCGCTCCGTCCACAGAACCCAAAGGGAAAACGAAACAATGCACCCGATGATCATCGCCTTGTCCACTTGAATTGTGGGCAAAAGGCTAGTGGCCGCTGCGGCAAGCGCCGGCTGTTCAGCCACAACAACACTGTCACAAATCAATATTGACATGCATTAGCCTCTCTGCCGATGAACCGTAGGAAGGGGGGAGGGGGGAGGGGTATACCTTATGAGCCATGCCACGGCCAGGGAAATCAGCCAGCCGAGGGGCACCCGCATGATTCCGCTTTCGCTGCTTGTGAGGGTTCGGTAACAGTGGACACGGGCGATCGGTGGGGGTGGCGCAGGAGCAGCGGAGAGGTGTCGCTGTGGCGGCTGTCGCGGTTGCGGAGGCGATGTGAGGGGTGTGGAAGCTGTGTGCGGCGGTGGGGATGGAGGTGATGCGCGCCGCGGTGGTGGTGATGGTGGAGAGCATGCAGAGCGAGGGCGCTCGGAGGAGGGGCTTTTGTAGGCCCCTGTGCCCTGCACGCCCTCCCCGCTGCCTTCCGCGTTTGGAGGAGGCGTCTGTCGCCCAGGGCGCATACCGGCAGTACCTGGATGGGTAGTTTGGAGATGCTCGCTCGGGGGCACTTACTTGGGTACCTAGTAGTCTCGTTCCCCTCGGGGGGTTGTGCTGGAGCATGCAGGTCCAGCGTCTGTCAAGCAATCACTGGCTTGTGGCAGCTACTGACGTGTCCACAGAAGAGGGCTACAATGATCGCTTATCCAAGAAGTGGTCACGACCTCTTGGGCACGTGCGTGGCCCATAGGCGAGGCGCCCGTGACTGCTTACTTCAGTGCAGACGAATCGCCAAATGGATGACTCGTGATTTGGTCTCCGTTTGGTCTCGGTTTGGGTATCAAAGCGCGAGAGACTAGTATCAAACCAGGCTTGATGTATCCCCGTGTAGGAGGTACACTTTCAGCCACCAGACGAAGCGCGGGAAAGCACCTCAATCGCCCGCAGCGGAAACGCCGTGTTGCGTGGTTACGCGTCTCCCTGTCTGCGTGTCTGCGTGTCGCCTTATCGCTTTGCGCGCGTGCGTGCGTGGCGTCGTGGGCGTTATGCGTGCATGGCATTTAAATATCATGGACCCACGGGGAAAAGCAAGGCATGAATCTTCAAATCTACCAATTGTTTCGCCCATGTTACCTCTCGGCTCAATTAAATCTTCTCGGCATTCAGGTTTGCAAGAGGTTTACTAAAGACATCCCTTGAACTACTATTCGATGCCCAACTCTACAGACCTTTCAAAAAGACGAGACCTGACATAGAAACCCTGAGATTACCTCCATGAGATCCGTAAGGAGAAGCCACGGTCCAGCAGCACCAACAGCCGTACCATGTCCAAGTCCGATGAGTGACTCCAGGAATTTTGGTTAGTCCTCTGAACTTCTTTTGATTCTAGAACATTGCCTTTCAAGGACTGGCTCAAGGTTGCTTTCACCGTGAACGAATTTCTGCAAAGAAATGCTAATATAGCCAAGAGCACCAGGATCTCGTGACTACGACTTTAACGATTTGTATATAATTATTATATGAAGACTGAATGTTTTAGTGAAATGTAGTCGAAATTTTCCTTTTATAAATTAAGGTGGAATGGAAGGTTGGACAGAGATGGACGTTGGGATTTGGGGGGGTCAAGGGAGGATTGGTATTGGAAATCAAGATTTCCGCAGAATTTGATATCGTTTGAGTTGTTTGAACTTTTGAAAAAAAAGTTGGCCAACATTTACTATATTTCGAATCGTGAGAGTACATCATCCAGCAGAACGTGGCCAACAATTATGACGGCTTCCTAGTTTTATGAATAATCGCTGTTTATTTTCTGTGAATTGTTATTAATTAATACGACCGTAGTTAAACAGAAAGGGTCTGTCTCAGGATGCATTCACAAGAGAATACCAAAATAATTTTCTAGCGGCACAAGTCCTTTAAAGGAAAATAAAAATTCAGAAACCCTTGAATACTTTCATCCCGTGTAATTGAAGCTTATTACGGAATATTTCCATCAATCGTGGGTAGATTCATCCCATGTTTGAAAAATACCATCGGGACGAGAATGTGTTTCTACGTGGCATCCTTGGAAGTATGACTACTGGAAACCAATTTAATTTTGATTTTATCTGAATGTCTTGATACCTTCATAAACATCAAAGGAGTCATACTCACATCAATCGCCTGTTTCGGTGGTCCAACGGTAGGATAATTGCCTTCCAAGCAATTGGCCCGGGTTCGACTCCCGGTCGATACATATCTTTATTACTTTTTAAAATTTTATTACCTTGCCAGATTTAGGATTCACAGTAAGTAGCGGAATCTCCTGTCCGCGCCACTTGATGTATATAAAATAAAGACACGTTCTCAGCCCTCAGCCCCATCGGTGTATCTTAATTGATGATAATAGTATCAAAAAATAGTATCAAAAGATGGTATGTTGGCGTCCCTTGGTAACGGTACACCAGATCTCCCGTACTCCAGTGAAGATGTCAGCAACATTATCAGTGAACTGAAAGAAGGAGACTTTGGGGGAAAGGAAGTAGCTGCACGGCTTGAATCCTTGAGTAGATTGCCCATCATAGGGAGAACTATCGCTGGTCTGGCTCTTCCACAAGCAAAACAAGTTCCATTAGCATATGAGGTAAGTACAGAACCATATATGCCCTTCACTGAAGCCCTTCCTCTCCCCGCGTGAAATGAGTGTTCAATCTTCCACAAAGTACTTAAGCTAAGCTTAGCTCCTTCATAGAAATTTGCTGGACAACTCATTCCCGCACTTCCTGAAGATAATCAGCAAGATATCTCTGCATTTTTTAGCCAAATTATAAGTGTTTGGCAAAATTTGGTGGCGGATTTAGGACTGTGAGAAATGAAGTGGTGCGTACTTGGGTTGATTACGCTGTATACAACGGGATTGAACTTGTACGGGGTTTTTCTTGTACTGGAAATTAGTCGGAGATGAAGGATACCGACCTCCAGATTACTCTCCTTATCAGTCCACCGTTGAATGTATGTTTCTCGGCGATAACCAATTTTATACTGAATTTTTCTGCTACACCGCTGTACTCGCGACCTACACTAAGGATATGACATCTTCTCATCACGTTCCTTGATATGTATTTCTCTGAAAATGGGCCATTTCGAATTCCATTCCCTCGTTGGAACCCACACTTTGATACGGCAACGCCGGCGTGCGATAAAATTTTCTTTCCGAACTACTGTCGATTATGTATAACTGGCGCATCAAAAAATCGACTCGGGATACCGTATTGTTGGGCAACGCCTGACTCGAGGCTAATTGATTGGCATCTAAGACGGTACTCAGTTACAAGACAGTATATCTTGGTGTAAAAGGCATGTAAAAGCTATATTTTTAGCGCTCTGTTCACGCTGACATTTGATTAAATCTGTGGTCTGATATGCCAATTAATCCAGTAGGAGTAATCTGTATTTGTGTACCCAGTCAGAAAAACGATCTTTGAAAGAGGGGGGGGGCATCACGACTGGAATGATAATTGCGATTGTATCCAGTTTTCGCAAGAGAGGGTTCCGCTTACCCTTTTTACACAATTTCCCATCGCAAAATTACACTATAATGGTTGAGTTGGGGAGTTGTTTTTCCCGGTTCGAATTTGAATCAGTAACGCTGACGATGTGTCCTTGTTGTAATTTGCCAAATTTATAGACACAGTTTCGAAGCAACTATTAGCTGTCATCATAGTCATCGTAATATAAACATGAGATCTTTAAGGCATATTTATAATACAGTAAATAAAAAAAAAGAAATGCATGACTGTGCAATCAACACATTCAGTATGTATAATTCTCGGGTGCATTCTGCCAGGATCGGGTTGCCAAGGATCGACTAGCAATCTTCGGCAAAAAGATTTGGAGACGCGGGGAATCGAACCCCGGACCCCTTCCATGCTAAGGAAGTATTATACCACTAAACCACGTCCCCAAGATTTGATATCGACCTCAGTTTGTTTCGGCTTCACGATGACATTATGAAATCTGGCACATACGCGCGACCCTGGTAGCGCTGGTAAAAATCGCACTTGAAATGGTCTTTACCGATGGCTCGTAATTAATTCTGCACTGCATCAGTCCCTTACAACGTAACATCTAAGATTAGTTGCATGATGTTTTTAACCAGGACGAGGGCGATGGAAAAATCGAACCAGGGCTTGAATGCCTAGTTTCGAAGGAGTAGGGCTAAATATATTCCAGCGCTCGTTCCTCAATTACAACCGAAGGGCGAACTATTCAAGACAATACTCCGAACAGTCAAATGATCTTAGGTACCATGCGTTCAAATTAGGAAGTAGCTACCCAATTGGGAAATTGCAACACAAATTAAGAGCTCTTAGTGCTGCTCGAGCCCAATCCACGCAAGGAGTTCACACCCAACCCCTTCTAAAATCTTTCTTGCCATAAAGAATTTGATCCCCTTTCACGGTACTCTTTGCCTATTCGCCTGAGTAACTGCGTTGGTATCCTCAATACTAAATTGCATAATTTCACGAAACAATGACACTGATCTCAATTTGCTTCATAGGAAATTCAAAAGTTACCATGTAGATTATGCCGCTACCTTTGGCCAACTATATATATATGGTGAGGAATGAATTTACAGCCAACACTGTGCAATTGTTCCATGCATTGTTGCCGACTCCTTTCTCGAATTTCTCATATATGCATCGACTCTTTTAATTTAGTTGTCCAGTGGCCTAATCCAATTCAAATGCGCTTACTGTGAACAAGGGCCTGTTGCTCAGTGATGTTTGAGATATGTCCATAGTCTCTGGAAAATTACATCAATCACGCTCGGAATTTCTATGGGTATTGTCTGCCCTGCAATGCAATCATCCGTTTGGTGGAGAAGAAGGGTATGAAACTGGAAACTGGAACCCGGAAACTAAGCTCCATCCCTTGTCATTACTAGATAGCTTGGATTGGTAGTTGCAAACCTTTTCCCACCCGATACTACAATAAATTTATTTATATTCCCTTGATTTGATACACAAACACACACCTACGGCTAACCATGAGTTTGTATCAATTTTTGAATTATTCAGATTCTTCGTTCTCTCTGACAACCTCGTACGAGGCTTTGAATGGCGCAGCCTCTAGGACTTAGCGACTATGCTTGATCTCACAATCCTTTGTCCACGAAGCCTCCGTGCTTAATCTTGATTCGCATACTTCCAGTTATAGATTCAAACAGATGCCATGCCTTATTATTGAGAACAATGCTGCTGGATAGCGTTATTAATCGCTGTTACGAAAACATGTGTACTTGTGATATATACTCTGTGTAACCAAAAGCATTACTAGATATTGCACTTGGTAGTAATATGCGCACGAGCCACAAAAACCAGACAATCATTAAGTAAAATTGTTTCACCAATATATCCACCCACCAACTAGGGGTGCATGGAGTAGACCCACTGTTTTAAACAAACATGGACAACTCACCTTACGGCCATAATTCACCATTGGAAATCGGCCATTCCAGCTAAGTGGCTTAAAGCACACTTGCTGCAGTTCCTTTGTGTATGTTTGAAGCCTCAGCCTGGCAGATTGCAGCAAGATATTTAAATCTCTCTAAGGTATGACTGCTCAATCATTGAACTCTGTACCATATTACACCCTATTACATATTGAACAACACTACCCCCTACTGAATATACAACTTCACCCAAGCAACCTAAACGAAAGCCGTTCCGATTTGCCGGGCCACATTCGCCAACGACATGGCTTATCAAAGACTAGACCCAACGACAGATATACTTGGCAGGAAAACCCCTGGTACGTTACACATCCTGATGTTCAACAAACGTGGATGGAGATGTCAGTCAAGCGAGCTAATACTTTCAGCGACGAATTTTTGCGTGGTCATAAATTGTGAGGAATGGAGGGAATCCGGATCCCTGAGATGCAGAGGACATAGGCAAGGTAAAGCCCCTAACCTTACATTGCGATCTTATTCCATCTCAGATGCTGACCTGTTGTGTCGAATGTTGTAGTTCAAGCCACATGTTCAAGTGAGCAGTGCAATGGATCGGCCCAATATAAATTTGAGGGGAAGATCTTCTGTGGCAGACACTATCGAGGTTATATAATCCGCCGTTGCGGGTTTCAAATTAGTCAACGTAAGCAATCACCTGGGTCCAATGAGGAGCGGAGTTAGGCATGACTGACAATTCCGACAGCTAGCTGCTTGGAGACTGAAAAGAGAAAACATAGTATCGGAAGTGTCACAATCCACGTCCTACCCGCCGAGGGTTGTTCCAGAGAGCGACCTGTCCGTGTCCTTATATGTTCTCATTGTGGGGCATCGAAGTCCACAATGATGAATGAGTTGTCGACTTTTAAGCGACAATATTTCCATGCGACGTTTTACAGCTATCTCTGATTCAGTACAACGAAGATATGACATGTAATTATCAAAGTATTGCGTTTTCAATCGCCGACACCCCTTGGTATAACGTGTAGGAAATCCTATGCTCGTGCTACTGTTGCCACTGATCTAAAAAATGAAATACTTTTCTGTAGCTGCCACAGGTTATATTTGAAGCTTGTCGGCAACTTGTTGGAGGCTCGTGTTACGAGAGAACAATGGTTCATAAAAAAGGCAACGCAACGGATTCGTGGATGTGTAGGTGGTGTAATCAGGGTACAATTACGCCACTCACTTTTGTACGATATGACGTCTTCCATTCTGAAGAGGACCCTCCCTGCTAGACTGGGTCTCTACACATCGCAACTTTGGCCTCCGCGGGGAAGGACCAGTGTGTGAGTTTTCATCCTGAACTATTTTTTTATCTCTGTACGCGTGGATCTATCATCAGAACGTATCATTGCCAAAAGGTATATAATTGAGTGGAAATCTGAGTGGTTTATATAGATATGCTATGCGGGATCAGGAGGAAGCACGCCACGTAACAGGTAATGCCATAGAGCCCAAGAAAGTATCTTCAACTCAACTACCGTAAGAACTCGCGGATAAGAAGGCTTGCAATGCAAGACAGTATTCGAGTATAAGACGGTTCTCTTGAGGGTAATTTGTATGAGAAAACCCTCGACACGGTGTTAAAATGACAAAATCACATGTTTCTTTAGTAACACAAGACAGCATTCTTATCCGCGAGTTTTTACGGTATGTGTTTCATCAAAACTCTGCGCTCGATACACTTGGTTTAATATGCTGATATAGACCTCCTGTGTTATGGGTGACAGATTTCTATGGCGGTGGAGTTTAAATCAAATCACGAGACGTAGGTTTAGTATTTCCGCAAAATATATCCATATTTCGCGTTTTGAATTGATGAGAGAGCTCTGGGGACCTAAGTTCAGGGTAACGCCTCCAACACCATCACGAACACATGAAATAAGTATTACGGCATTATGGAGTGCGTAACGAATGGGAATCACCTGTCAATAGACGACGTCCGCCAAGTACAAATTCTTTTTCTCGTGCATTTTCATCTGCTGGGGATGCCAAATCGAGGAAATATGTGCAAGATAAGGTCTTGTCAGATTCTCTAGCCCGCCATTTCACTTTTCCAAAGTGCCAGAATTTCGCGGTTTTATGAATCCGATTAGATCAGATTTGCATTTCAACATTCGCATATCCGAATCCTTCTAATGAATATCTTTATACAATACTGTCGAGACCCCGGTTCCGACCGTGCGCGTGGTTACGACCGCCAGTTTACATACAAATTTGACCAAAAAATGAAGTTTTGAAAATTCAAATAAAATGCTTGGTGCAAAGATCTTTTGGGGGGAGATAATATAGGCCATGAAAAGATTATTCCAGGAAAACCAGACTATGCTCATGAAAACTGGTTGTGTGGTTATGTTTTTGGTTGTGAATTTAGCCAGGATGCATTTTACATACAAATTTCGCACTTTTTCGATTTTTATATTAAATTCAATTGAAAAGCTATGGCTCTAAGACTTTGCACCCTTTTTATTTAGGTTCATGTAGAACTTTTGCAGTTCTGTGGGCAGCGATACACCTTCTAGTATGCTTGTTCTCATTTTTGGCCCAAGAATTGTACCCACAATTTAGAACTCATCAATAATCATGCTTGTTGATGTAGAATTAATATATATTGCACATATTGAGCATAAAAATTGATTGGTCTAGCTACTATGGCCATACGTTGAGTATTAAAAGAGATATAAATTGTCAAAAAGTGCGAATTTTGTATGTAAAATACATCCTGGCGAAATTCACAACCAAAAACATAACCACACAACCAGTTTTCATGAGCATAGTCTGGTTTTCCTGGAATAACCTTTTCATGGCCTATATTATCTCCCCCCAAAAGATCTTTGCACCAAGCATTTTATTTGAATTTTTAAAACTTCATTTTTTGGTCAAATTTGTATGTAAACTGGCGGTCGTAACTAGGCGCACGGTCGGAACAGGGGGTCCGACAGTACGCCTTGATGATTATTTAGCAGGACCGAAATAAGGGTCAGCATAACCATGACCGTAGAATTTATGTTGAACGTTTGCCTGAAATGGCGTGCCGAGACCTCAGGGTAATCAGTGTATGAGCAACTATTTTATTGTTAACACTAGGTTGAAATTTGCCAGTAGATTTGCGGTGGAGCACAATACCTGGCATAGATAAATATCGTTTACATTGTTGCAACAACACCATTGCATCCAAGGTCTCGTGAAGAAACTTCAATTGGATGCGTGCCGCGAGTTTGTATTTGCTTGTCTTGTATAACAAGACCGAACTCATAATATATGCGATCTTTGGTAGTATAGTGGTCAGTATTTTCGCCTGTCAGGAAACGCATGTTTCCAGCCCGCGAGAGACCGGGGTTCAATTCCCCGCCAAAGAGGATTGTGTTTAAATTTTTTTAATTGTTCGAAATGCGCAAAGGTTCCTAGGAGCCGATCACATCAATCTTTCCTTTACGACCTGTGTATGGTGTTTCCATTTGTTGTTTTGAGATGGGATTTGACCGATTAAATCCATACTCACAGCATAAGTCTCCATTCGGGTTTCATATCTGCTTACCTGCTTGTAACACTTCCACTGCAGGGCACAATTATCAATATTTCTCGTACGTGTACCTGTAGCCACCTATTGCCATCAATGATTATTGCAAACCAACTAGAAATTCACAGAGATTAATGGTCATCATTCGATTAGGAACAGTAGTTTATTAGTTCGCAACTTTCTCTTTACAATTGCATCAGATGGTTGCAAATCCCTGCATCGTCTACACTTCCTGTATCGTCGTATATTAAGCCAGCACGACATAAACGCCTTCTAAAATAAGGTGCAAAAAGACCAACGAAAAGTAGACGACGAACGAGGATCAAATTTTTCCTTACATACTGTGCTAGCTATGCTGAGAAACATTCGAGGATACAATGTTGACTACCTTTTGCTGGTACTTAGATAATAGTTTTCAGCTTGCCCGCAAAATCACTATTACTGCACCTCGGTTGCAAAAGAATAATTCGGATTCACATTGCCTTCACGATATCGAGTACATTCATCAAAGATCTAGCAGTCATCGCAATCCATATGAGGAGAGAAGCGATGGATACCACAATCGGCAAAAAAGTTGACCAGTGAGTGATTCGAACACCCAGCCTTTCGCTGCCCATCCCAATCTCTTCAGATGGAACTGGAGGCGAACGCGCTACCATTGCGCCAACCAGCCATTCATGTGTATATTGTCGCCTAACCTCACCATACTCCTGCTGCACGAGATAAAGTTCCCTGATTTTCACATCTTGAACCCGAGATCTTGCTAACATGAATGATAATTAGTTCACTTCGTTGACAGAAGAGTGCATTTGCGATGTTGCAGTTTCTGTGCGTGCAAGATGCACATATCGTTCGGAGGGGGGTTCACTCTCTTGTCACTAGATGTAAATCAAGGGGGTCGCAATTCGTTAACACGACACTTCAAGTCACTGTTGTTCGTGAGGGACCAAGGATAAGGACAAGTGCGGGGGCTTGACGAGCTTCGTACTCCCTTTGCTTTTGTCTCACGCGATCTCCAGGTAACCAATAACCCCTCGTTCCATTAGCCCTTCCTCAAAAAAATCTCGAAGACATTGCGCCGTGCATCGCTTCAATAGACATTGATGTGGGCCTTGCTGGTATCGGCTCTTGGGAAGCGGTCCAGCCCCCATTGAACTTGCAGGAGATCGCCGACGGATATACAACAGCGCTTAATATGAAACTCTGTCCAGCACTGATCATAAAGCGGATCCTTCTTGTGCCTATACTTCCACCAAAAGATTTCAACTAAGGATTAAAACGCCTGTTCGGGTCTCATTGTGTATGAGAGACCCCCTTGATACACTTCCCACTTGCCTTCAATTAAAGTAGCTAATACGATCATTATTGGACTACTTAGTGCCACATGGGTGAAAAGTATTGCCCAAACTATGGGGTTGCTAGAGAACAAGGAAATTCAACAAGATTTTGGTTTGTTTATAATGAAATTGAGACATGTTTCAAGCTTGCAAGTCAGGCCCCGATACAATGGCCAAGTCCAGCTCCCGAGATGGCGTCTTGCAGACTATATATATGGTCATTCGCACCTCGCCTCGGTCATATATCTCGCTTTTGTGCTCAAACTATTTCAGAACCACCTCCCCAATTACGTTACATTAGGAATACATTCCCTTCCATTTGGAATTAATAATACTGCCGCCTATCTCTCATCGATAATAGTGTCGTGCAAGACATAACAATATGTGTAAGTATCTCGTAGCCCTATATATCCACGCTTCACTGATTAAAAACATACTGATGAATTAACAGTCAATTGGATAAATTCAAGATGCAAAGTAGAGGGCTGTGGGGGCGACCGACAACGTCTTCGAAATCCTAAATATTGCAAGTATCATAGAGGAGGTATGTTTCTCATACCATACCCCATCCTCCCTTCAAATCTCGTTGTGTCCTAATTTATCCTCTTTCATGCCTAGGCGGGCCCCCTTGTGATCAATGCGATAAAGACGCTATATGTAAAATTGACAGAACATATTATTGTGAGGCTCACCATCACGGGCCACTACAATTACTTGCAGGGATCAAATATATACGTAAGTTTTGGAATGACTCTTGATGTTGACTGCGTGAAATGCTAATGATATTGTATTGTGTGTAGATCCTCTTTGTCATGAGAATAACAGAAGACACAATGTTGCGGGTGTTGTGGTCCTCAGTATTGTTTGTAAGGAAGATTTACAGATGCCAAAGCTGATATGCGTAGAGTGTGCAGCAACAGGGCTGGCACTTTTTAGTACAATGAGTAATACGGAGATAATGGGCTTGATGAATTATTATGGGGTTTATGCATAATTACATCTGCATTATTGGGTCAATGTTTGTTAAAGATCCTGCGGCTGTATTCTTCTCACATCTTTAATTGGAGCAAAGCTTGTACTAAATTTAAAACTCTTCTCGGGGTTGTACGCATGCCAGCGACGTCTATTAGTTATGTTGTTTGCAGTGGACGCCGAGTTATTCATACCGGCAACCGGCAGTTTCGGAATGGTTAACAGCGAACGCCGAGGTTTTCACATGATCGATCCATAGGGTTACAAAGTGTAAGACAGCCAGTACTAGATGTCTTGATCACCTCAATGTTGAATTGAGGGCGTGCTAGCTTATAATTATGTACCATTCTGCAAGTCATTCAGAAGGGTGGCCATATTATTCTCAGATGTCACTGATATGACCGAGCTTCCGCTAGCTGTGATCACCTTCTTAGGTTTCCGTCAAAAGCCGGCGAATCCTAACCGCCTATGATAGGATCATAGACTGGAAAACATTCATGCACTATTGTACTTGCTAAAATACCAAAACATTGCAAATGTGGGAGCTTAAGAACATGAGGCTAGGTTTGTAGGATGTCTGTGAATGCCGGTTGTTGCTGGCCGAGCGGCGCTTCCCACGAACAAGTCTTTGCTTGAACGATTCATTTGTTGTTGATTGAGATCTACCGAGAGTGAAGGTTGCCAATACATAAGGATGTAGAATCCCTGTTACCGTAGAAATTAAGTACCACGTAAGACAGCTGTCTTAATCAAAGTGGACCTCGAAGATACCTCGGAAATCATGCCTTTTGTAATGTCGCACGGTTTTATACGCGAATTTCTACGACAGATGTGCTTGCCTATATTACCACCAACTTTGAAAGAATAAAAGAAGATCATACAAACCGCTTTTGCGCAACGCCCTCGCATTCTCCCCGATCCCCGCAACGAGTCCCCCGCACCCTTACCGCCTTCAGGCAATGATACGGCCGCTCAAAGTAATAATTTTGAGAATTTCGGAGCTTTATAAAGAGCAACCTTCCCCCCCCCATTCTCCCCCCTCCCCTCCCCCTCTCCCCTTCTCCCCACCCCCGTGTCCTGTTCTGTATACGAAAGTACCCCGGACTTCATTATCGCCACCGCCCACAACATACTTCCTATGTTGATAATTAGCCATGGTAGGATACAACCGCTCTACAAGTCCCCAAGTCGCTTACGCCATACCAAATTCCCATTTGGGAAGTCGTAGGATTTTAAAGACATATCGTACCTGGCGCCTCCGGATCCACGAAGAACATCTATCAATAGACATCCGCTGGAAAAAGGTAATCGTTCCTCGACATTTTCTCAGTATCAGTTGTCCTGCACATTCCTACAAACCATAAAGCAATTTCAAATAATAATGCCGGTAATGTTATAAAAAAGGAAAATCTCGGGGGGGGGGGGGGGGGGTTTAGTCTCCTCGAGTCGTGGGGCTTATAGCATATGAAAAATAAATACAACAATTGAAAATTGCTAATAATAGCCATCTAAGTATGCGAGAGCGACAGCGAAATAAAACCACCGCCACTGATAGCACACGCAAGCAAAGAAAAGATAGAAGAATTGAAATGAAATGGAATTGTAAACGGAAAACGCACCGCATTGGAGCTCATAATGGACGGATCACAGTAAGAGAAATTTGTAATAGCGGAAGAATACCGACAAATAGCGATGTGGTGGACAACACAACGACGGCGGTGACGCATGGAGGATATCGATTATTATCATCATCCTCATCCCCATGCCGACCCCAATTTGGCGGTGATCATTCTGCGCACGAGGAAAAATGCAGATGGATATGATGAAATTCACGAAAGTTACCTAACTAACTTTCACTGCGGAATTTATCTTTTGCGAAAGGGAACGGTCATGTTGCGAGAATGTTTCACGAGGCATTAATGATGCTGAGGAGTGAGGGTTTCAATTGGAAATTACCGCTCGTTTGGGCGCCGTTCACACAACATGCTGCTTGAACAAGTTGGAAATAATTGTAGGTAAGTGGATGGATAGCACACATGTTAGTTCGGGGGAATTTTCGTTCTGTTCTTATCATCGATATTGCAATCAGTGTCGTTGAAATTAACATGGTAGTGTTGCTTGGACACGTCTATGCACATTCTAGCCTTATCTAGTTCCCAGCTTCTGCCCCACCCGGCTTACTTCTCGGTACTCTAGTAGAGTACTAGCCTTAGCTCAGAAACTAAAAATACCATGTCAACAATTTTACATTTTAATCCTTTTCTTTCTTTTCCCTCTCATGTCTCAAAGCTTAAGATTTTTCGCTTCTGTTTTTTCTTTTTCATTCATCTCTTCTTATTTGTTTGGGTACGAGAACAGTTTCGCTCTTGCCTTCCCGGATTTCTTTCCTCGTCCTTCTGCATATTTCTTTCTTCTTAGGTACTCCCTATATATATTTTGAGAGATTAAATGTATTTATTATGTATATTTTATTTATATTATTTCGCTTCTTACATGCAACCACCATTGCAAGTATTGACCTCATCTTCCATAAGTACTTCCTCTGCAGGTGCGCCCTCCCCTCTCCTCGTTCTCTCATTCTCGCAAAAGTTCCGTCGATAATCGTATCATCCGCGGTAGACATATGTATATGTACATGTTGTTGTTTAGTCTTCAACATCGGGTCTTCCTTTATATTTTACACATGCGCCGCTGAGTATACATTTTGCTAGCTATATTTCGAACTCCGTCTTCAAAACTCCCTGTACATCATAATTATATGTCTGTAATGCTTAGCGAGATGTACAATTATGTTGAAATTACTTTTCGGTATTTGAAACTATAAATATAATATGACCCAAAGATATACCCCTCGTAACGCGTGCTTTTTTTCCACTCTGGGCTTATTTCATTGCTACTTGCTTAAATTTCGTTGCTCTTCAATGTGATTTTTGCTTTCTCCGGTGGTACCGGTACTTACGGTATACAAGTATTCCTCCGCACTCGCTTCCGGATCCGTCGCAAGCATATCTGCAAAATTAAACAATAATCACCCTATCCGGTAATCAACCTCTTCGGTATATCATTTTACATAGAACTACCTAGCAAAGTCTCAGATTGTGATGCGTACGGCCATTACCATCCGCATATAATACTTCCAAGCAGACATAATATTCATTCCATCACAAACTACTTAGATTCGTATCGCCGGGTGAGTTTTCAACGACAAGTCAGGTACCCCTGTATATTGCATGCATATGCGTTGCTTACTAGAGGTCATACCAACATCATGGGACTAACCAACATCAAGTAAGCACAAGCGAAACCTGATATCACCCAGCCGATCTAATCAGATTCTCCAACCCGCCAAATCAAAACCGCAAAAAGCCAGTTTTCAGCACACTTGAGAATCAGATTAGACAAAGTCACGAGAGACCGGAAGAGATAACATTGCTCACATGGACTAATACAGGTGATAGATCACATCATCCCATTTAATCAGATTTGACTTTTGATCGGAATCTGTGGAGGTGGAGTTTTTGGAATTGGCACGCTAGAGAATCAGATAGGCCGAATATCGGGGTATCTGATCCGAGGTTCGGGTGGGGTTGGGTGGGGGCGGAGGGTCGATCGAATGTTGGAATTTTATTGTGGATGAATCTTGGGAGAAATAATGATGTGATGAAAATTAATATGTTTTATTTTTAGCGAATTCAATTTGAGCTTACAAAGTGGACTACCATTTCCGGGGGTGTATGCTCTGTACCTACATAGTCTATTCATATTTTAAATTATAAATTTGGATTCAGTAGTAGTTGGTTTTCACAGTTTAAGGATATCTGTTATTTTTTGTGGATGGGTCGACGAATTCCGTCGAAAATGCAAATATTTTGCTCATTAAAAATGCAAGGTTGATGCCTTCAATTGAGCTCGAGATTGACATTGATAAATTGATGAAACGTTTGGTAACTGTCCGCGTACATAAGTAGGTAGCTAGTTCACGGAGGGTATTATGTAGATAGATTTGGAATAAAAAGCGGCATTCTTCATTAGCTGTGGTGTCCCTAGCACGTGGCGTGGTTCAAAGTAGAGTTGTATAATAGCTATAGAATTCGAGGATCCAGAGAATTAAAATGAATTTTTATCTGGTTCCCGCCGTGGCTAGGGAATTCAATACTGTACGATAATAATGCGAGTAGGGAGAATAATCCGGAGTTTCGAATACCACAGACTATTCGCTTATCAATCCTGAAGAGCTGCAATGCATTCATGTTAATTAGATACTGAACTATAATTAATCGTACTTGTACCTGGAATTGGTAGATGTCCGTAGTTGGCAAAAAAACGATGTTCCAAGCAATAACTAATTGAAATGTATAGGAAATTGAGACATAACACCTAGAAAGCAAATCATTTCTCGCGCTGACCGAGGACCTAGCACGAATGAATCGCAATCACACCCGCACAAGCTTCACACAAAGAGAAGGAAATGGAAAAAAGAGGGTAGGTACATGATGGAAAATATGAGAAAAAAGGAACTTGCATGAGACCCACTCAGCGCATTCGATCTTCCACACGGCTGTGAGATGCGTTAAAACCGCTCCAAAGAAAGTATTAGGATTATACCTAGTACTGTGAAAATCATCTCGACACTATGTATAAAAGTATGCACACGCCAGCGCGAAATCTTCATTCCCTGATCTTGATAACTATACATCAGTATCTGATACATAACTGGGGTGCGCGAGTATCAAGCTGACAATGACATCCATGTTTCGACGTTTTGCATATGAGAGTACTGTATTTCCATCGTAAACTCTGACATTGACATCCAAATCAGGTCGCTCAAGAAGTAACCGTACAATCCCCTCTTGTCCCCACTCAGCTGCATATGCGAGTGGAGTATACTTAGATTTATCTCTTGTGTTCACATCCACGCCACCGTGCTCGAGAAGTAACCGTACAATCCCCTCTTGTCCCCACTCAGCTGCATGAATGAGTGGCGTACGCTCATAAAAATCTCTTGCGTCTACATCCACGCCACCGTGCTCGAGAAGTAACCGTACAATCCCCTCTTGTCCCCACTCAGCTGCATGCATGAGTGGCGTACGCTCATACCAATCTCTTGCGTCTACATCCACGCCACCGTGCTCGAGAAGTAACCGTACAATCCCCTCATGTCCCATCCAAGCTGCAATTGCGAGTAGCGTATCCTCTGCCGCAGTTCTTGCGTTCACATCCACGCCACCGTGCTCGAGAAGCAACCGTACAATCCCCTCATTCCCCTGCCGAACTGCATGTGCGAGTGGCGGTGAATCTTCCCCATCTATTGCGTTTACATCCACGCCACCGTGCTCGAGAAGCAACCGTACAATCCCCTCATGCCCCTGCCGAACTGCATGTGCGAATGGCGTATCCTCAACCTTATCTCTTGTGTTCACATCCACGCCACCGTGCTCGAGAAGCAACCGTACAATCCCCTCATGTCCCTTCGTAGCTGCAATTGCGAGTGGCGTACACTTATGCCCATCTCTTGCGTCTATATCCACGCCACCGTGCTCGAGAAGTAACCGTACAATCCCCTCTTGTCCCCACTCAGCTGCATGCATGAGTGGCGTACGCTCATACCAATCTCTTGCGTCTACATCCACGCCACTGTGCTCGAGAAGTACCCGTACAATCCCCTCATGTCCCATCCAAGCTGCAATTGCGAGTAGCGTATCCTCTGCCGCAGTTCTTGCGTTTACATCCACGCCACCTTGCTCGAGAAGTAACCGTGCAATCCCCTCATGTCCCCAAAAAACTGCATATTCGAGTGGCGTACGCCCAATATCATCTCGTTGATTCGTATCTTCGTCTGCCATGAGAAGCTTCAGGTAGTATATCAATCCATAGTATGCTGCTACATGCGAACCTGTCACATTGAGCGCGATGACGTATTGTGTGGCCACGAACTTTTCATGCCACCAAAGCTGAAAGGCCGCCGAGGCGGTTTCGCCTTTCGAGCGAAGGAATTTTATCGCAAGGGTTGTACAGCGATTATCGATATCCTTCAGAGGGGTTGTACATCGATTATCGATATCCTTCAGAGCGAAAGAAGCCCAATTCAGGGTTGAGTACTCCAAGAAAGGATATTCTTTCATCAGGTACATCAATTCCCCTACGCTGGCACAGCTTTCACTAAACACATCATGGTTGAGATATGTCAAGCAGATCTCGAGCACGGATGCGGGGCCGTCAGGGAAGACTTCGGTGCCGAATTGCCTGAAGAACTCCTCGAGCGTGAAATGTACAAAACGGACTGTCATGGATTCGTCATCAACAATAACAAGGCCCAAGCAGCAATCCAGTATGGTTTTGCGCGAGGGTATGTTGTCAATGTTCAGGCTTGTAGTTCCTGATTCTACTGCAAGGGCATGTTGAATTTCGTCCAGCCCCAGTTGCCGGTGCGCTAGATGTAAAAGTAACAGTGTGCGTTTCGCGATGCTTGCATGGCCTACTAGTGATTGAGAAATTCTCTCCACCATGCATCGGTAGGCCCCATCGAGGGTTGGTGGCAGGTTGCCAAGTGCCTTACGCCGTGTATGTTTCGTGGGCTGCTGCAGCACAATCTGGATATGCAAAACCGGAAGTATAAAGCTGGACATAAATGATCATTAGCATCTCCCCGTCGCAGCGGCTTTTGCGCAGGATAGACTCACATGTCTTTAAACCCTCTAATGATCGAGTCTAAGATTTCTTTCTCCAAATCATCGTCCATAGCATCTGGAATCATGCGTCTATCACCCTTGATCGTATGGCGAATATATGCCTTAATATCTCCAGAATTCGGGACGACCTGGATTGAATCTCCACTCCTCGTTCCAAGGGCACCACTGACATCATGCGCAACATGCGGCCTTCCAGTAAGGAGAATCGCAGCCGTGTTGAATGTTTCTCTGAGTGCGTCTAGGAGGGAAAATCGAGTCTCTGTTTTCAGCTCGTCTAGTGCATCTATACAAATAAATGCCTGAGTGAAGTTGGCGTTTCTTTGAATGTATCCATAGATTGTTGTGATATCCTGGGTAGTTACACGCTGGTTACGCCTTTGAACTCCTTCCAAGTGTCTTATGACTTGGTCTGGCACAACTGATGCTGTGGAAAGAAACTGATGAACGATACTTCCCAGAATGTTGACTAGTGTTTGACTTTCTTGATCGCGGTAATGGCAGTATACACATGCAATAGCTATGTAGTCTCTGTGGGGAAAGGTGGCGGCAAGATTGTCGAAGGCAAGAGAACTAAGTATATTGAAACACAATGAGTACTTTGCCAAATTTGTCCTGACGAAGGGGAACAACCATAAAACAGTTTTGCCGACGCCCGGGTTGCCGTAACAGCAGAGAATACGATTCTCCGGATCGTCCATCGGGCTATCACGCCACCTCTTAAAATACTCATGGTCCAAGAACCAGGTACCTGTCCCTTCAATCCTATTGGCTCTCACGTCTTGATGCCATTTCATGGATTCCAGTGGGCTGAGTAGACGTAGAAGGTTATGCACACGTTCGGCTGCAGTGAGCAGTTAGCCTTAAAGATTTACGGAGAAACCTCATCAGTGTCATGTACCTTCTGCACTCGTAAGATAAGTGGCGATATCTGCGGAGTTGATTAGCCCTCAGCCCAGTGGCCTAATTTTGGATTGTCAGATCAGCCAACATACCGTCCAATTTGCATAGCGATCCGAGACTCAATCCAATATCGGTGAGGTCAAGCTGAAGCTGCGCCAGATTACCAGAATTTTCTGTAAAGTCAATTAACTAGTCAATACAGAAAGGTGTCAGATAATTGCATACTCTTGATAGTGTCCATTGTTGCCAGATCCGCACACTCCCGCACTCGCTTTTCCTTCTCCAAAATATCGTCGATGAACGGCTTAAACTCCATTGAATAGGGCTTCAACAAAAGCTTCCATTTTGTCACTCCTGCAAAAGGAATGTTAGCATGAGCATAGACTAAATTGGGCAAGTTTAAAGACTGACTAGATGTTGAGGAGCTAAAATACTGGTGGCCCTTGACAGAAAATACGAGGACAGCAGCATATAATTCCGGTAAAGAGGAGTCCAAGGTACGTTGAAGCTTCGTAGCAGCAGCGGAGGAAATGTCAATCCTGGACCTTCGTGTCTCCTCGTAAACGCTAGCATAAAATTCACAAATGGCCATCTTCTCCGCAATCAAAGCAGTAGCTGCCTCAAGTGCTTCTGTGATCTCGATATGGTTCAAGGCAATCTAGCCATGAGAGGGTACATACATTAGACTCGGCGATTATGCTAATGAGGAGGGGGGCAATACATACCTGCAGCATTGCTCGAGCCCCAGCCCAGACTAGAGACGTCACCTCGGGACTATGCTGTATGGCCGTGTCAACAATCTTTGCATATCCGTCAATGGTTTTCAGCACATTTTGAATGCGAAGAACTCCTGCCGAATTTTTCTGCACGATCGCGGTTTCGAGATCTCCAATCGCCAGCTGGATAATCTGATCCGCTCTTAGCCCAGGGCTTTCACAGAGATCTGGCAAGCCGTGATCGTGTAGCTTTTTCTTGGCAATTTCAATGGTTTCCTCCCAAGCGCAGGGCAAGGGAGCGATGCTGTTGTTGACAACAATCTGGGGATCCGGGATGACCAAGGTGGGTGGAGTGGCGGGGGTAGGCGTGGTAGGCAGGGTAGTCGGTATGGCTAGTACTGGAGACACAACGGAGGTAGTTGATACGAAACTTGCTGCTGAACTCGGTGCACTAGCTGAGGTTGGGGTGTCGTGATGGCGACGGAATAGACTAAACGGGGATCGTGATCTTGGTAGCGGAGGGCTTGGTTCGGGGGACAAGGCTACCGACCCACTTCCGGACCCACCGCCTCCTGACGATTTCCTCAATCCTTTGAAAAACGGCCTTTTGGTATTTTTCGACATCTCGAATGCTAGTTGTCTGGTTGCGAATATAGTCTGAATATCGAGATTGCAAATGTTGGATCGACAGAAATGATTGTGCTGAATATTTCGTGTAGATTCATGCGCCACCCCCTCAGGAAAAAACGTTTATCACAGCCACGTAGTCAAGCGATTCTTCAGCCAATCGCCAACCTTGCAGATTTTAAACAAAAGCAATGACAATTCGGCCATTGAATGGATAGGTAACAGCTGCCGATGTAACCCGAGCCTCATCCTCACCTTGCTTGCGTCGCTCCACAAAGATTTTTCTCACGCAACGAGTTCATGCCAAGATGTAGTAGGTGTGGCTGAAAATTACTTTTCTAGAGGCAGACTAGAGCACATAATCATTTGGAGAGAGGTCTCCGACTCTGTTCGGTTCTGACAGTTGCAGTCGACCTCGTTGCCGATCGAATAAGATTTAAGTTAAATGATGATTACTGCTAAATACATCAATTCATCAAACCGCAACACCTTCCTGCCTGTGGGTAACATTTCTTTTTCTGATCACGTTGGCCGATAAATTCAGAACCCCTTGTGATGAGGTAGCGGAGAGAAATTTATGCGACACCAATTGATGGTAAAGAAGATGGCCTATGGACGAATGACGGAATAGAGCAACCCACTTCCCAGTCGTGATTATTAAAGACCTACGTATTTTAACACTTTCCCATTCCCTTCGAATCTCATATTAATTTGCTACTCATGGGATTTGCAATTGATGTCGCGCGAAACTTTTTTCTTATGCTATCGGCAAATAAAAACCTGATACATATTTGAGTATTTAATTCTGATCGGAAATGGAAATATTCTTTATACTTGAAGTTTCCTGATCAGAATCGATCTGAATGCGGAATATTTTATGATCGTTGCACTGGACGAGCTTTAATGATCATTCATATTTCGAAAGATAATACTTTCAATACTATTAAAATTTATACCGGCCGTCGCGATCGCTCAAATATACTTAAGCTTAAGAAAACGTTATTGGGATAAAAAAATTGGGATAAGAAATTGGCAAAAAGCGACCCACTATCCCGATGATAAAAGTGATGGATACTCGTATCTGGCCAAACCTATTGCAAACTTGCCGAGATGGGGAAGCAGAGATCTCGAATTGCTGTGTGTTCCCCATCCTTTTCGTTGGTATGCAACCCCACCCCGGACCTGTCGGTTGTGCTTTACCCCGCTTTCGGCCTGCAACTGCCGGTATACCTACTTGAGTACTCTTCATATATAATTGAATTTGAACGATGCATGCATTTTTGTAATTTGTTACAGTGATGTGAAAATCTTGTAACGGTAAGTAAGATATTACACAGGTATTTTCGCCAGTGAGTTTGAGAGAAATATTAATATAGTGCGTGCTTGGGTAAATAAATATGAAGATATCATGTAAACAAATTAAAGTCAGATCTATTTCATAAATTTAAATTCATAATTAATTATTTAAAACCAAGAAATAAATTGCCGGACGGAGATTTATGACTCTCTGGTAAAATCAGAACATTCTGCAATACTAACACAGCTTACGAGATTTTTTGTATTTCTTTCATTTGGGCTTGGGGAATTTCCGCCGCCCTAAAAATATATTTGTGCCAAACGCTCCGGCTCCAAGACCGGAAATTGCATATGCCAATCTATATTATGCAGCGTAGTTCCATGCATCATTGGAAAGTTGAGCGGCGAGTTGGTAATCCATGACTCAGCATTGGTGTGGTTACTTTTTGCTTTTTTTACATTGCTAGCATATTGGCGGAACATGAGACCAATGGCGGAAGTCCGCCTTTGCTCAATATTGGCATATTTTCGTGTGTAAATATTAATTGATAGAAATAATTACTATAATCTAATGTAGATCTAATTAATATTCATCAATTATAATTTTAGATGATCAATATAAATGACATAGTTTGTATTGAGTGAAAAGATTTCTTGTCAGTGAATTCGAATATATTTATAAAAATACTCATGTTAAGATCTAGAGACTGTACATGTTGGCATCATTCTAAAATTGTTGCAGCACTTTTGTCTTTTAAGTTATAAAATTTTTGAGGAAATTCGCCATAGATATGAAATCTGACCCCGTGGTGTACCGGCTTGCTGGTTCACCAGAAAAGGTCGATTTGGCGTGGTCGCTGCTGTTGCGCTGGCAGCACCGATCGGCGTCGGGTGTGCCGCTACAGCACCATATCTGCTTTTGCTGATGTTGCTGCGAGGATGGAGGGCCCCGCTTCATTTAATTCCGACGGGGAGCTGGGTTATCAGCCTCGTGCCCAGGGTTATCGAGTAGGTACCGGGACTTCTGGCAAGTTACGTACGGCCTTGTCAATTTCTAAGCTTTGTATGATTTTCAGCAAGATCGACTAAGGGTTTGCCTGCTTTGAGGAATTTAAGCTGTCCATCCGAGCCCGTTGTATGGAAGGACTCTCTTCTGTCTCAAACCGACAGGGCCGTAACTTGTCAGAACTTCCGGTACCGCGTAAACTGGGAATTAAGAGCCCCTCATGTCAATTACTCTTTACTGACAGAAAGTCTTGCACAAGACATAACCGTGCGAAGGCCTATGCCAGGGGGAAACACATACTTTACTCTACAAAATCATCATTCGCACAGACCTTGACCTCCCGGTCTTGTGCAGGACTTTCTGTCAGGAACGATTACTCGAACCTTTGCTCTCAAAGGCACTAAACATCTTCGAATCAGTTCAGGCCGTCAAGAGACTCTGATAGTGTCTCAATATCGACAAGGGCTCACTTTTGCTTCTCAGTTCACGCGGTGCTAGTCTTTGACTTTGAATTCCATGATTTCTTTTTGTAAATGAAAAGGTCAAGGTACATTCCTGGAAGGTGGATTGATCATAGAAGGGTAAAAATATGAATTTTACTTTTAACTTTCGTTCCGGAAAAAAGTATTCAACATGCACATGTAACGTTGAGCATATAGATATATATTTAGATATTTATTATAAATGCAATTAATTTGCAATAGGCCAATTTTCAGTCAAAAGGTTTCTGAATTTTCGACTGTAACCAACCACATCCACGCTTTTGCGGCTTTTTCCCTATCATTCTGGGGAAACACAACCCAAGGTCGCCGACCGCAGATCTTTACTCAGGACTTTATGCATAAACCTACTACTAACATTCCCAGGCCGCCTTCTTTTCGAATCATCTCTTAGGATATTCACAGACAAGTAGAAATTCAGAACCTACGCGCTGGTTCTGGAAGCAAGATAAATATTAAGATGGCAAGCAAGCCCCGCCCATTAGACGAAAGGCATCGAACGTTCAAAATGCACCTGCATCAGCGGGACCTAAATACGATCACATGATTTGAATTGGAAATTATGTGATCGCAATCGGTAAACTTGGGAATTGTAGACCAAATATAATAAGAGAGTTCAAGCACTCTATTACAATATGGATGACAAGCATCCCTCCGGCAGGCGGGCAGCTGCAGATCAATAGTTTACAACATATTTGGCCGGCAGGGATGAATCAAACCCCTGCATCGGGTGATCTGTAACGGGAAAGCCAGCTTTTTGGCTAAATAATTTACTTTGGGTAGGGTACGTTGTGAATGGTCAATTATAGAGTTTGTTGCGACTGATATAAAATGCGCTGTTTATTGCCCGTAGGCCGATGCGCCGTATACGTCTATACAGTTCACTTGTAGTATTATGGTGTGCCCTCGATTTTACGCCTGTCTTGTAATAGGTTGATACATTGATGCATAAATCACCATAACTTCTTATATTGTTACTGTATTGAGGTTAACATTGGACCGCGGTGGGGGGAAGCAATACTGGTTTTATTACTCTCATATAAACCAAATAACCAGAATTACATTGTAACCTAGCTGGCAGAGATATCGTGGACCCGGGATATGGCGCACCTCCGGACCGGAGCGTTTCTGATCATTTCAATTTAAGAACTAAATACATGATATTAGGGGGCAAGTAGAGAAAACACTATCCCGCATGTTGGTTTGAGAATGCATAGAAAACCCAAACGCTTTGGTCAAAATATAATCCTAAAAGGGAATCTAACATCAAAAATGAAAACGACATGGATATTAGGGCTGAGAGGTTGATGATTTTAGGGAGGGGGGTTTTGTTTTAGGTGGCACTGCCAAACCAACCATAAGCTGGTGCTGAGGGGTATGTTGTGGGATGAGATGTGTGACCTTCTAAACTTCTTCCTCGAAGTCTCAGCATTCTCCAATATCGTCTGAGTTCTTCTTGTTCCCTATACCTCATCAACTATCGGAAGTTGTTCAGCAGCCTATGAACTTGCTCTCATGGCATTGGCAAGACCTTGCAAAATTTTTTGTCTTTATTCTAATTCCTGATGGCCCTCTTTGTGATTCTCCTACCTTTATATTCACTTGTTTCTGACGTCTCATAAAACGCTGCAACTCTCTTAACAGAACCTCCGTGGTGTTGCCATGTAGCTCGATCCCCAGTCGATACCCCTGCGCCATGTCCGGTAGTGCGCCACATCCCTGCCCACTACGTTACCTTTCTTTAACGGTGTGGATGACCCGGATAATGACCTTTCCGAAAATGACTTTAGCAAACGCTACGGCCCTCTGGCATAGTAGAGATCCGCAGTCGGGGGGAACATAGCTCCGATATCCGGCAGTGGAGGTCTGGGAGCCTAGAAGTCCGCCTCGGAAGAGCTACCTGTATACTCGTACATATTGAATGAAATTCCCCGAACAAAACCTGTAGTGAGATCTAGCCTACAATTGACTTGAAGCCCCTATCCAGGTTCCCGGACGGTCAGTACGCTGTCATTGACAATTTAACAAACCAGCTACCCACGGCAGATTACAATTTCCCACAGGGAATACCCCGCGGTAATTCCGTACCAGATATAGTTTGGCTATTCACCTACAATTGCTGCGTAGAATCTGCTCCTTGATTAAGCATTCAGAAAAATTTCTGGTATCAGCAACCGCGAGAATGGCAACCATCATGTCAGTCAGCAGAACTCGGTTTGGATACGGTGTTAAACTAATAACCTCAAAGCTGCCTCCTGGCGTAATAGTAACTGAAGCTAACTTATCCTGGAGAAAAGGGAAATACCTCTGCTGAAAGGCAACTTACGCATGCATATCTACGACATTGCCGCGGAAAATTTATTTGATCTATCTATAGGGATTTTCATGGTATGTAGTACTCATCTCTGGTGATTCATGAATCTATCCCTATAATTTCAGAAGTTCTAGACCGTGGAATAACAAACGCTGAGTAGGTATTCATTGGCTTCGTTGCCTCAAAACTCATCTATAATATTTACTTCCATCCACTGTCAAGATTCCCTGGGCCCAAGCTCGCGGCTGCAACGCCGGTAGGTTTACCCTGAAAATGTCATTTGAGCCGGGGGATTGGAGAATCAAAATCATCTTTTCTAACCAATTCTTTTTCAGATATGGCACTCAATTCAAGCATTAAGTGGAAAGCAGGTTTTTCGCTATCAAATCGCTCATGAAAAATATGGTACAAATAGAATACCCCTCCTCGGTATTTTTAGTATTTCTTTTAGCAGAAAGTAATGATTAAACAGGTCCTGTCGTCCGTGTCGCTCCCAATGAGCTCTCCTTCTCAAGTGCAGCAGCATGGAAAGATATCTATGGCCACCACCCCCGCACTGAAACCTTTCTCAAGTCCGACGCATACAACACCAACCACAAAACCCACGGCTCCGTCCACCTAGTCAGTGTAAAGGATATCGACAAACATGCTCAGCTTAGGCGGTTATTCGCGCATGCGTTCTCTGCCAAGTCACTCAGTAATCAAGAAGTCATTGTAGATGAGTACATAAACATATTTATTCAAAAACTTGGTAAGAGATATGCTGGGAAAGAAAGAGGCCCCGATGGAGAGCTGTGCAATATCGTGAATTGGTTCAATTATACTACATTTGACATCATCGGGGATTTAGCTTTTGGGAGTTCTGCTGCATTTGATTGTCTGAAAAATGGTAAGATACTCCGTTTTCAATGTTTGTTGGAGCAAAGACATATGTGACTAATCTAATTATTGTCAATAGAACGGGCACACGAGTGGGTGACAACAATACTTGGCGCTATTAGAGTCGCGGGGCTTAGAGACGTCTTTCGGCGATATCCTTTTATGATGTCAATCGGAACAATACTCACCCCCAAAGGCCTCAGTGGCAAGAGAGACAAACTTTTGGCTTACGCCAATGAGCTAGTTCAGAAGTGAGCCGCCCATGCATTCCCAGAAGGAATAATTCTCCACTCCTAAACGTGTGCTATACTGAAGAAAAAAAAATATTTCAGGCGTCTTGCTGCGCCCCCTGGTCGAAAAGACTTTTTTAGTAACTTGCTGGACAAGCCAGAATTTCTAAGCATGCATCACCGGGATGTAGTGGGAAATGCACAGGTATTAGTGTATGTCAAGAACCATGAATTGGCAATGCACATATCGAGCAACGCAGAACTAACTATAATAAAACCACAATGCAGCATCGCCGGATCCGAAACCACAGCAACAGCCCTTTCAGGAACAATATGGTATCTCTTACAAACACCACACGTCTACCAAAAGTTGCAAACAGAAGTACGAACCAGCTTCACTCAGTTCTCGGAAATTAACAACTTGACTACAACATCTCGACTCCCTTACCTGAATGCTGTGATTGAGGAGGGACTGCGTCTTTACCCACCGGTCGGCACCGGGTTGCCCAGGACAAGTCCTGGAGCTAAAGTGGCTGGGCATTATATCCCGCCTGGCGTTGATGTTTCTGTGCATATATATACCGCGGCTCGGAATCCAGAAAACTTTCAGAGACCGGAAGAATTTATCCCCGAACGGTGGATTGACCCGGCCTTCAAGGAAACTGACCGTAAGGAGGCCAGTCAGCCGTTTTCGATAGGTCCCAGGGGATGTCTTGGGAGGAAGTAAGTATAAATCATCTGGCTCTGCCTTGTTTTTAGGATTATAGATTTGTCAACTGATACCGGCTACTTTTTTTCTACATAGTTTGGCATATATGGAGTTGCGTCTGATTCTCGCGAGACTAATATGGATGTATAACCTTGAGCTGGTTGATAAGAACCTAGACTGGATCAAGGCGAATGTGGTGTACGCGTTGTGGAGCAAACCAAGTCTTCACGTCAAGATTAACTTTCGAGATGGGCTACCTGAGGGGGACAGAAGCTTTGAGTTTGCCAATGCATGACACACTGATTTCCTGCTTAACTTCTTGTTATTTTAGTGGTTTGCAAAATTTTGGAGAGAATCGTGGAGGTGGCACGCGTACGATGGAAAAATTTATACGTAGTGGCATGCAGCCGGCACTGCACTTCACGAGTATGAATTTTGGAAGAAATGATTCAATGTTTTTTTAAACACATGTATGCGTTAAAGTTCATTTTATGTTCATTTGATCAATCAAGTAAGAAAATTGACTTATTCTTTATTATATATTAGTTCTAGTCAGGACGTAATGCCGTACAGGCGCAAGCAGTAAAACTCAAAAAAGAAAAGTATCCTTTAATATGCATAATCTGAGTAGAGTTTCACAGGATCGCATGGATGGGATGGCCATGCCTCTCGTAATTTGTTTGTGGGGGACGGAAATCTTAAATGTCAAAGTTAAATTATTTGCCCATTTTGTGTTATCTCACACCCAGCAAGGCAGAATATCACTCAACCCCAAGATGACATGCACCAGGATATAACTAGCATTAATTTGTTAACTACATCGTAATACGAGTTAGTTTCGCGCGGGCGCCTACCGCATCCGTGTATACTTACATAGATGCACATGCACCTCTAATAGGATATGTGAAGGGTTTTAAGAAAGCCTATGCATTTGTATTATGAATTCAGGACCGTCTCCGACATATTTAAAAATGGAGACCGCCCACCTCTCTGATGTATCTGACAAAATCATGATTGAGAAATGTCTTTCTTCTCAGTGCTCCTTATCTTAATCCTCCACTGGGGTCTTGCTATAGGCAAATACTTTCCTGCAACGTACCGATACAACCCAGACGAAATCTCCTACAGAAATCTCCCCAAAATCCACGAATTACCAGAAGTCCCTGGACACATTAATGGTAGCGCATGGTTATGGGGTCCAGACGATGGTTTAGGTCGGCTGAACTTCCTGACGTCAACAAGAATTCAAGCTTCACTAAAGTTCGTAAAGTTGGGGGAGCTCATTCCGCTAAATTTACCTGTTAAGCTCATTGACCCACCACTATTCAATCGGCCTGCATTCAATCATAAGTTCACCCGGTTTGGGGATGGCTCGGTGCTAGTACAGGATGAAGAGTTTGTTATGAATACGCAAACAAGTACACAGTTGGATGGATTTCACCATGTATGTAGCCTATTCATGCTACCTAGCTGCAGCATGTTTGCCATGCCATGTAAACGATAAGCTAATAATACATTGCCACTAGTTTGCTCATCTCCCTAGTTCTCGATTTTACAATAACTGCACAGGAGACCCCTCTCTCCCATCTAACAAAAAATGTGGCATTCAGTCCTGGGCATCCCACGGAATAGCCGGGCGAGGAATACTCCTGGACTACGCCGGATATCTAAAGGCGAAAGGCATCACCGTCTCCGATCCATTCTCCGCTCATAATATTACCATAAAAAACCTCCGAGAGGTTGCGCAACACCAAGGAATCAAGCTTAAAACTGTCGAGGAAGGGGGGGATATCCAGATCGGTGATATCCTCTTAATCCGATCTGGATTTTCTTGTGCATATAAATTACTTGACCCGGCTCAGCGGAGGGCGCTGGCAGATCGACCGTATACACTTGGCCCTGGAGGTGGTTATGGATTCATTGGCGTCGATCAGAGTAAAGAGATGGTTCGATGGTTACATGACAGTTATTTCTCCCTCGTGGTTGGGGATCAGCCTGCATTCGAGAGCTGGCCGCCACAGGGCCCGTTAAGTCTTCATGAGCAGATATTAAGTTTATGGGGTGTTGCCCTGGGGGAATTCTTTGACTTGGACCGGTTGGCAACTCGGTGTGAGGAGGAAAAACGATGGATAATGTTTTTTGTGAGTGTGTCGTGGAATGTGGAGGGGGGTATTGCAAGTTGGGGCAACGCAATGGCGATTTTGTAAAAAAAGTCCGATCATCCAAATTATCAATGTCCAATCTGTTTACAAGCATTGACAACGAACTCATGTACATCCTTAAATTTCGAGATGAACTTTTGACCCTTGAGGTCTCGTCCGCTATCTCCATCAACAATACTTAAAGGCCAGCATGATCAACTCCAACTGCCACAAAATGGGTATAAAACAATTGCTATCTGGTATGTCATCAGTTGCTTATAGAATTTAACTTCTATCATAAAAAACGAACACCAAACTCTCAGCTCATAACCACAATGTAACTCCCAGCACTGGCCAATATAGCTAACCAGGGGCATGAAGGTCGTAACCGGTGAATTCACGACTTTTGGTGATGAAAATACAACTGGAATTGGTACAGCTACAACACTTCTCATAGACCCTGTTCATATAACAGCATCTTGTAACCACTTCTAGGTGCATCATAACCTCCTTTGATGGCAAAATGGGGCCCAATCCCATATAAGTTCAAGTATAGAATTTATCCTCGCTGTACTACTTGTTATTGAAATAAACTTGCTTGCCACCAAAAGATTTATTTCCCAATTACATCATAATTAAAATTAACTCGAACACCATGAAAAGTCTATTTTCTCCACTGTTTTTATTCAATTATAACGCCAGCAGGGCCTTGCCGCTACTAAATTATTTACCCTACACTTCGGGTAGTTTGAGAATTAAAATAGCAAAACTCGCCAGCTAGACATGAACATGGTTACTTGCTTGCCTTACTGGGTTTCGCTCTGCTATTCTGACATGTAACCTTGGTGAGAATGATGGTTGGGATCAGGAGATTAGAGTGGTATCTGGGGTGGTATGGGCGATGCTTGGGTACAAACGAGGCACAGGCAAAGGCTAGGATCGTATGGTAAAGCTGCAAGTCGCTTAACAAGTGGCTAAACAAGCCGTATGGCTATCTCTTGTCCCATATAATTTCCACTCACCGCTATAAGAAACATTGTACGTGGACACACGCTTAGATTTAAATAACCTCCGACAAAATTGCGTCATATCAGTACAGGTCCACATGCAAATCTTCGATGTCCACGGCAACTTTTTTCCCTTACAATTGGATGTGGGTGCTGGAATAGGATACGATAAACTTAGGAGGAATATAAGTTCGGGATATGCAATAGCTGGCAGCGGAACAGTAATTTCAATAGCCTACCAGCTAGAAGGCTTGGCTACACTGAATGCTTATAGCGAGATAAGGGGGACGTGGCAATCGATAAGCAGATGGGTCGCCTTGAATAACCGAATACGAGCTGACTGCAGCCGATGGTCCTACAGCATCTGAATGCTGCAAAAACTTTCACCCAAGCCGTTACATGAATCTTGTGCCGACTGGTACACGCGGGCCTATTAAACCCCAGTTTGGCAACGTGGCGTGCTGTGCGGTGACACAACGTGTATTGAATACGAGGCGGAATGGAGAGTTGTTACCTCTTGTTATCGCCGCCTTATTTGACTCGTTGGCTGCATTGGGTTTTTTCTATTCGTGCTCTCGTGCTTTGCACATGTCATTCGATGAAGCGAACGGAAGATCAATCGATTGTGGCACGGATTATTGTGTCAAATACGAGATAACCGCAACACAACCACGCACCATACAAGTTATAGAGGGAATCAAAGTGCTATGAGTTTGAGCAGAAGTGTAAGACGCCTACCAAACATTGGGGAAAGAATAGAGACAAACTTTTGCGAGAGAAAAAATGGGTCAGAAGGTATGGAAGAATGGTAACTGGCAATACTGCTGTGAGAATCGGCACAAAAGGAAAAACGTCCCTTCTGTACGCCCCGCCATAGGTACATGAATACGGGACAGCACATTTCGTTCGTTTTCGTGCTACTTGAATAATATATAGATGTTGGGCTGAAATTTCTCCTTTGAATTTGAACATTCTGCACATGCGATTGACTACCGAGAGCTAAGAATCTGCATACAGCCAGTCTGGCCTTCAAATATAGCGACGCGGCGTATCAGGCCCCTTGGACGGGTTATCACTACTCCATATTTTGTTCTCGTACCCTAATCATATATGTGCGGGCATGCGGGACGCAATGGATATGCAGGATGGGTTATTTGCACATACGGCGGAAATATCCAAGTGAACCACTGCAACCAACAGCAACCCTTGGCATTGTACCGTGTGATACGGCTTTATCCAGGAATATTAGGTCTGTACAAGTCTATGTAAAGAGTGAGCTAATTCTATGCGATAGCGAGTGTCCTGAACCATTTGCCTTTACGCACGCTGCATCCAGTCGACACTAATATATTTGCAATGAGCGGGCTTCATCAGAAACCTCCATCAAATATCAATTATTTTGCAAAAAATGGAAATTTTGGATCACTCCACAATTGTCATTTCCAGCCACAGTAATGGGAATATAGATATAAAGAAGATATCACAGAATGGATCGATCAAATCGATTCCTCCCGACTTCAGTGGTACTTAATAAGAAAGTAAAACAAAAATCTCTCAAAATTTAATTGTAAGCATTATCAGTCACGATCAAAATTCAAGATAGATAAGTCTCAGTAGAAAGGCCCTTACAAAGGTCTAAGTGATTGAAGACTATGCCTAACAAATGAGGTTATTTCTGTTGACATAGTACCGCAGTTGATGGGTACAGTTGGCAAAAACACCAAGAAGCGAAAAAAAACATTGTACTACCTAAAAATTGTAAAATTGTCAAAAGAATCGTCAGGACCTCCGAGAACTATAGCTAGAAGAGCAATGCCAATGAATTTCCCATAGTTAATGAAAACACAGGAGATGAGAGGAAAACCGAACGGTTTTAATAAGTATTCCGACTTAAGGGGCAAATATAGGACCTCATACATACATACAGATCAAGTTACCACAAACTCCCCTTCGCCGCCATGTCATTGAAAGCTTTACAGGAGTATCTTAGGTCAATAAAGCCCAAATCCCGAGAGTAAGAACCCCTCACTTCCATAATTGAGCAAGTTTCGATTTTTGACCGGTTCTATCAAAAGAAATGTACATATATTCTTTTTTTGTATACCTAAGAACTAACATGCAGAATAGTTTTTATCTTATTCCATGCTACTTTCTCTTTGAGTTCATGTATTTAGCTTTCAAATAAACCACGTTATCACAGAAAACCTCTTCTCCCTGAAGTGCGCCGGATCCCTGTCAGCGACGTTCGTGGTACAAAAGTTCATGGCCGGCTTCCTAGTCATCGGCGGGTTACTCGATACTCATATGTGGCGCGATGGAACGAGACGATGTTGTTTAGTTAATATAGTCATGTAATTTATAATTCAGGAAGGAAATGGTCCTCTCTGACGTTAATAAAAGATAAAAAGATACCAACGGCTGAAACAAGCTATGTGTTGAGTAGGTAGGATATTCTCTGTTCGAGTGTATGCTGTTCATACACTTCAATTGAGTACATACTGCTGTTTATGTACAAACCGAATGCACGATTGTCCATCTACGGCCATAGACTGAAGAACACGAGGCATCCCGTCCGCTCTGCCATATCTAAGCTTCAGATCGCCAGGCTAGTACTGCGGTGGGTGACCACGCGGGAATCCCTGGTGCCGTAGGTATGATACTTTTTATTCTCCTAAATATTTTTAGACGAGGGCTTGGAGGAGTGGTACTCCACCGTGACTTGAACGAAATTCTGGTCTGGTGGTGCACTTGTGGCCACGCACTAACGATGGATTTCATTCATCAGCTTGCACTTGAACTGCCTGCAGCCCCCCTGATCATGAGCGACGAAGAAGTACAAATTCGATGTACATAACTAGAATTTAAGGGTATCAGATGCATCAGGGCCGATGATGTAGCTACCTAGGCTTGTTCCACCATACGGAGCGCGCATCACTGGAAATGTATTCTCCATTTTTGTCTAGTACGCTGATAAAAGCTGTCAAAGTATCCATGTAACGAATTCTGCAAAATACTTTTATGAGTAGCAAGTGTATCCGGCGATTGTTCGAGGCGCTGCAACCGCCATAGCCGCACCAGCACTCTCGCAAGACATTGTCTTTCTGACAAGGGTACGAATTTGGATAACTCAACTACCGTTTGTGGAAACTTCAGGCATTAACCAACATTAGTCTCGTTTTAAAGTTGCCCAATACAAGTACTATACAGTAGAGCAAATATTGCACTCCCATTAGCAAAAGATTTAAAAAAGCGAAAGAAAAAAAAAGAAAATAAGACAAAAGATCCCAAATTATAATTAAAAAACCAATACGGGTTTTGAAGACATTGCGCGATCTGTCTCCTGCTGGAATACACCGAAATATAACCAGGAATTTTGCATAAAGAGTGTGGGAAAGAGAACAGCCGAGGTTATACCGCAGAGTATATAGCCGCCTTCTATCCATTGGTATTCGTGCGTCTTGTTGTAATGCCGGCCGCTGAATTGAATAATCGCAAAGGCAGGAAGGTTTGCCTTTCAATGTTGGGATTATCCATCGAATCCGTGAATTTGAGAGATGGAAACTCACTCCCTCCGCAATTCCCGCATCTTGGTCATAAGTTTCTCAATCAAATCTATCAATCTCTCTTTCAGAGTTGTTAGGTATTGTTGTGTAATGCAGCGGCGAGCTCCACCACATTTGGCATATTGGACACAAGTCTGTTCTCGTGAACAAGTCGCAGCTCCTGGGACATTTTGTTGCGCCATTTGCGCCCTGTTGACTCCCTCTGGATACTATAGCAATGCATACCAGCATATTTCCGCGTTGCATTGTGGGCATGCATTGAGTGGCAAATTGCCCACGCTATCTATATACCCATTTGTAAGTTCAACTCAAACCGAGTATCTTCATGATCATCAGGGGAAATAATTTAGCTAGTTTTTTGTGATCGAGTGCTCTAGAGCATGAGTTGTGATCAGTGAACCGGGGAACTTCTTGCGAACAGTTTTGGTGAATTTTTTTTTTCTTTTGTGGGATTGAAAGATAAAGCCTTATAAACACTATCTTTCTAAAATTGTCTACAGGCAGGACTATCATACGAATTGGGGGAGAAAAGACTTGCCCAATCCCCAGATCACATGATAACCCGATCTCAAAAATCCCTTCCCCTAATGTATGTTAGTCTTGGCGAGTACCTTTGTTCTTACGTCTTGTGCCCAGTAGAGTGGGGAACTCTTAGACATTCTGGAAGAGGTTGATGCGTTCTTTTTTTTCTCTTTATTCTTCCATTTTTTTTTTTCAGACTCTTTAGTATTATTTGTCATAGACTACTGGACTACACTGTATCTAAATAAAATCAACTCTTGGCAGAGCTTCGGCTCAATTGCCAAAAAGAAGAAAAGAAAAGAAAAGAAGAAAAAAAAGACTTCTGTGTGGGTGGGTGGCCTTAGGTCTTGCGAAGCACGAGACTTATGCTAAGCCTTGGTTAGCCTTCGATACTTACTACCTACTCGCGGATGCTTTCCGCAACGAGATCCTGGGGTTCCTAGACGGTTGGTCCGACCCATATAGGCTTTCATACATTCAAATTCACATGTAGACTTCACAAAAAATAATGCCTACGACACCAGGGATTCCCGCGTGGTCACCCACCGCAGTACTAGCCTGGCGATCTGAAGCTTAGATATGGCAGAGCGGACGGGATGCCTCGTGTTCTTCAGTCTATGGTCGTAGATGTAAACGACAGACAGGTTGAATGGGTAATTGGGATATCAGCGGTGGTGTAGAGCTGCATAAAGCTTGGTGTTGGCAGCTGGGTTTTTCGTGAGGTTCAGTGCTCACTATTATGAACTAGCGTTTTGGCTGATGCTGGGCTCAAGGGATACTCACTCATGCAACGAGCAAGGACTGGGAGGCTTTAGGGCTGTTCAAAGTTGCCAACCATTAATATTTTACATGAAAACCGTGGAGGAGCTGCAGAAGTGATAAATTACAGCACGGAGGACGTCATCAAGGCCATATGCTCACTGACCCACAAGAAACTCGTTTAATTAGTTCCCCTGATGCACAGCGTATACTGAGGTGTTCAATATCTAGATAATCGATAACCTTGAGATCTCTATGGCTACATTTATACCTTTCCACTGTACTAAACTTCCAAAACGATATATATAGCATTCGCGCGCAGACACTTACAAATTGTAGAAATTAGCTCTCTACACAGCCACTTGATACGCTAAAAAAAAACCCAAAAACAGTCAGGTCTTTAAACACAACACAACTTATAATAAGAATCACCAGCAGCGTAAAGTGGTGTTGGCGAAGAAGGTGAGGGATGTGGGGGGTTGGTTGGCATGGATGGGAGAGCAGATTGCAAGGGTAAAGAGGATTATAATTAGGGTTGTGGGCCAGAAGTGGGAGCCGGGAATGTCATTCAACTGGAGGAAAGCTGTGGAAAATGGCGAATTACCCGAAATCAAGGATGGGGCGGCACAAGTGGAGGGGGGTTATGACGTTTATCGGGATATGCATGACAGCGAAGAGGATTGGAGTGACGTTGTATAGGAGGGGGTTAAAAATGAGGAGTAGGAGGTTCAAAGCCCAACTAGTTTAAGTGTACGTGTGTTGTTTTTCAGGAAATATTGAATTTCATTTTTTTCTTGCCTTATTTCTTTAAATTTACAAACTTTCCGTTTTTGAATTTAATCTTTTTCTTTCCGGATTGCTGTTGATCCGAGTTTTCTTGGGCTGTTCAGACTTGGGGCCCTGGGAGCTTGGGGATATAGAGCAGAAATACCTATTGACATATTTACCGTAGGACTCGGTCAGTTGATCAGGATTTAGAATCTACATCCCAATTATTTTGATACAATTTACGAATTAAAAAATACTACTTTAAATCTTGTATGGGGTATGGGGAAGGCATATTATCGTTAGCAGACTGATTATCATCGACTAATCTCAATAGTTCAAAAATCCTTCAGCAACTCCGCTTAAATACAATCAGGAATTTATCATTGCCCAAGACTTAGTAGAATCTAATTTAAATTCGGAATCCTATGTATAGTTCCGGGTCAGAAATGAGCGGACACCTCCTACGAAAAACCACTGTAGTCATTGAATATCCAATGCATATTGGTATGCTTCTATTAACTTATGTATATGTGTATAAGGAAGATACTGAGAGTGTCTATCCTTTTTTTATATTTTATGTGTGGAGTAAAAATAATTATTTCGTCAATGGTGTAAAAATAAAATTTCCATTTTAGGCAATTATTTAGGATGAAAATATGCATATGTGAATTATGAAATATTAACGGTTGGACATGAGTCTTGCTGTATAAGTAGTAGTAGATTCTTGTAGTATTTCTCTTGTATATAAAGGCATTATACAATTTACATGCTATGTATAGATATTAAAAAACCGATTTTATTGTTAAGTTTACACGGAACAAACTACTTTTGAAAAATAAATTTTAAGTTGGAGCATATGAATTTTGAAATTAGTAAAAAATTAAAACGGAATATTCATAAATGTTGATAAACACACAATAGAAGGTATATACCCTGTTGAATCAATTTCTATTGATAATATATTTCTATCTCTTTTCTTTTACACTGTAGTGACTATTTGTTCTCTCGGTGTCCGCTTAAATGTGACTCGGAACTATAACTACCCATTCGGATAATTCCATGCCTTGGACAACTTTGGGCACGAGGACAGTTGACTCATGTCCCAATTTATTCGAGCGCCAGGTTCCCTAAACTACCAACGGGAATTGCGGTAAAGGAGTATAAATTTTGAAGAAGGATGTCCCACAAGAACAGATGTCGCCTCAGTTCACTTGCATCTATAGCATTGAAATTAAGGGAATAGCAACAGATACTATACATCATTCCGCACTTCTCCATGGCGACCGATACCCATTAATATCTACCGTCATATTATATATATATATTACTTGCCATTTAAATACTTCTAGATCTCATAACACCTACCGAACACACTTTTTTAGTCCTTGGGTACATATCGCTATCATTCTCATACACCCCCCTCCCCCCCCCTACTCTCTTTACTTTCTCTTTTTATTTAAATCTTGTCACTTCGAAAGCCTGAGCCGACGTATTTATTTCGTCCGTTATTCGTCAACCTCCTGTTTCCATACCTCCCTAAGTACCTCCTAGCTTCGGATCTGAACTTCAAAAATTTCGATATCCCAAAGCCACGGAACATCAGCCTGGTATCTTCCTCTAGAAGTACAATTAGCCGAGCGTGGAATGGCGATTTCGATGCCTGTTCAAAGCACCAATTTCTATCGGTCCGGAGAATCTATCTACTGAATTGTCGCGGATGCTTCACATTATCCCCTTTCATCAAGAAAATTGTCAAAAACGGCAACCTCCATTCCGTGCAAAGCATAGAGGAAATGTAGTTGCATTAACGATAAAAAAGGTAGCAAACCGAAAATGCCTTCATTACTTGCCTTCATGGCTTAATGGTAAAGCGCATCACTAGTAATGATGAGATTCTGTGTTCGATTCACAGTGAAGGCATTGGACAATTTCTTTTTTTCTCGTGGTAAAGATATATTTTTTGGTATTTTTGGTATTTGGTCAAGTGCCAACCGACATTTTACGGGGCTAGAGTTCTACTTAGATTGTACAAATTTTATGTCAATGTTTTTTTTCTTTTCAGCAGAATCCAAGCCGCGTTGACCCGCCGTTTACTTGAAGTGATTAATTTACGCCTCGCGGCGGCTGCTGCATTGCATGATGCATGAATACCGGTTTCATGTTAATGGGTGCGCAAAGGTACAAAGGCAAGCCTGTACCTACCTCAGCTGTGGAGTCAAGCAAGTCAACTAGTCTTGGCAAGTCAACATGTTTTATATACCTGTTGAGCAGCATGTGGGGTAAGTACGACGTGCGCACAGGGTAAATGCAGAGTCATGATTATGAGAAAGGGTAAAATGTGGGCAAAAGTACGCGGGCAAAGTCCCACACGACCTGTTCTCGTGCCCACACAACCTCAAATTGGGCGGTATTTCGCTATTAGCTACTTGGGCCTGCATGTCCCTAGTCTCAGCATGTCCCCACAACGTTGTTGGTAAAGAGACTAGTTGGTAATCACAACCAGCGGCGCTAGCAGCATTCATGCCATATCGTCGGAGCAAATCCTGCTTTGGTGTGGGAGCCCCCTTACCGCTCGCGTACCGGCAGATCCGGGGCCGCGCAGTGCCGCCGGTGGTACCCCGGCGGCACTCCACCACGTCGAAAAATTTCTTGTTTATCACCTTGCCGCTGGCGGCCTTCCCTGTCCCCGCTCAGCCCTATCGCCGCTCAGCCCTAACGCCCACAATTCCTCCCTCTTGGCCACCCCCCCCCTCAAAGGTATATAAACCCCCCCTCCTTCCCCCCCTTATTCTCTTCTCCCATTTCTCCCCACTGCTTCCCGTTAGCCTCTCAACTCTTTCTCCAATCACCTTACCAGCACTGGCGCCCTGCATCACTCATCCTCTTGACCCCCCCTGTGGCCAGAGTCCTCTGTGTTTTGGCGACTGCTTGAAACACTGCATCTGTGGCCGTTATGTATTTTCATCAGGCTATCGAATTGATTGAATTATGTGGAAAACATAGAAACAAGGGCTGGGCATGACAGTCTCGAGACCCGAGCACAAAACTAATCACAAAGTTTGTACTTACAATATGGCACGGGCTACATATATCTTGTATCAAGTCATCTTCTTATTAACGTCAGGTTTATGGTACCCTCGTCCCGGTTTATGGGAACTATCCTGTGGCTACGCGAATACACAAAAGCATATTGCGAATATGTAAACGGGGCCAGGGTAACGTGAATTGTGACAGATAGGTGGATTACGTTCATGGCGGGCACGGGAAGGCCCCGAACATATAGAAGCTGCATTGCTATGGTCAAGGTTCGGTTATCCCTATTTCCCGTGAAATATCGTCAATTTAAGATCTCATTCCCTTATCAAATTAAACGTGATTGAAACCATAAGGATAGAGTGCTGGATATCATTTCGCCAAGGCGCGCTACACCATTGTATGGAAAAAGGGTTTTTCAACCAAGAAGCCCAGAAAGGACAATGGGATTCCGCACGCACCCCTCATGGGTGTAGTTAGTTAGTCAAGCGAATGATATTATATTTCCATCGAACGCATAAGCTTTATACTTTACATAGAGAACACTTGGCGTTGCATTGACTTGCCAATTTAAAACTACAGCTGCTACTCAACACCTAAGTACTCAAATCATTTTGAGTGTGAACCCCCAAACACCTAAAGTAATGTATAACGAAATATACTACCCACGAGATTTCAACTCATAAAACAAACAACAATTGCCACCCACCTCCCTATACCGTTCCACCTGCCACTTTCTTGCCAGTCGCCGGTACTGTCTTGACCTTCTTTACTGCAGCAGCTGGAGGGGTGCCCTTCTGTTGGGCTGGTGCAGCAACTTTTGGCATTTTCATCTTCACAGCTGCGGTCTTCACTTTTGCGTCGAATTCCTTGGGACCACACCCCCTCATCCAAATCTTCTCCTTCTTTCCAGAAATTGTAGCTTCTATGAGCACGGGGTGCAAAGACTTCCCCGCCGAGCACTTTATATCCTCACAACCTGTCGCGGTTTTCTGTTGCCCCGGGTAGCAAATGGTGGGGTGCTTGATGCATACCGAGAGGTTATTTGGGTCGTTCATCTGCCCAGGAGGGCATTTCTTCGTTGGGGAGCAGAAGGTGCTACCTGTCGCCTTGTCCGCCGTTGGTTTGCATTTTGCATCGATCTTTGCACATGACTTTCCGGGCACAGCAGCAGGAACGGGCACAGCAGGCGCCATCGCAGGTTTCTTCTTGAGCGCGCGCTGGTTGAGGGTAATGGGCCCTGGCTCGCCGGATGGTAGCCCCAGTGAGTGCCGCTTGTGCCTCGCATACGCACATTCGCTTCCAAGCGATGCCGATATAAATGATGCTATTCGACAACATCAGTCAGCGCCATCTTGATGTACTCGAAACCCACTCCTGAACCCTCTGGACCTAGCAGAAATGTACGGGGGGCAAAGAACTTACCAGCGGCATAGAAGGCAAAGTTCTGGGCATTTAAAACCCTCTGTTGGGGGGCAGGGCCATGCATTGCTGGAGGTCGTAGGTATAGTCCGCTGTACCCACAGTGTTAGGTGGAAATGGGGGTGAAGGTCTAATAAGGAAAGGGGCGATAGATCTCATGTGAGTGAGTTCGTGCAGCATGAAGAAGGCTATAATTATTTGGGCATGTTAGCGGATCATCTTTTGAAAGTCTTGTTTAAATAACTGAAAAGAAATGGCTCAAGAGCCTAGACATCTTACCACTGGTCACTTGCGCTTGCACTAAAGTCATATATTGCATTCCTCCAATATCACCCAAGTGAGTTGCGATATCAAAGAATCTTTGGCAAGCAACCATGTCATCACTGTTATTGAGCACAAACATTACGTAATCCCCAGTAATAGGGCGGCCGGTGCCTCTATAGCGCTCGTAAACGGAAGATCAGTATCATGCTCATCCCCTATTATAGCACACGAACAACCACCCTCCTGGGCTGAGGTTCCAAAGTACTCACTGTAATGCCATTGCCTCCATTTGATTACACCTATCCTGTGTCTCACACTGTATCCGTATTGCAGCGGATCCTGGCTGCTCTCCGCCATACCGCACAATATTTTCGAATATAGTTTTAACTCCAGCCCTTAGCTCCTGTGTGGGCTGAAAAAACGTGCTGTAGCGAGTATCTGGAACCACGTTTCGAGCACCCTTGGTGAGCGCATCAACCGCGTAAATTGCCAGAAATATCCTTTGCTTTTTGAAGCTGTTGTATCTGTGCAGGGTTGCAGTTCCGGAAAAGTGTGCTTCGCTTTGTAAGGCTGCGTCGAGGGAGAGCAGCTGCCCCAACGAGCGCAGGAATCGACGCCACGAGTCCCAGTCCAAGAAGGAGGTAGACACATGCATTGTAGCGCATTGTTGTTAAAGTATCTATGTATAATGTTTTTTTGTTTAAAAATATAGTGCCGAAGTATCGTACTTTTAGAGTAATGCGTCCAACAGTGCAAAAGTGTCTTCGAACTGAAATATATATACGATCGTATTGAGAAATGCAAAGTCCAAATTTAAATTGAAACAAAAACAGAAGGGGCAAAGTGTGAGGAATATTAAAGGTATATGAGCGGTCCAAAAGGTTGAGTGGTACCCGTACCAGACTGGCGAATGAACAGAGGTAAATATGAGGAAACAGATACTAGAACGGCTGCTTTGGGGATGCTTTGATGTATAGTGGGAGAGGTTCAACTCTTCCTTATATACATGACTTGCATGTTGACAATTGTTGTACTCATGTACGTTCAATAACTACCTAACCTTTCAATGACCGACCTCATCAATGTGGTAGTATATTCGTGTTTCAAATACGTACTTAAATTTAGAAATATTACCACATAATACTACAAGTATATACAGAAAAGAATGAATAGTTTTCGGGACACCCGCATACCTCCGCATATATACACCGCAAAATTCGGCAATTTAGATACCTCGTATTTTAAAAGCAAGCAGATATTACTATAGCTAGTTAAACACATATTCTTAAATAAACGCATAACTTTGTCCATTTCCGTCACCAGTGTCAACTTCAGGATATAAGCTTATAGTGTTTTTGCGTCATATATATTTTGGGCAACATATGTATGGTAAATTATGCTGAAAAGGGATTTTTAAATAAGTCATCCTATAAGTATATGCACAAATCAAATCAATAAGTCTCCGGACAATGCACAGACAGTGCTCATGCATTTCCCCAGTCAGGTGTCCGGAGACTAATTGATTTGACGAGCACTATCTGTTAGGCACGTACTTTTAACTTCGGGGCCTCTGCAGGTAGAAAGCTTTTACGGTATGTGCGTGTAGATTTTTTTCAAATGCCAAACAAAATTGCCCTTCCACATACAAAAGTAATATGTATTTTATTACTGAGTACTATTGAATATATTGTAGGCTCATTCGCCGAGTTGTACGGTATGCGTGAATCTATATGTAAAATTTAGCAGTGTTTGTTCAATAGCAAGACGATCGATATGGGGAAAGAGACTACCCTGATGGATATGCATATGATCATGTTGATAGATGATAATGGGATGAGAATGAATGTAAACAGTAAATGTACATGCATATGCCATACCTTCGGCCTCAAATTAAAAAAAGAAATAAAAATTCCAGTCACCCTAACGAATTAGATACTGGATATACAATTCACGACTGTCTTCGCACACCACGAGACTACCTTCCGCGCTCGGAAACTTACCGGACAGAATTGTGCTTAGAGGTTGTTCTTGTAATGTACCGCGCTTGATCACTCAATAGGACAGCTTAGCGTTGAAGAGTAAGGCTTCACACAAAAACCGAAGAGATCCGTGCTCAGAAGTGATTAAATACATACAAAGTTAAGCTTGTCCCATCGTCTGGTCTGTTTCATTGAGTGATCAAGCGCGGTAGTCTATTATAAAGACATGAAGAAATCTCAAAGCCTCCGTACATACCTCCGTAGAATCCGGGATATTTTGAACTACACTAGTATAAAAAGGGAGAAATTGAGTGAAGAACATGAGACATCCCGTACGCTCTGCCATCTTCAAACCTATTAAGTGTACCGTTGAGGGATACATCTGGAGAAATAATTAAGCTAGTTTGTCGTGATCAGGTGCTCTGGAGCATGAGTTACTACCCGAGGGTCGGGGCACTTCTTGCGAACATATATGAACAATTTTTTTTCTCCTTTGAAGGTTTGAAGGTAAAGTCAGGCAAACGTAGTTTTTCTTGAATTTCTGATGTTTTCAAGTACTAAAATCATACAAAGAAACAGAAGAAATCCTTCTGAGACATATCCCGATCACCTAGAGCACGTATACAAAGTGGGTAAATCTGTTCGAATATTCCGTAATTGGAAAATCAAATAATTAAAATAAGCTAGCATTGTTTATTTTTTCCCCTGGAGCTCGACGTGAACTTATACCTCTATTGATCATGATGCAAGTATTTGCGAAATAGCTGAAATTTATTCAAATGAATTCCCGCAGAGCCGCCGGTGACATAGATTCGAAAATATTTGTTCGGGATGTACGCCTCGTACCTATATACAAATCTGCTGTTTACTCGAAAAATGTCCGGGAAATAAGTGGGGGCATTATTAGCCAATAGAATCGATCGAATCAAACGGATCAATCAAAAAGAGGATTGGTACTACCACTTCAATGACAGCTCATATTCATATTCTCATCGATCTTATCAATCTAACTAATCGATGAAATCCTCAGCTTTGATCTTTTCTGCCCAATCGGCCTCAATAAAGATTAACGAATCATTTGATTTCAGTTGAATCGATCTTGTAATCTTACCTAATGCATCTACATGTATTATATGTATTGTAGGAGATAAGATCTACATATCTAAATTGGCATGAGACTTGGAAAGATCCAGTCCCGTGCTGCCAAGATCACACACAGTTGGTAATCCCATTTGTCAGTCTCCCCCATTTGTATTTGTAATTCGAATTTAGCGTTTACGCATAGCCGAGGCTAATTCGAATTCGACTAGTCAGCAATATCTCGCTGGAGCCGAATACTCGAGTAGTCAGCAGGCGCGCTAATCAACTGGCATACGAATGACGTCGAACTTTCCAATCCCTGCCACAAGCCTACTGGACAGACCTTGTAAAAATGGAATTGACATGAAGGAATTTTTTTATATATGTGTAAAAGACTTTGAGCGCCTTTAAATTAGGCTGGTGGATAATGGAAATGTTTGGTTGCTGAACTCGGCATTGTTGTTCCATGTAGGGTATCGCGATCCTAATATTTTGAATAGATTGGATTCACGATTGTATCGACTGACATCTAAACTTAATTTCTGGGGTTGATATTTAATCTTAAACAGGGTAGTCTTCTTTTTTCTTGAAAAATGAGATCAGTAGTGCGCGCGGGTGGGCCATAGATGTGTATACTAAACGAGATTTGTGCCGAGTCGCAACGCTCGCAATACTGGGGTGCAAGTCGTGAGATTCTCTTCTTGACTGAATACTCAAACGTTCCCAGGAGGTCGTTGGCCTTCGGCTTTTGGAGTAGGAGGGAATCCCGTGGTGTCAAGTATTGGGGTGCACTTATCTTGAGGTCAAAGCATTTTTTACTTGCCCAAGTGTGGTTTGGATTCATGACCGTCTGTGTGATAATGACAGGTCCACGAAAACAAGCACCCGGGCCCCGATCCGCTTACACGCCCCGCCGCGGCTTCGGTGCAATGAAAACTGTGGCGGGTGAACTTCTTATATTCACTACATAGGGGTGCGGCGCCGATACGGAAGGTGCGAGGGGGGTACAAAAAATGCTAACCCACTACGTCCCAAAGTGAAAACATTGGAACATTTGCAGAGTATGGTTGGCTACCAAACGTGTGCCCTTCAAGTTTTCTTGTACAGCACATACCTAATCGATCCCAATCAGCCCGTATGAGGGGAAATAATGAAGCAAGTTTGGCAGCGATTGTTTGCATATGATATGGAGGATGAGGTGCTATCGACCACCTTTTGCTTCCAAATTCGGGGAAAGAATGATTGGCTCTGAAAGGACTTATAGGGATACCGTATCAACTGGCGAGAAAGATAGGTGGCTATCTTATGGACATTTTGTCTTTATCAGAGGGTCTCAGATCACAAAATTGTATGAGAAAACGGCCAAAATACTATCTCATGGAGTAATACTACCGTAAAGAGCGGTGAATAGGACAGCCCTCCTAAAAGATCTGAGTACTGGTGACTAAGACACCCAAAATCACGATTTCCCATACTAGTTACCATATTTCTCCAATTTCCCTGCTGTCAAACCGCCAAAGGTGAGAGCATTGTACTTACCAAACTCTACGGTGTCTTATTCGGTGTGGTATTATATTCATCAATAAATACGGTAGCCCTGTAGATATACCCTTTGTTGAGTTTCGAATATAGTTTTGAAGTGCTTAGGTACCTTTCAAAACTGACATGCCCCGATCTCAAAGCTCCCACCCCAGATGCCGTGTCCACGAGCTGAGGGAGGTCTGGCGCCGCCGTAAACAAAAATATTAACCTAATCCGAGGAGAATAGTTGTAGATACCCCCCAAAATTGTGACGAGTTATCTTTTGTTTGTGATAACCGTAAAATCTTCGACTTACACGACAAATCTATAGCATGTGATAAATATCAACCACCTCTCATGCACCTAGATGATGGTAAGACAAAGGCTCGCCACCCCCTCACTGCTGATCATGGAATATCTCAAAATTTCTATTTTGGAAGTCTGACCTGCTGGCATGATGTATTGGGAGCAGCAATTCATATTGCAGGGTAAAGAGTGATGAACTTTACTCTAACTGGCCTCACCATATTTCTGGATGTTCTCCACAATTACCACTGGGCACTTGATACAGTCGAGTCGATCATTAATTACCCTCGACTGTACGTTTGTCCCACCCAATGCCACCGGATATCTCGGAAACAAGGTGCAACTATCTGGCTGACTGGGTGGGGTAACACATGAATCCCACTTCCTCGTGAGTAAGTGCATGGTTGACATAAAAACATATCATCCGAGCAGTTAGTGTTATTACTTGAAACGAGCCATGCAGAGGCAGCCTCAAACCTTGTCCGTCTGTCTGGTTCTTGATCATTTATCCCATTTCGGTTCTGATGTTGGACAAAGTACTACTTTGAGGATCGTAGATCGTGGAATGTAGTTTTGAGGGTGGTAATAAATATTAACATTTACATTATTGAAAACAGGATTCAGACATGTCAGTTTGGAGATCGGGTTCGTTATGGATTATTAACGGTAGCCATGGTGTCGTACGACACGTATAATCGTGGAAGACGTGGCAATAAGTTTGACGCCCCAATTCTCAAGCAACCAGGGTTCTCGAAAAATGGCAGGATGCTGATTGTCTGGAAAACGTGAGCTCAGAAATGAAATGTACGGATTAGGTAGTTACAGATTACTCTCGAATAAAGTATACCCTCCAGCGGTCAATGCCTGTGCTTATAGTGAATATATTCTTCTATCAAATAGTAGTTTGGCTGTAGAAGGGGTAGGTACTTGGGCATCTATGTGGTAGGTACGTTTCTAACTAGCTGATGCTTCTATCGGGTGGCATCTGTGCCGTGTGGTTTGGTGACCTGAAGCGCAGAGGGTCTCGTTGCGCTTTGGTGGTTGTGAGTGGGAAGGGGTTGGTGTTGGAGGATAATTAGGCGATCAACTTTCAAATTGAGGGAGTAGGTATCTCGTACACTAGGATCTATGGTAGGTGTGTGCCGTGTATGTATGGGGGAAATAACTCTGTGTTAGTTAGGGCGATGCCCCAAAATGTTGATGTGATCAGTCAAGATTCGTCATTATAGACCTTGTAACACATCTTGTGCGTTGTGCGTTGGTTGGTGGCACAACCAATCAATTCCCTCTCGTCCCCGCACCCTATTTTCAGTCTGTCATGTTTACATCTTTGTGATGTGTTATGATTAAGGAGGGAAATTAAATGCAACTAAGAATCAAAAGAGAGGTATATATATATATATAAAAGGTGTTAAGGTTGCTCAGCGGTTGGCATATAGGTCTCGTATCCCCCGCTTATTCTTGTGGTAGTTAGACATATTGGATCAGGTCAAAGCCAGTCCAGTCTTCCCCTATCCACAGCTACCGTTCAACTACGACTCTTTGAAATCTCGACAACGAGATCTAAAACTGCCCCAAGTATTTCATCCTCCAAAGAAGGTAATTTGATCAAGCAACAAGACTAACCAGCTTCTGATAGGATAGAATATGGGATTACGATTGTACAAAGACCCCGAACCCACCGACCCCGAACCCTCCTCCTCGGGCCACCCCGTTCCCCCTGCAAACTCACCCGTTTCAACCCGTCACTCTCCAGAACCTGGGCGTGGTGATGATGGAGACGACGCACTACCAGACGCACCACCGCCACCACCACCAGACATAGATACCTCCCACCTGGAGGAAACCCAGAGGATGCAGTTTTCTTTGATCGGAAGAATTGATTCTTTCGTCCAGGGGATCCGGAGTCGGGCGGAACCTTTGTTTTGGGGAGATCCGGAGGAAGTTGCGAGGATTCGGAGACTGCAACACGGCGGAGAGGGGTACGTGCCTGTACCTACTATTGCGGCCGGAGATAGGTTGCCGAGAGTGTATCCTCGTGAAGTTAGAGTCAGAGCAATCCGAAGGGCTGCGCCGCCGGGAAGTGCTGGGGGTGAACAGAGGGGTAACAGTGAACATGTGCATGAGAATGGGCATGAGCATGGGCATGTCGTGGAGGGTTCTCAAAGAACCCCGCCGGGTGTTCGCCAATTTAGATGAATGTCACGTAAGGACTTATCACTGCCTGGAAGAGTATACTGGATGGCTAACAAAGGTGCTGTAGACCAAGACCGCGCCACCGTACGCTATAGCAATCCTTTTGAATCGGATTGGAAGCCACTGCCACCCGAAGAAAATTTGCACCTGAGGGAACACATAATCATTTTTTTTTAACTTACTACAAGGACGTTTAATATTTTTCACCATACATCTATTGTTTCTTATACCTACTTAATGTCTGGCCCTTTCGGTTTCTGTCTGCAACATATTATATCCCCTAATAACCAGACATGGTTTTTGTTTTTTGCTTGGACAGTTCTCGTGGATAGGAATTCTCATTGTGTTGTTTTGGATTGTTACTGTTTTGTTTGTTAATTAATGAGGTACTTCACATCGAAGTATCTATTGAAGGAGTAACTGCAACAGGTGCCTACATTAATTGTGCATATGACATAGTCTTCGTGAATTCCTATACTAGTGCGCATGACTTGTTGAAAGTCTATCTAGACAGTACGTTCATACAGGGGTTATTCAAGCCCGCAAAAAGAGCGTATATCAACGGAATAGGCGTGATTTCGAATTTATTCACTGGGAGGATCGATTTCCATTCGTGAGATATGTCGGCAGCTCCTAATGCCTCCCCGTTGCTGTGCTCCGGAGGGAAGGACTTGGCTTGTTGGAATACCTTCTGATTCAAATCCCAATTCTCCAAGTTGATTCGACCTCAGAAGCTCAGCTAGGTACTTATGCCATGGCTACTCTCCCAACGCTACCTTTCAAAGATCAATCTGCATATATCGACTTGCAAAAGTTCAAAGAACTGCAAGGATAGGATTCTTCCAAGCAAAAGAAAATGTTCACAGCACTATGTATATAAAGTGAGTGTGCTGGATAGTGCACGATGAGGTGCCTACTTCCTAAAATATTACATGTACTCGCGAATAGAATTCCCAAAACTTGGCATTTGTGATCTTAAACATTTTATTCAGCTCGGTTTCAAAGCTGGCCGCTGACTTGATACCAATTACTACTACACATACCCCACTCATTTTATAGTATGGGAACCACGGAACCACTGGTACACCAACGCTTGGGCAAGAAGAAGAATGACAGTGAATAAACAAGAACAACCAGAATAAAGGCACGCTTAACCCTAATTGTACTCATTGGAATGTTATTGAGGTCATTACATTGCCAGTCGACAGAAAAAAGCATGGATGATGTTGGGACATATCGGAAAAGTTTTTTATGGATCGCAGTTTACTGTTCATGAATCTTCCTATATATACAATATATGACTGTGGTTATTCAGCCATAGAGGCGCCATGTTTTAGGATTTAGTTCGTCTAGACTGACTGGTTTGCAAAATGTCGCGTGAGTAGCTAGCTCACTAGCTCACAGGATCTCTGCAACACAACGTTTGTTTGTTCCTCTTGTCCCTCACAGGATAGTATGTTGCTGCTGACCCAATCCGAATCCGAAGTAGCTTGCAAATAAGCAAAAACAATTTATAGAGAAATCGAAAACCTAATACGGTCGACCGGTGATGAAGTTTTGTGAAAATCGGTTTTCGTCGCAGAAAAAAACAGATGTGTGTGAATACAATTTTTACCATTCAGCCCCACACCAGTTCTCAAGATACCTTTGTGCTTACATTTCTATCCACATCTTCTTCCGATGCCCATTCCGAATTGAGTAGGCACACATTCCGCAATGTCATACATTGGACTTCGGCGGAGAAACCAGTATCCCTCGACAACATATGTTATTCTTAAATCTTTGAATGCTATAAGCTACTGTAGTCACGGTAGTTGTAGCAAATCACTTCTCTGTTTTTTACTTGTTTTCCACTGTTTAACATACCATGACCACTAGTTAGAACGTACTTCTAGCTTATGCGCTTATCCACCAAAGTTCGCGGTGGTGCATTGCCAGATAAGGCAGGAACATTTTCGTAAGGTGTTCCCCTAGGGCTTTTACTAGGTCTCTAAATGTTTGCCGGTCGCATAACAAATGCAGTAATAGTGAACCCAGTGGGCGTATTGACTCCTACGAATTGATCGCTTTTCCTTTACGAAACTCCCCCAATTCCCCGAAGAAAACATATAAATACATCGACCTCCGGACAGAGATCGTTCGCTTTTCTCCTTTCTTCTCTCCTCACAACACTCGACTATCCTGATCCTGACTACACTTACTTTACAATATTCTAACAACTGATTGGTCTCCACTGTTTGATCAATTGAACTCAAAAAGTGCGATTTATACATAAATAAACGAATTCACTTTCGAACAGTAAGTAATCCTGAGCTTTTCGGTATACTTGCTTCTGCGAACCACTTATCTGACATCCACTGTTCAAAGTCGCCAGAGGACGACACGGCGATGGTCCCATTCCGTACCCCAGTTGGCAGATCCACTGCTTCTCCCACTCGCACTGCTATGGCGGGTATCATTGATGCCAGCGCCCAAGGGTTAGCCCGCGCAGAGGGCGCACTAGAAGCGCCAGCAATGATTCGTTCCGTCGGCCGTGCAATCAATACCACCACCACCACCTTTCAGGTTGTGATTGCCAGGCCTGTGGTGATCCCAGCAGCCAGTCGTATTGTGAGGAACGTCACCACGACATCTTATTCAGGCCTTGAGGAATTCCATCCTGAAGTGGTGAAAAACCACCTCGAAAAAGCCAAGCAAATACAGGCAAGAATCAAATCTCTCACAACAGAGAGTACGGATTATGGTATTCAAGTGACCACACTTTCAAAGCAAGTGGAAGATATTGTTGCAACGCTTGACCGGAACCGGATTCAGTATGGCAACAGGAGCTATGATAAGGAGATGATGGACCTGGAGGACTTCCTCCATGAGTGACGTAGAAGAACACAAGCAGACGGCGGAAGAGTTTGTTGATCAACGTGAGATTCCTACTGTGCCATGAATAATTCTTCTTGAAATCCCGTTTTTGTCAGATAGATAGCTAACCTCATGAACTGATTAACAGGAGCAAGAACCTTTGCTAGGAAATCAAAATTGGCGGAAAACTTCAAAAACCCAAATTTCCAGCATGATGATTACTCAAACAACCTCACATTCCCTCCTGGACTCAACGTACACGCACACACGCGGGAAACTTATTTTTCACCATCCAAGCCATACTTTACGGCCAATTTTATTTTTATTTTATTTTTTTCCTTTTTGCGGCAATTACTCGATCGAGATTCAACCTTATACCCTCCCTCACTTTGTTTCAAATATAGCTTTGCAGCAACGGCCTCAATTTTCTTTTTGTTTTTTCCTTTTATCCTTGGACGAAGGAATATCTCCCACTCTGAATACTTCCCAAGGGGAGTATTCATAGACATTGGAGGATATTTCGTGCTTGTTCATGAACAACCCACTCACCAACCTAAGTGCGAATTTTCGTGTTTTCTTGCTTTTTTTTGCTTCAGCTAGCTAACTGCCACGTACTCTCTGGGGTTATCAACTTGCTTGCTTGTTTGCTTGATTGTTTATTTTCCTTGGTGCCTTCTTGTTCTCTGATTTATCAATCAATCTGTATCAATCGTTATCACACTAGGATGTTTCTCTCATCATACCGGACCTAGTTTTATTGTGAAACGGTGTAATGGTGAAATTATATATATGCACAACCTCCTTAACAGGTGAGTGTTGAGATCTGAAGAAAGCAAAAAGAGATGGAATCGTGACTCTATTACTCTATCCATCAGATTCACATTCCGCAAAGTCGACATTTTACCTGGTGCTAAGGTGTTTTAGGCCGGATATTGTAACTGGCGGGCTACCATGATTACCCGTCGTGGCCTGGATGGGGGGGGTTGCAGTACGCCAGCGGACCACAGCGAGCTGCTCTGTTCCCCACCTTCGATGTACATGCATTCTTACGCGCATCAGGCATGGCAGACAATAGGTCAGGTTGACAACCGAACGTAAGTATTCCCGTGCCTCTAGCAGATTCAAGCCACTCAACTTCGAGAACCACGGTGGTTTCATTGGCCCCAGATCGGCCAAGGATCACGAACACGATTCGTTGGGGCCTACAAAACGCTCTTTTGCTAGAAACTCATATGATTGTGAATGTGGCCAGCATCTCTAGGAACATCTTTCTTTGCAGAAGCGATGAAGAAATGTTATGTGAAAGGCTAAGTGGAATAGAAGCTTTAAACAAGGTGTGATGGCTTGAATGTGGTTGCGGAGTATGTGTATGGCCTTTTTGGTGGATACCACAATGTTTCATTGGTAATGAACCCACGTTATACTATTCATGTCCATTGGATTTGCGTTCTTACAATCGTTTTGAAACGATATTATTCATGGAAGCATAATTCTATTGTCCGCATCACAAAACAGCCTGATAGAATAGATATCTCAAAGCCCGACAGGGAGCAAAAGATGAAGTCTTGGCGTCGACGTCCCTCGGCTCATGAGAATCGAGCGGAGCGACTGGCCACCCTGAAAAAGTTTCAGGGACCTCCGCCTACATCCTCGAAAGAGAGGTAGAGTACCAAGTCCTTCATTGACTGGAGATAGTGTCATGAAGGGTGGCTAGGAAAATTGAGGAAATGAAGCAAGAGACAAACGCCGGAAGGGGAGTTGTGCTAGTAGTTGTTCGGAAACGCAGGGCGTTCATTGGGTCATCAGTCCCACGGTGGAATTTGTGATTGGAAAAATATTTTTCAACCTAAAAGCAGATGTATGGAAGGCATGTACAGTGAAAAAAGGAGACTATTCAAAAACAGACCCGCCCTTGGTTCCTTGGTACCGTCTTGCTCGCTTTAGTTCATCTTCAGTAATGCCCGAGATCTGTATTTTCTGTTCGGGGCGTGATTCAAACATATGAATCGAAAATTAATATTTTTAGAGACTACACCTTTCCAAGGCCCACGCATGCAAAATTCCTAAAGCTACGACTCTGAAAGCTTAGGTATACAAACTTGCCAAGATAATGAATCCTTTCATAATGGCAGGTGACACATACAAATCAATGAAGCACCAGAATGGCACTTGATACACACAAAACAATCCACCACCGGATGAGGCGGTGAAAGTTGTGTTGAGGAATACTTGATATCTTGCCAAAAAACAGCCTTGATATTCACGGCCAAAACACCCCAAACCCTCGACCCTCACAGAAGGCAACTTGTGGGAGGGCAGATCCCTTACTACAACGCCCGCTCGGAATGAAGGAAGATACGATGTTGTTTAGCATTGATAATTTTCACCAGAGGCGATAGATCGATTGATTAATTGAATGACATGTCACAAAGCCTTGACAGACGGGGTTTTAAGAGGGCGCGTTTGGCCCACGTATCAGTTTTCCTAGATCAACAGCAATCGATGGAATTATGCTCACATTACACGGCTGAGCATGGTGGCCTCCGGATCGGCAGAGCCTCTGCATTAGGAAGGTATGCAGAAGGGTGGTTGAGGAGGCGTAACTGGAGAACTTAAAGGATGAAGCCCCAGATAGGGAAGAGCTCCCGGGAGGGCACTTCCCCAATAAGAAAGAATGAACAGAGCGTAGTGATGATGTGGACAGAGAAACCCCAGGAGTTGCCTGGGAGAATCATTATCATTCTTCCCCACTTCACTCTCTTCGCTCGGCTCTAGATTTATCCTTACACGTAGCAGTGGTGATTGAGCCAGGGTAACCGATATGGTGGCAAACAAACAATGAGAATATTGAATGTCCACTTTCTTCTGAATTGTACAGTGTTTTAGAATTAAATCCGAGATCTTTGTGCAACAAACAGGGAGTGAAGTATTTATAGTTTCAGAGAATATAAACCGCTATAATGAAATGTACGTCGATGATCCATTGGCTAGTGAAAACACTGATTCTGAAGCGACATGTCTCGCCATGCTGTAGAAATATACCATACATAGTATTCTAGTCCAGAAGCAAGCGCCACAAACTGAAGCAGGATTTCTAGGCCGACCTCAGAGCCAGTCCAAATTTTATGTCCTGTTCACGTCTACGTATTCCTCGAACATAAGCATATTATGTACGATATTTTGCTGACCGTGAGGGAATACAATTACATAAACAGAACCTGTATATATCTGGACCTATTTTACTACATCATTTGCCAATAAGATTAAACATCAAAGCCTCGTTCTTTTATCACTCGCATTTTCATACTTTCTTTTTGGACACCGGGCAACAGTCTTCCGAGATATATATTGATAACAGCATACCTTTGATAACTTCGATCGTGGAGACCAATTGCAGCGGCCGTAGCAAGCGCATTATGGGGAGGTCGGGGGAGGGGTAAGCCTTGACTTGTGCGTTGTGTGGGGTGCCCGTATAACGGAACCGATCGCTCTTCTAATAGCACAGCTTTCCACAAGATAGAGTATCAATGGTTGTACAAATAGTCTATCATGAAATTCAATTCCGCCCAAATTTATTGCCTCCGCCGCCAGCAGCCACAGTGTGTCTCGGGTACCCAATAGTATGCTAACACGCTCTGCATGTTGTTGTGCAGAACCCACCCCAGCGTCTGGCTATCACACCTACTTTTTGTTTCTATTTACGATAGGGATACTGCATATTCGGCCTGAATTCTTATCTCATGCATAATGAACGGCCAACGACAGCTTTATTTTTTAAGATTTGACGTGTTCTTGATTAGTAGGGTGAAAGCTAAGTGAACAGCCTGTGTATAGGAACAGAAAGAAAATAATACAAAGCTAAGCAATTCAATGGAGCCAGAAGCCTGAGCACAAGGCTCGTTAAAGGGTGTCTTTGTTTGTATACTAACTACGGCTGTAGTACCAGGAAGACATGACATAGGTAACTTTGTTTCGCTGCCTGTTTAGGGACCGGTCATTGTTTCAAGGAAAACAAATCAGATTCCGCCAAGGATAAGTCAACGCTTTTTTTACATTCGGGAACGCCGGATGTATGCATGCTGATAAGACAATCCTGCTTGGTCAGAGATGGGGAAGATAACGTGAAAGGATGCAGTGTCATCTTTCACCCGGGGTTGATGAACTCCTGGCATATGAGGTAACAACACCCACCAAGCGGAGTGTTGATTCGAAGTGAAATTAATAGACTAAAGCCACTGGATGAAATTGTGATGGTGTTCGAGATGCTGTTCTTGTAGGTTTATAGCTACATGGCTGGTAATATGGATGAATGGATCACTTCTTTTGGCTTGAGCCCTTTTCTCATTTATTCATTTATTCATTTATCCCTACCATTACCGTAGTAATTGGCGAATAAGATTGCTACCTCGAAAGACATTACGACGTTGACAGATGGTTCCAGATCATAAAATTGTGTTTTTGAAAGCGGTCATAACAGAAATTCAGAAAAAAAATACTCCATAACGAAGGGTGGTATCTGAGTCCAAATTTATGCGGTATGTATTTCTAATTCAGCTTACATTGATTGACACACGTTACACCTAGAGTTATGCATACTGTAGACGAAGTGATTGGACAACAGTTTATACGAAGTCTTACTTCAGCTGAAGTCTGCATCAAACGTGCCAGAGAAAAATGCTCAATTTTATCAGTGGGTAATAGCCATAAAAGTTATCTTACGAACGCTATATTCAATGCGCAACTGATATCTCTCAGTTTATGTATTACAGAGACACGATATGGCCGTGGACAGCTCGAGACAATCCAGATTGCAGCCTTTTCGCAATATGCTGCCGTATCTACACCAATCGTGAATGCAAAGATGTTTTCAGAATCCTCGTCCAATGTTGGTATGGTAGAGGTTCTCCGTGGGACAAGAAAATCAAAATTTATCCTACATCCGACTGAGTCTGGGAGCGGACTTTCCCTTGGAGTTCATCCGCAAGAGCTCGCCGCCCTATGGCACCAGCATCAAGAATCAATATCGGCTTGTTTTCGTAGTTCTTTATATTTCTGTGCCACCAGATAATCTATATAATTGATCAATGCCACATTCAAGTTGTCTCCCCTATCCACTCACCCCTATCAAGTGAAAATTTTCAGGCCTTCGATTTTCCCCATTGCAATTCAATCCAGTCATTGTCATTCATATCAGGTAGGTAAAGCGTAAACCATCCCCTCCTCCAGAAGAAGTGAGATGATAATTTAATCATTCGACGCAGACGCCCTCAGTTCAAACCACGAAATATTGAAATGGATCATCCAATGCAACAGAATGTAAATAGCAATGCCATCAACGCACAAAAGATCAAAAGACGGAAACGAGCACCACGCGATTGGAAGCCAAAATTTGGGCAACATCTACCGACACAGGCGGATGTTGACCGTTTGAGAATAAGCAAGAAGTGCTTGGAGCGACGAATCGATATCATTAAACATGACTTGCAAAATGGCGCAGAGGCGAATAAGGCGCAAGCCGAATCAAAACTGGCGGATCTTGAAGAAGGGCTGTATCGGATCAAGGAGCGTTTGAAGTGGATCGACAACGTCCAGATTCAGCAGGCTGGGCACTTGGATATGTCATCCAAAATAATTATTTTAAAAAATCATTTTGTGATTGTAGGTATATCCTTTGGTTTAGTGCTGGAATGGACAGTACTAATTGTACCATTAGTTGCGTTGTCCGGAGAAGTCCTCCCCGCCCGAGTTCCTTGGGAGAGCTTGAGCTGGCCACAATGAGAATCGGATGATGGAGGAATCGAACGTTGAGGAACGAATCGTCCAGAGTGGGAAGGGGTGTTGCGCTGCTTGGCTCAATTTTGTTGAAAAGTTGCACCATGTATATTCAAATGCAAAAAGATCAATGCCACAAGAAACCCGGTGGAAGACTGGAAGATGCCCACATATCAAGTTTTTCCACCAGTACTCTCCCGTACCACAAGCCACAAGGGCACGATTCCATATTATCTATAGAACGGATTTCGTGGAAAATTACAAGACGTTGCCAACGGAATTCATGATTCCCAAACCCGGATGAGAGACTATAAACCTTGAAAAGTGAGATATGTATGACTGCTCGTGCGGTGGTTAAAGTTCCAAAGATTATCGCATGTGAGAAAAACTGCAATCATATCCTCGAATTTGAATGGCATATAATACCGGTAGCATATTTGTGAATTTCCGTCCACAGAATGTCTATGCTGCCGCAGGGTTGTGTTGATGCCCATTGTATTCACACATTATTTACTTTGTGCGATGAATACATCAGTCGGTCTCTATTGCGTGCGAGCCGACTGTTCCCTACGAACCAGAAATTATAACCCATCTCAATGGGAAAATTTGGATAAGTAAAAAGTTGCGTGCCCTGGTGTTGATATCTGCTCACGGCTGACTGATTAGGCAACCAGTAATAATGTCGTGCTGGCTGTGAAATTGCCATCATCGCTAATGATTGCACAACTATTGCCATGCGATATCGGCGAAAGCTGAGAGATTGCAAGACCTCACCTGGCCCAAAAAATCTGTTGACATCCATCGCGGGCCAGAAGAGGGTGCAAGAGCCAGGCTGGATCAGGTAAAAAAGAAGTGATAGGCCGTACCACTGTTTGTCCTTGCTCGCTCAAAGGTCTTTCAGTCCCGGGTAGGTACTAAGGCGTTTGCCGCCGCGAATACTGAAAGGTGCATTGATTGGTGTTCAGGCGGACGTGAAGAACACCTCATCCACTCAAAAGATTTAGTTGAAAGTCTCAGGTAGGCCGAAGGGGGGTCCAGGGGTGAGTGAGGGGTATAACAAGACAAGGGCCTGTCATCTCCATGGTATGCAATTCGTAGTTAGAAAATCGTTGTGCAGAGTAATAGTGAAGGGTTGGTAATTCTCCTTCGGCCAAGACCAGGCTCAAAGACCCGGGACAGGTGCGGAAAGACTAAGTTATCGGTAGCCATTTCCTCACGTCGTCTCGGTTGTGAGCGAGCGTCGGTCTACTTCTATTTGGCAGTCTTGGTCGAGGTCGCGCGTGAGGGCAGCTTTTCTTGCTGGAATCAGGAATAAGCCAATCGATCGCGAATCCCGTTGGTGGGGTATTGTGGGGTGATAAACATACCGCCGGAACCCCCACTTGCGTTTCATAGCTATCATCTTTCTGTTCCGTTAGTTGAACTAAATCTCCAGAGTAGTTGATCCATGTGACAAGCTATAGGGCATCTTTTGTCGCTATAGGGCATCTTTTGTCCCTCTAGCAATCACATAAGATGTTAGTAACTCGACCGTAGAGCAGTGTTCGCTCACTATCACATTAACGTTGAAGTTAATGTACTCGAGTATGGCAACAACATGCCAAGCCGATGACTAAAACCAGAAGCCCACGTATCACAGCAGGATCAGTTTGTACTTAGTCTCATGCATAAGTACTCATGACTACACCCACCCCTATGAGGCATTTTTGCAATTGTGCTTCTAGATATCCCTATACGGGCTGGACTGAAGAGAAATTTCTGTAGACATCATCCCTTCAAGAAAGTATAACATGAATGAGCAACGGAGGATTAGAAATATACTGATAGTTTGGCGAGATGGTAACCTTGATCACCCCCCCTTGAGGACCATTGAGAAGCCATATGTATTTTGAACACAAATGTAGAGCCTAGTCACCTCAAACAACGATTGAACAAAAATATTACACAACTTGTTCGCGAAAGTGCTAAGATGCGACTTCAGGAATTCCTCGATGAAAGTATGAACTCGGCTAGTGTGGATAGTATTTCTTTGGGAGGAGTGAATTCACGATCACGGTAAAGGCAAAACTAATATCTAAAAAAGAGGGGGAAAAGGCAAAAAAAAGAGATGTTCCGTCACCGGGAATTGAACCCGGGTTCTCAGAGTTCCTTTTTGAGAGTCTGAAATGCTAGCCACTACACCATGACGGATTTGGATGAAAGACTAAAGCATTTATACATTATCTCCAGGTATAGGTTCCTGCATTCTACTCGGAGTTATTACGGATTCCCAGTGAGTGGTTATAGTTCCGGTAGAGTAATCAAATTATGAATCATGGCGCCCTTATATGGGCATTATAGTACTTTATTCCGTCATAATTACAAACGCAGTTTCCGGATAATATATTTATCTCTCAACGTAACAAATATGCCTTATCGAGAATTTACTATACAGGACAGGAACTTCGATTATATTTAAGCACCTCTGGTACAAAATTGCACTTGCAATTTTAAACGGGAACATAACAAAGCGGATTAATTCGGAGGAAGAGTGAGCTAGATGAAATATGCTTATAGGGGATGGTAAAAGGCTGGGCCAATCACCAGAGAATGACCAAGCTCGGAAATTCCTGTTAATGTCAATTTTATCACCCATTATACAGATCGTACCATCTTCGGTACCGTACCCGGAGTTTGTCAACGCAATGGATTGCCCTGCAGAATTAGATCTGCCCTCCCACGTTCTAATACCTACTTGGTATGTTGTTTCAGTAGTACAGAAGCACCCTGGCCAGCAAATCAAGCCCGTTCGCTTAGAAATACCATGAGAATAAATAAGCTGTACTCCATTAATCGTCATGGGCTCATCGTTGTTCGTTGTAAACTTTGAACAATGGAAGGACTTGGAGTCTCGACATTTCTAACTGCTTCATCTTAAGGTTTCGCGGTGTAGAGATGGTATTTTCATGTATGACAACTTCAGGAATTCGTCTCAAAACGGAGGTCAGAGCACACATTGACTCACAGTAGCAATGGAAGGACAACATGAACGACCAAATATGCTAGGCCAGTGCAACCGGAATCTATCGTAGAGGAACATCCATTTGAGAATGTGGCTCGATACTGTCGATCAGAGAGATGCCGTGTCATTTACCATTTTGAGATGGGAATAGATTCGAGGATTTAATGCTACTAATGGCACATACACCTTTACTTACGATCAGAGAATTCAATGAACTTTTAAAGGAACATGGGCTTACATGACTTATGTTACCTCGAGCGTATCTTCCATCCTGCATTTACCTACATGCGATGTAGATCTTTCTCTGCCAAAGGCCCTGCTTCTTGCTTGGAAAGAATATTGCACGAAATATGATTTTAAGCCACATACTATGTGCAGCATTGCCACAGCGATGGTCAACGCCCGTTTCTCCTACTGCTTGCTTACTCCCCCCCCATGCGCTGCAATCTTAGAACTTGTTTGAGCAGCATGGGCAATGGTATCTTGACCAATCATCAGTACGGAACTTGTAATATCGAAAAGATGTTCATCCAGCATACTCGTGGAGAAAACAAATTCAAAACTATAATTTACCAAATTTATGAGTTTTTTTGACGATTGTGCACAACAAATACTGCTTGCGTGCGCCCTCTAGAGATACACAATATAAATACAAAAAGCCTGACTATTCTCACCCCGCAAAACAAAGCACATCCCTCAAGTCTCATTCTGAATCATCCTCCTTTCGGTATTTGACAACACTTTGCCCTCATCAATTTTTAACACGTGAAATAATACTTCACCCAAAGCTGAATCATGTCTTTTATATCACTCACTGAGATTCAAAAGCGCAGTTTCGCTCTCCAGGTAGCACTTGGCCTCATGGACCAGGAAACAATCCACTCGATCCCAACTACGTACACTCAAGTACGTCCCAACAAATTCCAAAGCACTGATAAATTCCAAACCAGCGCCTTAGATTATCGTCAAACCGATCTCGTCTACCAACAGGCAGTTGATCTCTGCTACATTCTTGATGGCGAAACCGAAAGCCCATCAACCTCTGATACTCCCAAGACACCTTTGACATGCAAAGGGCCCGTTGGTTACAACACTATTACTGAGCCGGGTGACAAGAATACGGCTGCTCAACAGAGTGAGGCAAGTCACGTAGCAATGGAGCAACGTGGTGGCTTCACTGCTGTATTTACACAAGGATGGATGTATCAGGACCGCCAGGGCTGTGTGGCTTGCTCTGAGGAGCTCCAGGAATCAGAGGTTGCATCCTGTGAAGAAGCTTTCCAAGAACTAAGGATTGATGGAGTGGCACAATCTGGGTTTTCGAAAGATGCAAAGAGCAAATCTCAATAACCACTCCATAGTTGGACCTCTAAGATATCACCGAGATGGGGCGTCGGCTGATAAGAGGCCACACAAACAGTACACAGCTCTCACACAGGAATTATGCTTGTGGTAGAAATGCTGGGACGGAATCTATCACGGGATGGTGTATGTGGTAATCTAGTCTAAAAAAGGGAGATGGCTTCGTGTTTCAGTCGCTTTTTCCTTGGTTTGATCGTATCGACATGTATAATTTTCCTTTGTTGAAACCCAATTTCGAGAATCTGAATCATAGTTTGTTCTGAAACCTATTACATGGTATTGAAACCAAATTATTTTTATTTCTCAATCATATACCGTAGATGCTCACCGGTAGGAATGCAGTCCTATACAAAAGACACACATCGAATTTTGCCCTCTTTCACATTTTCAGCGTTGGTTTGAGGGGTTCTTGATAGTGAATAAAGACAAAAGCCTTTCTTAAATACGAATACTTTCCTATTCAAGGGTTACTAAGATATGCTGAAGCATTTCCATGTCAGAAAGAAAACATCCTTTGTTCTTTTAAATGTTTTGACATGTGGTGTTTTAGGCTAGGGCCACACACCATACAAAATGACTCCCGAAATTCTTTTTGGTCGCGGAAATGTGAACTGGCCTAACAACTTCTAGCCATGGGTCGCACTTCTTACTCATAAAATGGAAGCCGCGGCTGGTACACTGCACTGCAATGGTTTATAGGTTTGTGGAAGGAATAGGCTCTACGACTGACTGTTCACGGGGATGCAACAGTTGCCAACATTGCACCAATGATGAGGCATGAATGATGTTCAGCACGAGGCTTGGCCAGAACAACAACTTAAAGCGACTCTATGCCTCTTTTGCTGTGTGAATTACTTATACGCTACAGCAGTAATCCGAATAAGATACCCTGTCTCTATATAAGATAATTATTCAGCGAGCTCGCGTACAATTCTTACGATCAGGGGCCCCTGTTTACGTTGAAATCCTCAAATCCATGAGATAGTTTTCCTGCAACTTAAGTCAGTATCTAACCTGACGGCGCGCATAACAGCCGTCTCTCAGTGTAGACTACTTATTTCCCTACCGCTGACATGTGTTTTAATAAATGCCTCGTTCAAAGAAAGCAACATCCGGCCAAGTTGGATTTCCTATCTCCAGTGACAAGCGTAGTAAGTGATGAATTGTTCGCGATGACCTTCAGGGTTACTTACCACTGAGTGATTCGTCAACCCGCCAGTGAGCTTTGCAACTTCAGGAACATACATGCGCATTATTCAGTGTAAGCCTTGTAAAATTCCAAGGCAAAGCTTGAGTGCATGGAGGGAACGAAATACAAGCCTGCACTGGATTATCTGTCTTTTATTCTTCCCACGGAACGGACCCATCGTTGACCATTTTAAACTTTTTTTCTACGTACGTTTCACTTGGGTATACATATATGGGTTGCTATTTAGCGCATTTCTGTAAAAATATAATCTACGATTGTGGCTGTGTTTTCTTTTCGCGTGGTGCCAGTCAATGTCTGCGCTTACTCTTCCTTGAAGACCAGAGACCGATATCAGAGCTCGAATATCATAATTATGTACATTTCCGTGATTTGGTGATGGAACCTTTTAGCACAGTATTTAATTACATGAGCAGTCAACTGGGCAATTTTTCGAGAAAACCAGCTAGCGTTAATGCCTTAATCGATTGTGATCCGATAGTTGAGAGCAGCACTTCTCCTATCAGAGCAATTTTGCTGGCGGCCAATGTTTAAAGAGAGGTTCTAATATGGCAATTCGCCATTCTCAACGAGTGAATCTGCTGCATCGCTATCAACATTCTTTGGGAAATGTCGAAGATCCTCCGCTAGCAGGGACGGTGCGAAAAAATGTAAGACAACGTACACTACTCCATTCGTAATGACATATGAGATACACCAGAGTCTTGTCGCATTCTCCGCTTAAGCACGACACTATTCCCAGAGAGATCATGCGTATCTTCTCGGGTTAAAAATATTACTACCATCCACATACGCGAACATATATAGTCCTCTGCACATTGCACATTACAAAGTAATTGTGTAGGCAACACGGGGAACGGAATTTTTTTCACTTGTACCCCACTTAATCAGAAAAGATCAATGGGCGACAAACACTGCGCAGGGACCCCAAGGACGGAGTAGTTCCGTATGAGCTTTCAGCAAGTGATTTTTATTATGGTGCTTCTTGCAGATTGAATTGAGGCACATAAATTGCAGTTTTATTAAAATCATTACGAAGGCTTCAAAAAAGGATCTCATGCCCTGTTAGGGCCCAAAGCAAATTCTGTACTGAACGAGGGCCTGCTTTGCCATCGCGTACATGTCCCACATTCCACCCTCCAGCAATGATATATCGTAGCTGGTATGTTTTCAAGGGGTGTGAGATGCCATTTGTAATTCTAGCACGGCAGCTAGCATGTCCTCATACAACAAGCTCTCGCCATTCTCTACCTATCAATCGCTCCGTAATGGTTTCCTATTTGCAGATACTTAGGTACAGGTGCTTCGCTAGCGCCAATATGTGTATAATAGCGGCCTAAAGTTATCTATGTGACCGATATACATATGGATAAATCTATGTACGATTTCACAGTTTTAGGACGCTATTTTAGATGTATTGATAGTCCAGCATCATCATCGTCATTCTCTTGCAAGACTGGACCGTCACTCAATCCTCAACCATTAACAACCGAATTATTAAAATCTACTAACCGCCGGCGATGATAACTACCATTATCAAACCCAACCCTGACGCGGCATAGCCTTCGCAATCGCTTACCCTAACTCGATTTATCCTCAAGCCAGCAGAATATTGTGCACACTGTATCATATTTAAAGAGAAGTAGTTCCTTCCCCTCTAGAATCTCGAGGATGAACTAGGTTCATGCAGACCGCTATACGCTTCAAGTACTTCAGTCTTGAACTCAGATACATTCAATAAATCTCAACCAAAAAGCAACCCCATTTCTTGATATTTGTCACCATCAACGAACTCTTATCACAGTCCGGTACCTACGATATCATGTCAGCATCAGGTAATTAGGTGAAATCTCTTGCATGTTCCGCAATAGCTAATCCTGAAGAAGTACTCTCATCGAAAGTTAAGGCTGAAGCAGCTGCTTCAAAGGCACATGTAGGAGCCAATGAATCGAAATTACTCCATCACCGTCCACCCCCACCCCCGATAACGAAGAAACGAAGGGAATTTCATGATATGGTGAAGGGCGTTTTTGGGGAACAGGCTGTCGAGTGCGTTTTGCGTAATTGCGAAAGTAAGGATATCATTCGCAAGGCTAAAGCACATTTCAAAAAGCACCCTCCGCAGCGTGCACTAAACTTGAGTCTTCATTGGGGGATTCTACCGGAAGTGTGGTCGATCTATGAAAAGAGCGAGAACAAGGAAGCGTTGGCGACCTTCTGCGGGTTGTTATGTGAGGAAGAGATCAAAGAATACGTCAAGAAATTGATAGGACCACAGCTGGGTTGGAAGGAGATGATGTGGATATACGTCACAGTCGTCATGCAAGAGGTGTGGTTCCTTAACCTTCTGTGGATCATCATTTTTTGTCTCGCGTTTTATTTTCTTGATCTGAGGGGCTTCAAGTTACTCTTTGCGTATGCGCCACCTGGAAAACTTATGTTGTGTCGTTGTGTTCAGCAAGAACGTTGACGAAAGAAGCTTTGAGAGGGATCTGGGTGAAGCCGTGTTGGCGATTGTTTCTAAATTTTTATGTACATTTACAAGAGACGAGAATCGGCATGTAACTACCGAGGAAATATTGAATACTTCATATAAAAGGAAGATTTTTAAGATATGTATTCCTGAAATTATTTCAAAGCGCCGCACTCATGAACTACATGCACTGTGGCATCTCCCACTGACTTCTATTTAATTATGAAAGAAATATATGGTGCGACAAACGTGCCACGAAAACCTTGTCTGAAAACCAAATTAAATCAAAAATTCGACTTCTCACAAAGATAATTATCTAAATGTTAGATCTAGATATTTGCACCAGAAGAAGACCAATTACAATCTGAAATTCGGATTTTTGCACCAAAAATCAATTTTCTAAAAAAGAAATTTAAAATTACGATATGTTTTCAGCAACTTTGAATTTTGCCCTGTAAACCCTGTTGTCCAAGGGGTTCTGGCTTTGAAATGCACATTGAATATTTTGTGCGCCGTCAATATAATTTTACGCGCACTGTGAGGCATTTCATTTTGTATGTATTCGCATACAAAAAAAACATGACCAATGCACCGTCCGGCGCATAATAGAATACTGATTTTGCGCCGTAACCAGGCTACCGTACGGCGTAATTCAAAACCCCGTCAAACCACATCACGGCGCATCGGTCAACAGCGCATTGAGTGACACGTTAGTCGCACCATAGAAATACATCCGAAATTTATCTTTATGCTAGATTAATAACTGCAATGTAGTCACGAAGCGTCCATTTACCTCGTCCTCATTGCGAACACCCTTGGCACGAGAACACGAACACCCCCATTTCACCCCATCGGTGAGCCAACACCTCGATTTCGATATGCATAAGTACGACAAATTTCACATACCACAATGAGGTTAGAATAACATTTAATCTCATTCAGCCGGGGTTTCCCGTATTTCCAAAGTGAAGCTCAGGTTCAGTCCTGCAGACGTTCTCGATCTGTGTAATATGTAGATCAAGATAAGAACTTATCAGATTCTCTAGTGCACCATTTCGAAATCGCAAATCGCCAGACTTTGGCATGGGATAGAATCAGATTAGATTTGTCAAGATAATCATTATCTTATCCATCTATCATGTGACCGCACTGTGTGTCATGCGTCTCGTCATGCAATTTATCATGTGACTGCACGTGGCGTGTCATTCATTCCGTCATATGATCCGTCATGATGATACTTGCAGCATCGGGAAATATATGCTTAAGCATCTCATGATAAGGACCCTTTTTGAATTTTTTTACTGCCGGTTGATGATAAAATCGCAGATGTACTTGAGTATGTATGAGAACTCTGTGCTAGGTCAACTGTGAGCTCATATTAAACACATCTTCAATTCATTAATGCGGTCTTATATATTCAGCCATATGATCTTTGCTTCGCCTCTACAGTACCAACGATTCCCTATCGAGACATCAATTCTTGTGCATGCAGCATCGATCGCAGCGATTTTTTCCGTGTAATTAAATATAATTTCGGACCAGGTTCGCACAGGTTATGTAAAGTTAAGGAAGTTCACGGTTGCGTGGAAATTGCAAACATCCCCATCCAATTTTTTTTTACATTACTGATTTCAGTAATTCGTTTTTCAGCTCACCAAGACCTTCGCACAGAAACATAAAACTTGCAAATAAACGTTTGCCATTGTCGTTGTTTTCCAGCAGAATCAAAAGATTGGTTTATCACCCCGCAGGCCAAAGTGCCCAACCTATGTAATGCAAAATTATTACACGCTTGGTTTATGAATTCTGAACAGCTTCCAGGTTATACCTCTGTTCGCCTGTACACGTTGCCTATACAGTTCCAGAGTACCGGTACCACTCACAACGAGCTAAAAACAATAATCCTGTCCTCATGGCATTGAACTCAGAAAGGTGGTTAAAAAATGCAGATTAGAGGTCGTCCGTAGGTCATATCTTATTACATTTGAGCGACAACGGTCGTGTGGCATGCCGTAAGAACTCTCGGATAAATAGGCTTTTAAGTATTTGAGTATACTAAACGAGACAGCATTCCTATACGTGAGTATTTACGGTACCTATTTGCAAATAGAGTGCGCGGGTATAATCCACACGTGAAAAATATTGTATTCCATCTGCAATCTGTCAGGACAGATGCTACGCAGATACGCAGGATGGCATGGAGCAGATATGCAAGGATGCATATCCGGATTAGGAGGGCAGGAGAAGGTTGGTGGAACTCCCGGATTGGGAAGCGCCCCCCCGGATGGAGGAGATCATGTAGATAGAAAGGGAGCAGAGAGGAGGACTTGGAGGAATCATCATCATCTTCGTCTCCTCTATCCTGTGTCATAACTCCGTCCTCATAAATTCGGAACCCCCCACAGTCCGATTCCAGCACATCAGGTTGGTTTTTGTTCTTTCCACCGTTTCCGACAACATACAGGCCTAGAGATCGTATTTCCGACGTCGCATACGAAATAATTCCCTTGTAATGAACTGAATACATTATAAATCCAGTACTTGTGCTTGCGACATCATCAACACTTATTTTTGTTTGTGAAAGTACCAAATGTCACCGCGGAATAATATAAGAGTGGAGTGGAGTAGGCCACGGCAGTTATTCCAAATCCCGAGATTAAGCTGAGCTAGGAGCTGGCATGCGCGTTTAACCGGTACCTTACCTAAGGTACGGAGTGACTACAGATTAGAGTTTGTAAATCTCACGCTAGGTATCTGTACCTCGTCATTCAACTCATGACGTACACCAACACCGGTGACTGAGATGCGAATTTGGATCACTTCCCCCTGTAGGACAGTACATTGCGCTAGAGCACGAGTAGATCAAGCTACGAGTACGATTAACAATTAAATTACCTATCAACACTTCTGGTTTGTCATGGATTCTCGCCAAGGAAGATAACAAGCGTCTTTTTAACTTCCAGTCTGCAAGGCTGAGTTGTTATACTCCGGAGTCTCGTGCCCAGTTGCAATGTTAATTTAGCCGCCCGTTCCCGATATAGCTAAAGTACGTACTTGTCATGCCAAGCTTTGTAAGGTTTCGCGATGGCGACAGATCCCTTTAAGGCAGGGAATTATTACATAAAACTGAGATTAAAGTGGACTATGAGCGGTCTCCAAGACAACTTGCCAGAATACAAATAGTAAAGTACTGGTGCTCTTTACCTGAAGAGCTCAGAAAAGAAACTGGTCTCCACGTAAAAGCATAGCGAAAGTTTTCTGCCGAATGGCTCTTCTTCACGCCTGAGGACCTATAAGTACATATGTAGGTCTGTACTTGTATATCCGCAATCAGAAATACACATTATTGTTGCAGTGCTTCCGTATTAGTGTAGCATTTCAGGCGTCAACCCCCATGCGATATGCTGGCAAGCTTGATTTAAAGTAGGAAGTCCATGTGAGTTGTGTAGAAACCTGGCGCATATATTTTTCCCGAGTAAACCCTTGTCGGCGACACGAGCGAATATTCTGTGGTCGCATGGGGAATTTGGCAGCGACAATGATTTACTACATTGAGTAATTATTAGCCAGTGTTACCGAAGACCGAAAGAATTTCATCAATGTTCCACCTTGGAAAATTTAAAAGAGAAACCTTTTGTCATCATTTAATGCGACCTGGAACTTGGAAGGACGTGGGAGAAATGTTCAAGACCGTGTACGGATTACTCACAGTTTTAATGCGACATACTAGCTGGGAACGGAGGTTTTGCTGTCCACTCAACTGTTGCACACCGCCTTTCCTAGAGATCGTCGCGGGAGCGGGGAAAAGTCTTGCAAACTAGTCAGGGGGGGGGGGGGAGGGTACGCACGGAGCCGGAATTGGTATGTGTTTCTCACGTATTTCGGCGTTTAGCACAGACAGTATCCCCCCATGTCTAGCTTGCAGGACTTTCTGCCACTAACCAGTAACGACAACAACAACAATTGATCGCTGCACTTGGGGGGACGAGACTAGCACTTGGGAATGCGACGCCGCTGGGGAACCGTTGCACACCGCCTTTTGTAGACAACGACAACAATTGATCGCTGCACTTGGGAATGCGATTCTGGGGAACCGTTGCACACCGTCTTTTGTAGACAACGACAACAAATCAACAACGACTACCTTAGGTATGCCATTGGATGGGCACGAGACTACCATTGGATTTTTGTTTGGAATCCTACTAAAATTGGACTTTGTTAATATATATGCGACGTACGAGGGTCTGGGCACGAGTCTAATGCAACGTTAGTCCCGTGCCAGCCCCTCCTACGGAGGATGCGACGTACCCACTCCTACTTTCCAAATGTGGCTATGGAGAGTGAATTACCTGCTCCCATAATTATGCCACGAGTACCAGGTACGCTCAGCCTGAAGCACTTCGAATACCGGAGATGTATTTCCCTGGCACTTCGATCCTCATGCTCCACGCTCCACGCGACCCTGGCACCCTTGCCTGCATTGGTCGTTTCATAAGAATTGTCATTAGCGTCGTCGCACGAAACTAGCCCCAGCACTAGCCTCGACCCCAGCCCTAGTACTACCTACCTAGGTACCCCGCGGTTCGCAAATTCGACTACCGGCGTTAATGGCAATCTCGAATTCCCACACCTTTTGAAAGTCCCACCTGGCCATGGCAACAGTGTCTATTTCATGGCAATATTCAGTTGAATATATACAAAGACTATGTCAAAATTAAGAATTATGTTTGGGGACTTGGGAAAGATGAGCATAATCCAATAAACAAGCGCTCTTGAATTTTTTTTTAGAAATCCATTCATATTCTGAGGAGACACGTTTTGACAAGAACAGGTCTGTATTCTACTCTGTGTTGAGTAGAGTGAATACTTGACATTGAAAAGGTGTGGGAATTCTAGAAGTGCTGGGGGGTGGGGCTTCGCTGCCAGTAAAGCCGGTACACCGGATATCGTATCTGGGTAAATTGTGTTAATGTAGGGAAGGATCTTGAGAAGGGTAATGGAAGGTATTTCCTGGGAAATGGCGAGGGAGACCGGCAAGTATACCGAGTACCTCGTCCTCAGCGAGGGAGTCAGGCAAGTATACAGAGTACCTCGTCCGCATACTAAAAATGGTACCACAAATTCTGGTGAGGATGATCCACCGGTCAATTTAGCAGCCACGATTGATTTTGGTGAATGCAACTGTCCGTTGTTTGGAGAATATGCTTGTCTCAGATTCTGGCTGGGGGAGCTTTCTGACCGGACTTCGCGGCCGGTAAATCGATATTTTACTGGCTACTTTAATCATTCACCGATCCGCGTGTCCTTGCTGGGAGGGTCTTTGGCGCGAGGGGTGATGTCTCACTTTCGGTACTCGGCAGCGTTTTGTGGAGTAGGTTTGTCAGAGCAGCGGCAATAGGCAGTCGTGTTCTGGAGTAGTGACGTGCATGTCTGAGCATATTGAGTTAAGCATCGCCTCAACCGCATTTCGCCTTAGTCTGGCTCTTTTTCAAGCGCCTGGGACGAGGCTACCTCTTTTTCCGTATGTGTCACCGGGAAGGTCAGCACATTTGTGCGGATACCTCCACTCGTCACGGTATTCTGTCGCACATTAGGGGGATAGTCAGCCCATTGACCGAAAATGTTACAAGCATACGGCGATCGATCTTTGGCTGCCCAGTAGAGTTCTCTGCTACGTATCATGGCCATTCAGTTGACCATAGAATGTATTCTGATAGAGGGGGCTTGGTGTGATCATAATCTGTATATTCTGTACCTCGGAAGCCTAACAGCGGCATTACATGATGGTAAAACGATACCTGTTCGTACTCGATTTTTTGGGAGTTTGATGGCGGCATGGCTCCTCTGCTCCATTGTGAGGGAAAGAACTACAAACGTACCATGAGTTGTATCAACTTCGATCGGAATTATCCTCGGTGAGACTGAAACCATGACAATTGGTCTGATATTTCGGAAATGATGTTATACATTGTGTTTGGCATGTTTTGACTGCTAAGAGTACGTAAGTACCTAGGACTGATATCGTACTGCCGGTGAGTAACCCGGCATGGATAGGTAACAGCACCAAGACTAGAACATCGGCCCAATTCAGCGAGGAACTCTGGTTACATGGGCTACCATTGTTACGTCGACCCAGCGTCAACTCTGACCGTGTGCTATTCTTGGATTCAGGATTTTGTCATGATACTCAGACTACCTCGTCACCCCATACCCTTTGCCATTCTTGGGAATATTCAAGATGGATTGGGACGATGGATGAGGTTTTATAAGTAGACCACCGGCTCTGCATCTTGTCAAAATATTTCCATTCTCCATCACACCAACACCAAGCAATAGACATACCGACGCAGGCCGTCTTTCATTCAATTCTTCGCGATCGATAGTTCATTCGTTGACTCGACTCGACATTTTCCATTATTCATTTTCTCTATTCTTCCATTTCGCATTTATTCATTCGGTCCCAACTCTTTCAACATGCAGTTATTTACAATCTTCACCTCCCTGCTCCTCCTCCTCTTGCCACTGGCCGTACAAGCACAAATCGTTTCACTCTTTACATATATAGACTATGATCGGGAAGGCTATGTCATGTACGCTTTCCGCGGCAGCGTAGTTGTCACGCCTGCGAGCTCTGTGGATGCACAAATGATGGTCAACCTCGTCTTCCAGGCCGCACGGGACATGCAATCACAGGTCGACCAACTGCCATCACCCCAGCTGCAGCCGGCGGCCATGACAGCCTTCACTGACGGGAGCGGCACGGTCTGGTTCCACTCGTCCATCAAGGGCGCAGCCGCAAACACTCAGGCCCTGCGGGCCGCTCGCGTCATGACGGAGTCCGTTTACCAGGCTCTGAGGTGGTGCGAGGAGCAGGGCAGGGGCGGCCACGGCAACGACGGCAACTGCGGCGAGGTCGGCGTCGTCAACATGTGGATGCTGGAGACAGGCATGAACCGCGCAAACAGACACACATCGTGGATCGTGACGGTGCACGTGCCCCAGGACGGCCGCAACCCATACATCATCGCCCCTTGCGGCAACCCGGACATCCGCGGCTGCCAGGACTTCCTCCGCGGCGTCGGCCTCGGCAACCCGTCCTGCCAGATCACCCGCCGCGGCCTTCCCAGCGTCGCCCGCGGCTTTCCCAGCGTCGCCCGCGATGCGCGCGTCATGCGCCGCCAGGTCACCACCAAGAAGGCTGGCGCAGACACCACCAAGAAGACCGGCGCGGCCAAGCAGGCAGTCGTGGCGGCACCCGCAGGCACAGCCAAGAAGACTGCCGGCGCCGGCGCTGCGGCCGAGAAGCTGCCGCCAAAGAAGGGCAACAAGACCTTCAAGCCCGTCAAGGACGTCTTCAAGAAGGCTGCCGCGCTCAAAAAGATCCCGGCGGCGGTCAAGGTTGCCGCCAAGGACTTGCTCAATGTCTGGGGCCTCTCCGCATGCGAAAAGCCGGGGGCAAAGAAGGCGACCACCAAGGCGACCACCAAGGCGACAGGCTCGACAGGGGCTGCCGCTGGGGGGGCTGCCGCGAAGACCAAGCCAACAACGAAGTGCGTCCTTCCAAAGAAGCTCGATGCCAAGGGGGTGTGCAAGTAACGGAATTAAATTCCAGAGGCGCAGGCGGTTTTCATATTTTTTCTATAGATTCGGGTTCCCTTTTTTCTTCCTTTCCGGCATTCCCCCAAATCTCTTTGTATATATTTTCATTTCGCATGTCGCATAGCATTCGAGCATGTATTTCCCTCCCAAGCGGTGGAACTACCTACCTGGTATTTAGATAGAATTGGAATTCATAAGCAATTAACAAAAATTTCACTGTCTCTGCAATCATGTCGCGCCCAAGCTTACATTGCTATGTCGGCATGATCGATTATTATCGGGGGGGGGGGCAATGGGGTTGATCATAATGATATTTTTAGTCCGCATTAATATTAATTGTGCGGCATGATCTCCACAAAAGCCCATGTCGGCGCACTGTGCATTGCAAAACCTATTTCATAGTGAAACTTCCAAACGATACAATCCCGTAGGTACAAGATAAATTGCTCATCGCCGACGTAACAATAAGCATCTCACTCGTATCGAGCTTGGAAATTGGCTTCGGTAGTAAGCGCCGCGCTAATCATCCGGAATCATTAGCCGTCCTTGGCGAAACGTATCCGCTGTATGATCATTTAAGCGATAAGCCAATGGAAATTAAGAAATGAAGATGTACCATGTTGGATTACGTAGCGACTGGAGACGGTGTAACGACCTCTTGGCACCGCGCTTACTCTGAAGCGGTAATATATGCATAGATACTCGAGATATATTGCAATAAATTGAAGAAACAGGAATTGAATAAAGAAAGCACGCAGAAAAAGACGAAAACGCTAGAAACAGCAAGGAACGAGAAATTACCATGAAATCCACCAAAACTAGGTACAACCCTCAACTATCCCCCCCTCTTGCGCCGACCCCGCCTAGAGGAGCTCGGAATTGAGGCATCCGAGGCCTCGCAGGCCTTGCTCGATCTCGATACTATAGATGAGTTGATCAGTACGAACAAGCAGTTGCCACAGAGAAAATTACTCACCCCCCATCACAGCCAAAAATTCCCGCTCATGGGCCACATTTTCCATTTCAAACTCGTGTCAGCTGTTAGGACGAAGCCGTGACATGGATATCACACAGGGGAAGATGATGATTCTCCTAGTCATCCCATCTGCTCTACTATCTACCTTTTGATTTCCAGCCCTAAGGGCTTCTTCCTAATCCGGAAAGCCAACACCACTCTCCTCCTTACCAATCCGAAGGGGGATACACTTCCTCCACTATTTATCTGTATCCTCCCACATGCCTAGTCGTACATCATTATAACCTCCTGCAACTCCTCCCAAATGCAAATAAATACCAATAAGTATCGATGTTGATTAGTGGTCAGAAACGTGATCTTGCTCCAGATTCATGGGTTGATTTTTCATTCGTGAAGTTGAACATGTATACCGATGTATGTAATTGAAAACGTCATCAAAGCGGAGAGATTTTATTCCTAGGACTGCGCAAATACACACTACAGTCTTGACGATTTGAGAAAAAAAGGCATAATTCCAGCATGCATTGGAACAAGTGTAGCATTGATATTTCATTTCTTGACGATTATTACCTAGGGCGGAGAAAAGGATGTAGATATCAGTACCGTATTAATTGGCATATAAGATAGTACTAGATCATAAGACAGTATTCGGTTACAAGACAGTATCCTTTGGTGTAAAATGCATGTAAAAGGTATGTTTTTCAGGTCTCTTTGTACACTGAGTTTTATATAAGAATGCTGTCTTATGTGTCAATTACTACGGTAGTTGGCCACATGAATTTAGAAATATATCTGTTCTCATCTGAGCTCGCGGGAAACACACACACACTTGGTAACATATCATTAAAATGATAATTTCAGTTCGGTCAAACAGAGTTGGTATGGACGATTGCTTTCTTTCTCTAAAGCTGTAATGTGATGGATATCTATCAGCTTCACGGGGTCACCAGTCCCTCACAGGACACATACATACATTCCCTACTCGATGGGTGGAGGGCACAAATAGTTCGGTGGGCCAGCTAACCTGATTCTCTTGTAGAACGAAGTGACGATCAAGCATTTGGCAGCACTTGCAACGCAAACGTTGGCGTTGTTCCATTGAACCATCTCATTTCATCGAGTCCCAGTACATGGCAAGGCCTGACAACGCCTCCCTCCCCTAAAACGCATGTCACTAGCCATACAGAAAGAATTTATTAATTGCACACCGTGCTATGAGCTCAGGGTAATGGCGCTACAGCGACACACGGCATCGATTTGACCGGCGACGACAAATTGATCGACGATGCTAGTGTATCCCGCACGCCGATCGTCGCTGTAGCGGTAAACTACTCTGATGGGCTCTACCGTATTAACTGTAATTTTATGACCAACGCTAGCACAGGCTCACTTTACAAATTCGAGTCTGTGCTGCAATCGATTTGTCTCAAGACATGCTATTTGGAGTAATCAAACCTTGCCAGCGCAGGTTATAAAATTCCAGTTAATACAATAGATATCGTCGCCGCAACGCCTGCAATTCCAGCTCGACCATTGCTAATGTGCTTTGGCTGTCTTCACTATCACCATCCGCACATGGTCAAGGAAATAAATGCTTTGACACTTTGATATCAACCATCAGAGCACCCCACCTCACAGGATTGAATCCCACGCTGCGGCCACTCCGCTGGCGCTCAAAAACCGGAGGAACCTGCGTGGGAGAGAATGGAACGGCGTGGAGGAAACACGACTGCGTTAACAATAGGGCTCTTGAGAAACCATCGATGGGCTGTTCAGTAACCACATCGATTGAGGTGACCTTCGCCGGCCCATCAGAAACCATCCATAAAGTGACCATCGATTGAATGGTCCCCCCACTATTTCGAGCGAAGGGAGTTGGCAATCTAAGGTATGGTATGCCCAGACAATCTTGGAAGTGAAACAGCCTGAGCAGAGGTCTAATCTCCCAATCTGTGGGCCTACCGGCAAAGAAGTAGATGTGCTTCACTTTATCGGTACCATTGCTGCTGGATCTATAGCCACGTTAAATCTTATATCAAAGGAGAGCTATATATGACGATAAGAAAGGAGATGGTATTTATTACTTTCCAAAAAAAAGTCAATAAACAGCGTTGACGAGGGCCTGATCATGCCTTTCCCACATGCCAAAGCCCCCATCACGAGTTCCGTGGAGATCTGGAACTAAAAGTGAGCCAGCCACTCCCTGCAACTATTATATGATAATATTCATTGCTCATGGGTAATAATAAGCGGTGAAGCTGAAATCGACACATTTACTATATTGTAAGATTAACGTAGATTTCGTTAGCCTTTGCATATACATGACCACGAAGATAAGTGTGGGGAAGGGGGGTATTTAATGGACCAAAAGAACCACGAAAACAGACAGTCGTGTAGGTAGGTATTCGAATTCGAAAAGGGAGGGGAATCGGAGATGGATCTGATGTGAATTTAAATTCCGGATCCCAAGTTGAATGAAAACGTTGCTGTATTCATGTAGATCAGATCTTGACACCGACACATACATCGAAATCGCTTATTTTTAACGAAAATATTAGCCCATATATACCGTGCCAGAATTAATTCGCAAGGTACGTGATGCTGTAGGGGATTACTTAATAAAAAAGAAAAATCAAACAGACCTGTTTGAAAGATTGCAATTCGAAGGAGAGACTCATCAGAAAACTTGGCAGCTGAATATGAAATAAAATCCCTGGATTTTAAGCGAAAATGCTAGCCCATTGACAAATACATCTGTACGTACGCGGGAGTTCGGGGAAGACCTAACTTAACAATGAAAAAAACAACCAATCACCACTCGGCGAGGAATTCAATTTCGATGTGGAAATTTCTTGAGAATCCATCTGCTCATGAATTATATATAATCCCTCAGTTTGCAGCACAAAAAGGTTAGCCTATTCACATAAAGTTCAACGAATGAAAAGAGATCGGGTAAATTGAACCCCACAAAAAAATCAATACCCTTACAGGAATCCGGATTCGAAGGGGGCAACATCGAATTTTTTGACATCTAATGTGAATTAACGCGCTGAATTTAAACTAACTTTTTAGCGCATGTGTAACGTACAGTAGCAGTACAAGACCTTGTGACCTATTTTGCTTATGCCTATCACCACGACATCGGTCTCGGACCTTTGTACATCAACTATATGGGAAGAAGGTTCAGGGGACAATGGTGCCTTACCCGTGAAAAAATCCAAGTAATGAAACTTCTGGATAACATGAATAGGGCGATCGATAATCGCAGGAATTGACATCGAGACCTTCACTAAGATCCTTTCACGAAAAAGAAATATTAGCTCATACGTTTGACCACTGACATGGTGCATCGGGGACAATAAACCAGCCAGAACAGCTGACTAAATGAACCTCGTGGAAAATTCGAAAAAAATATAATAAATCTATGATGGAATATGAGAAAATAGCTTATACCTCCGATTAGCACTAGTGGTACTGACATGGTGAAGCAGGGGACCACTACTTAACCTACCAGGCAAACAATCCGCCCCACCAACGCTTGTGAAATTCTTTCAATGGGCGATCGAAAATCGATACCGGAGGAGTTTGACATGGCGGGAGAAATGATGAAATTTGTATTCAACAAATGAGGTATTAGCTTATAGTTACGTCTGAGTACTAACATGGCGAGTCAGGGGGCCACTATACACCTGCCAGCCAATTATGTCACCTCGCCAGCACTCGTAAAAAATTGAAATGGCGATGAGATTCGATATCGAGGGCATTGTCGCGGGATATATGAAAAGAAATACTAGCTTATGAGTCTGAGCACTGACTGAAATGGTGAATCCGGGGGTTACATACCTGCCAAAGGTACACCACCAAACTAGCATTCATGGAAAATTGCAAATAAATTGGCGATCGATCAGTCATCGAAAGAATTGATATCTCGGGACTTATCCTAATATCTGTGATCAAAAAAGAAGGACTAGAGTATACGTCCATGTAGCACCGACATGGCGAGTCATACACCCACCAGCCAAAGCCAAACAACAAACCCTACCCTCGTAGAACATCGAATATATGGCGATCAATCATCGGCGGAATTTGACATCGCGGGATAGAATACTAAGATTTATTTTTGAACAATTCAGCAGTAGCACATATACGTCCCAGTCCTGACATGGTGAATCAGGGGAATACATACATACCTATGTACGTACATAAGTTACCAGCCAAAGCACACGGCCAGATCACCACTCGCGCAAAAAAATCGCAATGTAAAAAGGACGACGTATCATCGGAGGAATTGGATTCAGGGTAATGAATGGCGCTGAAGCGACACCCGGGGGCACGGCATATCGCTGTGGGGACTTTCACTCGAATTTGTTTTGGAAAAAACAAAAACCAAAAACCAAAAACAAAAGTCCTCATAAGCTTACATGCATTCAGAATAGTACTGACTGACGTAGTAAATCCCGGGAACACAAACCACAGACAGACAAAAACAAGCGACCTTTATAACCAACCAAAACTCGTGGAAAAATCGAAAGAAAGCGATTGATAATCAGAGGAATTGAACGTCGAAAACATACACTCTAATCTAGATCTGTCATCATGCAAGGGGGAGATATTAATTAGCATTATACGTCCCAGAACTAGTGTGGACAAATCTGTCGAATCAGGGCGATATATACATACCGGCAAAAATCACAAAATTAAAACCAACACTTGTAGAAAAACCGAAACATTTAAAGGCGGTCGATCACGGACGAATTGTCGGCGGGACATATATATACTATACACAAAACTTGGGAAAAGAGATATTAGCTTATACTTTTGTTTTTGATAATGAGTACTGAAATGTACATACCTGTGAATGAATGGGCCACATATCATTCAAACCACCGACCAATGTCTACGACAATTGTAAGAAAATCGAAAAAATGCGATCGATCATCTCGGATGAATTGACGGCAGTCCCGGAGCTTCACTCTAATAATTATCTGGGTTCCAACAACAGAAATATTAGCCTTATACGTACGTCCCAGTACTACAAATAGCTAGTGCATACATAGCTATCGAATCAGGGCAGCAATACATACATACCGGCAAAAACACACGACCAAATCAACACCCATATGAATGGAAAACGGAAAAGGGCGATTGATCGTGGAAGAATTGTTCGTAGGACATATACTAAAATCCTCATTGAAAAATAGAAAAATTAGTCAATGAATCCGACTGAGTACGGACATGGTGAAATCTTGACAAGGGATCACATACCTACCTAACCTTCCAAAGCACACCCACCCACCACCACTCGCCGAGAGCTGCAACTAAAAGAAGGGCAATCAATTCGAAATGGGAGGAATAAGTATTGACATCACCTAGGTAGGATGCACATACACCATACGCAAAACAAACCATATCATATCATTAGCTTCCTTTCGCCCGAGTAACGGAAATATGTTGAATCGGGAGGGGGGTCATATATACCAGCTTAAACAAAACGAGGAATGACTGTTACAGTTAACCACCACCACTCTCCGAAACTCGAAAAGGGGGCGACCGATTATCTATCGAAAGAAGTGACGTCAGGACTTACCCAGCTTTCGTCTCATGTGTCGGCGGGTGTGGTGAAGAACGCTCCTTTCTCTTAGAAACTTCCGATTGCGGGACCAAAGTAGCTTTCTTTGGTTTTCTGGCCGATTCTGCCCCTTTTGTTGAGGGTGGGACCGGTGTTGTTGGTTCGGTTGAGGACTTCTTTCTTTTCAACACTTTCATAACGTCAGGTGTTGGGGGAGGGTCCTCGGCCTCCGCTTCTGGAAGGGCTTCTGCAGAGCCTATGGACTCCGTAGAAGATTCCTCTTCATTCTCAGTTGTGGGGAGTGCCATACCCCCCGCTTTACCCCTAGAGGGGATGGCGGCTTGAGCCTTCACTGCCGTGGCCAAAGGTTTTCCCCTTGGGGCAGGACTAGCTACAGTTACGGAGGACCTCTTTCTTCTCGACACCTTCACAACGTCAGGTGTTGGGGGAGGGTCCTCAACCTCCGCTTCTGGAAGCGCTTCCACAGAGTCTGTAGACTCCGTAGAAGATTCCTCTTCATTATTGGTTGTGGGGAATCAGGATGGCCGTGTTGTACTGTGCCTTGGACATGTTTGGCTTCGGTCAATCTGGCAGGCCGGCGGTTGTCCGTCCATAGGGCGGGCTCCTCCAGGGTTGCGATGTAGCGGCTCCTCTTGCGGGATGGTGATGGACATTACATTTGCCCCGTCTGTGGTCGTTTGCGGGCTGGCTAAATGTTGTGAGGAATAGAAAACCGGGATTAGGTAGTAGTTAGCATTGATATCGTCCATCATACGGGAATGACTCGGTGGGGTGATACTTACGTGCAATAATGAAACGAGCAAGCCAACACTCAATATCAACTCAAAAATCGGCACCGAGGGAGGGATACATGGGTGGGTTAGGACGCGGAGCGATGGAAGAAGAGAGGGGAGGTAGTGGGGAGACGGTTGAGCAATAGGTGGACATGCAGAGAGGAATATTGGGGATGAGATATTGACGAGAGATGGTGCCAAACAGGGAAGGGTGAAGAGAAAAGAAAAGGGAAGGGGGAGGGAGGAGACGGTGGGCTGTTGACGATAATGAACGATGGCAGAAAGACAAGGGAGGAATTTGTCTGCGTTTGGTATCGACTGTGCAAAGAGAAACGGGGTATAGTGGGGGAGGGAAGGAGTGACATTGAGAGCGGATAACATGGAAAATATTGGCAGGGGGGAAGTAAACAGGGTAGTGATGGCGGAGGATAGGGGTGTGCAAGTGAAGGAAAGTAAAGGGAAGGAATGATGAACTGGGGAGTGCGGAAGGGGACAGGTAATGGGGAAGGGAAAGGAGGAATATGGGGAAGGTTAAGCGAAGTGGAAGGGCAGATGGTAGGGACGAAGACGGGGACAGGGAAGCGGCGGAGAAGGGAAGGGAAGGGAAGGGGAAGGGAAGGGTCGGGATAGGGGGATAAGGGCATGGGAAAGGGAACAGACGGGGAAGGGGAAGGGGAGGGGGAGGGGAAGGGGAAGGGGAAGAAACAAGAAAAAAACACCAAAACAAAAACAAAAAAACAAACTCGCAAAAACCAACAAAACAAAACCCAAACGCCAAACGCCAAAAGCAAACCCGCAAAACCAACAAAAACAAACCCAAACGCCAAACGCCAAAAAGCAGACCCAAAAAGCAGACCCAAACGCCAAAACGCCGAAAAAACAAAACAAAAAGGAAAGTGGAGCTGGGGCGGGGTATGGTGGATTTTTCCCTAACCAATCCCTTTCACCGCCAACTCTCTTTTTTTTAATTTTAAGAGAAAAACAAAGGAAAAGAAAAGGAAGAAATGGAAGGTTGGTGTGGGGCATGGTGGATTTTTCCCAAACCAATCCCTTTCACCGCCAACTCCCTTTTTTTTAATTTTAAGAGAAAAACAAATGAAAAGAAAAGGAAGAAAAGGAAGGTTTGTGTGGGGTGGGGTATCCGTGGATGACCCTTTCACCTCCAACACCGTTTTTTTATATTTTTTTTTTTGACAAAGGAAATGAAAAATGTGAAGGAAGAGGATATATCTGAGGCCCTTTGGTTAGCTCACCCTCCGGTCCTCCAAGAGATGCTCTAGACCGCATCTCCGCTGCCGTGTACCATTGTATTGGTAATTATACAAGACTCACGTCTCCCAACAGTCCCCCAGCCGGTGGATGGCATGAACCTCCCTGCAGTAGAGATTCGTACCATCGCGGCTGGGATCCAGATGGAGGAACGTGGTCCTGTGGGCGGTCAGATCATGCCCACAAGCAGCAGCGCCAAACACGGGATTGAATGGGATGGCTTGGATGGCCATTATGTGGAGGATAGGCAAACGCGGAGTGGCGGAAGCCGGATCTTTGAGTGGCGGAGAGGGAAATTGTCATCGTTGTGCGGGCCGCCGGGGGTGACGGGCTTGACGGGGTTGGATGGGCTGGCAGGGCTCGTGCTCATGGTGGATCTGCTCGCACTGGTGGTTAGCCTGCTGTGTGGGGAGGAAAGAGGGGGGGGGGGGGAATTGGGTACCTTCTGCCAGGGCAATGGGGTGCCTTGTGGATTGTCCGTGACGATTTGCGATGAGCGATGGCCTTGGCTGAAAATTGAGCACCCCGGAGATAATTCTTCTCCGTTTGGGCTGGCGTGATGTACACCACCGAACGTGAACATGGTTGGCTGCCTGGAATTTGTAAAGGCGAATTTTTCCGGGGCCGGATGCAGAATAGGCCAGTGGGGTTTGTGGTGTGCAGGCGGAATGGCGAACAGGACCTGAACGATGGGTGACGTGTTGACATGGTGCTGTCTTCAATACCTGCAAAGGTGCGATGGATGACTACCGATGCGGAATATGATTAGCACATGGAATTATAAGAGAATCATTAGACGGAGTGAAGGAAGCTTACCAGCCACAGCACATAAACCCATAGTTTCCAATTCCAAAGGAGATAGATGTAAACCCCAAGTCATCTCATGCGGTTGGTGATCCGGAGGAAGCAATTACCAGGAACAATAATGCCGTGAACCAAGAACCAGGAGCCTGATGGAGAGGCAAGGAGGAGATGACCGTTATACACGGTGCCTGCGGAGGGAAAGCTTGACATACATCACCTGCGCAGTCTCGTGGTGCCGGGTGGAATGGGCCGCCGTATTGCTGGTCCTGTCGATGACTGCTCGGGTGGGGAAGCCGATGTCTTCATCCAGAACGGGACCGGGGACGCTCCCAGGGCCGGCAGTTGACTTGAGCTGTTGGGTGGCCATGGATTGTGCCTCCTGGATGCGTAGATTCGGGGGGGGCAAGGGTGGAGCCGTGGGGCCGGGGGCGGATAGGGTGGCGGCGCGCCTACAAAGATAATTTGACATATGTGTTGCGGGTTGAGAGTGTAGGGGTTCTTTGGATTTGGCGGGGCGGGTGGGCATGGTGTTGTGTTTGTGTGTGTGCCAATGCAATAATGTCTAATAATGCAGTAATATCTGATGATGCAGGAATGTCTGACCGGAGACGGCGGAGGGAAAGCTTGACGTACATCACCTGCGCTGTCGTGGTGCCGGAAGAGTCGTGGGGGCCGATGTGTGCATCCGAGGCGGCAAAGGGGGGGGCATGGTCTTTCGTTCGCGGCGGCGGCGGAGGGAAAGGTTGACGTACATCACCTGCGCCGTCATATTGCCGGAAGTGTAAACCATGATTGCCGGGAGCATCCAAACAAACAAAGGCCGGGGGGGGGGGGGGCGGAGGAAGTACCCAGGGGGGGGGAAAGGCCCAAAGGCAAACAACCGGGAAAAAGAAGATCAACGGCATTGATGACCGAGATCATGACTGCCGTCCATTGGACTGTCGCAGTATCGGAGGTGCCTTCCACGGGGGGGTAAGCCGCTTCGGGACACCGATGAAAGAAGATCACCGGACTGTGCCGAGATCTAGCTGCCGCCCGTAGGTCTGTCACAGCTTTGACTGCCGCCCATTTGGCTGTCGCAGTTACGGAGGTGCCGTCCACGGGGGGGTAAGCCGCTTCAGGACACCGATGAAAGAAGATCACCGGACTGTGCCGAGATCTAGCTGCCGCCCGAAGGTCTGTCACAGCTTTACTGCCGTCCATTGGACTGTCGCAGTTACGGATGGTGCCATCCACGGGGGGGTAAGCCGCTTCAGGACACCGATGAAAGAAGATCAACGGCATTAATGACCGCGATCTAGCTGCCGCCCGTAGGTCTGTCACAGCTTCTGACTGCCGCCCATTTGGCTGACGCAGTAGTGAAAGAAAACTCATGCCCTTCGCACAAGAAAGAAAAGACCATTAGTCTTTTACATTTTTTCCGATATTCCCAGCCGGGGACGGGGGGTGGGGGGGGGTGCCGATGGCGAGATGTGAAAACCGAAAACCGAAAACCGAAGAAGAAAACTTATGCCCTCCGCAATAAGAAAGAAGAACTCGTGGTTCGAGCTTTTTTTTCGATTCCCGGGACGTGGGGGTGCTGATTCCGTATACCAAAGCAGATATTGCGCATCATCCTTCCTTCCGGGAAAAAGCAAACAAAAAAAAAATCCAACGCATTTTTTGTATGTTTGTGGCCACAGCCCCTGCAGGAGTTCGCCCTCCCCGGTAGGCCAGGGGATGTGACCTTTTCAACAACAGAGAATCAAAAGAATCAACTCAGTAGCAAAAGAGATGGAAGGAAGGATGATGGCAACCAGGAGCAAAAGCGAATGCCTAGAGAGATTGGAGAATATATGTTAGCGATGGACTTGTTGAAGCGGGATGGAGAGGGAGGCAAAGATACTCACAATAACACAACAAATCAGCAACGGTGTTTGCCGAGGCGCATACACCACTCACCACAACCGCGACGCCTAAATCCTCCAGCGCGGAGAAGGAGAGCCTGGGCTCAGATCGCTCCCCTTTGCTGGGGATAGGCTCGACAGCTTGGTGCGAGGTGAAGCCACCTCCTGCTCGACTTGCAACTTTCCGGCCCTGCTCAAGCTCGCAGAAGTATCCTTCATGAACCTGGGATCCCTCACCTTCCTCGCATCCGCCTCCTTGTCGAAGCTGCCCGAGAGCGAGCTGTGGCAACGAGGGGGCGGAGTGCTGGGGCGGCTCGGGCCGTCGTTTCCACGGATATTGATGCACGATGCCCGGTGCCGAAGAGTCCGAGCCACCCCAGGGAGTGCTCGGACTTGCTGCTGCACGGGGTCCTCCACCAACTCCACCCGGATGACGGGCACAGGCACTGGGTCGGAAAACGTCAGCATGGGGAACACCATATGGAGTTTTCGGGGATTCTAAATATACATACCAGCAAGGGTTGCAAGCTGCAAGGGCCACCCCAGCTTTCCCCGCTCTAGCGCTGCTGCAGCCTCTGCCGGTCCAAATGACCTTGTCGCCCGCCGGCGCCGCTCAACAGATTCAACAACACTGCCAGCCAGGAGCCGATCGTACTCTTCCGCATGTGCTTCCGCCTGGGCAAGTGCTGTCGGTGCATGCCAGATGTTGTAATACTGCTCTTCTTCCTTGACGCCGGGAATCCTGGTGTTGACCTCTTCAAGCTCCGTAAGCGCGGAGTTCATCGTCCCGAAGTCTCTGTCGATCCTGGCCTCGTGGTCCCGCTGGCGCACGGTCACGTAAGTCTCCCCCCCAAGGAACCGTCGTGGCGGTGAAACGTCGGCAATCACAACAGGCTTCTCAAGTTGGGCCATTGCCTTCTCCAACCCGGAAAGATTGAACCCTTGCTCGTAAGTTGCAAATGTACCGTCCGAGTCCGAGTCATCCGAATAATATGGAAGTATAATAGCCTGGCATCCCCGAGTGACCATTTCCGGAAGTAGAATCGCCTGGCATCCCCGTGAGACCATCTCCACCACGGCCAAGGCATCCATCTGGGTGCCAGCGGATACTGGCCCTTCCCCAACCCATCTCTCAGACACAGTAGTAACAGACAAGATCTCCGAAAATCCAAGCGCCGAGGCTTCCGTCTGGGTGCCGGCAGAGACCGACCCTTCCCCAAACCATCTCACAGATAAAGTAAACCCAAACCATCTCACAGATAGAGTAAAACACAACATCTCAAAACACTCCGCCGCGATCCACTCAATGATCATAACAAACAAGATCTCCGACAACTCCGCCAACATCCATTCAAAAACAATCAGACACAAGAACTCAAAACACTCCGCCGCGATCCACTCCGACACAACCACACACAGGATCTCCTAAAGCCCGAGCGCCACGGAATCCGTCTGGGTGCCAGTGGAGACTGACCCTTCCCCAGACGCTCTTTCAACCTTCGCCGCAATCCACCCAGACCCAATCCAGATGATATACACGCTGATAACGAACTGCAGAATAAAGATCACCCCCCCCAGGATGTCGTACTCCTCGTCGTATCGGCGGTGTGGATACATCGTTGGATAAGCGTCGAGGGCGCCAATGCCGTGAGCAAAGGCGGGGCTGCCAGGAGGATGAGCAGCAACGAGGCCGTGGCTGCCTGGCTGAGCAGCAACGGGACCGTTGGGCCCCCTCTCGGTGTCGTCGGACTTGATATTGTCGGCTTCCGGTTGGGCGTCTTCGTAGACCACCTCGAATGGGTCGCAGACAGGCCAGACGATGAGGCGAGCAGACGTAGCGAAAACTGGGGTATCGTCGACCGGAGGAACCGAGTACACAATTTCGAAGAGATCGCAAGAAGGTTGCACGGGAGAGGCCGGGTGTGAGGAGGACTTTTCGACAGGAGGAACCGAGTACACAATCTCAAAGAGATTGCAAATCGGTTGCACGGGAGGGGAGGAGGACTTGTCGACAGGTGGGAAAGCGTATACACTTTCAAACCGGTCACAGAATGGCTGGACCGGGGCCGAGAAGGAGAAGACTGGGGACTTTTTGACAGGAGGAAGGATGTAGATCGCTTCGCACTTGTCCGAGAACGGTGCGGGGCTCATGAATGCTGGGCAGGGGACTGGCAGGTAGAGGGCAGAAGGGGCTGCGAGGTGGGCAAACTCGCTGATGGTGGGGAATAGAGGGAGAACCGCTCCAATTCCAGTGACGTCGTGCCCAACAAGGGCGAGATAAATCATCATGACCGCCTGGTAGGCGAACATGATGTTAACGAAATACATCGTTGGGAGGAGGAAAGGTGAATAGGTGGAAAGGTGATTTTTTTCGGTATGTTGCAGTGTCGTTAATTGAGACTGGGGATACTGAACGTGAGATGGGATGAGAGAAGAGAAGAAAGGAAGAAAGGAACGAGGGAGAGGGGGGGGAGGGGGGGTTTTTATACCCTTCCTTGGGTCGGGCCAAGACTTTCTGCGAGCGATTCCGGTTTGTGGGCAGGAAAATTTCGTACGGGACCTGGGGGGCGTGGGATGCAAGGGAGCAGTGGGCCACCAAGGTACAATGTCGTGCTCGGGTGCCCACAATGAGATTTCTGTTCGGCGATTGATTGAAATTTTTTTCCAGGTGGAGGTAGCCTGGAGGCAGATGGGGGAATTCCGCATTGACCCGAGCCCAAAAACAGGGTCAACCGGGTGATTCTCTGCTGGCGAAGGAGTTCACACCTAGGGACGAGGCTAGGGTTCTCGTGTTGTGTGGTCAATGGCAGTGGGAATATTAATAGAGGGGTTCGGAGTCGGTCTGTCATGTTCTCGTGCCCCAGCCGAGACATGGGCGTACACCCACATGTTGATTGTCATTGTCAACACTGCGCAACAGCGACGTCTGACATTTTGACGTTGATAATTATCATTGCCCACATACATTCGTTGGTTGTGTTCCTGTCACATCAACTCAACTCTCCGCGAATTGGGTGAGGTGGGGTGGGGCGGCTCGAGACTGGGGTGGGGTACCCTCGTGTGTCCTCGCGTGTCGCGTGCACGCGTTGCCGGGGTCGCGAAGCATCCACAGGCGGAATCCCCCGGATCGCCCTGCATCGCTAGCGCGATCGCCGGAGAGTTTTTTCACTCATGTCGCCGGAATTTTTTTTAAGAGTACTCGTTACTGACAGAAAGTCTTGCACAAGACATATCCGTGCGAAGGCCTGTGCCAGGGGGTAAACACATACAAAATCATCATTCGCACAGACTTTTGACCCCCCGGTCTTGTGCAGGACTTTCTGTCAGTAACGAGTAGGGACAATTGACTGGGGTTGAATAAAAAGCCTTGTCTGTAGCGGCGGCGAAACCAGGCTACGGCGGCGATCAGCGGGTGCGCAGGGAGGGACGTGCGCCCACCCACCCCGGGCGCTCTCGCTACCGTGCACTGATCGGCACGAGGTAGGCTAGGTACCTGGTAGGTTATCTTGACCTCACACACACTCATCTTTATTTAAACGATGGCTATTCAAAATAAATTCTGAATAAATTTAAACCATTGGAGATCCACGAATCCATGAATTCTCCGATGGTGTAGGGGGGATCTTCAATGAACATGCACGCGGATGCACGTGTGGGTGGCTACCATTGAACTGTGGGGTAATGGGCGTGGTGTGCTGGTGAACCTTGCGAGCCAACCACGCCACGCAACTTTATGCAAGGCGCCTGGAGGCGTCGACACCTTGTTGTTGCATGGAGAGCTCTAAATAAACGCACGCATGTAGGTATTCATTCATGCACCACCCCGCAAGGTTATTGTTGTTGTTCGCTTGGCGTGGGTGATCTGAATGGGCTGATCGGCTCGGTACTGCATGCATGCATGCATGGCGTCATCGTCGCGTCGCGAGTAACGACGAACACGAGGGGTACGCGTTTGGCCCCCCGCCGGTGGGCGGGGTGGGGTAGTGGGATGATTTGGTGGGGGAGGTGCGAGCTGGTGGAAGGCTGAGGATGGGGGAGCGGATGGGAAGGAGGACAGGGAAGTGGGAGGAGGGTACGAGCCTCGATACGACCGAGACTGGGGGAGAGAGCTGGGTCGTTCTCGGGGGCTGGGTAGGACATCGTTGGGAAATGCCGTTAGGCTGTTCAAGTTCCCAGCTCACGGCGAAAGGTAGTTCCACAATGCAAGTGGCTGAAGAATAATGTAAATTAAAAGACACATGAATTGTGAATACATAAATGTGATCAAAAAGTAAAATATAAACAAGTAGACATGCTGCAATCACCCAGAGCACCCGATCACAGGATAACGAAAAACTCGTTACCCTGATGTTTGATTGATAGAGGGAGCGGGGATTCGAGGATGCGATGGAAACGGACACATCTTTTCTCGCGGGACACATCACAAGCCGAGCCGGGGTGTTTCTCCGGTTATAAGCATATCGTTGGGGACCGGAGGTTTTATGCTTATAACGAATTTTATGCTTATATCGAATATGCTGTATTCGCAGATTAATATTTCGTACCATTTTGTACCTAAATAATTAGGTACTAGCTTATTGATCATGATAAGAGCCTGTACATGTGTTGGGTTGAGTTGAACATGGTGGGTTAGTGTTTTTTCGGAAATTCATCTGATTTTCAACAATATTGCCTAATAGAGTAAAAAAATTATCTCTCGTTAAAATCGCCAAGAAAGAGGGCGGCGTTGCACACCATGCTATCGTTAAAAGCTACCTAGCCTGGTTGTACACGTGGTTATAAGCATATATATTTGAAAAATATTGATGCATAGGTATGTAAATGAGTGAATTACCCTTATTTTGTATGGGGGCCCCACCAGAGCATGTATTCTTATTACAAATATTTATGTTTCATAACGGGTATGCTTATATATAACGGGAGTATGTAATCTGTATTCATGGACACGATATCTAGGGCATCATGATCATGGCACCGCTTAAGCTTGCAGATAACACTCTCGTTCGAATTCCCTCCGCATGATCTCCTGCTCCAAAAAGATCCACGAGAAGATTATTTTATCCCTACAATCGAAACGGATACTGTACATGGAATTAATGTCATGTTCTCGATGTGTACTTGCAAATGTAAGATTATTCGAGCTCAATTATATACCAGGTAGGTAGGTATTTAAGATATATAAATCTTTATAAGCTGATAAGTATAATCAATTTTCCACAAATGGTGAACAAGTACAGATGACTGAGCTCCCCGTTATAAGCATACCCCATATAAGCATATTTTCGTCATAAACATACACTACTCCCGGACGAAACCGAGTATTCTTGTCTTTTTTTTCTTAATTAATTGTCCACTGGCATACAATTCCAGCAATCGATATACCGCTGTCTCTTCCTCGTAATACGGCTAAACGTATCTCCTCCAGCACGAACTTCCTAGGAAACAAATCAACCCGTCTCTGATGTTTGCGTATGATTTGATATGCGTTCGTTTAGTTTTCGTAAATGGTGATGTGCGCACATGGGGGCTCTGCGGCAAAATAGTGCGGCTCCGCGCTTGCGTGCATCGCCCCCCGCATCCGCTCCGTACTGTGACGCACGGCTTCAAGCGCGGCTGCCAAGCCCTGGGGATCCAAATAAACAAAAACACAAAGCATGAGATCCGCGTCAACATAGTGGATCCGGATATGTTTCATGAGAACAATATCAATAACTTTTAACAGTGTCGCACCATGTTTGGTACCTCCAACCTCTGCACGCACACACAACCCTTCCTATCGGCACCGTGAAATTGACGAAATCCGCAAACATCCATGCCAGACGAGAAAGCAGCGACAACAGGCTGTCGATGGATGGAAGCTGACCTCACCGCCATGGCCGAGTTGACACAGATGACGAGATGTACATCCCTTCATCCCATATCGACACCCTCTACCATATGCACCGAGTGGCCGACAACTCACCGGCGCTCGCCAGCCAGAATCCAGAGATTTCTCCGCGAGACGGATGCCTCCGCGCCCCACACTTGGAACCTATACTCCCCACCTTCGAGGACCAAACAACTCCCCGGAAATTCTCAACTTCTGAAACTTCGCATCTTGCCTTGTTCCCGCCTTTTCACCCCCATCACATTGAAATTGCATCCAGAGACCTCCACGCAACCTTAGAGACCTTCAACGAACATCGATGGAATCCGAGTCTTACCTGTCGCGGGGGAACCCCCCCATCCCCCTCCCTGCCCTTGATCTGGATTCCACGTCCGCTTGCTAGTTACTTGAGGGTCTCACTCGATCGCACATCTAGGACCCGAAACGTTCACCAACGCACCACAATTTGCATCACAACTAACTACCCGACCGAAAATTACCGACGAAATCATATATTATCTGAATCCCTCGAGTTCGACTCAGATAATCTGTAACCATCTACGAACTCCCCAGCGATGCGTACTGATCCACAGCGTCCCAATTATCCCCGTACCCAGCCCCTCGAAGAGCGCTGAAGGCCATGTGTAATGGATCTCCACCCTCGGAATCTCGGTGCATGCAGGAGTGGGAGCCGACCCTCACACAAAGGCCTGCTATTACCAAATAGTGGTGCCCTTCAGTCTTTCGGGAGTGCTGGGGGGGATCGGTGATGCCTGGGAGTGCTGCTAGCCGTCGTGAGGAGTGAGAAAGGTTGTGTGTGCCAGTGATTACACAGGATGGTTGCAATGCTCCACTAGCGGATCAGACTCGTGCGACGACAATGACATCCATCATCTACACCTCTTTTGACCTCGCGCCAGGCAAGATTCGCTGGATCGAATCTAAGGTATCCGAATTTCCTCTCACTGAGCCAATACATGTGGGGGATGTGGTGTGTGGAAGGGGTCGCCTACTAGGCAGTGATCCTTCTGCTAAACGAGCGAAGGCTAACATCGCCCCCAGTAACGAAGGCTACCAGAGCTGACCTGGATCTCTTCCCAACTTTCCCCTCCGACTATCATTTGTAAATTTCACACTCCATGATGACATCTCGATCCACTTACGCTCGCCATATGCCACCAATTTCTTTCGCTCTACCACGAGTTCTTTCGCAGCTCCCGGATATACACTTCCTCCTTCTGCACAAGACTACTCCCTTCCACCCCCACTTCCGTTCTGAATTCGAGGCTGCCGTTCACCACGATTGGACCCCCTCCATCTCCTACCTCACCGACACACCATCTGTCAAGTTTCATCCGAGGCCGTCGAGAATACAGCAAAGGAGATCATTACTCCCGATGCGACGTACATTCGACCTCACACCGCCCCGCTATCGGCCCAAGGCTGCTACCGATTTTATGGATTTCTTCCCGACTGCTGTTTCTCACCCGCGCGCCAACTCTGGAGTCCCATGTTTGACTGGTAAGACGGCCACGGTAAAGGGAGCCTCCATTTATCATTTTGCTGTCAAACATTCCCAAACATCCTACACATCTGGCCTCAAGTCAACTCCATGAATGCCAGGGGAAGGGAACGAAAGCAAAAATATCAATACTGAATCGATCGCTAATCAGCAACAGCCGTTGAGATATACCACACCCCAACCTAATCACCTACGGGCCACACCCCAGATGCTATTTCTTCTATCTTTGTGAAGCGGGATTCCGCCTCCCTGTGTATCTAGATTGCATCCCCTGAGAACATGTCTTTCGCAATGGCAATCTTATGTCTCGAGAATAGTACACAACAGCATACTGTTCCCATAGCACGGATTATCTGCCGGTACAAGCGAGGAGATACCCCCGGGGATGGGATGGGAACGAGACTAGGATGATACGTGTCAAACCTCCTCCTCCCTTGGACAAGGCGCAAAACTCGAAGCGTCATAGGAGGCTGTGCCGGTCGATCCGTCTTGAAGGGATCGATGCAAAATCTGCAACCAAACACACCCTTATACCAATGCCACAGATGTACCGAACTGGCTGAGCACGAAGCACCCCCCCCTTCCACTCCACCGGCAATCTAACATCCGCCTCGAGGACATGGCAGGGATGGATCAATTGAAAGGATGGCTGTCTGAGGAGGACTAAAGATCAGCGCAGAAGATATAGAGGGTGCCATACCTTACGCACCTGAGGTTGGGTTTAATCCATGTCTATTTTCCCCCATGCGACAAGGCAGTTATACAAACCTAGCCTCATTTCCGACAAACCCCACATCTGCCCTTGATCGAGGCCAACTTGCCATCCCCCATCTGTTTGCACACTGTCACTCCTTCTCCAGGCTATCCTTCTCTGCGCAGATCCTCTTTCCGATACATACCCATTATCTCCATATACCCCCTCCAGCCCCCGCCCCTCCCATCGACATCGCCTCTCTCTGTTTCTTTTTCTTCCAACACACATCGTCGCAAAAGCTGCGCGCTAGCGACTACAGCAGTCCTTGATTGACGCGGAATACATCACGCCTCGGTACACACAACAACAACAACAAACATCCCGCCGGCTCCACATTTGTGAGGAGTACTTGGAGGGTATCACCCACCTCTCAACATCAATATCGCTTTACTCCGCTTACCTAGCCATCAGCCACGACACCTCCTGAAGTGCAGATCCCACCTTGCCCCCAAGGATTCAACAATGACCTCCATGGCCCAAAATGAGAGCATCCTTGGTCAATTTACAGTTGTGAAGTGAGCTCAATCCATCACCCTAATGTCTCTATTGCTCTAGTCTCATTCCAGCTACTCAACGCTCGGACATCCGATAGTATCACTTGTTTCATGTCTTCGGTTGTCGCAGAGATTGAAGGAACCCTGCCTTCATCTCTTTGCGACAAGGTCAAATTCAAAGGAGCAAGAAAGGAAGGCGCAAAGGGGGGAGAGCTGATAGATAGGGAGGGTTTGATATGATAGCACTTCTTGCTCGTGCGGAGGAAACTGGTGACATCTTGAGCTTGGGAATACACCGGGAAGGTATGTATGGGCTTACCAATACCCCACAATGCACTGAACTCAACGTCTCATAAGCTCAACAGTTTTGACTCGGACATCAGCGCTTGAACAGGATCTGCAGCTAATTGTCATGAGGGACGTCATTGCCAGGAAATTATGCCGAGCAGGCACGCCATCACCAAATGCAGCTGGCAGATGGAGGGACAACATAAGAATGGCTGTGATTAAGCGGTAGTGTTTGTTTTTGTTTTTAAGTGATGAGGGTTGCAATGCTGACTTTCTTTGGCCTGAATTCGTGGTGCCGGGTGTCCCCCTCATCGGGAGTTGAGCGACAACTTCCTGCATAACCTCAACTGAACCACCTCCGCCGATAACTACACAACCTATCACAAAATAAACAACAACTTGGAATCCAAGGTGACCACATTCCACGACCGGTATACACTTTTGGATAAGTAGGAAAGACACTTCCAGAGGTCCCACAGGAGATGAGGAGGTTCGCAGGGAACTACACCGTCTCCACACTTGGGCATGGGGGTATCAATGCTGGGTGCTAAATCTCCGTATTTTGGGGGGAAGTGACTGACATGAATTCACACTGCAGGGGAAAAGAGGAGTTCATGAGGACCAAGCTAATTGATCTGAAGCTACAACCCCACCGTGTCGTCAGAAGAAATTTTGTGCTCCACTGTCGCATCATGAGCCATATCTGATACCTGCCTCCATCAGGGGAAAGCATCTAGCGAGTTACTTATGGATCGGGCAACCTTTTGCAAACACAATATCTAGAATTCTTTTGCCTTTTGAGAGATCCAAATCTACACTCCGCTAAACATAACTTTTTTCATGAATTTCTAAAAATGTTTTTCAGCAAGTATTCCACAAATAGATTTCAAGAGAAATACTGCTGTGAGAGATGCTGCGGTTACCTAGAGCACCCGATTACAGGATCACGGAAAACTTGTTCCACTGATGTCGATGGATAGCACAAATGAGCATTTCCTTTGGGAGATTCCAAGGGGCGATGATTGGACTTTGGAAGTTTTTTTCCTAATAAATGGATTACTTCCATCCCAAGGATTTACTCTCGGAGATGAATATCTTCATGCCTTGCGTGCGGGATTCCCGGAGGTTGTGATCATGGCAATGGGGCGGTGGCAGTTCATGTCAATTCACTTGGGATCTGTAAAGTGGTGTTCAAGTTGACTGATTGCCATGGACAAGTGCGGAGGGCGGATGTGGAAGTTTGGGGGGATGGGGCATATTACTTAGGCAGGGATGGCATTTGGGAAGACCCTCTTCTAGATTGTGAAGTGGGAGAGACAACTGCCGGATAAAGAGGGAGCAGGCCGAGGAAGAAGAATGTAGTTTCGTGAAGAATGGGAAGACCGATAAGTAAAATGGAGAGTAGGAATAGCTCGCCTCCCCTCTAATCATCATCACGGTGCAGTAATTAAGTTACATCTCTCAGACTCCGTCCACTGCCTCCATCACTCTCCTGATTTTGATATTCACTTTTCCGTGCTACTCACTGCACTCCTGCAATTTTTTCGTGTATTCAACGCTCATCGAAGCTTTTAAAGCCTTCCAATGTCAACATGTATTTTTCAGAATGTATTTTTTATCAAACGAGTAAATGCCTCGGCACGAATCGAATATACATGCATGATACGATCCTGCCTACCTAAGCCTCAGGTACCTAGGTATTTTTAAACTTTGTTTGCATATTTTCATGCATGCCAATTCCGCCCCACGTCTCAACGATACAATCAATACATATATTAGCAAATGAGCATATGGGATCCCACATGTCATGTGCGCAGGGGAACAGTTTCTGTAACCGCAACCCTACCGCTGCCACGTATGCGACGTCGCTTGACGTCACCTGCAGCGCTAGCGCGCATCCGACGCGTCCAGCGCGCGCGGCGCGCAACAACATCAACAAACAATACGTGGAAGAATTTTCGCCACCGCTGGGTGGGGCATCGGCCGCCGTGAAGGACCCAAGCCTTATGGAAGCAACCTCGCACATCACGACTTCACAACACGGCATCATTTCACCCTTCACCATCTCGCAGTACTCCATCACCGCCTTCACGCACTCAATCCCGCCAGGCCCCATTCCCCCCAACTCACATCCCCCTCCGTTCCGCTTTTCACACTCAGCCACTGCGCACATTACAATACAAAGATCCTTTCACCCGGCCTTTACACTGAATCCGAAGTGCGCCCTCCGTAGTTCATCGACGCCTTAGGCCTTGCTCACCTTGCGAGAGATCTTGCCACCCACGGCCACCAATTTCACTGCTCTCTACTACTTCAGTGAATCGGCAATCCCCCAAATTTTCTCGTGGCACCACTACCGGTACTATTATTCTGCTCCAACGAGCGCCTCCAAAGCGCGCCTCCTGCTTGCCTCGACCAGCCTCACCAAGTTCTGCCTGGCCTTCCGCCAACATTCGCGATCCCCGGAGAACAAAAGTTGAATCCGCATCGCAGACCCACTGTGAGGCGGAGACTTCAACACATTAGGCATTGGGAGGGCAGCATCGCACTTACGACCCCGCCGATTGATCCATCCCCCACCGGACACCTGCAATTTCCCAGAACTGTTAGCATTGCCGAATCATGCCCCCCCCCCCCCCACCCCCTCATCACATGCATATCCGATCCATCTTATTCCGCCAGCCCCAGGATGCAATAATAGTTAAGGAAAAGGATAACCTCCAAGAAGCTCCTCTTCCCTCTTTTCCGATGTCCATCACACTCTGCACTTCCGATTACACACAACCCCTCCGCTCTAAACTGCGCCAACCACTCACTTTCTCCGATTGACTTCAATTCCGAACAGAGTGCCTCATGCAGCCGCCTTCGCGCCCGACCACCACCTCCCACGTTGGAAGGCACACGAACCAAGTACCCACTGCTGCCTGCAATTCGGTGATGATGATAGACCTCCGGTTATCACTAGCTCATGAAAGGACCTACAGCTCTAGTATCCAGCCTCCTATATCTACAGGCTTGCTCGTCACCTCTGGGACCTAGTGAGGCCTCCCACTGCCTGAAAATGTGGCTTGGATCTAGTGCATAAGAGACGGGGCATCGTCACATCGAGAAAGAGGGTAATTCCGGAGAGGTACTGCTACCTTCCCCTTCCCAACCTAAGGGCATCCTTTGAACCCTAATCCATTACGAGAGGAATCCACACCTTTGTACTCCAAAAGAGCAACGACGAAACACGGCTCCAATCCTGATCACAGCAGCCAGGGACTATGAGAATGAAGGATATAATAATAAGACTACATCGCGATAACCAATAGCAGCCAGCAAAGAAGATGCGTCAATAAGGGACGTCAAGGAATGCAAGGAAGGCCAATCTCTGTCCTTCAGCTACGCCACAGGATGTGTTTTGGGATTACGACGGAATCGGAATATCAAGATCTCAGAGGTGGCAAACACACCCTCCAATTCCGATACCCACCCCTTCGCCAATCATTCAATCACTGAAGGATATAAGAGGAACCAGGCATCAGACTGATATCGCATGGAATAATCTCAAAGGCGCCCAAGTACGGAGGAACCGCAATGCCTGGCAGTGCTGGAGGAGCACGAGGCAGAGGACGACTGCAGTGGCTAAGATGGGAAAGCGGATGACAATGGCAAAGGCCAGCAGCCGCACCAACAACCAGAGGGGGGGCAGGAGGAGGGGGGCCGGTGTTGGCGGCGGCGGGAAGCGACGATCTGCAAGGCGCTGGCCAGGCTGGCCAGGGGTACAAGGAGGAGGAAGAGGTGAAGGCTTCGGAGATGGCCAAAGTAGAGCGAGAGCAGCGGGAGCCTGAGTGTGCAGAGCGAGAGTGGGCGGAGCGGGCGCGGGAAGACGTCGAGTCTCGCTCATCCCCAGGGCAGGCTCCCCCTCCCACCAGGCTAGGGTACATCAACCAAAATATTTACTTAGAAGGTTGACAACATTTCATAGGTAGCATAAATATTGCCAACGGAGTCCGATTGAGCCGTGGTTTCGAATTTGAAGGAAATGACTAGGTTGGAGAGAGGATTACCTAGTCTAGATGTCCTCCAGAGGAGGGTGTGAGCAACAGCCAATCCAGATAGCATGACGGAAGAGACTTCGGATTTAAAGCGGAGGTTTGGCGATGGTAGTCCGCGGCGAGAGGGAAGGGGGACAGAGAGCTCCACACTCCGGTATACCTTCACGCCATGGTGTGTCGGCTTGACCATGCCATCAGCACTCCTCCGAATGGCCCCCAATCTAGCATAGAATTTAGTCTTACCCTACCTCCAAATAGCTGGACAGGCAAGGGAGAGCGTGCTGTTCAGTTGGACTGGAAGAAGGAGTAGTTTATCTAAGCATCATAGTGGCCATCATTGCTATAATATTAAAGGAGAATTAATACTTTCTCCAAAGCCCGTTGGATGCATATGGTCACTCCAATCGATGCTTTCATTAATTAATCATGATGCTTTCTCTAGAGCCTGCAGGCTCCTACTTAAGCGCCTCTTCGCTGCGCTTCGGAGGGTGTCGCAGTATAAACACCACGTGCACAGGTTGCGATTTTTAACAGCAAGATTAGAACTTGAGAGATGGTCTAGTTTCTACGCTCCAAATATTGTGGCAAACGATTTCCTCAAGGCAGTCTTGTTTCCTCCATGCAGTTTTATTGCTTCCCACGCGGTCGCCTTTGGCTTTGCGCGCCACCAGAGCTGGCGGCGGCGGCGTGGGAGTGAATCCCGCGATTTAGAGTACTGGGGTGCAATGATGATATCTTGAAGTCAAAGCACCAAAAAATACGTCCAAATATCAAAGCACAGTCAAAGCACTGCACCACTCTTTTCTATAAGCAGGAAAACGTTGAATCAGGAAAAACTGCCTAGGCAAGCCACAAAATCCTTCAGTATATATATTGATGAAGCCTGTGTGACACCCAGTGCCATGCCCATGTCCCGTCTCCTTGCCTGTAACATCATCCGTGATGAATTTAATTTCATTTGCAAAACGTGAGTGCCGATATCGCGATGTGGGTTAGGAAATGTACACTTTACAAGTTCTGCATACCACTGCTTCTGACCCGCATGAATTGTGTACCCATTTGCCATAGATGGAGATAAACCCCCTTCTCCCCCGGAGGACACTCCACAGACTTGATACTGGCACTTTCTCCCAAATTCTAGCACGCGGTCCAGGAAAATTCACCTTTGTATATATGCCTTCGAGCTCCATCTGCAGAGATGTTTGTGTCGATCCCATGGGTTCTGGCCCTTCCCTCGGAGTATGGTCCATCCTCCGTGCCGACTCCGCATCCACTGCACCCATGGGTGATGTAGACGCCCAAGCCTCTGCCATTGGGGCTGCACACAAGGCATGGTGCCTGGAGACTCAAACGAGGCTTTTGTATGAATTGGCATATAAGACAGCACTCGGTTATAAGACAGTATTGGATTACAAGACAGTATGCTTTGATGTAAAATGGGTTAAAAAGGTATGTTTTTCAAAGCGGTTCTGACACCGACATTGGTATAAGGCCACAGTCTTATATGCCAATTGCTACGGTGCTCCGAGACTGGGCGCACACGATGCCAACCAAGTCTAGCATACAATTGGCACTACTTGACCTACTACCCGTATTATGTATGAAAAGACTATGGTGCATTAGCGCTTTTTATCTAGTCATATGGCCGTTGATTCCTACTATTGCAACGTGCGACGGGACTTGCCGAGTAGGATGGACTGCGTCCACTTGCCATCCTAAGCTTCAAGTCTCCGAGCTTCATCTGCGGTGGGGGACGCGGGTTCAACGGGATATATACCACCGATCATGAAATTACATGTCGCAATTTTCCTTTTTCAATTTTTTTTTTTGTTGATTGCACAGGCGCTACATAAAAGAAAGTACATTGAGCGATCAGCCAACTCTGCCCGTTTTTCCTTGCCAATTTCAAGATACATACCAAGTACGTTATCTAGGTAAATAGCCTCGTACCCCCACGCCCGAGGTTCTCGTAGATACTTGGGTATTGTATTGTATACTTTATTCTGATTGTGAAGAACGATGTTTCAAATACGAAGGATGTATAATTCACGGCAAACGTCGATCTCTACCCGATATGAATTAAACACATTGATACTTTTAGCAGCACCAGCACATGTATATTCCACACGTTGATACCGTCCCTGTCCCTGGGGGTGAACTGGTTGGGTATTTGTCGGGCGAAGCCTAGCCCCTCCCACTCCACACTCCCTTTGCACTCGAAACTGGCCGTTACCAGCATCCCCCCCCCCCCGCCTAGCCTTCCGCCTTCCGCTTCATCTCCTCTTCTTACCCATGCCACTGGCTCCAGGATGATTATCACCCCCACCGCTCATGATCATTCCCGGTTTCCTTGCATTCGATCGGCACGCAAAACCCGGGAACGAACACTCGAAAAAAACGGTTTTTTGTGAATCTTAAACCCGCCCGCGCAAAGGCTTATCTCGCCCCATTTCCTTGATTTTGGATTTTCAGCCGGATCATACTATGCTGCAAAGGTACCTCTCGTTATAAGCATAAATCCGCTATAAGCATAGAATGTCCACTAGTCCCAACGATATGCTTATAACGGGAGTGGGCAGCTTGAGTAATTCTAATTTCGCGGTAGGTGTGGTAGGCGTTGATTTAACATCTCCTTGTGTGTAAATGCGAGTGACCCTCCCCACTGCCTCGCCTTCTTTCGCTTCATAAAGATCTTCAAATCCCGAGCCGAGCGGCTTGTCTGCCGCCCCACGCATTGATGTGTCTGTCAAGGGTGGGTGCCACATGGGCCAGCGGATTCGCTTACCCTAGACCCACCCACGGACGAAAGCGAGACACTACACTAGGTAGGTAGGTAGGTAGATGAGTGGCTTGATTGTATGAGGTTAATCTGACGTCGCTTCTTCGATGGTGAATATTTATTTTTTTTTCGATTCCTTTGATTATTTGAGGTTTTGAGGCAGGGGATAACCTTATGGAGCATAATAAGGATAGGTTAATTATAAACATGTCATACATGTCGACCTGCAATTTACAGGCAATATGATATCATAACACCAGTTCTTCTTATAATTAGCCCAATAACTTGATGCGGAAGTGCCATGCAGGTATTAAGCGTGATTTGAGAATATATATATTTGAATTCTTTCTTTGTTCTCTGTACTTTATGTCCTCAAGAATAATAGCTATGGGACCAAGGGTTTTATTGTTTAGAAAATGTACAGTTAGTTCACAGCTACTCGAAAAAGATGTATTTACAATAATCGAAAAATCTCGGGAGAAAATGGGCACTAGTTCAGGGTAACCATCCGAACGAGAATGATTATAATTCCGTAACTCTTCCACAAAGAAATTTTTTTAAAAAAATGGATCGACCCAGGATTGACTGGGAGCCGGATCGTAGTAACACCATCGATTGATATCTACATCCCCCGTCTGCAAAACCGCAATTGTTTTTTGAAGGTTAGATTCTAGGGTGGGGGGGGTGGGGTGGGAGGTGGGGGCCTGGCGTGGAGAGAGAGTATTGGTAAGTCGATAATAATTTGAAAATGTTTCTCTGATTTTATTGCGAAAATATTGATGGGCCCGATCCCCGTAAAACGGTTACCCTGAACTATTGCCTATTTTTTCACGAATTTTCGAGGTTTATGGAAGGTTGATTTTTGATGATGAGGAGAGGTCGAAGAACTTAGGGCGGCCTCTATGGGGCCTATCGCCAAGTTAATTGGCTTGTGGAAATTTATTTCGGAATTCCAAGGAAACAAATCGTGCGGGTTACGTATACCCCGAAATTTAGCGCTAGCTCCACATCATGCGAGGATTTTCGTTACCGAAAAAAAGGGAGACCAAACTTCAGGGTAACCCCGAGCCCGGAAAACTCTCCTATCATGTCTTGATCTAGATGGCATATATGTGGGTTGGTTCATAGTGCACTATATCCTCGACCTGTCTCCAGTGGGACTGGGGCTCATGACTACCATATTTTGGAAAAAAACCCTCATTCTTTGTAATATTTAGATACTATATGAACTTGCACACACAAGAGGACGATATAAACGCCCTCCCCCCAAACTATCCACTAGCATAAAACAATTAAACCCTGAAAACTCCTATACATAGTACCTCCCGGAAACTGTGAGAAATACGAAGCCTGGGAGACGGCCGGCTCAGCACCCTCCTTGACGCTATCCATGAAGACCATGCCTACCTGAGGCGTTGGAAGGTAAAAAATAGGCTGCACCAATGGGCAAGGCAATTTGGCCTTGGTCCTCAATTCCCAGAAGCGGATGTACCCCCCTCCCCAGCTCTCCGCGGCAATCCATACCCCTCCACTTCGTTTGTACTGTATTCTCATCCATCGTGTGGGAAAGTCGCTTCTTCCCATGTCATCACTTCCGAGGGCTACACAGGATCGGTTAGCATCATCGACAGGCCCCCGCTCACCTCATGCATAACATGGGGAGCAGCTGAGCTCAATGCCCCTTGAGCTTTCCGAGGTGATTGTGTCAAACCTTTGAGGGATCGAGTCACATGGGATTGGCGTGTGAGTCGATCCCTCACTTTCACGGCGCGACTGTTCGAACCATCTTCCGTAACCTCCGGGGATGTGTGTTGATGTTTCCGTGAGCAATCAGTAATCCCCTTCAGGCTATGGAGAGCGTTCGGACTTGGTTGGTTGAGCGGTAGGGGCTTGGTTAGCTACGTACGCGGTTCAGACAGAGACAACGAAGTTCGATATTGCAGATGTCACCCATCCCTCCCACCCCCTCTCCTCCGGAACAGAAAAAAAGTGCCTTCTCCCGATCACATAACTCCCGCTCTACACCATGCCCAATAGCCGAGGCCGTTAGGGCGGGAAAGCTGGATAGATGATGTTTCGGAGTGATTGCGGGAATATCGCAGTCAGCGCAGATGAATTGTTGATCTGGCACGTGGGTTCGAAAACTTTGATGAATGGAGGTAAGGTGTGGATGGGTGGTGATACTTGATAGTACCGGAGGAGAAGCGGAGGTGACGACGGATTTAGGTTATAGCGGCTGAGCGGAGTAATAAGGAAGGGTTGAAGTGGGGTAGTAGTTGCAGAGTGTGTGCCGATATGAATTATCCTAACATGGCGCCAGCTGAAGACTTCAGAGTGTCGCTCATTTCCGATGTATCAAGTAGAGCACATGATGATGTCGTGATAGTGCTCCGACCGAGGGGGGGGGACGCAGGTTTGGCACCCGGTGGAGAGCACGATGGAAAAGATGAATAGCAGACTCGCGCCCAGAATGACCCTCTGGTCGCATCGGGGATTGTGAAGGGTTGCACGTGGACTTGAGGACTGTCAAAGCCATTAACAGTTGTCGTGGTCGAGAGCTAGTCTGGTGTCGAGAGCAGGCGGGATGGGGGTAGTGGTAGCGGCGAGTCGAGGTAGCAGTTGTCGAGACCACAACAAACAACACCAGCGACCGCTGGCTCCATCGGGCGCTCGCGCCTGGCTGCATATGCGCGCATTACGTCAAACTCGGCGCTAGCGGCGAAAGTTTCCGCTCCTTTGTTTTTCCGGTTCCGTCGGTCGATGATCTCGGTTGCCAGCGAGAAGATCGCCGCAATTAAACCAGACTACCTATTCAATTGCTGCAACGGATAAAGATTCTTTCCGAAGTGTATTTCATCATACTGGTAATTAAATTTAATTAAAATTATCGAAACTAAATTTATATATTCCATTTAATCGCATGTTTCATCTTTTGGTAATCGTTGAGTGTAAGAGAATGATGACAGCGAGAGAATGATCTCAGTTCAATGAATGATTCAGATTGAGGCCACTAAGCATCCCCATTCCTATGCGTCTAAGTAGAATTTAATCAATATGATGTTGACCGGTACCCCACGTGCACATGATTTCAGTTTTATTTTTGTAAATATTCATGTGGTGATGCCCACCTGCGGTATAAAGGACAAGGTGAAGGTATATTTGCATCTGCGACCATAGACTGAAGAACACGAGGCATCCCGTCCGCTCTGCCATATCTAAGCTTCAGATCGCCAGGCTAGTACTACGGTGGGTGACCACGTGGGAATCCCTGGTGTCGCAGGCAGGTAAACAATATTCTTTTGTCTTTTGTTACATTATTTTTCCGCATTTCTTTTTCGCAGGGGTTGCGGAGTAACATTCCGTAATTGATAGGTCTTGTGTGGCAAATAGAGGTGTATGGTCGTAGAGACTATCCTCATTTATCATCCTCTGCCTCTGAACGGCTGCGAAGATGAGCTTGTAGATCTCCACCCGCGATCCCTTCCCTTTTTAATCCAAATATGTACTTCTCTTACTTGTTTGTGCCATTGACTTGGGGCTGACCCCTAAAGTTTGAAGAAGTGGGGTCTCGTGCCTAGCGGAGTCCGTGAAGTCAACTCCGCCAAATATGGCAAGCCATGGTAATACGATGGATAACGATTGTGGATCCCCGAGCATCGCAGAATGTTGTTAAATACACCCACAGGTGCCTCTCGGGATTCAAATGGTTGTGTTTTCTCCGGTGCTTGCTTCTCTCTCACTTCCCAATCCGGAAGGAAGCAGCCAACCACTTCCTCGGAACGACACACTCCCCGTTTCTCAATCCTGATCACGGCACCTCATCCTTCTTTATCTTGTATTCGAGGGTAGACCCGTCCAGTTTGAGGAGGGGAACGATATGAGAATCACTCTTCCTCCATCTCCTCGGGTTGAAGCGCGTTCGCCAGTACCGGAGGTGTATAGGGAGATGAAAATGCAGCGAACAATGAGCGGATGTAGGCGCTATGTTTACGGCCGGAGGAGGGGGCACGGGTACTGCACGCCTATCAATATTTCTCAAACACCTAGTCTCATGATATTTCTCGACGTCTTGGTATATCCTTTGGAGGATTACGTAGTGTGCGATATGTCTTGGTTTGTTTGCCATGCGAAGAGGATGTTGCGGGGAAAGTTGCGATAAATATATATGGCTGCTGTGATGTGCCTCGGAGGTAGGTATGCGCCGGAATATATCAAATCCACGTCCAGGTAGGTCTCCGGAGGGCAGCACCTGATTATGCAAAGATGTAAAGGTTAAGGGGCTTCCCGTGTGTTTTTTCCACATCAAGAAGTGGGGTCGGTGCTTGTGGGTGGTGGTGGGGATGTGTTGCGGCGGCGGAGAGTGAACCGTATAGACAGATAATATATCTTGTTTCGGCGCACATGCGACCGAGATCGTTTAGAGTCGTGCCCATCGTCCCGGAAAATGATGAGGCTGGCAAGGGTAAGGCAGGCGACAGTTCATCACAGGGCACACACGCCATTGGCGGAGCCGGGATTGAGATTGCGGGGGTTTGGTCGTGCACGTGTCGAAGAATTGAGGAAGTGTTGCTGTCGATTCAGCAGATGGGAGGGGGGTGGCTGATATCTTTTGAATGAAGTTGAGGAATTCAGCTGGAATACCTACGATGCTGTTTGGTGATGCAAATGATGCGGGTAATGTCGGACTCTGAGGGACAGCAAATAGGGATTGTCGTGCGAGCACATCCTATGTTGAGGGTAAAAAACGTTTGAAGGCGTACGGAGGACACAGGGTATTCAGGCCATTAAATGACATGAATACTGCCGTTCATGAATTCTGCCTTCCGCGATCACAACACCTGTTAGGCGAGCGTAAATTTGAAGCTGCTATCATTTTGTGCCCGCGGTACTCAAAGAGGGCGGGTCAATGATATCGGAAGTGGTGGAATCAGTATAATCATTCGTCCTCCAGGGGAGGCAGCTGCCGATGTTAAGTTGTCTTGGGCATCCCCCTCACGTTATGTGGAGGTTGAGGTGCACTCCTTTCCGGTATGGAATGCTGGGCGCCATACGCCATCAATCTTGGATCCCACGAGGAGAGAAGCTTTGAGGGCGCCGTGAGGGGAAGATACTCGGGTAGTATTGCATGGGATATATTAACGTCGCTGTCAATGATTGCGGTGAATGGGTAGCGTGTAGTGATCTGTGAGTCGAAAGAGTGATTGTAGTGTTTTCGTCGAGATGCTGAGGAGGAGAGGCAGTCTCGAGAGCGGGTCCTTGTGATGTTCGAGACTGATGTGAAGTCATGAAAGAAAAGAAAGTAGCTGTACCACTACGAGGTAAGTAGCTCTCTCAGTTAGCTGCGTTGAGCATGCGCCTAAGAATTCCGCCCATGGGAACACACCGACACCGAGAGGGCGTGTTGTTTGTTGTGTTGTGGCACCCCCCATCAAGTGAGCCGCACGGGTCTTCGCTGGCTGAGTGCAGAATGCTTTCTCCGCTGCTTTTTCGCTGTGGACTGAGAAATTCAGGGTGAGAGACGTGGGCGGGTCCTAATCTCAGAAGGGTCGCAACTCTGGTTTGCAATTGGTGATGATAAATTTCTCGCCGCGCCTTTGTGTCGCCGTGCCGTGGTCTCGTAGGATGGGTGCGTCTGTCCTGTTGGAGAACGCAATGCGCACTCAGCAGTAGCAGACAAAGCGAAGTCAAAGCTGTTGGAGAACGCAATGCGCACTCAGCAGTAGCAGACAAAGCGAAGTCAAAGCTGGTATGGCGGTCACAAGAATGGGGTACTGTGGTGCTGTTGTGCTGTCGCCATCCCGCACCTAGACCCGTGCTGTTTTGTTGTGCCCACAGACGTGGCAACTCCCGGAGGCTGAAAGTTCACGTGCTCCACACCCGGAAATGCACCCGAGTTGCATATGCACGCATCAAGCATATGATCTATGCAAGATAAGGCATTATCAGATTCTCTAGCGTGCCAGTAGGTCTTTGGGCGCAAAAAAATCACCGGATGCTCTCAAAACACTTCCCTTACCCATAACGTGACACCTCCCCCACGGATTCTGTTACTTATTTTTTTCCCTGAATGCCCACAAATATCTCTATCGAATTCCCCTTCCCCCCCCAGAACCTCTGCGAAACTTTCGAAAGTTGGTTTATGGCTACAGAGGTCTCATTTTGAGGAGGCGAGATTCTGCTGTTGACTGGAAATTGGTCGCAGGATCGTGGGGACGTCAATGAGACATGGACCAGGGGATAGCCCTACTTTGTTAATCCCTCCCTGCATTCCCGAAATTGAAATGCTTCCTGGTCCTCGATTCCAGCCTCCTATCACCCCGGCAAACGGCAGGAGACTCGACTTTCTTGCTTTGTGCCACGACAACGTATCCGATCATATCCAGCTGGCCTGCTTGGAACGTACCCAGTCATCCCCTGAACGAGTGTCCTTCCGGACAGCAATCGCATGCCCAATACCCGGGGTATCGGCCTATTTCTGCAAAAGCTTTTCCTCCGTCTGTAAAATGGACACAGTCCCGTAGGTAAAATGGACACAGTCCCGTGTGACATCCATCAACTCATGACGACCTTCATAGTGTTCCCACAGACAATGGCAATGGTGCTGTTTGGAATGGCTGGTATGGAGTTTGATAATATGACCTCCAGTATTTGTTATTAATTTTCGTTGTTATGTGCAACTGCATCTAAATCTCGAAACTGGGTCATGTCCAGATCATAATTGACTCCCTTTAATATTCCCTGGGAAGCGAGATCGCAGGAGTGAATGAGTACCTAGGTTTGACTGGGGCATCGCATTATATATAACAGAGACAAGGACTTGTATTCATTGGTCGATGCATTCTGTGTAGGTAAATTGGTGACCTATCGAATCCCGATTGTGGTGTTGACTAGTACACATGTATCAAGATCCTGGCACAGTTTCAAACATCATGAATGGGGAAAAAACCGAGACCGGAGGATAGTGAGCTAACGGCCTGCATTCGACTTGTTGTCTTCCCCCCCACAGTTGCAATATCCTTGAAGCGATATATTGATCAACATATCCCTTTCCTGCATCAGAATGTCAGAGGGGGGGGTGGAAAGGATTGCACGAATATTCCCAAATGGGAACATTCCATTCCTGCAGATGCTTTTTACCTATATGTATCTCAGGGTTTGTGTTATTGTCCTCGAGTTTCAATGTGGAGGCACCATCTCCTCCTTCCGTACCTCCGAACCCTGGAACCCACGAATCTTCGAATTCAAACCTTCGAACCTCCGGAACGTCTAATTCTCCGAATCAAGGTAGTTATTTCTATATTTGACGGCAATCAGTTGAGGCTGAATGAGGTTGTAATTAGGATTCCGATGTGGTTGCCGGTCCGAATGGGTGGGTTCACTTCCAGATCAACAGAAATAGCGAGGTAACTTCCGGATGGGCCTCTCCAGGATGGGTGAGAGGCCCTCAGGGTTGGAAAGGATTTACTGCTGAATTCGTATGCGGGAATTGCAGCAGACTTTGGGGAAAGAATCGGAAGTCAGGGTGATAGTAACCTGAAGAGTTCGGAGGATATAGATCATCACAACCCACCATCTGCGCATCCATAGTCCGCAGTTTCCCTCTCCTATTCCTCGGGGTCTTACGGGAAGTGTCGCGCGCGCGAGGTTGCTCTAAGATTAATATCGCATGGGTGTCGCAGCGTGCATGGAGATATATCAGGAGGCCATACCGAGGGGAGGGGTCCTTCTATGTTGCTGTCGAGGTTGTTGTGGTGTCTGTAATTGCAAAAGGAGTGAGTGGTTATTCGGGGTGGTCGCAAGTACATGTGGAGAAGGAGTGGGGGGACGGTTTATGCGCACATCTTAGTACCTGCATATGATTCATGCAAGATACAGTTTTATCAGGCTCAGGAACCGCACCCACACCTACCGTCGATACAAATTTATCAAAGCACGGCAATACCGTCACCACGGCCTTTCAACTCTCCAGGTGCAACAACACGACCCTGCCACAGCTTCGAAGGGACTTCGACGACGAGCTTCATGTCCGTTGAGCAAGCGCCACAGGAAATGCGTGTACCGGGAGGCTGGAGACAGGCAGGGTGGGTGGCGCCGTCACCCCTCCACCCGGGGAAGGTGCTTTGGGCAGAGGGGGTGGAGAGGACGATATAGGAGAGGATGGTTGGGGAGAAAGGGAATGATAGTACACGGCATGTGAACGGAAATGAACGTCGATAGGACAGGCAGCACTCACTTCCTCCTACACTGCAGCACCTCGGATGGATTGCGGGGGCTTTCTCGGGACCGGGGCGGAGGTCTCTCGGGGAACGTTGGGCCGTATGTATTCACATCTTCTTGGTGGGCCATGTGTGTTCAAGTTAAGGCAAAAAGACAGCAAGCCCCATGACAATACATCCCCAACACACGCAATACGGAAGGGAACTTATTGCAGGAAGGAACATTAGCCCTGGGCATCAATCTCCGCTTTGTTCCCACGGGGAGTTGGTATTCTCAACTCCTGTCATCAGTTGTCTCACTGCGTAACTCTCTCGAACTTAATAATATACCATTTCATCAAATCCGACAGTTCGATGCAACAATATACCAGCGCCCATACCCCATTGCCGGAATCTTCATTTGCAATCTTTCTTTTTGCTCTCCAAAAAAACAAATCACAGCAACATCGGACTTGCAGCGCTTCATTTAGACATACAGCCATTGGGCCTCGGAGGACAGCCATGTGAGGATGTGTCAATTGCCGGTTGATCGACACGGCCAATGCAGGGTCGAATATATCCCTCGTCAGTAATACAAACAATAATCTCATACTTTCAAAATTACACCACCGTCCTCCGCATTTGAATGGGCGATGGAGATACCCTCTGTACTCGCTGGAACATGGAGCGAAAACAGAACATCAACCTGTCCTGATTTAATCCGCAGACAGCCAGCACTGACAACATTTAAGGATGCGGTATCGAATACATATTGGAATGTAATTTCTCTGAACGATTCCGCAAGATGTCACATTTGGCAATAGTTCAAACGATCGAGCAAGATTTTTGGGTAATTTGACGCACAGGGCTATTGATGAGTGGGCTAGACGAAGGAGCAGGAGGAACACACAGTCATACGAAGAGAGCACGGCATTCACAAAACATTTCCGAGACATTGAAAGTGGTACTAATAAATGGAATTTAAAGGACAGGCGACGATCCCCCCCCCACCGCACAACGAAGGAAAGAAAATATGCTCCATCTAGACCCCGTCTATTTCTAGTCCTTTGCGATTCTTCCCAGCTTACACTGTCCCCGTCACCTTCACCACAACCTCAAGCCACACCACGAGACCCAGCGTCACCCGAGCTAGCACCGACAGCACATATCGGAGTGGTCGGCTGCGGCAGCAACAACAGGGATAGGGCTTGCCGTGTAAATCGCTCATTGGAGGCCGAGGCTTGGGGTCGATTCATCATCCGATCATGATCATCTTCTTGGGGTCCTCTTGCGATGATTCCAATCACCGGAGACGAAGGCATAGGGCGGCGTGGCGGGCGGCGTGGCACAACCAGGATACTTGGTGATTCCTCAATAGTCTTCCTTTCCATTTCTGGAGCTGGGGATGGAAACTCTTCAGTTGCAAGGTTAGAAGATTTCCGCTTCTTGTGGATAGCTGGGGCTCGTCGCCATCTCAAGGTGTCTCTCAACGCTGCTCCCGGCCAAGATAAGTATATTTGTGATTTTGAAGGAATACAAAGATGCTCTGCTATCTCTAGCATGTCGTCAATGTTGGGATGATGTGTATCTGGACAGCAGCTCATCTCGGAGGATTTGTGGTGAGGGAGCTAGCTGCGGAAGCTTCCTAGTCTTCGCTTATGACGATGTGTTATAAAGGTCTGGACTATAGTCACTGCCTTGATCGTGCTACCAGAAAGGTATGCGGTGATGACAGAAAAACAGACGACGGTGTAAGTCGGTTGTATGGTCATAGTTGGCCATAGGAAGGTCTGAATTCTGGATTCTGGTTGCAAGAGATGTCTGCGTGGAGGTGTTTGGACCGAGACTGGTGATTGGATGCAGAGAAGGGTACGAGACTAGCGAGGAATATAATCCTGCCCGCGGAGAAGGACGTCTTGCCATTCCTGAAAGGTAAGAGGCGATTCTGTCCTTCTGGTGGTGGTTTCCTCACTGGCGGATGAGTTTTGTTGAAGTATCAATGACACTCAAGTTGGGGCTGAAAGGGCGTTCCTATACGGATTTTTCTTTTCCTTGTGGATGTATGTGTGGGGGAGGAAGAGAGAAGAGAGAAGGGAGCTGGCGGTTGAGAATTTATACCCCACGGTGGGCTTCTGTGCGGCGAGAGGAGAGGTGTGGGAGATCGTGACTTCTTTTTTCTGTTCGGGGCTTACGCAGGGTAAGGGCAAGATTTAGGGCAATTTCGGCAATGGATGGAGGTGTGATGTTCATCCCGATACTCAACTGGCCTGAAGCCGAGACCATCCTTGGCAAATCATAATATTTCATGATCTACACAAATCTGGGTTGGGAGATTTAGTGATATCGGGAGAAGGAATTCGAATTCAAAGGGCAACAGAACAGCAAGGGACATTCCTGATCAGGCGAAGTTCAGCGGACGTGCTATGTTTCGGCGCCCAAAAGTTGAATACAACGAGGGAAGATGTCATTGATGGATGAAGGATATATTTACAGGGCCTCGTACTCACCATTTCGAACATTTGGAAGTCGACATCAGTTCATTGGGATACAAAGATTCAAGGTGCGGCAGAACAGGTAGCGGGGCAGTTGGGGAAAGGCAGTGTCGTGGGAAATCAAGGGTGTCCTCGTGTTCCAGGGTTGTTATTCTTGCAGACGAAAGTACTTAACTGATCTACTGTGGCCAGATCTTGGGCCTTTTCAGATTTATTCGATTCGCCATTGATATTAATGATCACTTCCATTTATTTCTTAATTAAATTAAATTTATTATGAAAATGGTATCGGTCCACGCGCTGGAAACGAGAAGAGTCTACGTCCTCAATTGCTGACGTCCCATTGTTCTAGATCTCGTTGGTCTTGCAATGGTTTCTAGTTCGGTTACATTTAGTCTCATGAGTGTAGCAGGCCGGCTGGGCACGAGAGTAGATTTCCGAGACTGTAGAGTTATTTTCATTGAAGATGGGACTTTGGCTATGATATACAACGATTTCTGTCATGATCCATGCATTGCCAGGCAATCTTGAAATGATTATTATTCTTGTTCAAAATGAATATTTTTGTTATTTTCAATAATATAATATAATTAACAGTTGAGATATATATATATGAATAATGAAATAAACCAAAATATGCGGTATTTCCAGAACAGGCCTTTCCAAATATCCACCCACCCCCGTGGCCAATTGTCACCCAGCCCCAAAACCACAGACGAATCTATCCGCTACCATCATGTCCAATTGACATCCACCGAGCCCGATTTGATATTCCGTCACGAATACCATCCTCCACTAGCTTTTATCCCGCACCACGCCTGCCCTCCCGCCACAGCCGCCACAAGGAAAAAAAATAAGGTATATAAACAAAAGAATAGTCCCAACAAAAAGAAAAACACGAAATAATATCACGGTCATATATTGCACCCGCGTCATCGTCACAACCGCCGTTCTTGGCGCCACCATGATACATGTCGCACAGCCTCCATCGCCACAATGTCCTTCACAGCAGCCCATCTGGATCCACCCTCAACATCCGCACTCGGTCCGATAAACGACAGCACTCCCCATGCCTATTCTCTTCACCTTGCTCTGCCTAGTGTCCCATAGACATACGCCCCCTTCTGCAAACACCCCCTCCCCGTCTCCGTCATCCGAAGCGCCATCGCAGTGACATCAACGGCCCCACCCCCGCCCCCGCCCCCCCCTACACGGTGCACCCATATCCAGCCCATGCGATCCACAATGATGGATAAGCCCTCGACAACGCCGTCTATACACGAATCAAGGATATCGCGCATGTTAATCCCGCGTGTACATTTTGCCACAGGCAGGGCGATGAGGAGGAGCGTCAAGAGGAACAAGAGGCAGTATAGGGATGTTTGAACTGAGGAACTGAATGGTGCGCGGAATACTCCGTTTGGGGGTGGCTGCTCATTGACGACAAAGATCTGCTGGTATTGGAGCGGAGTATATATCAACACCGAGGACGGAGGCGGCGCTGAGTTTGCCGATACTGCAGGGGTGGGGTTGAAGGGTTCATCGATGGAGATAACATGTACAGCGACATCGGATTCCGTGTGTTGAATTTGTTGCATTTCTGAATCGACAGCTGCCTCGTGGGTTGACAATGGACGGGGACAATATGGTGGCGGAGGTACATGTGGAACTAGATCTACCGACCTCGGAATCAATTCAGTTTGAGAAACTTCATCGTCTACCGTGTCCTCTTCTGTGATTTGTGTCGGTTCCGGAGTAGCGTGCCGTGGAAAGTGTGCAGATAGTGGTGTACGTTGGCTTTCATCACTGGCTTGATCATCACAGGCCGAATGGAGAAACAGAGCCTTGACTGACGGTCTTCGGGGAGTTATCACCGACAATATCGACAGTTGTTGCCGAGGCTGAGAAGAGGCTGCCTGAGGTAAGTTCGGAACATAATGAGTCGGGAATTGGTCGGGAAATCGTTTGAAATATGAGACCACAGCCCTTTTGATAATACCATCGTCATCAAAGGGGTTTTCCGTCGCACATTCCTCCGCGTCAAACCAGGCCTCCACAGCATCCCCTACCTCTTCATTCTGTTCTTCGGTATTGCTGCAAGCCTGGGCGTGTAGAAAGGCGGCCAGGGCACTCCATTCGTTGGGGAGGGGGGATTGTCGCATCAAGTACTGATGGAAACTGAAAACTGTTTTGGGTCTGATGGTTGCTTCATCGTCGCCGTTCGAGGGAAAAAGAAATGCCATGTCCTGGCATGAGACGCACGGGGTTCGGGAGGCTTGTTTGACATCAGAGGGACATGTGGTCTGTGGATTTGGGCCTTCTGTCTGAATTTCGCTCTGTTCCTGTCTCGGCGTTGGCATGGCGGAGGAAATATTTGGTCAGGGACTTGAAGCAGGTATGAAGGTTTCTCAGAAGTAGTTTGATTTGTTCTTTGGGCGTGATTGCGGAGTGATCTGCTTGTCCTTGTATTTGAGGGGGGGAGGTTGATATATATATACATCTTGCACGAATTTGAACATGCATGCATGATCTGCGGAGGGGGTGAGGGTGTGGAGCTCACCATTTTGTCTAATTTGCAGACTTCCACACAGGATTCCTGTATCGCATTCCCGCAATCAGGAAAATCGCATTGCATTAAAGCTGATTTACGCAAATTGCGGATGAATGTGATATCACATACGAGACGAGCACTACAGCTTCATGGTACATTGCAAATCGCAAATTGTAAATCCCCTGTATGCGCACTACTCACGTCATTGATAACGGTTGGCAGCTAGCTACCGCTCTGCCGGTCGAGTCACGGTCAAAGACGGATGCGCAATATTCATACTTCCCACCGGTCAGGAGGTCATTTCCAGCCGCGAAAATCCTCACAAGTATATATCATTATTGGCCTAATTACACCTTATATCCACCGAATTCGGCAGTGATCAACGATGGTAGTCATATGCTATCTATGCTATGTGAACAACCTGACGTGCCAACCAGGCTAGGCGTGCCACTAAGTATGCGGAAACCACAAACACTTTCGTCGCACAAACAAATAACGCAATTTAGTATTCTGTGTTAGGAGTGTATTTCCAATGCAACCGGAGCTCTGTGGAAAGATATCAAGTGTGGAAAAATGCGATACACATGTCCTCGCGGATAACCGGTGGAATATTGCATTTTTCCAGCGATCGGGTTTTCTGGGGCGCATCGCAGTAAAGTGGCGAGGTGTCGTTATCTAGCTGGAGACACTTGGTTGTCTTTATGCTTTATTCCGTAAATTTAGCACATCACCTCAAGGTCGAAGGGAGAGCATCGCTCGTTCGTCCAAGTTGTTATATATTCCCTCGCACAGCTAAGTTTGAAATTTTGACCGTTGCTTTAGCAAACGTATCGACGGATTGGAGGCTTTAAATGAGATTCATATGGAATGGTTTCACAGCAAAGACCCATCGGCGATTCAGGGAATGTGACACCAGTTTTTGGAATCGGGATACCTGTGGTGGCGTTGGGAGTCGGAGATGGGTGAGGTGGGTTTCAAAGATTCATGCACATCAAGCAACCAACATTTCCCATTTCCCTTGTCGTTCTCTACCGAAGTTGTTCTCTGCCGAAATGGAATATCGCATGCCTATGCAGAAAATATCCGTCCAATCCCGGGCGACCGAACGCCCGTCACCCGCCACACCCACCACTCCCACGTCGTCGTATTTTGAGACACGTCGTGCTGCATCACCTCACATTCAAATCTTAATCCGACTCTCGAGGCCGTCCTCTGCCAAAGCGTACTGCTGCGGCCCGCAGCCGTCTCTCCCTTGCCGACAGATCGCTCGTGAGACAGAACTAGCTTCGGAGGTGGCATTTGCTGACAAGCTATGTCCACGAGTCCGTTGTTATTCCGACATATCACAATCCTCTTTCAGAGCATCCGATTACTCGGTATCAGCTCTCCCTTCAACACAGTACACATTGAAACCCGCAAATAAACCTTGGACAGGTGGCCCATGATTTCGTTTGATGTGGCGAATCCTCCGAACTCGCTTCGGGTCATTGAAAAGGCGTGTGATATAGGGGCATAGCTGCTGTGACAGCATGAGCGCAATGTGTTCGGCGTTGATTCATTTGAATATGGGAAGTGGGTTGGTTGGCTAATGTGTCATCTCCGGCTTGTTGTCCATTGTAAGCGGGGGTTGTTGGGTAAGGTATCAACTGGGAGGAAGGACGTCGTGGAATTGGTTCATAGAGTCAATGGCATGTTGTGATTGCACTCCTGGTCAGTGGTAGGGTAATAGGGGTCGAGACTGGGGTAATTGTGCGTCAGTGCGACATGGCATGAGACTGACTAAGTGCGACACGGACACAAACAAACCAAAACAAAATGTGATTGGTGTTGGCGGAGGCTCAAGCGCTGTCGCACGTGCTTTTGGTCACGTGAACGGTAAGAAGGCTCACGCCGAACACGCAAAATGATTTAAGTAAATTTAAACTGTAAAGAACTAGATCGCTTTATATAACTAAATTTCAAGATGAACTACTCTATCTACATACGGAACAAGAATGTAGAAGGTTCTAGGTTAAATCCATTGCTCTGTACGATGTTTGTTCCATGTGCCTTGTTCTTCTTCTGGACAGCACAGTCTAATCTCTTGCACATTCGTGAAGCCGCGGCAAGCAGATAATGTATGTATTCTGCCAACCTTTGCGATGGACCTTTCACCCCATGCATGGCCAGGAGCCTTCCCATTCCTTTGCCCATGTCGCACTACAGGAGCGACACACATCAGGGGAAATGGTTTTCGTGTTCGGGCGATCCTGTGCTCTGGGTGATCGCAGCCTATCTCAGAAGGTGTTTCTCTCAATTTTTAAATGGGAATACTGGCGGAAAGGAATTTTAGAAATTCAGGAAAAATTATGTTCAGAGAATTGTGGCTTTAGTTGTCTCAAGAGGGAAAACTTTTCAAAAAGATTTCTTAGCAAAATGTCACTCAATCACAAATAGAGAAACTCTTGCTCTGGAGCACAGGATCCACTCGATGAGCGAAATTATTTCCCCCTGATGTACTTCTCACGAGCAAGCGTCGAATTATTTATAATTTTCCTCCCATCCTGCTATCTTCTCTCTTTTTTGGTATTCCCTCTTACTGTGCCCACTCCAAATTTGATCTGAAATGATAAACAAAAATGGTATATCGGTTTTTTAGAATCATTCGAGCTCGCAGCGTTGCGTCTCAACTTCGAGTTAGCATGCCGGGATTTCCTGTATCGAGCCTATCGACCTTCAAACAGCCACTTTTGAAAATATTCCTACACTTCGCCTGCGCTCGTTCTCGCTGCGGGTGTTGGGGCAAGTAAGTAGATACGCTTGGTCGGAGGTCCACCTTTGTCCCTTCCTCTGACTTCTATTCCCCTTTCCCTGCCAATTCCAGGATAGAATGTTGGACGCCGGACCTTAGTCGGACTCATCCTCTGGATTGTGATTTTCAAGTGATTTTGTCCTTAGGTACCTAAGGGCAAATTCCAACATCCAATGTGAGGTAGAAGAGCGTATCGGCGGCGATTTCGAACGCATAGGCGAAGAGCAGATCCAGATCCAATACATCTGTAATTTTCTGATTTCCGAACACCCTAGAATTGGAAGTATAATTGTTGATGGGAAGATTCCCGATGGTTCCTCCCATTTTCGGAGGATTGGGAGAGCCCCACGATATTCATCTTACCACACCTTCTGAATCCCCACAGCTGCATTATTCGATCTGCGAAGATTTGGCATGATCTTGAGAGCATTGAACAGAGTCCCCCGCCGACTCCTATTTCAATTCGATATTCATGTACTGAAGATCACTGATCACCGAGTTTTCTGCGCGATTGATTGTCAGTTTAGAGACGCCCTTCACTTTTTATATGCAGTTTATGATTATACACCTTTATAAAATCAATCGCAATCAATAACAAATAAACTACCATGAGTCCCACCCTTCCCCGCCTCAGATACAAACATGAAACAATCACTAAAAGGACAACTGTTTTAACACCCACACAAAGCTCTTTCCAATCGTATGGAGTTCTGTGGGATCCGGAACCCGTCTCAATTCACCCCACTCCATTGCAAATCACCCCTCATCATCCAAGAAAGCATAGAGAAAATCCTTCTTCACCGCCGGTGTAAGCCGATAAGTGAGGCCCGCCAAATCATCCATCTGCCTGTTTTCCAATCACTGTTTAATCCAGGGAATGAGGCCGGCGTTAAACCGATCGGGGAACGACCCGCACACCTCCAGAAAGAATTCGGTAGGATATCTCCATCCTCCGGAGTCAAATACGGCGAAGAGAAAGGAGTAGAATGCGACTGTCTTGAGTGGCTTCTTGAGTTTCCACCAGACGAATTAAGCAATCGGAACTTCTGATAATATTCACCGGAAGGAGTTGAAGGGGAACCTCCATGGCCAATTACTGCTTTCGGAAATGTTCAAAAGTCTGAACGTGGTAGTTGCCGCATATTCGTCGACACCATGAGCATGATGAAAGGGGCCAGTGCGCAGCGTTTCTCTGGAGGTTTTGTCTGATATTTGACTGTTGTTTACTTGCCCATGGACAACCACGGAGTCCTGGACTGTGCGTGGATTGTTGTGTGTCTGTCGGCATATCTCAAGTATGGGTATGGATTCCTAAAGCAAGATCAATAATTCGACCGTGTCGAATGTAAAATGATTGTTTTGTGGGGTGAGGGTGTACTGAGAGCAACATCGAAGGCATTCCAAGCACGACAAGTACTGCGACTCCAATGTTGATTGGTGACAACTATTTCGGAGCGATGTACTCTGAGAAGCATAGGATCAAGAGCAGATGCCAGAGTGCTGGGGAGACGGCGGCACGTAGTGAAGTTGAGGCGGAGATATCGGCAAGAATATATGAATATCAGTTAACATGTCATGATCTCTCTCGGCTGTCTTTCGATAGCCTATCCGATATCCAGAAGTGCGCCTATCGTATTGATTACCTATATAACCCCACCAGCAAAGCATGGAATATATACCATACGATTAGTATTGTACCCCACATCATCATCTGAATGGTATTAAAATCAGTGCCCACGACCGATAACATGATAGCTCCTAGGTTTAGTTACTTTAGCATGTAATGCCGATGCGACCGGCAGAGGAAGTTGTGAATTGCGGCATGTATGACATACCCAAAGCAAAGGCGATCACAAAGGCCCGCGTGGCAATCAGAGTCAACCGTTCTGCACGTTAATCTTGGAGCTCATCGTGTCGGGCATGCTGCTCTCCACAGTGTGCGGGATTGAAGGTTGTGGACCGCGGTCGCTGGACAAAGTTGTCAGTGGTCCGCCTCTGCCGGGGTGTGATAGTCGCAGGGTATTTAGATATGTCTTTGGCCATGAGGTGAAGGGGTAGGGGTCGATATTGTAATTAATGATGGGCGTGGGTATCGCTTGTTCTTGTTATCGCTGGTGTGCTGGATGGCGGCGATAAGAAGCTTGGTTGCCTGCTGGAAAGTCGAAAGTGGCGACGTGGCCTGCCAAGGCACTCGAGGATGAGGCTCCGTATCACATGACTCCCGGGATGCATGCTACGTAGCTGCGAGAGAGCGGTGCGGATATATTAGCATGGTCATGGGGTTCCGAACCGTCACACCAAATACTCGTCATGCCGCACTGGGTGTCAGCCCCTTTGGGCGATCTCAGTTTGTCGCGCCTAGATAACGGCACGAGCACAAGGGAATTACACTCGGTGTATGAAAGTGTATGAGATGTTGCGCAGTTGCAATGAACGTTGATTATCTTCATTCCCCCTGTGTCATGCCTTCCTCCGCCGTGCGATAACTGCCATCGCAGAGCAGCCGATCCATCATTCTCACAGTTTTAAAACCTAAGTTTATTTCCAGTGCAGAAAGGTACGAATAATGGAAAATTCACAATTTGTTAGGCAAATGTATTGATACAAAATCTATACTATAAAATCAACAAAGACACTCTATACTATGAGACTAGCCTATACTCTCCAATACGAATCCCCTTCCAAGAAAATTCTCCGGCCAGCGGCAATACAGCGAATCGAAAATATAATCAGAAATAATCTCCCAAAGCGATTTTCCAGCAATACATCCTTCCACCCCCTTCACCACGCGTGGATTTCATGTCAATGAGACAACCAGGCTCATCAACGTGTTGGAATTAGAGGCGGCTGTGGGGATGCACAATCCTCCTCTTCCCCAGCCTCAACTCTGGATTGCCCAGCCTCAATTCCAAACTCCGCTTCATGATTTCGATTCTTATTTCCCTCCTGTGTATCTTCTTCTCCTTGCTCCAATAGGCCAGTACCAAGACTGCCATACCGTTCTTCCCCTATGGCGTATCCAGGGGGAGGTTGATCCCATCCATACATCGGTGCTGGTGTCAAATGCAGCGGTGGTTCATCCGACATTATTCCTGAAGGCTCCACAAACCTCAGGCGCGGATGCATTTGCTCAAACGTATTCCGGTCGTACGTTACCACAACGTCCCCACGACGGACCTTTACAACTTGGGTGTCTTGGACAATGCCATGTTGTGTTTTGAAGATCTGCCTCTCCTCTGGTGTGATGCATTTCATCTTAGGCTTCACTCGGTGGTTGGTTGGGGAAGTGTGTGAAGTGTGTGTGTTAGGGGTGTTGGAGTTGGAGTTGGAGGTTTGTTCTTGTTGGGAAGAGATGTATAGTCTGGGAATTGCCGTAATGTCGTCGTCGTCAAGTAGATTTGGATTATTCAGGCAGTTCATGGTCCGAAAGGTCTCGCGGAGAATGTTGATTTGTCTTACGTCCTCGCTGCGTTGGAGGCCGCGGTTATGTCCATCGTGGGACTGAGAGGGGTTAGCTCTCCAGGGTGGGGAACGGCTCTCTGGTGAGGACGATGGTTCTCTGTGAGCTCCAGAGCGAGAGGTGTTGGTGCTTCGGTGGAAGAATGGCATCTTGTTGTTCGTTGGAGAGGGGTGTGTGTGCTTGTTATTCTGGGTTAATGGTCTGCTCGTAGGCGGCGCTATTTGAAGAGGTAAATAGATATATAGACTATCGAAATATGTGGATAAGACTGGTATATTTATCAGTATATTTCCCCTGTGCTTGTCTGTGTCGTTGAATGGTGAACAAGATCAACAAAGAAAACTGGTCTGGAGTTGGAAGTTATCTCAGTTGCTTGCGGATGCAGACACTGCTTTATACCCGTTGGACAATAACATACATTGAATCCGGCTTCTGTCCACGCACACGGAGACTAGTCGACTCATTGTTTAGTTTCAAGTTCAAGTTGAATCTAATGGCCCAACGTCGAAGTCCAGCGGTGCCACGAGCACAAAAACGGAACGGGAGCGATAGAAAAGATCAGTTCGCAAGGCTAGAACGTCAACAGAGACAAGCTTTCATAGCCGTTAGGCCCGGCTGCCTGCAATTTCCTCAGCCTCATGGTAAACTCCCTCCATGATATTCCATATCATCAAGAATTAAATGTTGTGGAACCATGCCACCGTTAGCTGCGATATGCCCGCACAAATCCATCCGATGGGTAGAATTTGATTGGTGAGGTCGAATCAAGTTGATAAAGTCCTACTCGAGATGCGGATGTTTACTCAGTAGGATCTGCCTCACGATTTGACATCACGCAGGTGAGACGGATATCATTCAAGGGCAGGGGCTTTCAAGAGTTGGTTGATTTGTCAATTCATATCATGTTTCTCCGGCAATAAGAGGCTCGAGGCTGCTATCAAATAAATAACCTACTAAAAATTATCTCACAACAGATACTATCGGTTAAGAGATTAATACCAATGTGGTCACCCAATCCATAGCCTGGTAGATTTCCTCGCCTCCCTCTCAAACATCACTCACCCTCCTCAAGTGTATAATTTCTTCCGATGGCCGTGATGTGTCCTTCATTCGCATAGGTGCCTCCTCTCTCCCGATACCCGCCCGCCGGAACAGCTCACACGAATATTCCATGGGCCTCACAATTTCGTATCTTCAAATCATACTTCATCGCTAAGGCGAGTAGTATTCTAAAACCCGCTTTTGAAAATTAAGTTCTTGAGGATAGGTATTTAGGTTTGTGGGGGACTGGAGTAAGGAGTAGAATAAGAAGTGATATCTATGACTATATAGATATATAAATTGTGAGATGTAGGTGCAGGATGTGAATGGTACTATGCGCATAATTGACAAGGTTCTGGTACGAAGGCCAATTGTAGAAAGAAAACCCGTTTAGACGAGTTGAGTTGACAAGAAGTATGCAATCATATTTTACAAATGAGGAACGAAATCACCACCCTCCATCTTCAAATTTAGACAATACGACTGGGCAGATGCCCGATTTCGTCCTTTCTCCCACTCACTCACTTTCCGCGCTACAAGTCCCTCATCAGGCTAGCAGGCAAACCATTAGTCGGCCCCGCAATTAGGTACATCCCCACCCCCACAAACACCTCCACATCCACTCTTCTCGTCTCATTTCCCCTCCTCGGCCAGCCCAACGCCTCCACCACCTCCCCGACTGGTCTATCCCTCATCCACAGTAACGCCTCCCACGCTTTTGATATGAGGACTTGACGCCGATCATACTCCTCCTCCAACTCAATACTCCAATCTGGTGTCATTGTAGAGTACCCTGGGGAGAGCGTGTGCAACAAGAGCGTGAGTATATCCCTTGGTGCCTCTTGCCGAGAGACAGTTGACATGTAGGGCTCAAATCCAGGCGCAAGAAACTCTCCAAGTTTGCTCTTCATTATGGCATCGTTTCGAGCGAAGCGTAGAAACTCGTCAGGGTGGATTGCAAATTGACGTTTCCAGGAATAGTGGTTGCGCGAGGCGTCCTCTTCTTCGCTGCCGGGGACGGCCTCGTAGCCAATGATTTTCAGGATCTGAGGGTGGTGTTAGCCACAGTTAGTTCAATCCCGACAGATGCTTTCTTTCATGATAAACAAGTGAGGTGGGGGTGGACAGGAGGTTCGAACAGTTGGTCGGACGGCGTGGAGAATCATCCAGGCGTTCTCTCGGGCTCTGCGAGCTCTGGTTTGAGTGGCGGCTTCAGGGCGAGTGTGCATAGCGGTGGTGGGTACTTTGTCGATTGCGGTGCGGACTGGTGGATGGCTTTGGTGCGTTTGGAAGATGCCTGTCGGTGGAAGTGTTTGCGTGAGGGCCGCTCGATGCCAGCAATGTACCTCCGTAGGAGGGGCTGGGCACGAGACTAGCAATGTAGGTTACCAAGGGGGCGATTATAGGTAGGATGTTTACATCGATAGCGGGGCACGAGACTACATCGAGAATGTGATGGATTGTGAGCTCTTGCCCTAGCCCTTAGCGCCGACTGCCTCGTCCCCGACCGCCGACACCGCCCACAGACCCTGAAGTCTTGGCAATGGGGAGGGGGGGGTATTTAAACCCTCCTCCCTCCCTCCCTCCTTCCCTCCTTTCTTTTGCCTCCAGACGCGAAAGTATCCACCAGAGCATGCCCTGGGTGTAGCGGTCTATTCTCTGAAGTCGACTCAGAGAATAGACCTCTACACTCGGAGCATTGTTCAGTGAACAGGGGAGAAGGATTGAACTGATCACTCAATATAAAGCCCCTGAACAGAAACAAATACTTTTAATCTCGGTCTTAATTTCACAAATGGAATGCAAAAATGAATGTAGTCTTGTAACCAAATAATGTATAAATCTTGGGCTGGTCAAAAAAGAAACGATAGCAAAGATGTATTGTTAAGGGCACACAATAAAAGAAAACTAGCATGGAGAAATAAAACTGTTTCTAAATGAGATCCGCTGTAGGCCCTAGCCAGAGTTCATTCACCTTCCTTCTACACTGAAACCCGCCCGTGACTCCAAAACATGCAAAAAGCCTGCATACACGGTATCAACTCACGCCATATAGCATAATCCGCCGTGATCTTCAACTATATCGCTCACGTATTTTGCAGCCATACACCCCTCCAACCACACACAAACAGTACCACCTCCTGTGCAGTTATCCGAGTTCCGCTACCTGCTTAGCCCTCTGCCCTTCAGTACGCTCAGCCATGCTCCACTCCAGCTCCACAAACACAGTTGTTTAACCAGTGCCAGACGCCGGGGTTGAGACTACCAGACGCCCCGAAGGGGATGATCACAGATGCCGCCATGGGCATCTGCGCCTTGAACATATCGGCTAGGGCCACGGACAAGATGTCTCAGCCCTGTCTACAGGCGGCTGAAGAGCATTGCAATGTCTTCAGTTTGTGCGGTTGCCCCAGTCTCGAGCCCGGTTGCCCCTCTCCTTTGAAATTTCCTCCACCCTGGTTTCTCGCAGAGGCTTCATTTCACGTTTGTCCTCTACATAATTCTCTAGGGCCACTCCGTCTGACTTCTTCTTTGACCTCGACATCCACACACAAATAGTCTCGTGCCCATCCTCTCGGTTACCAACCCTTCTCATTTTCCTCCCCGTCCATCCTCGTGTCTGAACCGGTCTTCGGTGACTCTCCATCATCTCACCACAACTCATCTGCCTCTCGCCCTGTCCTCATATCACCCCAATAGTCACAACAAACATGCCTCGCGGATTGAATTCTCCATGAAAAGCTTCTGCAGAGCAATCTACAGTGCAGATATTTGCATTAAAATAAATGCAACTGTTGCCTGCTAGGTACCTACCTAGGCACCGATGTTCCGCATTAAGGAAATGAGCCGGGGATGTTCTAGTTCCGTCAACGAGTTGATTTCCTGCAAAACGAAATTAAAAATATATGGGATGTAACTCCTGCTGCGTCCAGCGGGAATCGAACCCGCGGCTGCCGCATGGCAAGCGGCAATTTTACCACTAAACCATGAACGCTTGATTGTTGAATATGACCCCAGATGTTGCCCCATGGCCTACCGCGGATTGCATACCTTCTGTCAATGAATTCCAAGGCAATGTTATTCTTGAAAAACTGAATGCAAGATTCCATCTATACTCCAAACCTGAAGATTACGTCGATAGTGCGGAACGATGCTACAACTGTGCTGAATTAGAAGATATGTGTAGGAATTGTGCTCGCCCTCACTCTCACCTTTAAAATATATGCAAAAAACTGTGCATAGGGACTTGGTCACTTCTTCTTGCTCTCGGCCACGACTGCTCGCCAACATACTTGCGCATGCCCCAATGTATGGCACGCACACCCTGAGCCACGCCATGCGTTTGCACATGCCCTTGCTCATGCCTCCTCCACTACCCCACCATCACCACCAGCACCATCAGCAGCAGAGGCAAGGAGAGAGCAAGCACGAGAGCAGAAAGCACGCACAAGCACGAAAGGAAGCACGAGAGCAGAGAGCACGCACAAGGGCAAGAGAAAGCACGAGGGCAAGAGCAAGCATGAGGGCAAGAGCAACCACGAGAGAAAAGAGCACGTACGAGAGCAGAGAGCACCCACGAGAGCAGAGAGCATGCATGAGAGCAGCGAGCACGTACGAGAGCAGACGGCACGCACGAGAGCAGAGAGCACGTACAAGGGCGAAAGCAAGCACAAGAGCAGGGAGCACGCACAAGCAAGAGAGGAAGGACAACGGCAAGAGCACGCACAAGGGCGAGTGCAAGCACGAAGGAAAGAGCACGCACAAGGGCGAGTGCAAGCACGAAGGAAAGAGCAAGCACAAGAGCAGAGAGCACAAGGAGAGGAGAGAGTAAGCACGAGGGCGAGAGCAAGCACGAGAACAGAGAGCACGCACGAGGGCAAAGGGAAGGGCAACAGAGAGGGCGATGGTGAAGGCAATGGTGAGGGTGAGGGCGAGGGGTCATGTAGATAATGTCAATGAATTCATCAAAGTCAATAGCTAAGACATGTAAATTATGCGTCTACAATTCAAATTAATTTCCCTTAGTGCTTGAACATGCTATCCTACCGCCGCCAAAAGCAGCTTCTACCGCCAGACCTCCCAATTTCGTTAACTGATGCGCAAAAGTTGACAGTAAAGTACTTGAAGTTATTTGTTTTCTTAATTCCACACATCATCTACTTCAGCTCTCACATATACTTACATACCGCAAGAATATACATTCATGAACACAGATCTTTGTCACGTAGCCTAGTTAAAATTCCCGAAATGGAGTGATCAAAAACATAGGCCGATAAACGACCAATCAAAATCCAAAGGGTTGACCAATCGATGTTTGGTAGACTTGTGACACATTGCCGGGATTGCCTCTACCCCTGACACCCCTGCAGCAATTGTACTCAAACCCCGTATCCGCAAGATCCAGCTGTTGTTACGCAATCCCGTTCACATCCGGATTGGGTAGTCCGGGGGGTGTATTACCGGATAGAGTAGTCAACCTTACTCCATCGAGCATAGCTTCTCCACAAAGGTATTGGATGTTGTCGTTCGGTCTAATACGATGCTGGTATCCGTTTGCCTCCGAAAGTTCCTCTTTTGTGTCGGGAAAATTGATTGAGACGATGCTGAATTTCTTTGGGATTGTGACAGGTGCCCTGTAGGCCTGTACTCCATCCATGGTTGTCTGTATAGAATTCAGAGAACGAGGGATAATAATGTGGTGTATGTGGTCGGCTTTGCTAGCATGTAGCACTCCTTCGTTGCCGCACAAGTTATCGTACCGATCAAATGGAATTGAGGGGATGTACACGTACACATATCGGCCAGTTTCTGTCGCATGTGCTGCATTGATAGTATCCTTGTACATCCTGGTGGAACCCTTCGTGGACCATACATACCATGCTAGCAGGTTATTCAGCGATGTTCAACTGTATTCGATGTTAGCGGTGCCGGATTCATTCCCTCGGCTGCATACAGGGACAGGGAAAGGGGGGTTGAGGGGGGTGGGGTAAAGTAGAGCACTGCCACATAGCCGAAATATCCTCAGAGCCATAACAATTGCATTGCTAGTTCCTTTGTCGCATATATCGCAACAGCTCCGCTTCCGAGTTGAACATTCCCAACAATGTTTCCACGAGCCCCACCATGCCGGGCATCCAGGCTTTTCAGTTGTTACATTAAAGTTCACGGCTTGGTGGGTAGGTTTTCCGAGTCATCCATCTATAGGCATCTAACCGAGCGCCAACCGAGCCAGTCCACTGCGGTTTGACACTGGCGCATTGCATCGATAGTGCCGAATAGCTTATTCGGACGACATCCAGTGCCCTTGGTTTCCGCGGAGCTAGTTTGCCAGTTCGGCGCTTGTGTTTCTGCCTGTCGTAGGCGATCAATGTCTTCATGGGAAGGCAGGTGAGGTTGGGGAGAGGGCGGAAGATGGTATTGTGTGATATGTGCTGGCACGATGAGGGTTGTGGGATCTGGGTAATTGTCGTGAAGGATCGGAAGCGGAGGTCGGTGTTGGAGGGCGGCTTCTCCGCGACGCAGTGTGGCATTGCCGGATACCCACGGGTCTTTTGAACACATGGACGTTGCTATGAGTGCCTAGAGATACTATCAATCTATTTTGTTGACAGTGATATAGAAGAAGGAGATATTTTGTCATGGAGGTCATCCCAAGTTGATAGTGGAAGCGCGCGCGAGTTCTAGGGGATGCGGAGGTTGAGGTTTCGGGGATTTCGGAGGGTTGCCGTCATCGCAGAGGCCGAACTCTGTATGGCGCTTTCTAGCAGAGATGAATAGAGGAGTGATGAACGAAAAGGACTGTCATAAGAGGTGCCTTAGTCGCCGCGTGCTGGATCGATGCTGAAGGGCCGTACTGAAGGCTTGTTTGCCTTGTTGATTGCCGACAAAACAGTGTTGAGCCGGACTGAGGGGTTCATGACGCGAACATCTCGCGTCATGGAAACTTGCTCACTGTGACGAGTACCTCAGTCATGACGTGACGACCACAACTCCCCGGGATCGTGGGCACAGCTTTGTTTGGACAAACGGTTCACCCTGTACTCGTTCCCAGCCTTCCTCTCTTCAGCGCTCCGTAATACCTCGACATCCTCCATTGACAGAATCTACGACCCTGACAAGGCCGCGACACAATTACCGGATGCGATGCAGCCCCACACCCCAACCCGCCGTGCTCTCAGCTTCATCGCCCAACGTCCGAGGGTATGTGATCGATGTAAATCATGGTGTCGCAGGGTTGGAATCGAAAGTCTACTCAGCACCTCTCACGGAGCTTGAACCTGCACCTCCCTATCTCCCGCGGGTGGTGCGCCAACAACAGTGTGACGCTGGGTGAGAATCGAGGGTCTCTTCCGGGTATTTTTACAAAGGTGCATCATTTACCTCCCTACCCCCCGCTGATGGCGCACCAGCAAGTGATCATTGATGAATTACAGCAGAGGATGACGGCGTATGAAAATAAGCCGGGGTTGGAGGATGTGGTGCAGAGGTTCAAGCGGCACATGAACAGTGCCAACAAAAGAGAGCAGGAAGCTTAGGCGAAGAAGATGACAGTTGAGAGGGGTAGAGTGAGTAGCCCACGTCCTCCCTACACAACCCTTAATATTTTTAATATTCTTGCCATCCTGCTCTAGCTCAGAACAAAGGAAACCTCAACCCCTTTGTTTTGTGGTAGGTTTGTAAACAATCCAGTCTGATACGATCAAAGGGATTATGCTGATAGTGAAGACAAATGCATACGCAATGAGTAGCTAAAGGTCGGGAATTTTGATATGAGCATAGTTTCTGCTTCTTGACTGCTCTGCGACTGCCGACAGGTAGCTTATCATCAACGCGGAAGTACGTACACCCCCCCGGAGATATAAAATGTACGGCAGTAGAGGATACTTGTCGGGGGATATGCCCATTAAACACAGACTTTTGATGGCAGAGAGCTACGCTCGCTTCATCACACAGCTCCTACATATACCCATGGCCTTCCATCACCTCTCTGTCCTCCTCCGCGCATGTCCCTAAATCTACTTAACTTGGAACAGGTGGAAGGTACCTATGACATCCCACACTGCGACACCTCACATGCCACATCTCACGTCTCACGACACCATATCTGTGGCTTACCCATGGCGTCCGAGCACCCACAAACCCCTCCAATGAAATTGCGACACATTCCAAAGTGCCTTTCCTCCATTGGCAACTTTTCCCTCGTTCCCACCTATGCTATATGAATAATTACGATCAGTAAGGTATCAAGCGAATCGCAGGGCTAGGAGAACGTGCACGTACGTCTTGGTGGTGCGCAACGAACATTCAAGGCACTTTCTACTCACATGCGACGTCAAATGTTAGCCATATGGAGATTAACTCATGGCCAATGGAAGTAGGCATGTATCCGTTACTCCGAACCAATTGAATACCTTCCACCTTCCTTCCCATTCAAAGTTTAAAAACTAATATCCTCTAGTGCTATCGATAGATTGTATACCTAGCCCTACGAACAACCACACCGATACGATGCGCACATACGAGCAAAGATCGAAGGATAAAGAAATATCAGCCTAGGTAAGAATATGTGTCACCTCGTATTCAATAAAGTTCAGTAACTTCTGCAGACGGAGATGGAGAACAAGGCTGGAAATAATATCACTGGGTAATAAGCAGAAGGATGATGATGATACCTTCAATGTATTTCTACACTGCAAACTATATGATGTATCATATAAATGATCTATAATGTTACACAAAGGCGGGTGGTATATTTACCCCAAACCCCCGGCCAGTCTAGTCTCGACGTCTCTCCTAGAATGATTCACTTTTCCTTCAACGTCCTTTCGATTCGCAAATTGGCTTACAACGTACTGTTTTACAGGAATAAAGTATCCCTCCTGCTTCACGTTATCAGCACTATCTCCGGCGATCAATTCTGTCCATCAGGTTGCATATTGTTCTGTCGCATATCACATACCCAGGTTTCGAATTTGTTGTCAGCTTTTCATAAGAGGCATATTAATTGCTATATAAATCAGTGGGAACTACGATGCCGCTGCAATATGAATCCTGGGGACCGTACAGCCCACCATCAGCACTGCGCCATAGGATATCGCCAACCGGGCTCCCGCCTCCACCAATCTTACTGAATGAGCTTCTGGAGGCTGATGCGAGAAGGTTTACGTCTCAAGGGCGTCCGACCCGGAGGCCCGCACCTCTGGTAGTGGATGGAAAGGTCCCACCACGTGCGCAGTCCAGGATCCCACGGCCGGTGATGAGGTGCGGAGGAAACATCATCTCCGAACGAAGGTGGAAGGGAATCGTTGGCTCGTCAAGACGTAGTGAGTGGAAAAGAATAACAAGCCACAATGGAAGCCAAATTCCGATTCCGGTATCGCCGCCGACATCACCTCCGCGGTACACTCAAAAATTCGTGCCAAAGCCTGTGGTCACATCTCCTCCTCCAGCGCCACCACCGGCTGAGATTCAATTGGAGTTGGAAGATACATCCATCCCTCCCCCTGCTCAGAGAGATTACGGAAATCCATGCGGCACATTTTCCAGGGCGACAATATCCGCAGCAGTTCTCGATCCGTCATTTATCGATAACCTGTCGTCGCATGGTAGACCCACTGACGATTGGGCCATTCGAGAAACGCCTTCTTCCATCAGAACTCTACAATCCCTTTTTCGCCCAATAGCCGACCCTGCGGTGCGGATGGAAGCAGGCCTTGATCGAGGGTTATTGCAGCCAGTGTCGGGAGTGGCGAGATTCCTGAAGTTGCAGATCAGGAAGATCCGTGACCTCCAGGCTGGGATTGATGAGAAGGTTGCGTCTGTGAGGCGGCCGTTTGAGGTGCGGGAGAGGCTAGGATGAGGCCTCCGGAAGAGGGGCTGGATACGAGGGTAGGAGAGGATTGTGAAATGACGTTGCAATGCAATAGACTTTCAGGGCTCCACTTGAAGGAGTGGGTTGGTGTAATTGTAGAGGTATTATTGGAATGGAATTCTTTTAAGTCTGCGTAACTGAAACGATGAATCTCCGACTTAATTAGGGAGCATAGAATACTTTTTTGATTTCTTTTCATCAATACCAATTGGAGTTTAGAATGGAATGTCTTCACCTTGGGCTTCTTATTGACCTTTGATTCTCTCGTGTCTGCTGTTCATAAAACTTCCAACCTCGACAGCATACCAATGAAAAACAACAGAACGAGAACAAAAAACAACTACCCCGGCCCCCGCACCAGTTCCTGTAATTACCACTCACGAAGAGTCCTTTTTTAAATTTCAAACACCGAGATCTATTCCCATCCCCTCCGCCTTGTCCGCTGAAGCCTACCGATGTCTCTGGCTGCCCATTACTGACTCAATGCGCAATTGGGTAGGACCAACCTGAACCCGAGCCACAAATTTATATAGAATGTTTATCATCGGCCATACTCCCTGCCGGAGCTCTCACAACAATGAGCTTTCACCTTACCCCGCACTCTATCCACTACCTACAGGATGGGGACACCGGGTACATCCCCCATCAACGGCAAGCCTCCCGTAAGGAGGCGAATTGTGCACGGCAAGCGATGGAGGCGCAATACATTATTTCTGTTGTTGATGATATTATGTCTTCCGAGGATGTCAAGGTGGAGAGAGATCGTGAGACCACAAGGATCAATCGCACCCAATATACACTGAGGCTGACTGAGACATGAGGCACCGACTGGACACATTGTGTTCTTGTGTATGTGCAATCTAGGGAACCTCCGGAAAGGGAAACGATCTACGATGGAATACCCAATCAGGCAGTCAAATATTCTTGGCAGTTCCTTCCCGGGTATACGTCCCTCGTAATACCACCTGGGGGTGTATACGCAGCGATGCGACAGCGCGGGGGGCGGGATTGAGAGGAGGGGGGGATGGGGGGGGGTAGTAAACATGCCGAGGTAATCAACACAAGACATCATCTCCACATCCAAGCTTCCTTCGCAGGGTCTAGCCGGCACTACTCCACTCGGTTTTCGGCATGCCCTTCGATTATTGCCACGCTGGTTGATAGCTGCGCGGAAGTGCGGTTCGGCGCTACCAGAACATGATGACCTCTCACACGCAAAGGAGACTGGCGCCGGAAGTCAGTACTTTCGGACCTACTGACGGGCGGATACATACAAAGGAAGGGTCGACTCGGTGATATGGTAGTGAAAAGTATCCTAATTCCTTGAGGCCATTCAGGGACACACTGCATTGATGGAGGAAGGGTACAAGAATTCAGCGATGAAGCCTATAGATAGATATTTGCATTAAGTAGCATGGAAGGTTTCCCATGGAACAAAAGTGGACAAATTGAGAGTGCCATTGATAAATCCCGATTGCGCAAGAGACAGTTGAGGACGATCTCTAATTATCTTAGATGATGACAAAGTATCGCAGAAAATATGATTCAGAAGGACTAGTAACTACACTAAAACAGAAAATCATTGCAATACAGTAACAACCAAACAGAACGCGGAAAATATGTGAGGGTGGAAATAAGAGCCCGGATATGCTTCCGTCCTGATGAAGACAATCAATGGTATTCAGGGCATCAAGTAACCCATCCTTATCCCTCGCTGAAAGTCCTCCCGCGGACTCCGATTCCGTGTTGCTGGTACTGGATGTGCAAGTAACGCGGAAGTGTCGATGTATTGACCGCCACGGGGATTCGGCTTGGACTGGGAACACGGGCTTGATCATGTGCCCCCTCTGTTGACCCACCGGAGGCATCGTATCTGAACAGGAAATCATTAGTACGGAACGTGAATCCAAAGGCCACTCTACTTACCGGTTTCTCTGTGGTGTAGTCTGCTGGATCTGAGTTATGCAAACATGGTGCTTCTTTTTGTTTGTATTTTCGTTTGCCAACCCGGGGACATCCCTCTTCTTCCCCTCTGCATTCAATGGCGTCATTTGCCGAGCGGGGGTGTAGGCAAGGCTGCTGGCGACCTTACTAGGCGGGGTGTTCTCAAAGGCGTTAAGAATTGTGCATTGGCCGATCGTATTTCCTGTTGACGTTTTGGGGTGGCTGGATTGTTTGTTGTTGGGGGTCAAAAAGGCGCTGTAGGACATGTTGATGGATGGGACTTTGCGAATTTTCGAGAAGGAGGGAGTTATTGGCATGGGGATTTTAGAGGAGGGAGTGGGCATCTCTGTATCGTCACTTGAAACGGATGTGGATGGGAATGTGGAGTCGTAGCCTTTGGTGGATTTACAGTCTTGGTTGTATTCGGAGGGGTTGATGGAGGAGTAGCCTCGTCCCCAGGCGTTATTAACGCTGGGGTGCCAAGATTTTTTTTGCCGAGCCGTCATGTGACTTTGGGCCTCAAACAGAGTAAAGGTGCTGGTATAACGAGGGCTAAGGGAGGAGGTAAGTTCATCTGAAGGGATGCGCTTGTGGTAGGGAGCCTTGGCGGGTGAGGGGCTTCCGGCGTCGTCACTGCGGGTCATTGCGCTCAGTGTCTGAGGTGTAGTTGATTGGCAGTGAAAGCCAATGAACATGAGACTAGCCATTGAAGAGAAAAACCTAGCCGTAAAGGACGATGACAATGAAGACAAATATGGCGATCACGATGATGGGTTCAAGAAATTCCATGGAAGGCGGATATGCATCTCCAGATGAGAATGAGGAGAGGGAAGGAGTCAGACAAAGGCGTAGTGTAGCCATAGCCGGTCATAGTGGAACAAATTCCATCCTAGGTACCTCATGGTCAGGTAGCTCTCTACGGTCAACTTGCAATTGATATATATTTTTATAGATTTTACGAATTTGACCCGCATTTATTTTGGCGAATATCTTTTTCATTATTTAATATTCCTTTTAGTTAATAATGAAGTGCAGACTTGTGGAGATCTATTGTACTCGTAGCTGCAGGGGGATTAATGTTCCCGAAACAGGGGACGAGGCTATACCTACATAGGCCTATGTAGATAATCACATAGCCATGGAATGAGGGGCACGAGACTAGAATGAGGGTACGAGACTATGGAATGAAATATTCTCGTGCCCAGCCCCTCGAGGAGGGAATGAAAGTGTTTGGAAGTCGCATCACCGTGTGCGGGATCGCACGGCCCACCGTCAATCGTCATGCGTCATGCGGAGGCGATATGACCAGGGATATGTCAACAAGCAAAGCCACCTAGCCTAGCCTAGCCCTCGCCCCCCCCCCGCGGCTAGGAGAATAACATCACCATTATTGCCCTCCCCGACACCTCATCACAGGCATCTTACTCGACTACTAGGCCCTTCCGCTAGGGACGACCTACAAAGCTACGCCGAGAGATCTTGCGCCTACTCCACTCGCATACGTTCTATTCTGCATGCGCTGAATGGAAATCGCCCCCCTCCACCCCCCCCCTCCCCCAACGCCATTTCGGCCCAGTATTACACGCATCAGAGCAACTCCAAAACAAAGCCTCGATGCCCAGCAGATAGTATATACCTCTTGATGTTTAACGAATCCCGATCCTCATCATTGCTTTCTGGAAGTGTACCCGACTGAATTCTCCGCCCCCCCCAAGGGTAGCACTGGTCGACTTCTACTCCATCAAAAACTGTCGCTCAGTCCATGCACTTCGCAAGAATCTGGTAGGGAGTGTACATGAAGACTACTTAACTATCGTTAGGCAGCTCGACCCTTCCCGCGTGGTGGGCGGCGTTGATCGGGGATGAGGTGAGTGCATTGGTTCAACTCTTGCTTCAAGTTGAACTTCATCCGCGGCTAAGATCTACCTTGTACAGGAACTTCTAAATCAGCGAAGGGGCCATTGCTGTCTTGGAACAGAAGAGGTCATATGCGAGAACAAGGTCATATTGCTGGGCGAGGCCATGGCACGCGGCGATAGTCTGACTCTCCCGCTACCGGAGGATACACACAGATATTTTACGCCGTCGGAAGTGACTATTCCTCGTCCACAGTCTTCGACAGCTTCGATATCTCCATCATGTTAAGTTGTCCGTATTAAAAATGCCTTTACCCAATAATTCATCTTCATCTATACCAGGTCAACATCAAACTCGAGGCTACATGCAAATCAAATACACACCTTCCACCTCGCAGAATTACATAGGCTTGGGCTCTCATAGAATATATAGTACGTAACATGCTAACGAATATATATCATTCATTGGCTAGTAATCTCCTCGTGATCAAATAATCCCGTCTCTCTGTCCGGAAGTTTGGCGTAGAAAGCTTCAAAAGTGAGGGGTCCTAATTCCCTCGTGCCCCGCCGTTGATACCATCCATATATATCCCGCAACACCAATTGTTCCTCTCAGGAGCACAAGAATTCTATTCCGATTCCCACTCGACGCTGTCCTACTACGGCTACATCCCTGCAGGACGGACCTCGCCCTAGCCTGGCTCTAGGATTGATATCATGCCCTTTCCTCTATTCTCGTAAAATAAAAGAAATGAAAAACATGCTTGGAGTGTGTCCGAAAGTTCGGTTTAAGTGAACTCATGTGACTTTTCTGAGGCTTTTTCTGGGGCTATCTTACTATTTTGACGAAATGCACTCATGGCGTAGCCCCCATCCCACTGCTCGGTGCGAATACATATATGACGTAGGTGTCCTCCACCGATTATTTAACCTCCATCCCGATCATATAGTCCTTCCTTCCTCCCTCCCTCGGAGTCTCTATTCAAGCCCAACTCTTTCAGTCCAAATTCACAGCCAATCTCGCGTTGTCTACTCACTGCTTTAATTCCTATAAGTCGCCCACGTGCATTGCTCATCCGAATCCTTTCGCATCTTCAACCAATAATTGAGTGATCAAAAAGAAGTGAATTGAAAGTGCTCATCAATCGATTGGTTTGTTTATCCTAATGACAAGTGTATTTGGATCCCGTGATTAACACCATTCTAGGATCATTGCAAACGAATTCAGAATGCCTCGCCTCCATATCCCCGCAAAAGGATACGAATCTCCAGCCCCACATCAACAAAGGATCACCCCAACTGGCCTACCTCCACCCCCAATCATCCTACACGAGGCACGAGTCGAAATGAAATTAAGCCCCAGAAAGACGGTTCCGGGGGCATTGAGAACACCCATGAAGCCAGCTCCGTCTACACCATCCATGAGAAGCCGGCCGCTGCTTCCCACCGAGATTTCTCCGCAAAAGATTAAAACCATCAATACCCCCACTACCTTAGTCAAAAAGCCTACTGGAACGGCAATGGCAAAGACCCCGAATAACTTTCCCAAACCCCCGAAATCAATCCGAATGACGGCATCACAATCCTCACTTATCAAGGCAAAGGTCGGGACTTACATCACCTACCCACAACAAAGCCCTCCCGCCGGTTGTGTTAAGAATCAGACCTATCCAAAGAGAAGTCCCTCCGCGGTTAATTGTTCTGAGAGTCCGAGCAAATCATCCTTTGCAATAGGGACCTCTTCTAGAACAGCTATTACTGGCACTCAAGATACCCCTTCAGACAATTTCGAGACACTTCCCTCTATTTCCAGGCCATTGATACCATCGCCAGTTCTAACGAAAATGGATACCACAATCACCGTATCCGTCAAAAATGGGCGTTACGTTTTTCCCGAAGGCCTTGGAAAAGATGAGTTGCAATGGTTTGTTGACCGGCAGTTGCGGAGAATTGAGGAAGCCCTGGAGGAGGTTGAGAACAGAAAACAAATGTTGAAGATCGCATATGAGCGCATGGATGCGCTATCAAATTCAGTGGCGGAGTAGCAAGTGCACATGCTTTCGGTGTGTGGGCAGAAATTTTTGCAGTGTTTTGTGTGCAATTTCGTAGGCATCTCTAGACTAGGCATCTCTTTATTTCAGCATTTGTATCATTGATCATCAATGCTTCTTGTTTTCTGTATTTCTATTTTACAGTATTTACGTTCTGTCATTGTTTTCTATTTTTCTCACCGTATTTATTTCTCTTTCGCATTTGTTACCTTCTGCTCGCAAACATACATGTATGTAGCGTATTCCTTCAAGTAATCTTGGCTCAATCCTCTTCCACTCCGATCACGCCCACACGCAACCACCGGCTGGTATCCCTATATCTCACTGATACTGGTTCAATTGTGACAATCTCGTGTCGTCCTCCTTAATCTGGAGTAGCATGCCAGGGATGCGGGGCTTTTTCGTTTGTTGCATTGACGATTTTTGGCACGCAGGGTAATTATGTGTACTCGGTGGGCTGAATAAGGTCTTTACAAACGCACATTGTTTGTTATGAGCCTTTTTTTCTTTATAAAGCCAGCCCAAATAGCACCTTGTTCCTTAGTCCTCCACTATCCACATGTTCACAAGTTCATCTTCTCAACCTATATTATAATTATTGCTTCCTCGCCTTCAATATCTCAGTTCTCCTCATTCCTGGCACAAATGCTTACCGCCATCTCCACCCTGCCGAGCCCTCACCACTCACCTGGGCCTCCACCTCCACCGAGTTCTCCGCACTCACCCGCGCCTCTGAGCACCCAACACTCACCTGCGTATCCGCCGCCCTTCTCCGCCTCCACCACCCCTTTAACCTCCACCACTTGCGCTACTTGAGATACCCAAAAGGCACCCAAAAACACGAAAGAAAAACCAACCAAAATGGGGGGGGGGCATGCTGGATGCCCTCGCCATTGTGTGAGTCAATGAACCCCTTGTCCGCGTGAAACCAGTAGCCTTGCTAATACCGGACACTATTGGGTTTGCTTTGGCACAGCCTGATGCTCAGCCTCCTCTTGGACCCACCGTTCAACCCGTTGTTCAGCCTGGCACTTTGTTTGCATACAATCGGCCATTGAGCCTGCCATTCAAGCCAGCAGTCGCAGGGCAACTGGGCAGATATGTCCTCAGAGGTTTGGGCGGGGCAATTGGAGCAAGCGATGGTAAAGCTCAAGGAAGACAATGAAGGTCACAAGGGAGACATTGAAAAGATGAAGGAAAAAATGCAAACGATGAAGGAAGACGTCAAAGATTTTACGAATGATATGTGCCCTTCTCTTCCTCCCGCTACCGTATGCCTACGCGCACGCAGTCCACAACGTTAGCAACAAAAACAATTCACCTCACCTGCAGCAATACTTTATCATCTACTTCCACAATTCCAAGCACCACCACCAACCAATTGCCATACACCCCATGTCCCCCCTCCACGGACAAAGGTTTGGAACCTCCAAAACAGCGTAACCACGACCACCGTGGTTGTAAATTTTGGAGATGGAACGCCGAGCCCGTCGCGGCATTTCGATCTGAGTTGTTAACGTTGGGAGGTGGGTAGTTTCACCAGTCAACGCTGGCAAGTGAGGCTATAGCCAAAGAAAAATGCTGTGTTTCCAGTACCACGATTTTCTAAAAAGTGGAGTTTCAGGGTAACTGAGAAGAGGTACCGTATGCCATGGAAAGAGAAGATTTCCCAGAGCCCTTTGGACGCATACACCTGCACCACACGCACGCACCTACAGTAGTTCCAAAATCCGTTTGAAGAGAAGAAACAAGATCACCCACCAAACACCCTCGTTCGCCACCCGTTTGCAGAGTCAACGAAGAGAACACCACACACTCTTCTTCATCTTATTCTTCTTCTTCTTTCTCTTCTCCCTACTCCTCCTTCTCACTATGGACGACCGACACCTCTGGGTCCCCAACAACCTCCACTTCTTGCGGCTCGTCTAGGCAAAAATTGGAACATCACAATATGCGACCTCCGGCATCAGTCAACTACTTCTGTCCTCTTTTAGCCTCAGCTGCCTGCCCCTGAAATTCCTGTGACGCTGGACATCCTTTACTCATCTCATCATCTGCTATTTTAACACCACTTCAAGGGGTTCTGCCAGTGTCTGGGAACGAGTCTACATAGAACTTGATGTGCGTGTGTGTGTGCAGATGCAATGCATGCACTACGGCCGAGTATGCGGTAGTGCATGCATTTTATCCCCGATGTGTTGGTTAAGATTGTGATTCTCTGTCTCCTGAAGCACATCATTCTCGATATGTAGTCCTGTCACACACGAGGATTGAGACAACAACTTCACCAGCCTCACCACCAACATGAAGGATCTCAAAACAATGATTGCAAAGATGTCCGTCACCGGCACCAAGCATCGCAATCACCGGAAAAAAAACAAGAGGGTTTAAAAGTGATTAATGCACATCTTCTTCCTCTTTCTCTTTATTTTTTTCCCTCCTTCCTCCTCCTCAAATTCATTTACATTATAATTCCTTAATGTTTAATCATAACTTGTTTCTTTCTCCGCCCATTTCGAACTCCTTCCACTACGCCCTTCCCACCATTTCCAGTGGGATCGTCACGTCTGGACAGACCCAGCACTCGAACTTCATCCCCCACGGTATTATTATCTCAAATATCCAGCCTGAATTCTCCTGACATACGAGTGTTTATCAAGGGTTTTTCATTATAAGGAACATCCACCATTTCCTCAGAACTTCATAAGAATTGGTATTCTACCCTTGCAGCCCATCATGCCAAAATTGTTTACATGCTAATCGTTTGCTTTCACCCAGATATTTCATCAAGTCTTCAAATTTTCAGAGTTCATTTCTTTCTTTCTCTCTTTTAGGGCGTTGTTCTGTGTTTTCTTTCCCTGTTATATGGGTTCGTGGGCCAGCAAGTTAAGAACGATGGGGGGAAAGGAAATAAATATCAACTCGGCATTGATGGGTGGACAAAGGGAACTATACAAGTATTCAAAACATCTCACAACGGGGAGGGTGAGGATTGGGTCAGTGTGGATTAGTGGAGAAGGACAGAAAGAGAATGTGACGTGCTGTTTATCACTATCCATAGATTGGATACAAGAATCATTGAAGTTTGGGTTATTAGATAAGGAGATGGGTTGATGGCTTGGGTGTAACCAGTTGATATAATAGACTTCCTGTACCTATAGCACTATGCGGAACACCCTATACACCTCTTCTGTTTTCTGTTCATTTCTATTGCAATTCCTGGTCTTTTCTGGCGTTCGAAACCATGTATTCCGCATAGCGACATACCCATCGAATGTTGCTTTCATTGAGCTTCTACGAAGTGCACAAATGCGGGAATAGTACTCGCAGTATTTTGAAAAAGTGTTGCTATTTTTTTGTTGTTTCTTCTGGCTTCAAATACTAATTTCCTGGAATACCTGCTGTTAATCGGGGTACACTCATCAGCCTGACTTTTGCCATGGGCAGCATACCTAGGTATGTATTGTTGCAACATGGTATTATTATCCGGAAACATTTCTCATCGAATACAATGCCATGCATACCTGTGTTCCTCTACCCTCGTTGCCCTCTTCATTCATTTCTAAGAAACAGCCTTGGTAATAAAGCATTGATCGTCCGGAATACTCCCTCCACACCCCGTATCCATAATAGATTGATAGATCACATTACACCCACAAGATCGTGGCAATTCGCAATCCCATGCCATAACCCGCCCCCGTGCCCAGCCATAACCCACGATCCTAACTCGAAACTGGCGTGGAGCTTCTGATACTTTAAGTACTTGCCTAGGTAGCTGTCTCTCCGCAAGCACAGGAAACCCCTGCATGCCTAAGACTACACTAGATGTGAGAACTTGTGGGGACGGGGCAATGAAAGGTAAGTACCCACCCTTCCACACCAGTCTCTCACACTGCCCAACCCCCACTCGCCCACTCCTCTTCATTTCATGCCCAGCCTCTAGTCTTGCCAGCGCTTCCTTGTTCTTCACTCAATTTTTCACAAAAAGTCGTCCTCTCCATATCATCAGTTCATTGACCTTGCAAGCCTCGGGGTAGATACGCTTCAGCTTCACGCATTCCGTTTGCAAAATCATACCCTTCCGGCAGCGGCTCTTCAATATCACAGCTACACCGCCACACGAAGTCCCCTCTGAGTAATTGTCACCCTTGCTAAATCAATCCCCACGTCAAACAAAATTTTAACCCCCATTTCTGCCACAGTAAACGATGCCCCCAGCACCCCATAGCAAAAACCCCAATGAGAGGCCCAGTGCCTGGAGAAATGTTACCGTCACTCCAACAGCCCTTCCGCGTCCCCAAATTCTGCCAATCGAAAATCTGCTTTTACCGTTCCTAGCCGAAGGAAGTGCGTCCAACAAACAGTTGGAACTTGCGGAACTTGTGAAGAAGCGAAATATTGCCAGAGCTGTGAATCGCTCCACCCCCCCGAGGTTAGATATCTCGAGAGCCCACGCCATCAAACAGTTTACAGCCATGCTCGAACGCCCGGGGTGGGCCACCAATTTGAGGACGGAGACTACAATCATTTATCTAAAGGCCAAAGCTGCGGATGGTGATACTCACAAGCCATCCACCCCTCAAAGATTAGTCTCTGGATCTCAGGCCGTGAGAGAGTTTATGGAAATCCTCGATCGACCTGTGTGGGAGTTCAACCTCGGAGATGGGGATTCAAACCTCCGTACAAACACTACAACCGGCGACATAGGAAATGCTGTTGTACCTGCCACGGAGAGGCGCAATGTGCTTGGAGACAGTTCCCGAAACACCAAAGTTACCTTCACAACGACGCCAGAAGTTGAAACAAGCAGTGCAAAGGGTGCCGATGCATCTGTCAAAACCAATTTCTCTCCACCTCGCTCTCATCAAACAACTCTCTCAAGCAGGTTCAAACGTCTTGCGCAATTTTTCCTTGGCCTCCTGGTATTTATCATGTTTTTCTGGCTCTTACAGCACCTTCTGCGTCTCCCAACTTTAGGGGACGGAAGTTCGCAATCTGTTATTTCTTTCTTTGTTTCCTTTTGGTGTTCGGTACGGCAGATAGTTTGTGTTTGATGCTTTATCCGTTTTCTGTTTGCTATGTGGGTTAAGATCAATTCTTGAAGGCATTCTCAAAACTTTCACGTTTTCTCGGTCATATGTTCTACTTTGCCATTATAACTGTGTTGTTTGTGTTGCAATTAAGCGATTTACGTCTCTCGTTCATCACTGGGATTTTAATTTTGTGAGGTTCCCATGAAGTTGTAAAACATTAGGCAACTATTTTGCAACACCCGCTGGAATCCACTAATACCATGACCAGAAAATTACTATTCCGATAGATACCTATATTTAAACGGAGGCTATATTATTCAAAGAAAAATAAACAGAAATTCCGATACATTTGTTTGCAAAAACATTGCTCGATCACAATTGGAGAAAACATATGCCGAGTGCATGCACAGGGGAAACAAGGATGGAGATATCGACACACATTAGCCGCACGCAGCACCCACCCCGCAAAATACAGCCGACGACAATTCTGCGATGCGGGGATCTGCAAACACCACGATCTAAACGTTACCAGCCGCTGCCGGGATGGGGGACCAGGGGGTAGGCTTGTTCTCGTACCCAGAGGTAGGCTCACCGGGGGGAGACTGTGTGTGTTGCCATTCGACGAAGAAAGGGCGGGGACATGAATGGAGAGGGCCCTAGCGTCGCAGAAAACCTGGTAAGAGAACATGCGGAAACAAGTTGACACATCGTGAAGCCGCTGGTATTCCGCCCTTTCACTCACATGGACACCCATGCAAATCTCTTCTTCCACGCGTATGCATGAGGCGTAAGCGAGAACTTTGAATTAATGCACGCATCTCACCTGCAGATCGGGGAAACAAGGCGGCGAATCAGGCAGCAATGCGGGCGTGCCGATCACTCAAACTCTAACCAATTTATCCTGGTGGTTCCCTACTTATTTCAAATTCTCTTCTTAGTCTGTTGTCTTATCGCTTCAATTTAAGAAATGGTTTAAAAACGTCCATGGTCATATCCTTGTGTTAAGAGTTGTTCTCGGAATAACAATGATTTTTTCCCTAGCCGCCTGCCGCCTGGCTTTACCTATGTGGCTGTTGAACATTGATGAAGAACATAAGTTGTGTCGTGCTCATAGAGCTCTGTTATTGCCAGTGAATTGTGGACACGGATTTATAATGCTAGTAGGTACTTCCGATCTTGGACCCAAGAGCTATGAAACGCTGAAGGCGACTGGTGAGTCGAAAGTCTTGTAAGGCATCAATCTGCTGTCTGATGGGGTCGTTCGGCTGCGGGCAAGCAGGGAGCACGGCATCGGTATACATCCGCCAGAGGAGTTTGGCGAGATTGATGTCATTCTCGTTCCTCTGTGCCATCCACCCCCCAATGGCAGCAACGGCATTGTCCCCTCCTCCCACCAAACAATCACCAACGGAACATGATTCTGGCCTCCCAACCCCTCAACGGCTGCGGAATCGAGGGCTCTTGGTGCTCCTGTTCGTGTTCTTGCCGAGAGAAGGCCATTGTTGCCGCCTCTTCATTCAAACGAAGGGATGGGGGGCTGTTAATCAGATTCAGTTCTACTGCAATTCAACTTAGAATTGTCTGTGCCTCCGTGGCAGAATCTCTGCTGGAAACCTCCAGGGTATCATAGGCCCAAAAAGGGATTGTGACGATTGACAGGGTGGAGGGTGGGAAATGGCTCTAGGACCTGAACAGGGTCAAGCCTTGGATCTAGAGGCTACAGCGGAATAGTTCGTCAAAAGTCGTGTACGGTAAACAAGTTACTTGCGAGTCGCCTACCTGCGTAGGAGGGTAGGGTAGTCGGGATTTGAGGTTTTCTGATATATGATTCAAGTGTTCTCGAATAGGTCTCGGAAAATACATGGTGCCGTTGGTTTCTTTGGGGACGAGATGAATCGAAACAAGAGCAGCGGATCCGGAGATATGGGTGTGATTTTGAACGTCTCGAGTTGATTGAAGTTGACGTGTTCTGATGTGAGGGTGGTTCCTTTGTAGCCTCCAGTCCTCTTTGAGCTTAATACCATAGGATACGCATACCGATCCGCATACCTGAGTAGATATACGTACGGCACCCCAAGGTTCTCAACGCCTGACTCGAGGCTAGAGAAAGCTAAAACTGAGCCGTGCGAATATGTGGGAACGGGGCGAGTATATAAATAACACTTCCGCCCGCCTCCCCCATTTTCCCCCCACTTCCTCCCACTCCTTGTTGTTCACTTGCTTCATCACAACAAGCATCCTTCATAGTCTCACGTCCTCACTCGTCCTTACCCCCGTAAGGCATTGTTGTCGTGTAAGGCATATATTCTATCCCTCTTACTACGCATCCGCATCTAATAGTTATAGTTGTGTATACAGCTCTCAACGTTGATCACAATTACATCTTTCCTTCAACTCCCCATACTGTCTTGTCGACAACTCACCCACCACCGACAAAGCTTCTTCATCTTCCAAGCAACGTTCATCCACCGCTTCCCACATTATAGACCACCTCGGTCATCGGTAAACGGAAGTAGGCCTCATTGCACGGAAGCAAGTCCGAAGCACCAAGTGCCACTCAACAGAAGATGACAGCAAGCGGGCTTCAACAGCCCCCAATTGTGCCAACTCAGGACGCAAATTCTCACTTTTTGGCACAGGAAAGTGGGACAGACAGCCCAACAAAGCACGCCGAGAGTATTCAACGGAGGAACGTCCCAAGGCCTGTTGTTGCGAAGGCCGTTGATACAATGCACAAAGACCCATCCACCACCCCGACAATGGACGCCGGCGGTTCCCAGTCCGTCCGAGAGTTCATGGAAATTCTCGATTCCGGATGGAGTGGGCTTGCGTATAGACGGAGTTCTGAGATTCAGAAGACGAACTCAGTTCCTCATCCCAAAGACTCCGCCGGTCGCACTGCAAGGACTCCTTTGCCGAAAGGACATACTTCAGGACAAGGAGCCACCAAAAAACGCACGGTCACTTTTGCTCCATTCCCACAAGAAGTACCAACAATTCTGAATACAGACAACGTTGAACCCGGGAAGGCCAAAGATACACCACACGGCCCTGATGAGACCAGACCCGCAATTATTACGACTTTAAAGCTGAAAGAATTTGCCCAGTTTCTGTTCGATGTCTTGATTTCTGTCGTGTTGTTCTGGGTGGTGCAAAATATCATGATGAAGTAGTCACTCCGTTGCTCCCTTGGGAGCGAGGCGACACCAAACTTGGTTTTCTTCTTTGTATGTTTCCCTATGTTATGTGTTTTCTGTGGTGTCTCCATTTCCTTTTCTTTTGAGTTCATTATGCTGAAATTTGTTTCCAATATGTCTACGACTAGTACGAGTACAGCAATGATTTAAGTTTCCTGCCTATGTATTCTTTTACATTATCCCTGTGCCAGACATGATTTTTTTTGCTTGATGATATGTTGCGTTTCCTTCATTCTGTTTTTCGGAATGAGGGTGTGTTTTTGTTCTTTTCAGATGCTCAAATTTGTTGTGTATACATTCTTGTTCCTTAAGCTTGCTTGATGTCAATCCAATTGTGTGCTTTGTTTGCGATGTTCGTACGCATTGTTTCTATATCTAAACGTCCCCTGCCCTGTGCCCTGCCCTGTGTCGATGGCGATACCCTTGGTGAAGGATTTTTCATGTTGTTAATGAGTAAAGCTCTTCCTCCTGTGCTTTAAACTGCACGAGGGGCGAGAAAGTGTGGGACCGAGCGCAGTAAATAAACAACCACCCCAACACACCGCCCCAGACCCCCCCCACTTCCGCACATTGCACGCTTCCCCCACCCCCAGCCTCTGGCTGTTTTCTCCGTTCATCCACCGATTTTCAATCCCGCTCATTGATGGTCAGTAATTACCCTCCTTCCCAAAAATGATCACCATATCAGACAAGAATCTAATTTCCTTCCTCCTCGCAGCCCACAATGCCTCAGGCCTATCAAAATGCAAAGAAATACCAGCCACCTAGTGCATATCAGCAAAAGATTACAAAAACGGGGCTTCCACAACCATCATTCCTGAGGAACGAAGAAACGGTGTCGGATCTTCCGGGCTCAGAAATTCACGCCGGAAGCCTTAACAACCATGCCAAGCCCATCAAACGGGAGATCCACTCAGCTACTCTTGCGGATCGCACAGATGGCATGGGTTTCCAGGAAAATGAAAACAACTCCACGGTTCAATGCATTGTCCCCTCCTCGACATCTCCGAACGATCCTCCAACATCGGCCGGGATCATTATTTCCTATCCGCAAAAGTCGACCGAGAATGTTCTGAGCCCACACGCAGAAACAAGTAACAGCGTTGATTATTCTACATTACCAGAGGTCGTACCAGCAAGGATGATTGAGCATAATGGGTCAATTACAAAGGCCTTTATCACGCACCTCCCTCAACAATTGCAATCATATCTATCCAGCCCCACCATATCCAACGTTCAACCTGTGGCGCTGTTCCGATATGTTCTAATCTCGGTGTTTATTTCGATTGTGTTATTCTGGGTATTCGAAACCTTGACCTCGCCAGATAAGAAACATATTGCCAAAGTGGGGGCAAGTCGACTTGTCAACGCTTTTTGTCATCGTTGGGCGCAGGGATAGTATGGGCAATTTTCCTTCTTTTGTTTCTCTCCACATCATCTTGTTTTCTCACACCCGTGCCCTGTCTGGGATGAGTGCAAGAAATTCATTCTGCTGTGCGAGAAATCTAAAACCTGTCTGGAATCATCATCATCTTGATCTTGATTATCCTCTGTTGTTCTTTTAAGCTTTATATAAGAATTTGATTCTTTTTCTTGACCTATGTGCCTCGATTCCCACTGGCTATCGGTTCCATTCCCAAATACGCTGGAGTTTCTTCTACTGGATACCTGGTCATGTACAGCAATTGTTTCTTAATCATTCACTGCTTCACTGTGAACCACAAGGCTATCGCTCCAATGCATGCTGAAAGTTCTGAAATTTCTCACAGCACTCCCTCAAGGCCTTCAATCGGAAAAGGGGCTGCAGCTCTCGCTGCTGGCCGACCAGACTGCAGACTACCGGCAAAGCGTTGGTATGCCCTCCATCTGTCGAAAAGATCACGAAGGAAGTATGTACACGATGCGGATCAGATGGCGGACGATCTCACGTTATATCTTCAAACTGGCATTCATACGTTGCGTCGTAATGGTATTCAAGATGATTGTCGTCTCCGTCGCCACAGATTTCCTATGGCTAAGGAAGACCCTTCTGATATAATGGTTTTCTCTGCTGGGAAGCGCCTAGTTCCTTTTTTGCTCTCATGTTTGTCTCTTTTCGATGTTCCTGCAGGGTTTCTACAATTTGTTGTACATTGCATACATATTGGTGGGAGCTTGATTGGAACAATTGCTGCTCTGAATATGTACGTCGTAATCGTAGGAATGTAGCGTTCCCAATCCCAACACCAGACTAAATCCCAACTCCTTTATTCACGAAGTACTCAACCCGAGACTACTTTAGCCTCGACTACTTTTACTTGACCTAGCCTCGTTATTTAACCCACTCACACAGCTCCAGCATCCTCTCGAAGAGTTGGTGACTGGAAACGTGACTGCCATTTCATTATCTGATCAACGACTCTGTTGATGTGCCCACAGTCACTAGCCTAATATTTACCGCCAAGCCTCGTGACAAACCAGCGTCAGCCAGTCATTTGAACCTAACTTCATCACTATCCCCGTCTGTTTTGATTCTTTCATTTTGCCTTTGGATTGCAACACAACAAAGGTCCTCAGATTTGTCTATCCTTACCCACCCACTATCGAGCACACAACACTAAATTCACTGGTATTTCGGCGCAATCTCCTCGTGTCAACAGTCCGTGCCTTTAGTTTCCTAACACAACTTTTTAGTCACTTCCGGATCCTTTCACTTTCGCTCAATTTCATTGTTTTGTTTACCCGTCACGTAAACAACAATGACTTCATCAACAAACAAATCCACTGAGGATGCCGAAAAAAACAACAAACTCTACGGCCCCGACGGCAAAGTCAGTAGATACAACCAACAATCGGATAAAGATACAGCCATTGGAACCGAAACCGGTCAAGCATCTCAATACCGCAAGAAACATTCACGCACCTCAGCAAAGAAGCACAGAGAACGCAATGAATATGGCTTTAAAGACTATGAAGAAAACCTCCGTTAGTTGGCACTTCCTCTCGCACATACGAACAATTCACTAACCACAGAAGTAGAAAACCATGTCATGAACCGTTGTCTCGAGGACGGCGCTTTTTCCAGCCCCGATCCAATGCATCAAACTTACAGTCAAAGAATCTCCAACGCGGAGCAGATGGCCGACGATCTGCTCCCTTTTATTTTCCAACCGCAGTTTGTTCGCCATTTGGATTTGGTCTTCAAAGTGTTCATTGCCGTAATGGCCCTGGTTGTGCTTTTCCTTGTCAAATACTTTTTGATGTAGTAGTTCCCTGCATCTTTATCTGTCAATTCTGTTCGTGTTTATTTTTCACTTTTCTTCTTGCATTATGATCATGTCAATTGAGATAATCATTCTGCACGTTCTCAGGATCCCGTATTCAAGAGAGTCTCTATTCAAGTAATCTCATTTGTGAGCACATAACCCGACATCATGAATTACGACTTAGCCACCCACCGTAGTAGTAGCTTGGTATCACAAGTACGCAAAGACCTTCAATTCCACAGAACAACCCACCGCTTACCAGGTATTCTCTCTGCACCCTCACCGCATCCTTCTCTTCTCTATCCCACTTCATCATAACAAACACCCAGATCAAAAACCATCTCTGCACAACAACATCTCCCACAGCTCTTTCGCCCTTCAATATCCTCCCCAGAACGCCCTTACAGCCTCCAGTTCTCCCTTCTTGTTGAACAAACAAAATCCTCAAGGATCAATATGACTTCCATCTTCAACACCCCCACCAACACCAACAACCCAGACCAACACCCCTCCAACCCCTCCAAAAGTCGAGCCACCTGCAACCACACCACCAATACCATCAACCCCACAAATTACCCCTTCAATATGCAATCCACGTTCACCACCACCACCCCCACCGGGGCAGCCACCGGAAAATCCTCCACCACTCAGACCCACAAACAGGAAAATAACTTCCCCTGGGAAACTTACACCGATCAGCCAGTCAAAGAAATTACAGTCGAGACCCGGTCAAACCGTAAGACTACTGAGATACCCGCTGAAAAAAAGGTTTGTTTGTTTGTTTGTGCCTGCCTTCCTTCCCACTTCTCAATTCTCGCTCCTTCTATACCCTACATATCCACCAACCTCTTTCCCCATTCTAAACTAATTTCCCACTACAGGTTATTCGAGAGGAGACTTACTACACAAATGTCACGGTGAAATATGCGCAGCTTGTGGGGTTGAGGAACGAGGCTGGTGCAAGTGGGATTGGGTCTACCTCTGCATCAGCTTAGGTCGTGGTTGGGCCATCTCCCGTGGCACTGGCATGAGACTGCGTGGCACCGCCGGAAGATTGTAGGGAATGAGCGCCTGAACGAACATTAGGTACGCTTCATGAAGTGAATTGAAAATGTTGTGGCCCCAGAGTCCTGGCCGCAATTTACACATGTCGTGAATTTGAAGCCTTTTTCCTAAGCTTCCTTTCTCATTCTGTTTGTTTTGTTGTGTTTAATGGTGGATTGAAAATATATTACCCTTCATATGGTATCGTCACTCTTTGGCAATTTATTCATGATGCACCTTCGTGCCAAATACTGTATCAATATGAAAAGTTACTATGGGTTTGGTGATGAGGGTGGATTGAGATCAGAATCTCGCAATCGCGGGATGCGGCTGGCCCAAGCCTACTTGTTCCGGATGCGGCAGGCGAGGCAAAAACGATTCTGTGTCGCATGTCGCACGCCGCATCAAAGCTTATCTTGACATCCCATGCCTGAGATCCATGGCCATTATCAGGGGAACGAGTTTTTTGTGATCCTGTGATTGGTTGCTGTGGCTGATCGCAACATGTCTCACAGCCGTTTTCTCTTCCAAAAGATGCGCCACACCAAAAATCTTCCTCGGTACCCCCTAGCTATCCCCACAACTGCCGCCATCACCGAGATTGACCTCTGATGAAATCGAAGAAATATCATAATCAAAGATGTGTCATGCAATCCACTCCCCTTTCTCCATGCGTTTATCTATGACTCCATCAAATGATCATGGAGCTCGTTGCTATAGTTCTCCCATCATCACATCCTCTGCACCCCCCCCTTATTGTTTTATACCACCACTCGTGCGACACGATTATCCAACTCCAGGCACGTAGAGAATCGGGAAATGGCGGTATTGTCCATCCCACTCTTCCGAGGACTACTGTGACGGTGTATTTTCGTCCATTGGCTCGATCATAGTTTGTGGAGGTATTCATGACATGATATGGCGAGGTGTTGAGGTTCTCAGGGGCCGGAATATTATTGCGGAGGAATCAGAAAACCGCTATCTCTACATACCGCATGGTTCTGTGATAATTCCTATCCCGTGTTGGCGTGCATATATTGACTATTTTTGGTTATCATTCTAGATTCCTACTTGGATAAAAATGATGACACTTGAGATAGTGCCGCTACTTGGAAACCCACCTTCCTATTTGTCAGCGTCATCCATCATAAACACATTACCATTCCACCCTTCATCCTGAATCAACAATTCCACCACTGATATTCTGTGGGTATTCAACATGATAGCGTTTTCGACAAATATTTTTTGGTCATGAGAACACCTAAGGGTTCCTCGATGATTCTACCACAATCAATGACGATACAATTGATTTCGTTTTCACCGAGTCCATTAGAAACATGCATCAACCTCCAATTCCGGCATCCACACCTCTGAATGAGTTCAGCCACACCTCCGTCCTCCTGCATCTGCACCCAGATCTCCGAATCAAATCAGATTTACCTACATACCCATATCAAGAATGCTATGACCAAGCGAACCAACGTTCTGACCGGCGAAAGGTTGCAAGATCGATCCACCACCAAAGGAAACGCGAATCCCCGCCACAGACCCAACACACGTGCCTATCGAGGCCTACCGGCAACAGAAAGCCGAGTCAGAACCGATCCGCCGATATAGGTACCAACATCGACGTCTTGCACGATTCCTCTGGGACCGGTATTCAAACGTCAAAATCAAAATATTCATTCTCCACCTGCTTCACCACTTCGAGTAAACAAATAACCAGACCGGCGAGCGATTGAGCTATGTCACTAGACAGAAGCCACCACCTCCGGTTCCAGTATCAGAACCTCTAGATCGAATCAGACACACCTCCATCAAAACAAACAAATCCTGACCGGCGAGATCGCACAAGGAGAAGCAAATGCACCCACCCGCGCCCCAGAGGCACATGCCTATCTACCAGCAACAGTAGATTGCCGGGCCCAATCTCATCTGCCTACCGTAGGAAAGTATTCCATGTGTGAGGTGACGGGCTCGGGTTGAGGGTTGAGGCAGTAGCCAAATGGGGCAGGCGCAGGGTTGAGGGTTGAGGCGGTAGCCAATGGGGCAGGCGCAGGGATGGGCGACATGTACTTTAGCTCTCGCCTCTGCGGAGGTTTGAGGAATCATACTTCTTACATCTCCTCACATGGCGTCAAGGACAGGACCGAACCTGTGAGTGTCTCACGGTCGACATCCACTTCAGCTGTGCTGATCAGTTTGACAGACACCTCGACTCAACTCTCGACGGACGTCATTGGACGTCCCCTTTCAAGAAAGCCCCCTGGGTGCGAAGATCTCCACTCAAAGACATACAGAGCTTCGTTCCACCAAGGTGTCAAACCTCTCCCGAACCGAAACTTACCGACCGTCCGAGAAAACCCCGAAAACCTTCTCTCTCGGCTGACGTAAACGACCTCAAACCGCGACGGTTGACTTACGATTCGTCCACATCTCGCCCACACTCGTTCAGCAACTTCAGAGACACAGACCTCAACTCCTCCTCATCTGAGACATCCTCGCCAGACGCTACACCATGCCCAAAGCGAGAAGCACCAACCCCCCAACCGACAAGCACTGAACGAAACCCTCCTCCTCAGACTCCACACTCTATCGCAAATTTGCTCCCCGACTTCGATTGGTCTCTATACACACCCCGCTTACCCCCTGGTGCAGTGGAAGCTTTATCAGCTTTGGTTTCCAGAGCTTTCACGGCTTCAGTTGAATCTTCGTTCTCAGTCTTGTCCTCACTCATCGACAAATCGGTAGATCTCCTCGCTTTAAAATCTGAGATTTATATCGCCGTCAAAGACAATACAGGCGAATCAGGAGAACAGGCACCTCTGTTGGAAGCTGAGGACTTTACTTCTGCAGAACACACTCCGCAGCCCAGCGTGGATACCTCGTCTTTACCACCGTCTGACAGTCAATCTCTCCTGTCGGGAGCCCATTCATCGGCTTCTCCTCCGGACTCTCCAACCGATCTTCTCATCACAGCAGCGTCCGCAGTGAACATGGCTCAACAAGCTGCCATCGACAAATTGAAAGCGAAATGCTTCTCCTTGGAGGAACAAGTCCGCTTGCTTCTGGACAGACAAACTACGGCCGAAAAGGAAAAAGCAATCGAAGACGACCTGGAGGAAAAGAGAAAAGCTGCATACAAAGCCAAAGGACTCCAATACCCAGGGCCCAGACAAAGAACTCAAATGATCTAGGTCCAGGCGTCACCATCGGATCATACCCAGAAAGACTATCGCATCACTCACAAGTCCATCGGATATCTGAAACCGTCACTCGGCAAATTATACGATGCGATGGAAAACGACACTTACACTCGTCCTCTTGCATGGCTCAGACACTTGAGCATAAAGATTAATGCAAAAGACGACTTGACGTATAAAGCAAAAGTCCTGGAAGTGGCCTCGGAATGCTTATTGGGAAGGGCCTTGATGTGGTGGACGGCGATTGGCGACAATATGCGAACAATCCTGATGTCAGATTTTACTCTTCAAACATGGTTCACTCATATCCAAATTTTGTGCCCTTCTAAGGATCAGATGCGACAGGACGCGATAGACCGCGCATGGGTCTCTGGAAAAGAATCATGCTTGGATTATGTATGGGATAAGGCTGCGATGTTTGCAGAATTGGATGAGATTGATCGCCCCAAAGGTCAAGCTTTGATGTCAGCCATCCTCAAAGGTCTCCCAGCCTCGTTGTCGCGAATGTCAAGAATTGAGTTCTCGCCAAATCCGGGTGTGGATGACCTCTGCAAGGAACTCCAGATCATTCTTCCAAAATGGGAACGAGAGATGTCAGAAAACAAGTCTTACACCAGGAACAACGCTGGAATCAAATCAATCCCCTCTCAAGCTCAACGCACAGGACCTTCGAGAGCTCCGGAGTCACTCAACGTCTCATACGACAAATCAAAAATCGACCACAAGCCTCACCCGAAGACTATGAAATTGACTCGCACCTACACCAAACCCAACGGTCGTATCCTGTATCTCACAAGGAATTGCCGAAAGTGCGACAAGGAACATTTCGACTTTGAACATGACTCCCTAGCCTCGAAGGGTGAAGTCCATCTGGTGGTAACGGAAGATGGCTATGAAGAATGGCCTGGAATGGACTCAGGAGACAAATCGAATGAGGATCTCCTGGACATGAAGTTAAACTAGACGTCCGTAATGACGTTAATCTATTGGATTGGAAATCAAAATTAAAACCAGAAGAATTGCACTCCTGCCTCTCGCTCTCTTACATTTCTTTCGCTAAATGGAAAAAATCCCAATTATTTCCTATTCCATGGGACGACCGTGATTTGGGTTACGCTTCTACCTTCCTACGCCGATCATCAATGTCGGACTCCATCGCTAAAATTCCAGATCTCAAACCTCTTGTAACAGGAAGAGCCGTCGATGACAGCATAGTGGTGGCAATTCCTCTCGAAACTCGTCATAATGATGGCATGGCCTACCTTCGCTGTACACCGACTTATTTCCGCCCTCGCATTGGCAACTCAAAGGCACATAAAATCAGAGCTCTTCTGGACAACTGCGCAAATCTTACAATGATCAGCGAGTCCTTTGTGATATCGTTTCTCTACGACTTAAAAATTGATCGCTCATCTACAACCAAAGTCTCCGGCATTGGCAACACACACATACATGGTTTCTGCCACATCCCGATTTACGTCGATTGCATGTCAAGAGCTGGGGGTAAGCCAGTCAAGCTGGAATTGATGATCGAAGCACACGTGGTAAGGGATGCCCCTTTCGATCTGCTTGTGGGGATGGACACAATGTTGGCATACGGTATCGACGTCATAATTTCGAAAGGCATCTCGACAATCAAAGTAAATGGCCGTGATCTGGCCTTCCCCATCGAGCTGCGGCCATCGAACAAAAAACAAGTGACATCCAAATCGTCATTTGCCATGCTATGCAAAGAGACACTTCGTATCGCCCCTCATTCTGAATGTCTGATCGCGGTCATCCCGACGGTCAAAATTCCGGATAATTCCCAAGCTTGGGTTGAACCTGCCAACCTGACAACATTACATCGCGACAAGATCAGAGGGGGTTGGATTGCGCCTGGTTACATGAGCTCTGGCCAAACCTCCCTTCTATTTGCGAATTTCGGAGACACTCCTTTTGTTTTGAAAAGAGGGACCGCTGTAGGAGCGATTTCCCTTGCACGGTCCCGAGATGTGATCTCCCATACAACAATGTTTCATTGCGTCGGGTCTCCTGAACAATCGTACAACTTCAGCATCGCAGCGGACCTCATTGACCCTCACAATAGAGACTCAACTGCGGCTGGCATTCCGTCGACATCTGACACTCTATCGCCTTTTGACATTTATGCTCACTTTGGCATAAATGGTAATAAACCTGCGGTAATTGAAGAAATACTGATCAGATGCTCTTCAGCCTTCTCGTTTGACGGAAAACCTGGGCTTGTTTCCGGCGTCTCTGTGAGGATTCCTGCAGAAGACGAAAAGTTGCACCCAGAGACCCCAAGACAAGTTGGTCCTGGAAAAAGAGAAATCATTTCCTCCACGGTCAACCAGTTGTTAGATTGGGATGTTATCGAACCTTCCACATCACGTTTGGGTTACCCTGTGGTACTGGTGAAACAGAATCAAAAGTGGCGTTTCTGCGTCGATTACAGAAGTCTCAACACCGCGACGATCGGTGAATCCTACTCGATGACTCGCACCGACTTAATCTTCGACGCATTGCACGGGAAACGGATTTTTTCAGCACTCGAGGCGGCAAGAGGTTATCACCAACTGGAAATCGCACCTGAAGACAGGTACAAGACCGCTTTCATCACTCCTCACCTGGGATTATTCCAATTCAAACGGATGCCGTTTGGGCTGCGCAACGCTCCAGCTGTTTTCCAACGCTTTATGGATGGCCTTTTGGGAAATATGCGGTGGACTAGCACCTTGGTCTACATCGATGATGTCATAATTTTTTCCGACAATTTGGATCAACACGCGGAACACTTGTCACAAATCCTCGATGCTGCCATTGCTTGTGGACTCAAATTCAACCCCGCCAAATGCCACTTTGCGTATCCTTCGCTGAAGCTACTCGGAAGACGCATCAGCGTTGATGGATTGGCAGTACTAGACGATCGAGCTGCGGCCATTAAAGAATTGGCCAAACCAACCACCCTGAAGGAACTGTGGCATGTCATGGGTGTGTTCGGTTATTATAGACAATTCATTCCACGGTTCTCTATCATTGCGAGCCCTCTCACAGATCTCACAAAAGGCACTAGGTTCAAACGGCAGACGGATGGCACTTGGTTGCCCGTAACTAAAGAATCGGATACGAAACTCGAGTGGGGAAAGAAACAAAATAACGCCTTCGAAGCTCTTAAATTTGCGTTGTCAAACCCTCCGGTGCTGGCCTTCCCCGACTACTCGAAACCGTTTATTTTGTATGTCGACGCATCACATGAAGGAATGGCTGCCTGTTTACACCAGCCGTGCGATACTCCGGAAAGTTTCCCGTTGTTCAGCTTTGATTTTCCAAAGGAGGAATTGGATGATCTCAAGGCTGCAATTCGCAACGACAAAACCCTAGGTCCGATCGTTGAATCTCTGGAAAACTCCTCTTGTCAGGACCTGAAATATGAGTTAATAGGTGGCATTCTCTACTACCGCAAATCGTCGGGTCTGACAACCTGCATTCCTGAAACGATGATTTCATCAATCTTGCATGACTGCCATGACGTGACTGGTCACTGGGGATTCAAAAAAGCCTGGGAATTCGTCAAACGCCGCTTCCATCGCCCAGGTTTATCGGTGATAGTGCGTAATTATGTTACCTCATGTCCAGATTGTCAAAGGGTAAAGAAAAGCAGGATAAAGCGTTTTGGCTCCATGATGACCGAGAAAGCATTTAAAGCGTTTGAATGTGTCTCAATGGATGTCATGCTAGGACTACCAAAAGCGGGCAAGGAGCAGTGTGATGCATGCATGATAATTCTGGACCAATTCTCGAAATACGTCATCCTGGCACCAATGCACTCGAACTTTACGGCGGAACAGGCTGCGGAAGTCTTTTACAACGCCCTGTTGTGTAGAGGTTTCATGCCATACAAATTGATCACCGATAGAGACCCAAAGTTTGTATCGGCTTTCTGGACAGCACTCATGGCACTTTTCGGCATTAAATGTTCCATGACGAGCGCCTACCACCAACAAGCAGACCCCGCGGAACGCTACGTTCAGACAGTACAGACTCTCATGCGCATGTATGTCAAGGACGACGAATGGCTCGACTCGATAGCATACATTCAAGGAATACTGAATGTGACACCGTGCAGATCGACTGGTTTTTCACCAAACTCTCTTATTTTCATTGACCCACCTGACCCATGGAAAATGATTGCAAGAGCAGGGAACTTGATGGACGAGCAGCCGGTGAATGCGGATGCTGAAGAGAAATTGGCCATAGCAAAAGCACGTTGCGAGGAAGCTGCTCTAAACCTGGATAGAGCGTTTCACGCGCAAAAACACTATTACGACGAGAAACACAACAAAATCACGCTCAAATCCGGTGACATGGTATATATTCTGCTAGATCATCACCCCGTGAGATCTTTGATAAAGGGTATGAACAAGTTGAAAGACACTAAATGGGGCCCGTTTCGAATTCTGGAAATGGTTGGCACGCACGCAGCCAAGATCGACATTCCAAAGTCGTCGAAAGTTCACCCTGTCGTCTCAGTACAACACCTGCAATTGCACAAATTGGATCAGTTTGGAAGACTGTGCAAACCGCCAGCTGAGGCCATAATTGACGGAGAGGAAGCTTTCAACGTTGAATATTTTTTCGGCAAACAAAGCAAGAGAGGCAAAGTGGAATTTAAAGTTAAGTGGCTGGGATACCCTGATACGAAATTCACTTGGGAGCCGGCCGAAAAACTGAAAAAGGATCTGGGCGCACCACTCTTCGACAAACTGGTGGACTCTTACGAGTCTAAAGCTTCAGCCAGTATCTCTTCGGCCATGGACACGATTCGGCCTTCGAAAAGGGAGAAACCCATTTACTTCATATCAAGGGTCCTCAAACCAGCTGAGAAATCCTACACCATCCTGGAACTAGAACTGTGTGCTGTTGTGTGGGCAATCTTAAAGTTTCAACGCTACCTTGACGGCTCGGTGTTCACAGTCGTGACGGATCACGAGCCCATCCTCTCAGTCATCAAATCATCATCAACTACGATTTACAGTTCTCGAGTGGACAAATGGCGTATGCTGTTGGCCCCTTACATGGGACAAATGTCCTTCGTACACAAATCTGGTAAGACCCATACCAATGCGGACGGGTTGACCAGATTAAAAAGGGTCGTTCGACGTGAAGACCAATGATTCTTTGCAATCTTTCGATTTTTCATGTTTTATGAGAATTCTTGCTGCCTGCATGTTCTTTTGCGCTGTTACTCAGCCAACTGTTTCGTCTCTCTGATGAGGACACCTTACAATGTTTTGCTGTGCAAATTGTTCAATCCAAGTTCGTCGTTTTGCTGAAATCCTCCGTCGTCTTGTCCGCTTTCAAGCCCTCGTTTAGTCTTATATCTGCTTATCTCTTCGCATCTCTTGTTGTTTTCGAGGCAGGGTCGCCTCTTTCGGAGAAGGGGGCATGTGAGGTGACGGGCTCGGGTTGAGGGTTGAGGCAGTAGCCAAATGGGGCAGGCGCAGGGTTGAGGGTTGAGGCGGTAGCCAATGGGGCAGGCGCAGGGATGGGCGACATGTACTTTAGCTCTCGCCTCTGCGGAGGTTTGAGGAATCATACTTCTTACATCTCCTCACACCATGTCTCACACGATGCCGTGGGGAATCCCTGTCGCTGACGCAACCTCCCCAACACCCAGCCATACCATCAACGGTGCCACGACGCTGGACTACAAAACACCTTTGCGGAACGGCGGGAGTGAGATTGCAGCGGAAGGGAATAGGTTGGCCATGTACATGGCCGGCACCCATTGGCACATTATCTTTCGAGCATGCAATCAATCAACCTCAGGCCACGCTGCCTCCCCCCTAGCATCGTCCACCACCTACCCCGCCGGTCGCAGGTTCTGGTATCTCATGCATAGTGTAGTCTGGTGCATGGTGGGGGTGATGATCGCCCTCGATACGGCTACCGGAGATGAGTCGTAGTGAGGGGAAAAGACTACCTTGAGTACCCAGTGAGATGCTAAGCAGCCCCACTGGTTCCTTAATGCTATGTATCGTATCCTCCCTCCTTCAAGGCTAAACGCTAAGCATTTGTCCATTGAAGAGGAATGTGACTGATTGCACAAAAATATCTCATATTTTGTCAAACGTTCGTCTACCTATCCAACCTCCAACATAAGAACGACAAACATCTATCCGACCAACCATGGCTATCCCTTCTGACAGGTTCCACTCAAGGGTACCTAGCTAACCAGTATCGTCCACTCAAAGCATAGTATGGCCGGCGCCGGTGGAACCTACCGCCAAATGCATCGGCTAGCGGAAGAGATTCTTCATGAATGGCACAGCATATGTATGTTTACTCCAACTACACCATGCATCACATTCCTAGTGTTTCTCAACTGGAAAGCTAGGACTGTTATTTCGTTCTGGGCTTGAAAGGATATCGATGACAAACAAATCAAACACTTTGCTGCTCGGCATGCATGCGAAATGGTCATGAACGGGATTTTTTGGCGAGTCTGCGTTGATTGCAACTACATGTTCGGCCTAGATTGGATGTGGGTCATGAGTAAGTAAGTAAGTATGGTCCACTGGACTGTGGTGGGTTTCCCATTTTGGGCTATTTCTCAATCAATATTAATCTAGTCTCGTACCCAGCCCCTCGTAGACTAGGCTGATCCATCTACAAATGCGTGGGATATGCTTTGTTAAGCAAATACAACGTTCAGAGTAAACTGTTTACTTGATCGCAGTAGGTCTGAAGGCAGGGGGGATTCAAAAGGGAGAAATGTGCATTAGTCTAGGGCCGGGGTTGGGCAGTCTCTTGGGGTTGGGGTGCATGTTCGATATTATCATGGTATCGCATCATATGATGTTTTTGGTACAGTTTGCCAAGCCTCGACCTAGTCTCATGCTCGACCCAATTTGCCCCGCTGCGGACCCGAAAAATTGCGACAGTGCCTAGTGCCTACCGTAGTAGACCTTGGTGATGGGATGTTACCTCTATCGGTATATGGGAGCAAAGGGACGCAGGGGAGAAAAGGTGGATACCTAGGTAGCTCTCTTTCAGCGTGCTAATACCTGCAACAGTATGTAGTCTCACAGAATGGAGATCACCGTGCAGCGCTGGGCTCGTAGGATGCCCCACACCTCATGTGACCAGCGAGCATGAGACTAACAATAGCATGTTGCAAAATCAACCGGGTCTGGTGAACAACCATTCTGAAACATAACTGCGTTTTGGCAAACCAATGCCAGCGGCGAGACTATATCCTCCCAGATGGATACATCCTTGTCCACGAGTCCCATCCTACTCGGCAACATCCGCCTGCCCACCTACTCGACGTGTTTGTCGGTTGCACTTCAGAACAACATCATTCTAGAACCACGCCTGGCAATATTCAAATTCCGGAGAAGACTCTCGGGTGCAGCTGCAATCGCACCCGTTGCCTGTGTTTATCCACAGGCGACACAGATGAATCTACTCAGCCAGAGGAGCTTGCGGCGAGAACATGCCGCCGCCATGGAGGATGTGGGGATTCGGGGCTGTGGACGTATAAGTATGGCCATCTCCACCATCAACCAGGCCCATTCCTCATACCCACAACACACTCAACGCTCGAAGAGATCGATTCAACCTTACAATACCTTTCTCACTTTAACAATCGGGAAGCGCAACACGCCTGACCGAATCGCGGACTATGGCTACCCAAGATTTGCCGCCCATCGGATCCTATGTCAGGAAATTGGCCGGCAGTCCCGAACCCATCGACGGCACGGCATTGATGAAGAGAGCAGATGCTGCAGCGGAGCGCCTGAAAAGACTGCAAACCGAGGAGGCGTCGGTTGCGTTGAGGTTAGAGGCGTGGCAGACAGAGACGGAAGCACTGGGCCGCTGGTTTGCACGGTGTCTGGAAGTCGGCCAAACTACACAATCTTTTCCGCGCCTATTGAAATTGGCAGCCATCGCGCTAAGATATGGCAAGGGAGCACCAAAGCCATGCTGCAGCAGTGGCACGAGAACAGGCTGGAGTTTGAGAGGGACCCTGGGCATTCCCGCCGGAACGCTAGACGGCTGGCGGCGTGGACTCGTGACCGAGGGTCGCGTTCTCAATCTGTGGCTGGTGCTCGTCGAACGCGGCCAGCACGGCAGTAGCCTCGAGCACGGCAGGCCCATTCCACGCTTGCTGAGCGTGCGTGCATGGGCCATCGCAGAGGTGGAATGGACGGACGCGACGGCGCTGCGGGAGACGTACGAAGAGACGCCGAGCGCGGCGGCATACCTCGACCGCGAGGCCAGGGTCGAGCAGGAAGAGCGACGTACGGGAACGAGACTACCACTTTTAGCACAGGCTCCGGACTGGGTTCTACCATATCCTCGACGCGCAGGTCGCCCCCGCCGGGCTCGCACTCGCCGGGGAGCTGGCCATCCTGCCGAGGCGCATGGTTTGCGGGGCAAAGCGCGCGGTCAGCAGGACAGGAGTGATAAGGAGAGCCAACAAGCCCGAGTTAGGCCCTCCGACGAACAGTTCAGTGGTCCCGACTACCCTCAGGGACCATATCAGCAAGAAACTTGGGGCGACGAACAGTTCAGGGATGGTCCCGACTACCCTCAGGGACCATATAATCAAGAAACTTGGGGCGACGAACAGTTCAGGGATGGTCCCAACTACCCTCAAGAAACTTGGGGCGACGAACAGTTCAGGGATGGTCCCGACTACCCTCAGGGACCATATCATCAAGAAACTTGGGGCGACGAACAGTTCAGGGATGGTCCCAACTACCCTCAAGAAACTTGGGGCGACGAACAGTTCAGGGATGGTCCCGACTACCCTCAGGGACCATATCATCAAGGAACTTGGGGCGAGGCTTCAAGTTCACATTCTCGCCGCCAATAGAGAATGTTCCGCTGCCGACCATGGTTTGCAGTATCTCACTGCGACCACACCAGAAACGCCCCCCCCCCCCCCTACGAATTCCACTATTTTTTTCCTTTGTTTCCATCTTGTTTCTCTGTATCCTCGTTCGTCCATTTTTCGTCCTCCCCTGGCTGAATCCCTTGCTTCATATCAACAACAGCACGAGAAAAGCAGAGAACAGCTTGATCCATTCCTATCACCTGCCCCTCTCGCGACTCTGATCTCTCCTCAAATATTTCGTTTTCATCTGCAGACCCTTTATCTTTTCCCTATAGTTTGTGCATGTTATTCTATTTGCCATTGTTATTTTTTCTTTTTTTCTTTTTCTCTTTTTTTTTTTTATGCTATTTTCTGTTTCATTTATTCTTTATATCCACGAGTTTCTTATTTCTCCGTTTATGCTCATGATTGCGCCTGTCAAGTTAACCCCTGGACACGGGCTCAAAGCGCCTTTATATCGTTATTTTCTGTCGCTATTCCTTCTTTTTCCTCATGTTTCAAATTATTGCTATATCATGACCTTCAGCGAGTTTTCTTCTTCTTCTGTCTCTTTCCTTACGTACACGATCGATTCACTTATGATTTCTTTTATGTTTATGAATTATGTCAACGTTATGCAATGAATTTCAAATTCTATACTCCTTTCACAATTAGTTTAGTTATGATCACATGTGATTGTGAGATGTTGAGGCCATGATCTTTTCTTGTCCTGTATATGGTGAATACCTCCGGGTTCCGGAGAAAGAAGACTTTTATTTACGGCCTGTGGCAGGCTCCATGTTGGGACCAAGGTCGTGGGATGTCAAGATAAGCTTCCACGCGACACCTATTTAGCCGGCTCGTCCCGCCGCATATTAGCTGAGGGTAGGGGAATATTATTATAATGTGACGTTCGGTTTAGGTTCGCTTGTGGCTTCACTAGTCCCTTGCTGAGACGCTGGTGTGGGGGGCCATCACCGGCATCACCTGGCGAGTTAATGTCCGCATCCGGCATTCCTGACAAAAGCCAAACCACGGAACTACCTACCTACTTCGGTAATCCCGTGCCTTATGCATATCGGGGCACGAGACCAGCATCATGATTGCAAGGTATAGATGCACATCCGTGCAGCCTCGATTCGTTGCGAATTCCATGTGCAATGGTCTTGGCACATTCGCTCCATAAAACAACAACAACACGCTGTCCCTCGCAGCGGACACATCAACCATCCATTTTTCAACTCTCACCACCTAATCCTCTCCCCCACGGCCCTCCGCAAAATGTTCCGCTTCTCCGATTTACGTTAAGACTAATACTAATACTACATCCTCCGAGCACTCGCGCTGTATCAACAACTCAAATGCGCACACGACATTCTCTGCATCCATCGCGCGCGATCCCTGGATATCTTCCCTCCTACCTGGCTTGCCTAACCCTACGAAGGATAGCCGCCATCCCCACCAAATGATCATCCACTACCAAGCCGCGCGATGGAAGCCTGCCTTAGAGAGGGGTAGACAACATCTACGCGGTGGCGCAACTTAAATCAGACACCCCCCCCGCGCGCGATAAACCCAAATCCAACGCCAACCAACATTTGTTCCGCACAACGGCATCGCGGTCTTCAACCCCATGGCCAGCATTCCCCTATCCGCCCGTGGACAATACGTTGTGGCATCACTGAAAACGTGATTTGGATTCTTCCCGAAGGCTTTCGTCATTCGACCGAAGGTATTGCTGAACCTTTCATATCGTCACAACTTGGACTCTTCCCAACCCTCCATCAGGGGTCAACAACTCGGGGAAATGCGTCGTACATCCGATCGCAAGGGCCGCAGTTCCCATTACACTGGAATACTTCGTTCTGGGGACCAACTCGCCACGACCGCTTTTTCAACTATTACAGATAATACCAGGATATCCTATACCATGGTTGAGATAGATGGGTACCCTTGAGACAACTTCCGCCGGCCGAAAGTTCGTGCGACATCGTTCATTTGCAGCCATTGCCAATGAGACATTCCGCAGGCGAGGCGCCGGAGGTGGGAGGGGGTGGTGGTGTAGGTGTGTTGCTTAATTCCCGCCGAAATACCAATATGAATATCATCCATCGATCCTTCTCAACGTATTACACTCAACCCTCATCATTGACCAGACATCAAG